>OV815270.1:43350780-44550780 GCA_929108145.2 Limnephilus rhombicus | reverse complement strand
GTAGTGTTTGCGTGAAAGAGTAAAAAACATACATCCATACAAACTTTCGCCTTTATTATATATATATATTTTTTTTTTTTTTTTTTTACTTGAGCTCCACGCAGGAGGCCCTGAGGAAAATAATTTCCCTCAGGGCCTATAACATCTTTGGGGATGCTGTGTGGAGGGGTTTTGGGGGAAAGGAAGGACAGGAGAGTTCTGGGAAGGAAAAGGGTTTAAGGGGTGGGTAGGAATCTGGGGTTCAGTGTGTCCTGGTCTTCCGCCTCCAATACCTAGACAAACCTCACCCCAAGAACCCGGGCACCCCTGCAAAATCACCAAACGTAGCGAACCACTTGGGCTGACCTATGGCAGAGGTGTTGGTTATCCAATAAAGGTTCCTGGGGCGGCGGTACCCAATCCCGCCTCCCAAATTATTAATGAAAATATTATTTTACCTACTTAAGATTGAGTGCTTCATAACTCGTCGCAATTTTTACTGCAACTTGTTGAGAGGATATTCATTGTGGCATTTATGAAACTATCATGAAATGCAGTTCCGTGCACGTACATAAATTAATGTACGTACAAATTATGTGTGGGGAAATTTTGTTAACTTATTTATGTCTTTGAGTTATTTATTTTCGCTTGCACTAAGTGGGACACAACTGAAAACAGTTTTAGTAGATACTATAAACTAGAAGAAAATGGAGTCTACGACAAAATATAAAGTCACGTTTGATGTATTCAAAGAAATAATTAAATAAATTATAATAACCGCTATGGCTATGTTTAGTTGCAAAATCCAGAGTGGAAGTGGTATTTAGGAGGATTTGATGATCCTCTTCTGACAACGTAAATTTTTGATTTACGATTTACAATTTGTTAGTATCGTCCCGTTAAAAGACCACCACCCAGACAAACACATTTCTTGAAATGACTTTAGCTGTGTTTGGTGACTAATTTTTTTTTACGTGAGCTCCACAAAGGAGGCCCAGAGGTCATCTTTGGGGATGCTGTGTGGAGGGTTTTTTAGGGAAATGAAGAAGGGGAGGGTTCTGTGAAGGAAAAGGGGTGGGTAGGAATCTGGGGTTCGGTGTGTCCTGGTCATCCACATCCAAGACCTAGACAAACCTCATCCCGTGAACCCGGGCATCCCTGCTAAATCACCAAACGTAGCGAACCACTTGGGGTGACCTACGGCAGAGGTGTTGGTTATCCAATAAAGGTTCCCGGGGCGTCGGTACCCATTCAAGCCTTCCAAATTGAACATGTCATATTTCCTGTCTTCCTCTTCTCCAGCTCATTCCCCTCCCGATTACCTTCAGCAACAAGTGTCCCCAATTGGAGATGCCATAGTCCCTCTGGCTCCAGACAGTTGTGACAATCTTTATATTTTTTAAATTTAAAAATTAAGAACTTTCAACAAGGTAGGTACTATCCTTGTCATATCAGTTCGTCACCAGTCTTTCAGTCTCAAAACATTTCCCAAATAATTAGTAACGCCAACGTTCCATTATCATCGAAACAAATGTCATTCGGTTTCACGTAAGAAAAATATGGTTTACGTATTTTAATATACCAATAGCTTCATCAAAATAAGGACTAATCTGCAACAGGTACCATTTGATCCCATCAACCTGCATATTCGCTTGATCGTATTTCAAGCAAACCTATAGTTCAGTTCGTAGCTAACTCCTCCCACTGCTCGCTAAATCGTTCCATTCAAAAACAGTTTAAATCGTATCGTGTTTAACCCTTTTAAGGCAAAACGAATAAGAAATATAATAAATAATACGTTTAATTAATTCTTCGCGTACTATTGAAGCGAAGTACTCGGTTAGTTAGCAATTAGTTATGGTTACTATCTAGTAACTCTGTATTATATCATAAATGCTAATACTACTAGAATGGAAAACTCGTTCAATAGATTACTCTACTTTTAATTAAGTTTATAAAAAAGTTTAATAATCATAAATATTTTGGATAAGAAATTTGATTTTTCCTTAAGAAAAGGCGTAGGTACTCCTTTATTTATTTATTAGTATCATATAACAAAAAGGATAGAAAATTAAATTTGTCTACACTGGAGTACCCACGTTCTATCGCTATATTGTACATGGTATTGTCATAATGTAAACATTAATTGAATCGTTGAGTTCCAAAACCCGCCCTAATTGATTTTTGAATAAATCAAGAAAAACGTGTAGTGTAGTAAATCAAGAAAAGCATAGTAGGCTAATGATTTTTCAGGATTTCAGTTATTTTATTTTTTTACATGTTGTAATAACTTAGGGGGCATTCATTTATTACGTAAGACGATTTAGGGGGGAGGGGGGTCGACCATGTCTTATTTTTTCTTACAAGGGGGTGGGAGGGAGTCTCGATAGTTCTTACGTAAGATCACAAAAATGCGCAAAGTTAAAATTATTAGTACCTTTGTAAGTACAGATAAACATTTCTAAAAATTGTTACTTTGAAAAATAAACATTAAAACAAACCAAACATGTATTCATTTTTTCCTTTAGATTCTTACGTAATAAATATTAAACATTTTTTCTTATAATAGGGGGGAGGGGTCGAAAACTAGCAAAATTCGTCCTACGTAATAAATGAATGGCCCCTTGATGCAATTTTTATTTCCTATTTAAACGTTAATTATATATTTAAAAAAAGTGTTTTAATTATTATAGGCTCATATTTAAACACGATTTATAAAAAAAAACTAGAAGACTTTTGAAAATAATAAGAACGGCATCGCATTCCTCGTGAGAAACCACATCAGATGGCTTTCACACCTAATTTTATTAGGGCGGATGTTGGAACTCAACGATTCAATTAAGGTACTTTTAATATAAAATATGGTTTATAATAGTATTTACTTAAAAACATTAACCACTCCGAACCCCAAGGATGTTTACACGACAATACGCTTGTTTTCAAGCTAACGCGTGTGTTCCCACAGAAATCGTTATAACTCCGTTATTATTCTAGTTACAATCCTAAAACAAAAAGTAGACGATCCATATTAAATCAGGCACCATATCTCTTTTCAAATTTGTCCATAGAAATATATAAAAAACACTTATTTTTTAGAAACAGTTTACACCCGCCAAATCACCTACGCGCTGTTAGACATTGTTAATCTTTTTATTAAATACTCTTGTATGAAATGGTAAAAAAGTGAGGTGACAAAATTGTTTGTTATACATCTATACGATAGAAAAATCCGTGATTTTAGTTACGTTTTCAAATAAAAACATCGCTTGAGTCATTTTTACAATTTTTTTATGTTTTGCATTCTAAATTTTTTATATTTACAAATTTTAATATTTATTTTTAATAATACAATTTGAAAGCTTATTTCTTAATCTTTCAAAAATAGTTTTTAGTATTCGGCTATATTCAGAAATATTTCATTTTATAGAGCGTTGATTGAGAAGCGGAAATAACACAAAGTTTTTATAAATCTGACAGTTCACTTAAGACAAAAAACTTGCGCAATAGCAAAATACCTGAGTGGTTAATATTATGAAGTAAAATTTGCTTTTTTCAGTGTGATTGTGGTGTATATGAATATAAATAACTTCCAGTGTTAAATAGCTGGAAGCATCTTTTACCAGCTTCATATTAATTTACATAAGTTGATTTCACCTGTTTATGTACCTTAAATGAGGATTTTCTTTTGTCCGTGGATGTAATATTTCCATTGTGTATTCGAAGAATAAGGTTTAGGTATGTAGCATTGTGTAAAGGCGTTTTATCATAATTAATTAACTAATTATAATTTAATTCCTCGTCGGGATTCAACGAAACCCACAGTTATGATTGACGCTATTATAAGATATTACAAGTGGTTGCGCAATGTGAGGTAGGTCGCAGGCAATTCCCACAGTATGTACCTGTGTAGTGTAGGTACCCATTTATAGCTCACCGCTGCAAAGGTTTGGCCGGTCCGCCCCAAAGTCAAATAAAGGGAATTGCACATGACAAAACACGCCCATCACTTGCGCAAGCAATTGCATTTCATCAATATCATCTTCTAACTCACATGTATACACATAAATAAATATTATTATGAAGAGGAATCCCTTTAAACAAGTTCTCAACATAATTAAAACTATTATTTATGTGGGTACAAAATTTAATTTAAAGCGAAATTTTTGTTTTTGTTAAATATTGATATGAAAATTTACACTAAATACTAAATATTATGCATATTTATGATGAAATCTTCGCCAGAGGTTAATTTAACATGTACCTTAATTAGGTCACATCGTCGTGTGTGTTCTAATTTGAGTAACATGTAGAGGTTTCTTAACAGACGGATTGCAATCTTTAGAGCGCAGGCGTCGGGTGGGAATGCTATCCTTGTTCTACCGGTATTACAATGGAAGATGCTCCGAGAAACTACCATCATTGATCCCTTCGGTTGTCACATGAGAACGGGTCGTTTCTTCGACTCGTTCTTGTGTTCAACAGCTCAGCTGTGGAATGATTTGCCGGCCTCTGTGTTTCATCCTTCCTACAACATGGGTCTCTTCAAGACAAATGTTCATTCCTTCCTCTCCTCAAAAAGACCCTCCACACAGCATCCCAGATGACATAGGCCCAGAGGGAAATCATTTTTCTTCAGGGCCTCCTGTGTGGAGTTAATCTAAAAAATAAAAAAAGGAATACGTAAAATTTGCAATTTTTGACAAACATAATATAACTTGTGTTTGATATAAAAAAAATATTTATTCTAATTGTATTCAATCACTCACAAAACATCAAAATTTGAGGTGGGCATACTTTCTTAATTCCCTTTTGAATTTAAACAATATTTTCAATCTGAGTAATTTCAATCAGGATTTTGTTATAAAGTTGCAAGGCCTGGTGAATAAGTGATTTGTGGGTGCTTGCTTTCTTCCTTGTTGGCAATCTAGTTGGCTTTGTATTTCTCGTCCCATATCCGTGAATCTCGTGATTGCAATTTATTTTTCTTTTCAGTTCCTTAGACACTATCCCTATATTCATTTTATGTGTTAAAATAAGTACATTAAAATATATGGTTTGGTTCACTGTCATAAAATTTAACTCCTATACATGTCCCTTGTCCGTGTGTATGTGTGGTGCTTGAGTATTATTCGCATTGTTTTTTTTGTAGAATTTGTAGTCTTTTTTTCATTTTATCCTCATTGCAAAGAAAAAAAATTACTTGAACAGAAATCAAAGTGTGGTGATACAATTGTATTGTATACTAGATGGTCCCGGCATTGTTTCTCCCTGCATGTCCTTTCCCACTCCGTCACCTCCACCTTCCCTCTCCCCACTCCACTCCCCCCCTCCTTCCCCCGTCCCGCGAACCCCCCTCCCGAGTTCCCCTCTCCCCCTCCCAGGTCCCCCTCCCCCCTCCCAGGTTCCCCTCCCTGGTTCCCCTCCCCCATCTCTCCCTCCCTCCCTCTTTCCATAGCAATAGCCGCTTCCTCGCGTGCAACCAATAGCAATTTTTTTATACAAATTTCATAATGCCAGAGCTCACCGAATATTTTATAAAAACCTTGTCCTGACAATAACGAACACACGAAAAAAAGAGTTATCCAATTTGGTGCAGTCATTCGAAAGTTATGCGCTTAGCAAACACATTCAGCGATTCATTTTCATATTATAGATTATATGTTTCTTTATTTACTTTGTTTTTGATTTGCCAAGAAATGATTTTTTTGCGTTTCTTTTATTCTGCGCTTTTTTTTAAAGACTATAACTTAATTCAGGAAATAGATGATAAATACTGAAATCTTGCACAACCCCCAGGAACAGCATTGAATCAATCAAAGAGGAACCACGCATTCCGAGACGACTACTTTCTACCAGGTTAAAGCATTCTTCGGGCGGAATGGGTGCAAAGGTAGCCGTTTGAAGGATCCGCTACAGATGTCTCCAAATCAGAGACATTAAAAAACAGTGAGGCAACATCACGTGGATATATATGCACTAGACATAATATAAATATTTTAATTTACAATCGCCATACTTGAAGCCTCGCCTATCCAATATAATAAAGGAGGTCATGAACTTAAAAAAATATTTCGATTCGTTTCAAGCCCATTTTTCAGCGTATTTCCAAGCAAACTATGCGGAGTAAATGATTATCTTCTTCTCAACATCCTTATGACTGTGATCTTTAAAAACAATGCAGTTTCTTTGATGATCTTTAAAAAAACCTTCATCGCTGACTAATAGTATTACACTAAATAAAGTTCTCAGCGTAACCACACCTGTTTTGACGAAGATTCACAAACCCGAGCAAGAGGTAATCGAGGTTTAATCGTAATATCAGAATTAAGTTTGCCTGTTCCTTCAGATGGTAATGTGAAAAGTCATTGATATGGATTAAACTAGAATGCACTGTCTCAAAACAGCCCATGGAAACGTTACCTTATACGAAGCATTTCAATACGTGTTGGTTTACATTTAAGGTCAAAATGCCTAACTGAACTGTATGACCTTTTTTATTGAAAAGGCATGGTAAATCTGCTTTTAAAACGCTTTGAGCTTTGAAAAATATTTTCAATCGTTATAAAGCTTAGACCACAAAATATGCCGATTTAATTTGACTTTAAAAGTACTAAATATTATTTTTGCATGAATCTCACTCCAGCTACTTCAGTAATAAGATGAAATGTAAAAATAAAATAAAAAATAACCTTTGGTAAAAAAAAACGATTTTCGATCATCGTCGTTTATAAATAAAATAAATCTAATAAGTTTTTTGTTGTTGTTTATTTTTGGTGTGTTATGCCGTGTTGCACTACCTCCTCCTTTAGCCAACGTTTTCCTCCTCCTTTAGCCAAAGTTTCGGACAGCGTAACAGTGTCCATCATCAGGGCAAATGAGGTCCGAAACGTTGGATAAAGGAGGAGGTAGCTCAACACGGCATAAAACCCCAAAAATAAATTTAAAAAATACTTTTGACGGTGAAAATCTAAAATCATATCAAATGTAATTCTTTTTAGGTTCTTTAAGTAGAGTTTACGGAATAAATAAAATATTTTCTAATATAGCGTTTTTGCGCCTCATTCCAAAAAGCAAGGTTCTTTTATCGCCTTGGTGAGGGACCGCCTTTTGCAATATTTACATTCTGAAATCTATGTGTAAATATGAAAAATCAAAAGCAAGTTGCTTTCTATTTCCCTTATACTTCCTTTTCCACGGATCTTTCAGGTCCCCTAGCATGGTCGATCGAAAAGGATTGTATCGATAACTTTTGGTAACTTCTCCTCGTTCCCTAGCATGACTGCATATTGCCAATGAATAAATAACGGTTCAAAAAGACTAAATTTTCTTAATATATTCGACATCAACTGTCGTTTGTACGTTAGCGATCTACAGTTACCATAGGGAATGATGAGAAGTTACTGAAAGTTATCGATACCATTCTCATCGGTCGACCATGTCCAAAATTACACACAACATTAACATACAATCAATTGTAGAGCTCTAGTTCCAAAGGCAAAAGAGTACGAAAAAATGGATGTAGTCTAATTTCATAGTTTTTCACCTGGGGAAAAATTTAGTCACCTAGTGTAAACTGTATCAATGCAAAATAAGGTAAAGTTCATTATGATTTGTAGAGCCTTCTATTGGAGTAGAGGTGTGCAATACGAGCTCCACCGGAGTGAGACCGTTCACTATAAATAACAATGCGGCGGTACCCTTACTACACCAGCCATTGTTATCTCAAGGAGCGCTAGGATTGATAGGAAAAGCTATAAAGACTCCTCTCGTCTAGTAGACTGCATCAGATTCTTTACTCCATTCGGGAAGACGACACCTTTGTGTCATAAAGTCATCTTTTGGATTTGCTGTGAAAGTGCTATAATTTTGAAGATAAAATGACGCTAAAAAACATGAAATTGGTAAGATTGCAAATCAGAAATTTTGTTAAAAATATGGAATAAACAATATTATGATTTTTATTCGGCAGTTTCCTGGAACAAGACTTTTTCGTTATTTTTTAATAATTTTTTTCTTGATTAGGCACAACTTACACGTTGTCCATAAAAACCTGAATTTTGATTTGAAAAATAAAAATTAAAAATAAAAAAAAAACATTTTTCAATTAAATTTATTTGTTAATTGCTTCAGTTCGTTTGATAGTGCTTTGAAATAAAATTTCAAGGAAAATAATAAATGAAATAATTTCAATTTATTTATTTAAAAAAAATGCTTGCATGACTCTGTCTTCTGAAATATCAATGTATAACAAAAACAAAAAATATATTTTTGGGGCGCTATATTTTTACACATCGATTCACCAAGTACCTACTTAAAGTATTATGTATTAAGTATTAAATTCTAATTTCAAAATAATAATTCGAAAGACGAACTTTTGTCGAACTTACAAGTGAAATAACTAAGCCACACTGCAACATTGTTGAGAAATGGAAATGACGCCTTTTTCAAATTAACTGGAAATTCTTATTGGAGCGAAGGTGACAGTATGTTGATAAAGTGACGGTTGTTTATTTATTTGTCAATATGCTATTATTACAGATGTCAAATTATATGTGTTAAGTCCAACAAAGGTAACGTTAATCATGATTAAACTTACTGCACTCGTACAATAATTATATTTTTAAATTCTGTCAAAAAATTATTGAGTTGCAGGATAATGCGACTGTTCAAAACTATTTGTCCGGAAAATGCTTTGCGATTTAAAAAAAAAATTATCACCTTGTGTTCACCATTTTATGATTTCCATTTTGAGAGGAATGCATCAAAGTATTTAAAATTTCACTTCGCGAACTGATATTGACAGTCCGCCCGCCATTTTGTTATAACCTAATACGCTAAACATGGTTTGTGATACAAAAAAAGTGCCCCTTTATAACGCCTACTCGCGTCAAGGCAAGAAAAACATCCCAGTTTTCAAGTGGTTTAGCGGCTACGCTAGGTTTGAGTAACATGGTTTGTGATTCTGGGGTACTATTAATTCTGTATTAGGTCTGGGATCCAACATAAGCAGTGAAAAAATGGCGAACGAACTGTCAATATCAGTTCGCGAAGTGAAATTTTAAATACTTTGAACGGTTGTATCTGACTCAATTTTGCCGAGCGCGCCTTAATTTATTTTTTATTCATCTTCTCCACATTTTTCTCATCTAAAAAGTGCCTTTTTATTAAATTCCCAGATATTGGCGGGATCTGCATTTCACCCTCCATTTTTATCGGAGTTTTAAGTCTTTGGTTTAAGCGTTTGGCAGTTTTATTTTAATTCATTATTGTATTATCACTATGTAATAAGCTTCATATAGATGAAAGCAGATTGTAGAACCATGAATAAGTTGTTTTTGGTACATTACAAGAACTTGAAATTTATTTCAGATTCTGGTACTCGCCCTCTCTTGCGCGGCGGTATGCGCACAAAGATCACCGCCCTACGGTTCTCTCAAGGATGTGCCTATCCTCAAATACAACAGCGAATCCAACGTCGATGGTTCATATCGCTACAAGTAAGCTTACTCAATACTCAATCAATTTTTTTTTTCTAAAGGACCATTACCTTATCCTGTTCCAGTCGCCTGTTATCCTTCTCCATGAGCCAAAGCCAAAAAGATAAATAGGGCGTCATTCACGATACGCCATTTAATCGTGCCACATCTAGCACAACAATTTTTCCGTGCGATTTTCCCAACGTATATAGTTAGAAAAATATCATTAACGGCTGACATATTCAGTGTGCATTTGACCCCAGCTGTCATTTGTTAAATTACTCCAACATCTAGTATTTAAAAAGAGCCACGAATGAAAAGAAACAAATATTATATATGTAATTTGATCATTGTGGCGTTCCATCTCTTTTCCTGCTCCAAATCTATGCTAAAATTATAAGGGTAGTGAGAACAATTGAAAGTAACAATCTGACAAAAATCTCAGTCCGTTAACCGTAAACGAAATAGTCCATTTGAGCATTATTTGTAAAATTGTTGGCCAATAACCATTAGCTTATAAAGTTACAGGTCAAAAATTTTACAAATTTTGTGACGGTGACCTTCGGCTAAATTAACTATTATTACAATTGATCCAAAGATTTACAATTATTCCCTAACCTACCAAAGTTTAAAATTGTTTGCTGGAATTTGTGAAATATTCTAGAAAACTCAATTTTTCATTTCTTATGTCTACATTAGGTGTCCCTAATTTTCTTATTAAGCGCCCATTGAGGCAATATTTCGAAAAACAAATATTTTTTTATCTGAAAGACCCAGCGTTGCCTGGACTTTATTTTGCTTGGAGGGTGTTAAAAGGAGATGGGGATGATTCTTCGAAATCTAATATAAACATTAACCTTGTTCTTGTTTTGAAGGTACAGTGAATACAAGAAATAAAATGAGCACTAAGTGCCAAAAAACTGAAGCAGAGATATAATTGACTTAATCAAGCAACCGACATTTCATATTGCCTTTTTATTATCTTCTTCGTGGATTTATCTTACAATGTTTCACAACTTTTACGACATTTTTTATCAACAGAATAAAACGCCCATCTCCGTTGTCAGCCATTGGCATACAAATGACAGTTGATATTAATTGTGTTTGGTGCATATTTTAAAAGAAAACATGCTGATTCTTGCGCACAGAGCCATCTTTCAGAAGATGTATTTTTTGGTATTTCTTCATATTCAGATTATAGACGATGGCACAAAGAACATTTTTGCATTTTTAGATTTCTTTTTTGCACTTACTGCCTATTTTATTACGTCTATTCATGAGGAACAAACCGCAAACCCTATTCTTTATAGATATATACATATCGCGTAGATATCAATCTAAATGCAAATCCATTAATTTTCTTTGTTGCAGCTATGAAACCGGGAATGGCATCAGAGCGCAGGAAGATGGCTTTTTGAAAAATCGAGGCTCCCAGGCCGAAGCACAGGTAAATAAATGCGTATAAGAATTTTTTTAAATCTTGCAGACTCTAAACAATGACATTTAGACGTTTTATTATCAATTCTTATGATTGAAGGCGGTGTCCGGAGAATTTATGTAACCGATGATTATGTTAATGTGGATAGCGCTTGCATCCTTACTTGCAATGCTTCTGTTAAACTGAAATTATTTTTTACATTTGATTTGCTAAAGTATGCTAATTTCGTATTTAAAGGTTGAGAACTAAAGTGTTGAACAATTCCCATAAATTCCTTTTTTTATCTTCCAGCTATAATTTTATGTCGAGGGGTGGAGGCACTTGACTCGCAATCCAAAGGTCGCGGGATTGAATCCCGCTGGAAGATACTCTTAGTAGCCCCTGGTGTAAGACCACCATGCCATAGTCTCACAGTATTCACATTAAAAAAAATGTTTGAGTTGTATTTTGATTTAAAGAACTATACTTTTTCTCATGGAAAAACTCGTTTTTCTCACTTCGCACAGTAGTGTAAAGTTATTGACTATGACTTTAAAATAGCCTGGGGTTTGATTACTTTGCTTGAACCAATGCTTTGCTTCTTAGTCATTAATATTCCTTTTTAAGATTACTTAATAATAATTAAAGAGAGAGCCTAAAACATTACATTAATTAATCAATAAGTATCTTTATATTAATATTTAATGTGACTTACAGTACGTACATGTCTTACAAATAAAAATCAAAAACCTGTTATGGCTAACACCCTTCGCTGCTTTTTACATCCACTTTCTGTGAGATGTATTTCGTAAGCAGGTTTTTTGAGGTTTCGTGGCCCATGCCCCCTTGGGGCCATGACCAGCGATATTTATTATGAACGACAGTTTCGATGAGTTAATTTAAATGAAGTCTATTTATTAGAATAATCAATCCCTCCTACAAGTTGGTGCTACAGCCAAATTTATCAGAACACAGACCGTACATGAAAGCTTAGCTTAAATGCCGTTTTTTTTCTGTGATGACGATAAGAGTTATTTTATGATAGAAATCTGAAAAAGTCAAAGTTCATATTTCCGATAATTTAAATAATTTAATAATATTTTTTTCTCTTAGGTGATGCAAGGCTCATATTCCTATACAGGCCCCGATGGGGTCCTGTACACCGTGAACTACATCGCTGACGAGAACGGCTTTAGGGCGGAAGGCGCCCATCTTCCCACTCCGCCGCCCATCCCAAAGGCCATCCGGGACTCGCTGGCCTACAACGCCGCACATCCTGAGCCACCGGGCAGAAAATACTAACTTTTAGCTTCCGAAACTATTCGATACCAGCGACAACACTGTAAAAATTATCTTAAGCTTCTAAAATTATGCAAGGTTTTTTAATAGACTTTTATTAAAAATCTTGTAGGCGAACCTTTACGCTTCGAAAATCAATCATATTGAGTGATATATTCACTAACCGTAATAAAGCAACAGTTTAAATATGTTTAGCCTTATTATATCAAGCATAATATTCTATTTATTAACTCTTACCTAGCCATCAGTACATAAATAATATATTATTTATGAATGTTTTTTATACAATTAATAATCGATAGTGATGTACTATTCAGTCGGCTATATACGATCAATTAAATAATAGTATTTCCTGTAGTATTATTGGATTAAAAAAAACACATTTTTTTCATCTTCGCATGCTGTAGCCTTTTTAAATGCAGAGATGATTGCAAAGTTTATAATTCATAATTAAATGGATATCAATTAATAGGTACTTACTATCATTCCACCATGTCTTAGTATTGTAATTTTGTGTAAAAGTTTTGTTTTCCTAAAAAGGGAAGAGTTAACAATTTAATATAGAATGCCTGCTTATATTGCCTTACTAATTTAATGTAGTAACTATGGTATTTATTTTTATCTTTCAATGAACGATATATTTGGAGATGTATGTGAAATGTATTTAATACAAATATTCTCTCAGAATTACATATTTAATTGGTCATGCAATCTGACACGTCCGGATGGATGGAATGTGTTGTGATTATATTATCATAAAGATAATTACCTGAATAATTATGGAAACTCATGGTTCATCACGGACCTCTGTCATCGATCTGGAAATCTTGTTTCTAAATTTGTAACCAAAATAGGTAATAAAATGAACAAAGTACGTGTTTATCTTAAAAATATGTATTTTTTAAACGTGTTGTGAAAATAGCTATGACATGGTTACGATATTTCTATACAGGGTGTTAAGGGACGTACTTGACTTACTTTAACCAGTGATTCCTGACATTATTTGGAGTAAAAAATGTAAATGAAATTTTGGTCTCCGGTGACATTTTTGGTGTTTTTTTTTTTTTTTTCTACAAAGCATTAAAAAATGGTAGTTGTTGAACAGTTGGAGGCGGGATAAGGGGTTCGTCGGACACTCGGCTAAGTGACCAGTGACGACATGCAGAAGAAATTTTTTTTTGTTTGATTTTGAAGAAAAAAATTTTGAAAAAAAAAAAAAAAAGTCGTCAAAAAAAGTCATCGGAGACCAAAATTTCATTTACATTTTTTACTCTAAATAATGTCAGGAATCACTGGTTAAAGTAAGTCAAGTACATCCCTTAACACCCTGTATGTCTCTTGTATGAGAAGTAAAAATCTTTTCGCAGTGTACATAATATTAATCATAGGAACAAAAGGTGATAATAAATTAATAATCCCATACAATGATCTTAATTTTATGTTTATTGTGTTATTATTAAACCAAAGAAAACTCATTAAAAAATATCTACTTTCGACTTTGGCACAATGTTTCTGCGGTATAACCAAGAACTACACACATGTTTAAAAACACAAAAATCCTGAATACAATTTGACATATTTCTGAAATTAACCCAGAATAAGAAGATAGTGCACCTTTACTTGTTAGTCAGTGATTTGAACTTTTATTTATAATGTCTCACTATCCGAAAAATGGACGCACCAGATTGTGGAGAGCAGATTGAATACGTGAACCGATTTCTCCGAAAGGTCTTGATATGCCACTGAAACCACTGTAGATAGTTCCTTGTGGCCTGTAATTGTCTTGACTCTGAGTGTAGTATGGCCTATTATAGCCATTATTGTTATAAGGCCGTTGATAATAATTAGATGCTGGAACCATTACAATATACTCGTTATTCTGTTGAACCTGTTGCGGATATTGATTTTGATACTCGTAGGTGTACTGAGGAATATCAGCTTGCTGATACTGAACATCTTGGTTCCCTCCTACATTCGTATCCGCCGGACTGTAATTATATTGACCCTGGTATTGTGTTGAGGTCTGTTCGGGGTTCATGCGAACGGGGATCGGATAATTGTTTTGTATATTAACACCTTGGTTCGTAAACGTTTCCTGGTTGTGTGCCGTGTTTTCGTATTGCATTACGGGCTCCTTGTTATACGTCTGCATTTTGGGCGGTGCCTGATTGTAACTGAGCCCTGGTTGAAGTTTAAAAATAATAGGTGTTTCATCTTCATTTCCGATTGATACCAACCCGACTGATGGTGATTTATGCTTCAATGGAGGAGCACTCGTTGCAGGGTTTACAATATTTGGCACCTTGTCTCTGGTCAGTGGTAATATTGGATGAATCTGTGGGTACTCATCAACCGACGCAGGATTTTCTACCTCTTTTTTGGGCAATGGCAATATTGGATGAATGCGAGGGTACTCATCCTCCGAAGTAGAATCAGCTGTAAGTGGATTTGTTTGTTCTGACGCATCTCCAACTTTCACGCCTTTATTCTTAATTATGACTATTGGTATTGAATGCACAGCGGCTAATATGCCAAGAGTCTGAAATGAAAAAAAAATATGAAAAACAATATCAATAAAACGTTCGACGGGTAGGATTTCATGTTAGGAAGGGAACAAACTGAAAACAAAATTTGCAGAATTTTAATTTATTAAAATACTTTGGGTGTGTGTCATAAAAAAATAAACTATAACTCAGTTACACTCTTTGGCACAACTCTTTCATAATAGTCGAATCCGCTTAATTGGGACACATCTGACCCAAACATTTTGTCCCAAATAAGCGGCTGTCCCAAGTAAGTGGAGTTGAAGATTGGAAAAAAATCATGTATTGAGATTTTTTTATTCGTTTTATATTTAACCGAGTTCTCTCGAAAGTGTTTTTAAATTTTATTAAAATTTTTAACAAAACATCAAATCACAGAAAAATAATTATGTATGGGTACATATAAACATGACAAATAAAACAATCAAAGAAATGTATGAATTTAAAAAAATATTTTTAACAAACAATTTTATTATTTTTTATTTAGCTATAAAAAAATTGTTTTTTACATTAATTGTATGTCTACTTTAAAACTTTTACCATAATAGTCCATAACCTACCTACTAAATTTTAGACGTAACCCACGAAAAACTTTTGACTTCTTTAACATTTTTATCATTGAGTTCATTGGACATGTGAAAACCTTTATAAAAATATTCTTTTATGTTCCCGATAAATTAGAAGCCTAAAATGCAGCTTTTAATAGCCATGAGTTGTTAATACTAACACTATTAATACTAATACTTTTTGCAGGGTTAATAGAGTAACACTTATGTATAATTAACGGATACTTACACTTTTTAACATGTAACCTTGTAACATTTTATTTTTTAACTTATAAATAAATAGGTATTTGGGTATTATAGACTAAACGTTGCCATACACAGCGTATTGAGTTGGTGGTTCATTTTTTATCATATTAGATATATCTGACCCAGCTCAATATAAACCGTAAGACTGTGTTCAGAAATATTTCCAAAATTTAATTTGTGTTGTATTGCTCAGAAAAATTAAACTTGTGCGGTAATTTAGGTAGGTGGGATGCTGGTGGTATTGTGGACCAAAGTCCTTGTTTTAAGGCCTAATTTTCCCTTTATCCTACGAGATTAACCTAACATTTTACTTATTATGAAAACAAAACTCCCCAAAAATTACTTCTGACGTGTACTGCGAACTGAACCACTTTACATTGACGAATTTCGGCAGGCGGCGAAAAACCAGCATGGACGATGGTTACCAAATTGTAGCCGAATGAGCCCGAAACTCCCGTAGCGCGGTGCATCCCCTCCCCTCACCCGCGCCGCATCCTGTATGCCGCCCTTCAAAAAATTCGTTTACTGAGACGCGTTTTGCATCAACTACAGATCGAAATTTGTCCCAATTGTGCGTCCCAGAAAACCGAAGTAAATTAGTATTAGTTTCTTCATTAGGTTTCGGTTCCTCGAGTTTTGGCCCAAATAACCGCCTATCCCGATAAACCGGTGTACCAAGCTGAATTGACTGTATTTTAATTCCGACCGGTTTTTTCTTCCTCGCAATATTTTTAACAGACATGTTAAATTCTTAATATTAGTACGAAATAAACAAATTTACTTTATTATACTTTATAATAAAATATCAAAGCAACACACGACAGCGAAATCTGAAGGCTCTTTGTCGAAGGGATGGCTCCCCGACCCGACAAGGACAAGGGAAAGAAAATACTAACTGTTAACCAATTCACTTTATATTTATCATAATCAGGAATCATCATCTCGATTTAATCACAAAAGATTTATTAATTTTATAAATCTGACAAAACTAACAAAAAAAATAAGGGTCGTATTTCAATGTGGTACTTTAGGTTATCAGGCTATATAATATGTGTGCCTGTACGATCTTTACACCTGAAAATTAAATAACTAAAAATTTCACAAGTTTTATACGTCTCTCATATACATATATACATGAACTAAGATCGTCTTTGAAAATGCCATTAAAAGTATATAAACAAACACAAAAACAAATTCACGAAAAATTACCAGAAAAATTGATGACTTCATTTGTGTCCTGCACAGTGCCAAATATATACGACAAAATAACACGGATTTCTCTAAAAATATTTATCACACAATGCCAGCAATTGCATTAATACACCTATACTATCTATACGTCTATGTTATGATACACTCTAACAATTCAACATTTCAAAACCATTATTATCGAATTTACACCTAATCTTATGAACACAGTAAATTAAATGACGCACATTAACAGAGCCAAAGTATAGTTCGTTGTTTGAATAATGATAAAACAAATATAGTTTATAATGCGAGACATCTATGAATGATATGTGGAAGAGATTTTGGACATACCTGAAAACTTGATTAGCCAACGGGGGGTAAAAGGTCAAAGGTAAGCCTGTTAAGAGGAAGGCAGAACATATGAAGTATTGGAATGAAAAACTTTCAGTTATGTTCAATAGATGTCTGTATTCAAAATAAGCTTCGTTTTTTTTTTTACTCTCTTTGACTATAAACCCCAAGTGGTAGTAGTAAAATACATTTGTCTAAAAGGTCGTAGTTTTTTCCTTAAAATATTTTGTGAAAATGACAAATGTTATTTATTTTTATTTAAAAATCTGAAATTAAAGTGGTTTTCCACGTATTATTGAAACACACTCTTTTATAATGGCATTATAAAACATATATAAATAAATTAGTAGCATAAATATATTAATAAAAAAAACAGTACAGATTTTTTCACCAACTGCTCAAATGCGTGTCGTGTTGGATTTCAGATATTTCAGGCGATTTGGGAAGAGATGTAAAATGGGCAGAGCTGTAGCCTCCATTCACTGTAGGGCTGATTACTTTTATTTGAGGGGTGTAGTATCCTGTAGGGTCAAGGTACCCGGCTAACCCTGGCTTGACATACACATAATGCGGGTCTAAGATGTATCCCACACGATGGGCCCATTTGCTGGCTATGTTGAAGGGCTTGTTAGTGAATTTCTTCAGGTGCCCCAAAGTACGTCCTTCCGATTGTGGGGCTTCCTCTTCCCAATATTTGTCTTCCGCGGAGGGTCCTTCGAGTTGAAGATCTGCAGGAGCACCGATTGTTTGACTGATAACCGTCATTTGAATGAGCAGTAAGCAGAAGATATTGAAGCTAACGAGACCTTTCATTTTCCTGAAAATAAATAAATTGAAAGGACTTGAAGTAGAGAATATAAAGCACGCAAAGGTATCGAAGAATATGTTGGGAATATGCCCCACAAAAAATGTCAAGATCAAAACAATTATGTACTTCTAAAAATGTGGATCTCATCAGATACTTGTACGAGATTATTTACATATTCACTCGTATGCACCACCAGGGAGAGGTAGCCTATGTCTGAATAATTCTACATATAAACGTTTGTTATATATGCGTTTGCACAGTTTTTGGCATTTCAAAAAACATCGTAGCAACGGCAGGTAATTTAGTAAAGAATTAGATATGATATCTATTATTTTGTAAAATACTGCAGAACATGCATATCTGAGATCCTCTGGTACCCTCTGTCTCGTTACGGTGTATGGCAAATTCGATTTATTGTGATTTGGTTTTTGGATTTTTATTGTTTGTTTATTAGTGACTTAACAGGGGTGCCCGTGTTCATGGGGTGAGGTTTGTCTAGGTCTTGAAGGCGGATGACCAGGGCATCTGAACCCCAAATTCTTACCCACCCCTTAAAACTTTTTCCTTCCCAGAACTCTCCTCTCCTTCCTTTCCTTAAAAAAAACCCATCCACACAAAATCCCCAAAGATGACATAGGCTCTGAAGGAAATTATTTTCCTCAGGGCCTCCTGTGTGGAGCTCATGTAAAAAAAATCCGTGTATGTAAAAATCAAAATATGCGTAGACATATATGTATTTATAAGATTATGTATATGAGATGTCTATGCGTTGCTAAACCATTCATCCCATTGCGATGAAACTTTGGGGATTTGATGTGCGCATGCCCACAATGGTTTCTATGTACAATAGAGAGCTCTGGTGTCATGAAAGTAAGCGTTGCTAACCGTTCATCTGATTTGATGTGGGCAGGGCATGCCCGCGATGGTTTTTATAAATATACTGGTGAGTTCTGGCATTATGAAATTTGTATAAAAATGCAATAGGTGGCACGCGAGATGTTTGAAAACTGAATGTACCGGTACTGAATGTATTGAATGCGGGAGGGGGGAGGGGAACTCTGGAGGGAAGTTCGCGGGAAGGGGGAAACGGGAGAGGAGAGTGGGGAGAGGGAAGGCGTAGAAGGCAGAGTGCGAACGCGTGAGGGGAAGGGGACGCGGGAGCGGAAGGAAGGGGAGAACAATTTATTTATTAAGTGGCATAGCAACTCGCTAGTTTTAAATATTAACAATGCGTTTGCATAGTTTCTAGCATTTCAAAAAACATTGTAGCAACGGTAGGTACTTTAGTAACGAATTTTTAGTAACGTATTTTAGAAACATATCTATTATTTTATAAAATACTGCAGAACATGCAGAGTTCAATAGAAAAAAGAAAAAAATGTATAATTGTAGGATACTGTGTACCAAGACAACGTTATGTGGCAACTCATCACCTGGGCGAACCCCTGCAGGGAAACGACGCTCTGCATGATGTCATAATAAAACAGTTAATAAAACGAAAACGAATTTAAAACAGTTCGAAAATGGTTATGAATAACGACAATAGAATGCTTTCTTTCGTGACAACATTTGAACAATGTGTGCAATTTCGATCAAACTCGGTCAAGGCAACAAAGACACCAGATTCACATATGTCAATCATGACGATGACTCACCCCTATTAATGAGATCTTTCCACTTTACAATGCAACAACAAGTTAGTTAAGACGACAATAATTAAGCAATATTATTTTGTTTGATCAACACATTGACTCGACTATGCATATAATGAAGGTACACAGAGAAATTTCAACAACTTTAAACAGTTTGCAAAACGTTTATTACTAATATTTTCATTGGTATGCTAAGTAAAAGGTTAACGTCATTAAGTAGCTATACAAATATATTAGTAACCAAACGATTACAATAATTCCGAAGCATTTTAAACCCAGCTTATAAGAATCCCTAAAGTTTTCGCCATCGCCAATTGTAAGGACAATTATTTATAAGATTTCACTAGTCATCCCAAGTATGTTTTCATCTAGAAGCCTAACAAATAATAATGTTGAAGGAAAGAAATTACATCGAACACGTAATAATAGACTAATATAGAAAAAAAATCTGATGAAGTTACAGCTTAAATTGTGGTAAGATTAGGTTCATGTGGCAGTATTTCGACGTATGTAGAAATTGAAAACCTCCTCCTCACGTCTAACCTAATAAAGGTGGCATTTGTTGACCAGTTTTTTCAAAAAATGATTTAATCAACATCCCGCAAGTTATTATGAAAGAACGGGTTGAGGCTTCACTAGATATCTGCAGATGACGGGTATAGAGACATTGCAACAACACTTTTCAGGTGATCTCGAAGGTTAAGCAACAATCTTAGAACTCTGCGCTTGGATAAGTGGCATTATAAATAATTATACATTTAATGATCCTTGACAGATGAAACCTTGCTTGAAATGTTTTTCGTTGTGTTAAGTAATTTTAAGTGCCCAGATCTGAATATCCTGGTTCTCTGAACCTAAGTACAGCCACCTCGTTTTTGTTTTGGGGGTGTCATAGCCACAACCCACAACCACCTCTGCCAGCACTTGATGACTAAAAAATGCTGAAGCCAATCGGATTAAAATTTAGAAACAGCGGAAGATGAATGCGATGTGAGGAAAGGTGAATAAAATTTAACCGAAAGCTTTGTTATATTTATCACTAATAATATAATCATTAGATTTATTGCAATACTAGTAGTTTCTTCCGCTCTGAAACGATGTTTTAAACATATTTCAGTAAATTAATTATCAACAATCACAATAACACGAGGTTGTAGGGTAGCACTTTCAATTCAATCGGACGAGTAATACCATTGTCATAAGAAAAAAGGCAATTGAAAATTTTCAATGGTCACTTTCGAGATAAACGTAATAAACGAGACATTTCATGTTTATCAATCTTTTATAATAAAAAGTATATCAGAATGTGATCATTGAAAATTTCCATCAGCATTTTTGCATGTGACGGCGGCACAGAGAACGTGTGTAAGAAAAATCAATTACTTACATTTCCCTGAAGAAAAAACGAATAGGTCACAGTTTAATTTAAAATTAATAAGGCACAGTTACCTTGCTAAATGTAATACAAGTTTATTCTGACTCTACAGGTATGCTCAATTAATCTCCTTACGCCAATCACACCGCATGATTTTTATGACTACTAAAACATGTTTTTACAATCGTAACCTTATAGATCAATTACCGTTTATCCTTCAAGATGTTACCTAATTTAGAATACTCTTGCGTGTTAATTAGATAGTCCATTAAAATAAACATTAATTCATTTAATACATACCTGATTAATATTTTCAGAAACACGAATAACACAGGTAATTTCGACGCGAAGTCTTGTTTTAATCAAAATACCGTTGAGATAGTTCAACCAGTTTTGGATAACTGACACTTTAGATATGAAAGGGTACAATTTATATTATTTATTGTGACTTTCTTCTTTCGCCATCCCTAGATTACGCAATAACCCTTGCTTGTTCATAATAATGTACCGGGAAAATACCCGCCGTTAACATTCAAGAAATTATTTCAGCACACTGATTTCAACACAACACTATCGCTAATAATTTAAGCTGAGCGATGCGATGGTTGGAATTTGCTAGAAATTCGTAGTTATTTGAATATCCATTGTTACTCATTCTCAGAAATCGTTGGTAGGTACCGTAGTGTTGAAATTCAGATGAATGAAATTCATCACCAGGTGACTGTTTGTAAACAAGTTTCAACTCATCGTAACTATAATTTTTGTATCTACTATAAAGTTTCATAGACACGAAGAGCAACGTATCGTGGGTGGTTTGGTATATTTATGAACGTATCCCTCCGCCACATCCGCAATCACCTCCAGAATCTTATCTGTTGAATAAACTGGTTATTTGCTATTTAATTAAATCGAAAATCTGGAGGCAAAAAGATGTTGGCACCTCTCTCTTCATAATATGAAAAGATTTTGGGGATAAGATTTTATTGCAGTGCTGGTATTTTATATTTAATACATTTTTTGACCACACAGTGAAGAAATCCTAAAATAAGTTACCCTAAAAGGCCTTAAAACGGCGCTGCATCAAGATGACCATTTATAAATTGTATTGCCCGATCTGTCCAAAGTATTTTGAGGATATTCCTAAAGGTATGTACTTACTAGTTACCGAGTTTATAAAGTTAATTAATAACATGAAACTACGTAATCAATTTTTATTATTTTTTTATGACAACCTGTATTATTTTATTTTAATCACTTTATTTTATTATTGTTTTATATCTTGATATTTTATTAAGTTCGTTAAATTCAATTTAATTCATTTTCACACAATATATTTGATATGCCCACACACTTGTTAAATAGTAAAATATGGGCCTCAGCTGGATGAGCACCCAGAGAGGCTTACGTAACAAAATAATATTTTCTACAAAAAACTGTTAATATATCAAAATAAATAAAATGAAAAATAAATTAATTAAGTGTGAATTTTATGACGGTCTCCGTGGTCGAGGGTAAGACTTTCGAATAGCAATCCGGAGATCGTGATTAAATTTTATTTGATTAATTTGTGTTATTTCACAATGTATTAATGTGACACAAAAAATAGTTCCTTTTTTGGCACATTCCGGGGTGACCCTGGTGTAAGACCACTATTCAGAATTGAAATGTTACTTGAAATGGCATTAGCCCTGTTTGGTGACCAGATCTGAAAAAAATACTATTTTCGGTTGAAACTCTGTTGAACTGTCTGTAACTCCGGTTCAGTGAACTCACAAACGCGGATGTGCTTTGAATTGAAGTGTCATTGTGAAAATTGTAACCGATTGTAATAAAGTGATAAATCGATAAAATGCCCACAAACACAATATTTTTGTTTTTTTACTGTTACTAATTCGTTGGCGATCTGCAATCATGCTAGGGAACCTTGAGAAGTTACCGAAAGTGATCCTATCAATCATTAAAGATCAAGTGTGCTAGGGGACCATGTCACGATGTATTTTTTGTAAATTTCTGCAGTGGTGCTAATTTCACAATTAGATGTATAGATTGGTACTTAAAAAATATATAAAATAATAATAAATATCAATTCGTGAACCTGCCAACAAGAAAAAAATAACAGGGGCAAAGAAATATGATCGGGTATTTCGCGTTGGTTATTATGATAAACGTGTAGGTATTTTTCTGTGACAATAGGTACTCGTAGTTGTTAAAAATCACAAAATGGGGAAACCATTTAAATTTTATCTATTTTTCAACTTTACCGTGATTTTGTCTGCGCAGATAATTACTAAAAAACATTTCATTTAAGAGGGAATAACCAGAGAAAAGTAGAAATTTCGAAAGATTGTTCTTTTATTTAGTAAAGGTATTTTTTAAATTTTGAAAAAAAATGTTTACTTTTAGTATAATAAGGTTATACCATAGGTCGTACCATAGGTCGATTTGTTAAATTTTCAGATAACTTATTTGTATTATACAACAACACACATTTCAAATCATATAATCAGGCAGTAAAATAAATCAATAAATTATCTGGGAAAGCCATGTTACAGAATTTTAATTTTAGTTTAAATAAAATCATTAAAAAAAGATCCACGCACGTGTTTTGTGGCGTACTTCAGCTTGTCTATTTATTTATTTTATTTACGGTCTTACAAACTAATATATTTAAGTTTTTTTACGTTCTTATTTTGCTTAGAAATTATTAAAAAATTATAAATACTTATGATCAAAAAATAATTACAAAAAGCACACAATTTCAATAGTTTTATTATCACGGCTTTCAGCATTTTTGGATGTTGGTATAAATTAAAGCAAATTTTGAATGAAATAAAATTGATATTGAGTTATAATTTTAAAAAGCGGATACGGAGAATAATTAATCTTTTTCATTGAAACCGCCCTGTACGATCGTAAAAACATCTTTTGACGAAATTTGGATTCTCGGCCGCTGGCTAGTTAAAGGCCTTTAATAAATCAAAGTGTTTTACGATGTGACTTGACGGATAATTTTGTAGTATAACCTGATGTAATTTAAAATAACAATTTATCATGCAGTTTATAGCACACTTGATGCGCATCGAACTGATTCAGGGTCAATGTGAATAAAATATACGTACCTCATATATGTACCTCACTATACTACACCCGCATCAGCCGTAATGATCCCGGAAAGTCTTGTTTAGACGCAACGCGTTGACCGCGCGTTCACTTTTTTATGGGCCAATAACGGCGCGCGTGTTTTCACGATGAAATCACGAAAAGATATTTAAATGGCAAATTTCAACAATATCGTAATATTTCTTCCTTTTTTTACATTAACTCCACACAGAAAGCCCTGGGGATAATAATTTCCCTCAAAGCCTATGTCATCTAAGATGCTGTGTGGAGGGTCTTTTTGAGGATAGGAAGGAATGAACATTGGTCTTGAAGAGATCCATATTGTCGGAAGGAGGAAATACAAAGGCCGGGAAATCGTTTCACAACCCAGCTGTTGAACACAAGAACGAGTCGAAGAAGCGACCCGTTCTCGTGTGACAAATGTCAACCGTGTACATATGTTGGGCACGCATTTGGCGTGTTTCCCGACTATGCACCGGTGCCGAAGTGATCAATGACGCTAGTTCCTCTGAGCATCTGAGGTAGAACAAGGATTTCATTCCCACCCGACGCCTGTGCTCTAAAGATTGCAATCCATTTGTTAAACTAGGATAATTAACCTTAACACGGGCATTAGCCTAGTATAGTAATCAAGAAAAAAACATAAAAGTGTAGTTTCAAAAATTGTATGAAATAATAAAAAAATAAATAAATAAAATAAATAATCTATCAGACGGACCGCCCGTTTCTGTACAGAGTCGAGGGTTTTTTCAGGTATTTTGGGGCTCCAGAACAGAGGTGGCTGTCAAAATCAACCGTGGGGCGCACTTGTGATTTGTACAGGGTTATCAGTTGTGTACTATTATAGTATCTGCGGGCCCTGTACAGTACGCCCAGTTTTAGAGAGGCTAACTGTAGTATATGTGTATGTAGGTATATTCGCACACCGCGGCCGCTCGGAAAGGTTCGGGTTTCCGGAGATTAAGGAGCGGGCACACCATGGAACTATGTAATATCCATACTCTTAGGGGCACACAGTACAATGGAACAGCTGGCGAGTTCGGCAGCGTTCAGATCTATTTACGAAGCCTCAGTGAACAGTCGCTACCGTTGACATAAATACAATATTACTTGAGATCATTGTAATTCACAATAAACTAAAATATCGAACTTACGTTGTAATCATTATTATTGTGGGCTAGTGAGTCAGAGATTAAAAGAACATTACGCTAACTTAACTCTGGCTTCGATGGAGCCCCCATATCCGAGCTGGTCACTTAGGGTTACACCAAAAATATCGATGGAGGGCCTGTTCGGAAGATTGCTTCGGTTGAAGGAGACTAGATTTTCATTTTAATCCTTTTTAAACGTAATCAGACATGATTGGGTCTTTGAAACATCAAATTCAACGAGATTATTTTTACCCCAAGATAAAACACGCTCGAGATGACCGTCCATCCTTTGCTTCAAAGCTCTCCGTGCCCTTAAAGTTTGTGTGCCCTTTGGGGGCTTGTCAAACAAAAAGCTATCATGGACTGTACTGTCATCCGCGTTACAATGAATTGGTGCACATGTCAAAAGGTCATTGATATTATTTATCTTGTTTCTTTTTATTCAAACTGGACACGTTATTTCACATAGGCATCTCTTAATTCAATGTTTCTCCAAACGTGAGAGTTTTAAAGGAGCTTTTAATAGCACAGATTAGAAAATTAGCTGGGAGAATGAAACAACAAATTGCTGTTTTTAAGATAATTCGTCAAAACAAAACACCATAATTAAAATTTAACTAACGCACTCAATAAATAACATATTATAATATAATTGGTCCATAGCTCTCAGTTGCCGTGTGTACGAACTTTAATTTTTTAAAGAGAACCTTCGAAACCTACCTGCTTAATTATTATATTAAATGCCTGATGAACCATAAATATCTAATATTAAAGTAATCTGTCTTCCATTAATGCATTTGCCTACCTATGGACTAATTAAATAACTCATTTTCACACATAAAGCGTATTTAATTGAGTGTTTATTGGTTTTTTGCACCGTCCGATGTGAATAAATATTGAAGCTTAAATAATCACGATCAATAAAGCATTACCTCAATGCCGCAGTCTCTGGTAATTTGCCCTTTAAAGAAATCGTACTTGACCTTGATGAGAGATTGTAGAGAATGTTAGAATCGCGAAGATTCATTCATTCGGCGCATCTTAACTGCTCTATCGTGATAGAATACTTGAAATTGCTATTTACAATTTTAAAGTCCGAAGATTTCCAAGCAAAAACCGTTTTCAATATTATGTAACACCTCGCATTCCTCGAGAATACATTCTAGACGCTTCCTCGTCACGGATAATTTTACACTCCTTAACAATTGTTAATCGGATCGAGATAATTATTTTGACATTATAGCCTAAACTTGCTGATTCTTTATAGAAAAAGGGCAAAACGATTGTTTTCATTTTTTCTCGTCATTCGTGAATATAACATCATTTTAAAATAGATTCTGACAGCAATTACAGGATTTATGGCTGAATTATAATATTCGAATCGTTGATTGCTAGACATATCTGTGTAGGATATGTTAAATAATAAATATAGAATAATTCAAACCTCATTAACGTCTAATAATACACCACTTGAATTAATCTGGTAATTCATTAGGTGAGAAGTGGGTATGGTAATAGGGTAAACTGGTCTGGACATCACTTTTACTTTGGATAAATAGATATTTAAATATTTAATAGTCTGTAATTTGCCGCGCGATGACTAGTGATTTGTCACCTTGTTATTAAGTTTAACATAAAACGGCTAAGCCTTCTTTCTGCAGTTTGAGATTTTCGGTCTTTCCTTGGATTGTTTTGTTTTTTGCCGTTGTCTATTCAATCAAGTATAAAACCTTGTTTTTCAGGTTCTCGACATCAGTATTAAGCGATTTATTTGGTACATCTTTATTTATAAAATTGCCATAAAACATTTGGTGTCAATTCAAGTTTTCAATTCAACAATATTTATTATTAGGCTGGCACCTAGCAACCAAAATATGCATGTGCATTATCTGATAGTGTCAACTTCATGTTCGATGATATTCCTGTCACAGATTTTTTTGTCCCGGATGACTGTAGCTCAGCTGCTTTGGTTAAGTTTTTTTTTTTAAGTTTCTTTATTCATTGAAAAAATCTTTTTTTACAAAAGTTGGGGATTTTTTGACCACCATGCTAGGCACATGCCCGTGTTGTGGTGGTCGAACAAAAGTCAAACAATCTCATCATAATATTTTTTTTTTTTTTATTAACTTTTCTTCCTACATATTAACAAACTTTTATTTCAGCTACATCAGGTGGCGGAGATGAGACGTGATACTGTGAAATAACTAACAACATGTACGCACTCGCATACTGCCTGCTAACAATGTATGCCCGGACATTGGGGGTCTAGAGTCATTTTAAATAAAAAAGTAGCTTCTTTATAAATAAAAAATTAGAGTCTTGACGAGTACGGTGAAGGAGGAAACCATATGTTTCCTTAGAACGCCGTGGGAAAGTGGTGGGCAACCTCCAATGTCCCGGTGACAATTTTGCACGGGATCGCCGGATATTATTTTTCCAAGGAAACAGCTATTGTAACGGCGTTCCTTTAGACTTTTACAAAATTCGAAACTTTGAGTTATGCCCTATGAAGCCCAAAATGTACCTAAAATGATATATCTTATATGAACGGATATCTTGAAATTCGATATTTTGAAACCGATTTGGTCGAAAATTGCGATAGGGGAGGTTAAGGGGAGAAACTCTATTTTTTGTGTAAAAATACAAAATTTCAGTAACTTTCTTCAATTTCTTGACTTGTGATTGGTAATAAATTTCTTGGTTAATGGTAGTTAACTACTTAGTAAAAATGAGTCAACTTTCGTCCAGTGAATTTCAAATGAACGAAGTTACACTAAATACATATATTACGTAAGCATTGACAAATAGTTTTTTTTTATTTTAATGAAAAAGGACACCTTTGTGATAAGTTTTTGCACGCATTAAAAATTGCTATTGTACATACAAAGGGGCAAAACTCTTCCATAAGGAAACTTTACTAAATTGGGCGAAACCCATCAAAAATTCGCCTCCAGGGCCTAGAAGCAAAACACCTGGCCGAAAATCCACATTTCGTCGAAAGTTGTTCTTATGATCGTGCAGGGCGGTTACAATGAGAAAGATTAATTATTCTCCGTACCAGCTTTTTAAAATTATAACTCAATATCGATTTTATTTCATTCCAAGTTTGCTTTAATTTATACCTACATTTAAAAATGCTGAAAGGCGTGATGATAAAACTATTAAAATAATGTACTTTTTGTGATTATTTTTTGATTATAAGTATTTATCATTTTTTAACAATGTCTTAAGTTAATAAGAATGTAAAAAAAATCTGAAATATATTAGTTTGTAAGTGCGCAAATAAATACACAAACGGACCAATTTTCGTCAAGAAACACATGTACGTATATATATTTTTAATGATTTTATTTAAACTAAAATTATCCTTCGAAATCCATTTATAATTTTTGGTTGAAAAGAGTCAATACGTTCAAAATCTGATTTAAAAATGACATATTTCTGGTTTTCTCTGGTAATGCCCACATACCAGGCACACATGAGCAACCTAAGTTGCTTGTCTGTAGGGGTTCTAACAGATCGTAAAGTTTACTTTCAAAGAAGTTCTTAGGTTCAAATTCTTACTAGATATGATAATTCATAGATAATCCCAATAAGGTGAAGGCCGTTAAGCGTGAGAGAATTAATATTCCAAAGTTACATAGTTAATATTGTTATTTGAATGCTACTTTTCTGCACAAACTGTTGTTATAACCGTGAACCTGATTTTTTTTAAATTCATTTAAATAAAAAATAATCGATTACTAAAAAAAATTAAATAATATTGTGTATTAAATAATAATAACAAAAAACATTACAGATTCTTGACGACTTATTAAAAACACATGCCATGTAATTTTATGGAAACCCATAAAATAATTGCTACTATAAAGTTATTAAGTACAATAAATAAAATTTCAGTAAAAGGGAAAAACTGTAACCTGTCAAAATAAATATAGGTCAAAGCTGTACGTAAGAATTCATGTTGACTTAAAAAATAAAACAATTATTTCTTTAATACTAACGCTTGGTATAACAGATAATTTTATTTCAACTTAATTTTTAATTTAAATTCTTAATTTCAACTTATAGTCTGTCAAAAAAGAGTAGAAAATATAAAAACTGGAACTACTAAATTTATAGACTGGCAACACCAATTTATCTGTCAAATATTTTTTTGAAGTGCAATGACACTGAACGTATAGAACACAGTAAACCACATTTAAAAAAACATTTTTTCTTCATGACATAAATTTGATTAAAAGGTTATTTATAAAGCGATTTGTTTTAATTTAATTTAACATAAATTTGAATTTAACAATATATAGAAAGGAAGAATCACTAATGGTGAGTTTAGTTACACTACTTTTAGATCTGAATGAGTTAAATATATTCAGATCTAAAATTAAAGACATGATCTAAAGCCCAGGCAACGCTAAGTACTTTATCTAGTATTAAATAATGTGAGCAATTTCTAAACTGTGCTTTATATTTTATTACATTATAGTTATTCTTCATTATGTTAACACAAAATTGCAAAAGTATAATAATAATATACCTACATGCAATTCTAATTTTTAGATCGGCGGGTATCTATACTGCAATGAAAAAATATTTTTTCCACTATTATGCCTTTTTATTTTTTTATAAAAATGTAGGTTACACAGCTTTACTTTAACACCATGAGTTATGTGTTTAGTATTGCCATTTGATCAACAGTGGCGCCCTCATATATTTTCTACTCTTATTTGACAAACTGTACATAGTTCAACTTCTCACCTCAATTATTAAACCTAATTTGAAAAAACCTTGGGAATACGTTTAAATTAAACATATTGTATTATTAACGTAGTTACATGGTACAATTTTATTTTTTTGTATTTTCATGTTTCAGAAAGTGTAAATTTATAATTTTCGCGAGTACGGTTTCGAGAACAACAGTTAGGTGACAACAGCCAAATTAAAAATAATTGTTCAGTGCAGGTACCTACCATGTTGGTAAAATAATTAAACGGTATTACGAATTTTAACATATTTATGTCATATCTCTGTCCTCCCCTTACCCGTCCCAATCCAAATACCTATTTCGCAGCCTACATGTTTTTATATTTAGGTTTACAACTTGTTGAATCTACACCTGAATTATAATTATTTTTTTAATTGCTGCTTTGTCCTGTTTTTTTTTTACTTTTCTTAAATATTCTAGTTTACATTCAGTTACTTTTATGTTTCTAAATACCTATCTGTGAACATTAATAATTGGTCTGGTTTTTATCATCCTCTTATGTATATTATGTTACTAAGACTGTTTATGTTCCTTTTTTTTTTTTTTTTTACATAAGCTCCACACAGGAGGCCCTGAGGCAAATAATTTCCCTGAGGGCCTATGTCATCTTTAGGGATGCTGTGTGGAGGGTCTTTTAGGGAAAGGAAGGAGAGGAGGGTTCTGGGAAGGAAAAGGGTTTAAGGGGTGGGTAGGAATCTGGGGTTCAGTGTGTCCTGGTCATCAGACCTAAACACACCTCATCCCATGAACCCGGGCACCTCTGCTAAATCACCAAACGTAGCGAACCACTTGGGGTGACCTATGGCAGAGGTGTTGGTTATCCAATAAAGGTTCCCGGGGCGGCGGTACCCATTCCCGCCTCCCAAATTGAATAAATAAATAAAATAAATAAATAAATAAATAAATAAATAAATAAAATAAATAAATAAATATCCTCGTACAATATTTCAAAGTTAACGTTCTAACATTGCAGTAAAACTTTCAGTGGGAAAACTGCCTCGTATTGGCATTAACATAAAAGTTAACAACAACATTAATAAGCAACATAAAAAATTGGATAAAAAATAATGATAGAGCATTTACCGGTGCAATCACCCAAATCCGAAATTAGTAATGAAACCAATGCTCTTATTATTGTATCAATGTTATTGTATCAATGTTATTGTATCACTATTATTGTATCAATGTTATTGTATCAATGTTATTGTTATTATTAATGCAACCAATCTAATGTGTGATTATATTTTAGTGTAGGTATTTTCGTTATGTATTTTTGGAGTGTTATGCCATGTTGTGCTACCTCCTTCTTTAGCCAACGTTTCGGACATCGTTGCAGTATCCATCATCAGGGCACATCTACCGGATCTGCCGGATCTGCCGGATCTGTCGGATCTGCCCAACATCTGCATAACACCCCATAAATCTCTATTCTTTAAGTGCCTACTGTTTATATGTATATTGTTTTCTGTTGTTGACTTTTGTACTTATTTTAAGCTATTGTAACATGTACTTTTTGTAGTTATAAATCTTTCAAATTTCAATCAATAAATATATATTATTATCAATTATCATTATTTACTTCAATATATTATACGAGTACCTACATTTATATTTTATGAAAAAGTCTTTCATTATGTTCCACGATTCTCCATGTAGGTGAATGTCTATAAGGTGCTGACATTCCTGTTTAAACAAAAAAAAAACATTACGTTAATTAAACATGGGTTTTTATAATTGGCTATTCATTTATTGAATAATTATTATCACATTCACAATGTACAAAATCTTCACTTCCATTAAAAACAATCACAGATTGTTTAAAACAGAAGCAACGGTTGTTAATTAAATAATCATGGCAGTGTTCGTATAGGGAAGAGACCAAACAAGAGGTTCCTGAAGATCATTTTAGGAGGAAAAAGGTAAAGACTTTACATAGACATACTTAGTATGCATTTTATTAATAATCTCGTGGTCCAATGGAGAAATCGAAGGTCAATGGTTTAGCAGGGTCGGAGATCCGGGTCCTAGTTTAAAAACAGATCAAGCACATAATCCAAGTTGAGGCATGGATCCATGTTTAGGTGTTTCCAAAACCAGGTCTAAGCTAAGTCCAGATTGAAGAGCACTTAGAAAGATGTGTTTTAAACTAGGTTAAGGTTCAGCTAGCTTGTAGGGTAGATCTCTACTTGGTTGGGATGTGAGCTCCGGTTGCGTGGAAGCCTGTCTCGTCAGCATAGAAGGTGACGGTGATGAGCTCTCCCAAGGGGTCCTTGTAGGAGTAAGATCCCCTGACGACGATGACTTGTTCAGGTTTGCCTTCCTCATTCTTGATCTCCCTGAGTTCTCCTACTTCATCGCGGATGATCTCGTTCTCAGTCTCGAAACTGGAAAATTAATAATTATTATTAAAGAGCATATGAAAGCTTTAAATAATAATAGTTTCTCGGAGTTTGCCAACCATTTAATTTAAACTAGTCATACCTTTAATTTTAACAGTGGAATAGAATTAATACATTGTAATGTCAATGGTATTCAGTTGGATAAATTAGAAATTTTAGAGATTAGAAAGAGTGTTAATGCAAATTTAAATATTATTAATAATCAAAAATTGTTTTTAAATTACCCATTATTAAATCCATTCCCCTTTTAAAAATTTTAATTGTTCTATATTGCCCCTCGTCCCTTACACATTATTTTCTTTCAAATTTTAATATTGTTTATGTCTATTATTTTTCTCTATTACCTATGTATGTCTATTTTTAAAATTAGTTCTGTCAAAACCCTGAAGAAGTCAGCTTTGCTGACGAAACATGTCGGTTTTTGTAAATAATTAAGTGTTTAATACAAAGTTATCTATTAATTTGAATTATTATTTAATCATGGCGTCTTAAAGTTATGTTCAAGAAAATAATTAAATATCCAACTCATTTACTTTTTAAGGAATGTAATGTAAAGAACGTAAAACAGTTATATATCACACAAACGCTTTGTAGATTTTTTAACAATATTAATTTTGCAGAAAGAACACAGCAAATTCGTACTACGAGAATTGGCTCTGGTCTGAACTTTATGGCAATTCAAACTAAATCTTCTTTTGGTCAAAGAAATTATTTTTATCAAACTCCACTCATATTTAATAGCCTTCCAGAACATATAAAGTCATCTAATTCCTTGTACACTTTTAAAAAGGATCTTAAATTATTTGTGTTAGTCGAGGATTGCCAATTGATTTTCTCTACTTTGTCCTTTCTAAATTATTAGCTAAATGAGTATGTTTATAATAATAAGCTAAAATAATATTTTTTTTGTTTGAACCGTTTTTGTTCATCTTCCTCTTGCCAAATCTATAGCATGTTAAATTGTATACATATATTTATTACTCACAACTTAATCCTTATAAACAAAAAAAAACTTTATTTTATTTTATTTTAAATCAGATCTCAAAACTATGGTCAACCTAAAAGTCTACATTAATGTACTACCTAGCGCCATCAGTTTAGTAGGTACCAGTAGTAGGTACCCATAATCTAATCTCAATCTTTAAGAAATACAACAATATTGTTCTTTCAAAATCTGTATAATTTTGTGTTATTTTGTTAACTTGTATAATTATTGTTAACCTCAACACAGGCTTGTGCTAATGAGGTAACAAATTGTATTGTAAACATTTTTACCTGCAGTGTAAATAAACAATAAACAATTGTTTAAACGCAATATAATGTTTACATAAATCTTTTAAAAGCTAGCGTCAACGATAATTCTAGTATTTAGATGTTTACGTGTTGCATGTAATTTTTGAAATGTATATTTAAGAATAGAAATGACTCGTATGAATGACGTTGTTTTTAAAAATATAAATTTACCAACCAGTTTTAATAAAATTAACAATAGTAATAAAGATTTGCCCTCAATGGGTGCTGTGGGTTCCCCGTTTAACAGATTTATGTGGTTAGGTGAGGTTATGTTTTATAAATGTTTGTAGCAACTGAGGATGATTCCGATCCAAGAAATGAATAAGGGAATATCTATTATGGTGTATTTACATTTATTTATTTCTATTCTCGAACATACACTTTACAAATTTATAATATTGGTTTATATAGATAATAAGTTTCAATAATAATAAAAAAATGGTAATGATCCGTAACTCTGTGTAAATTGGTTAATAGTAGTGTTTCGTGAACAACTCACTAGAAGAACCTGTGCTGAGGCGTTCCCATGTTTAGCCGACACAAGTAGAAACACCGTATTCTCCTTGATATTGTCAAGGAGAGCTTACATTAGCTCCATACAGGAGGCTCTGAGGGATATAATTTTCCTCCGGACCAATGTCATCTTTGGGGATGATGTGTGGAGGGAATGTGTATAGGAAACTTACCCGAACTGGTAGGCACCAGCTGGGTCCTGGTTGAAGGAAGACTTGAGGATCCTCGGGGGTTCCTTGTAGTCGGCGGGAGCGGCGCAAGCCACGGCCAAAGCGACGAGGAAGAAGAATACCTTGAACAAACCACGATTATTAATTAAGATAAGCAAATAATAAATTAATTAAAAATAAAATAGCAGATACTCAAACGCTGGGAGCTCCATTGTAACATCTCCATCTTTCCCAAAACCTCGAAGCTCTCAGTAGCATGATAATAAATTTTTTTTTTTAAATGTGAACGAATGTAAAACAAAACCGAAATTTAAATTATCAAATTTTTGGCAAATTTTTAAAACAAAAACATTGGATTTCTAGGTTTGGTTGATTTATTTTTCATAACTGCAATAAAATAAACATAAATGCATATTTGCTTTATGAAAATATATTCAGTTTTAAAATATACATACATTTTGCAATTTAATGAAACTGAGCTTCAGTTAACTATTTGTTCTTTGAATAATCGTAAGGATTCTTTTTGAAATCTATTTGCAGTTCAATCTAACACTAACAAAGCATAAATCTTTAACAAATAACACAGAATTGAAATCAACTTATCAACCATCAGAGATTTATTTAGGAACGATTCTAATAACACAAATTACCGTTTAATCATTTTAATCACCTCCGTAGAGTAACTAACTGATATTTACAAAAATGATTACATTTTGATTAAAAAACCATTAACGCACATTAAACTAATAACCGTATAGATTAAATCAATTAGTTTTAATTTAATTGATTGAACTGCTGAAACTGCGTGTTTGTTCGAAGCAACATGTACGGTTTAACGACCGGGATGGCTGTTGCAAGTAAATTGCCTCAACTTGACTGTACAATGAAGCTCACTTACCACTCTCATGTTGATAATATTGTTAGTTCTGTTTGACAGACGCAAGAAGATACTGATGCTATAATGACCGCGAGATCCCCTTATATAGAGATCCAAAATCGTCTAAAAACAACTAGATACACGAACAACGTTCTCTGCTCATCCCATGGTGTTTTTTAGTTTCTTTCTCACCTGTTTTGACATTTAATGCAATATTAAATGTTCATCACTTAAAATATCCGGGCATGGCGTGATATACCTTAATAATAGACGTTACGACTATCTCGTAAAGTTTCGTAGTTCAAGAACAGATTCGATAGAATATTGTTTATTTGCCTATCATTCGAACTTGGTGTTTTTTTCACAGAAGTTCTTGTATTTTAGAAGAAAAAGTGAATTCTCAAAGATACGGTATTTTAAAACGTGCAAAAATTTTTGCAAAAGTTCTGTGTCGTAGATAAATAATAGTATCTTCCCCGTTAAATCGTTAAGAATGAGCTTAAGTTTGTGTGAGTTTTCTGCCAGAAAGGGGTGAAATGCTTTATATTAAAGTAGTGTTTAAAGAAAAGTGAGGTGCTTCACTCTGTGCCCGGCAGTTTGATTTTGTTTAACATGAATATAGCCTATGGTAAAAGATGTAACTCAGTTTTTGAATAAATTACTTATTTTCATTGAGTACAGCACAAGAGTCGCAGCAGCCCACCACCATCTGGAGCCAGCGAGGCTTCGGCAAATTGGGATAGGTGCAATGTGAAGCTGAAGTAAGTACTTGGATTTTCAGATCTGGTCACCAAATATGGCTAAAGACATTTCAAGTAATTTTTCTATTCCAAATGGTGGTCTTTCATCAGGGCGATACTTAAATCTAGCACTCTGGAACACGCCGCAAATATATTATGTATTATTTGAAATTAGTAAACTGTCAAACAACGCAAATGGGTATCGTTCCTGTAATGTTCCTTAAAAGCTTTAACCGTGTATACTTTGAACTTCAAGATTTAGAAGCACTCCCTTAAAATATGTGGGCCTCAAACAGAGTAGATAAACGTTGCAGAACTCATTACACAACTTACAACGTTACAGAACTCATACACTTTTACATGTCCCTTTGAATAATATAAATTATAATAATGAATTAAATATTATAAAAACCATAGCTCAGAACAATGGATACAAGAGCGAAACTATTGACAGTATATTAAATAAAAGGGTAAAAACTAACATTAACAATCATTTCACAAGGCTTCGATAATGAAAATAAAAAGATTTTACTAAACAATGGGTTAAAATCCCTTATATTGGCGAAATATCAACTAAAATATCCAGATTAACTAATAATGATAAATGCAAAACAGCTTTTTATAATGTGAATTCTCTAGGGAGAATTTTAATCAATAATAAAGATAAAAGAGAAAAACTTGAAAACTCAGGGGTTTACCAAGTGAATTGCGCTAACTGCCCATCTTATTACGTAGGTCAAACTGGGAGGTCAGTCAAAACCCGAATTAAAGAACATTTTACAAACTAGGGATGACAAAGGAGAATTGTCGAATGTAGCATCACACTTATTAGAAAATAAACACTCGTTTGATAAAGACAGAGATGTTAAAGATCTCCATATTTGCAATAAAGGTCACAAACTGGATAGGCTAGAATCTTTAGAAATTACCGCTTAACTAAAAAAATAGAACCTAACTTTGTAATGAGTAAGCAATTAGAATCATTTGCTAAATCTTCGCTTTTGTATCCATTGTAATTTTCATAATAATTTCGAAAATAAAACATGTATTTAGTTTAATTAAACATGTGTCCTTTATTTAAAAAAAAGGAACCTGTAATGTAAGTAATGAATAAGAAATTAAAATCATCTACTAAGTCCCCACTTTTGTATCCAGTGTAATAATCTCGAAATTAAAATAGGTATTTAGTTTAGACCATTCCTACTCCAATGTAAACATGTATCACTTCAAAAAGTAACTTTGTAAAGATAAAGCAATTAGATTCATTTGCTAAGTCCCCGCTTTTGTATCCAATGTAATTTTTATAATAATATCGATATTAAAATATGTATTTAGTATAGACCATTCTCACTCCAATGTAAACACGTATCTCTTCAAAAAGCGATAAAAAAAATACCATTCTTTATAAATATAATAACGATTTAACAATAAAATTAGGTCATTAGTAACTCATATTACTTGCAAGGTTTTTCCCTAATCATCATTGAAGTGAGCTACAAACCCAAAGTAATTAGCTTACTGGAATTACCAAAATATTTAGAAATTCGACAATCTAAAACGACTTAGCAACAAATATAATTATTATAAGTGATTATAATCCTTGTTGACCACCCCTCTCCCCCTCCCCAATACGTTGTGTATATAAACCGTAGACTAAGAATTATTTGTACAAGTCTGAAGATGGCTCTAACGAGCTGAAACCGGTTACGGTCAAATAAAATAAAGTGGAATAAAGTTTTATATTCGTTTTATTATATGATATATTGTAATGGAACTCGACCATGAATTATCAATTATCACTCTCAAAAATAGAAATATTACAGAACTCAGTTTACATCGGGTCTTTAATTTTTAAGAGTTCTTGGTGAAGCAGATCATGGTTATTTTTTGTGATTTTTTTACACATGAATACGTAATGACCACTAGTTGGAAATGGCCATTGTTATCTCTGAAAACAAATGCGGGTATTTGGGGCGGATGCACACATAGATTTAGTTGCGGAGAAAATGCTCCGTTTCAATGCGTTTAGATATCTGGGAGGCCATATTTTCGAACCAGAAGATAGTGTACTTATTTCTGAACGAAAGTGAATCTTCTATTACTTTCATTCTGTAATAAAATTGGCACACATTACTTTGACAGGAAGGATGCAAAATCAAAGCTCTTCACCTAGCTCCTGTTGGACCAACATTTTTAATAAAGTACATCACCATCTAAATCTAGTATTTTAATTTGGGAGGCTGGTATGGGTACCGCCGAGAACCATTTATTGGATAACCAATACCCCTGCCATAGGTCACCACAAGTGGGTCGACACGTTTGGTGACTAAGCAATGGTGTCCGGGTTCATGGGGTGAGGTTTGTCTAGGTCTTGGTGGTGAATGTGTTTGCCCATCTGCTGTGTGGCGGGCCGGATCGGGAGAGACTGGTTGAGAAAGACTTAACCTATACCTCTCCATCCGGACTCTCTCGACCCATCGCCTTGTACCGCAATGGGAGGGATGGATTCATACGTCCGTCACTCCTGAACACATTGACTCCCAAATTCCTATCCACCCTACATACCTTTTCTTTCCCAGAACTTCCTCTCTTTCCTTTCCCTAAAAAGACCCTCCACACAGAACACCCAAAAATGACTACTCTTTGAGGAAATTTCTTTTCCTCGGGGCCTCCTGCGTGAAGCTAGTTAAAAAAAATATTCTTCACACGGCCAAAACCGTGGCCGGTAATAATGTTCCCAGTCAAAACATTCCCAGTAAAAATGTTCCCTACCAAAATGACCCCGGTCAAAATGTTCCCTGCCAAAATGTTCGCCTAGTGGAAAAGAAACAAATAGATAAAATAATAATAATAAACAAATGGAATATTCCGAAATTCCAAAATAATAAATACGAAAAAAAAGTATTTGCTATACAATTTTCTTGGCATGAAATAAAACAAAAAAATAAAATATATATATTTTTTTAACTTAATGACTATAACCACAAATTGTAATATTTAATTAAATGAAGACAATGTTAGCGAAACTCAATCAAAAATCAGCCAATAAAAATATGCGTTAAGAAAAATGAAGATAATGTTGGTAGTTCTTAGTCGAAGATGATACAGTTAAACATGACCGAATCGGATATGGACACATTAGCTCAGTTGATAGATTTGCTCCCCGGCAAGGCGAAGGTCCTGGGTTCGGGTCCCAGATGTGACTGTATCTTTTTCGGATTTTCCTGTTTTCAGATTTTCGATTGAGTTTCGTTAATATTGTCTTCATTTACTTAAATATCACATTTTTTTTATTTCAGGGAAGCCCACGATCAAACATACAAACGTGTGTATTTTGGGATGCATATTAGTTAAATTAATAAAAGGTCATGCACATAAATTATTCACGATTTACATGCTCACGCGAGACTATTCCTCTAAATGATCGGTAAACTCCTTGGCGCTGAATCTAGTTTTTGAAAGATTATGAAAAAAATATTTTTCACGTATAAATAAAATCTTATAATTTCTTCATATGACAGGGTGAATGAACACCGTAAAGTACTCGCATGTTTTTTATTCATTTATTTATTTATTGACGCCCTATTGGGCTTTTACATATAAAATACAAATTTCATTTATAACAACAGTACAACACAAAATCAAAAAAGATTAAAAAATATACAAATAAAGCATAAACTCAATGTAAAACCATAGGAATTCATCTAATGCTAATTCCACATGGATGACTTTAGAGAACTCGTGTGTACAATGTACATATACCTACGAGCAACAAAAACATTAAAAATAATCAAAACACATAAATTTTTACTTATTACTCGTTGTACGCTGCTTAAAATATTTGCGGATTTTAAATATTGTTGTTGTGTTACTGCAACTAAATCATGGGACATCCTATTGACCTCTACCTATTCCGCTCACTATTTTTTTCCTGCAATATACCGCCGCCCCGGGAACCATAAATTGGATAACCTACATCTCTGCCATAGGTCACCACAAGTGGTTCACTACATTTAATGACTTAGCAGGGGTGCCCGGGTTTTTAGGAATAAGGTTTGCCCGGGTCTTGGGCGGCGAATTCGTCCGCCCACCAGCTGCATGGCAGGCCGGATCATATATTATAAATTACGAAATATCCTTACAAAGTATTTTCAAAATTTGATCATATTATGTCCTCTTCTGGCGAACTGTATCCAAATTTCTTTAAATAAACAATAAACACTGTAAATCTCATGTGACCTCCCAAGTAAGTATTGTCCTGTAATTTTCTTCCTGTACAGAGTATAAATAAAACAATATACGTACATTTTTACGGAGCATCTCGTTCATTGGTCAAATCATTGTACGTATAGTTTCGTATCAGTGATCGATGGGCCGGTGGACGTAATTTTATCAAAAAGTTGTAATAACGGTTCGTTTAGTTTGTAGTTAAAAGTAAGATTGTAGAAATATATTGTAAGTTGGTACAGCGCCCTTGAGGTGATTTTTCGCGAAAATAGCGCTATACAAATCATCCAAATACTATTATTATTATAATCCATCAAAATATCGTAAGTTTCAATCACCAACTATGAAAACTTATGAACTCCTGTTGAATGTCAGAAGATGGTATTTCGAAAAACCGCGCGGAAATTACCTTGTTACTTTCTGGGCAAATATTCATATAGAAACTAAGGAATTGTTTTTTCTTTGCGATTATTTTCTGTTTATAAGATAATATATCTTATTATTCAAGTATATTACATAATATCCTAAGAGGTTTTTCCAGAATAGCTGACTAACTGAAAAAAAAGATTAAAAAACCCCATTTTGGAAATAATTGTCAAAAAATATAATAATACAAATACAAACTGATTTTATTATTTCTACACGAATCTGAATACATACTCAATAAGAAAAAGTGAAATTCAAAAGAGTTTGCAAATAAATAATGACCTTTGCATGCATTTAAAAACATAAAACATAGATTTTTTCGCCTTTGACAGTTGCCAAAACTGGCCTGCAAAGTCACAGAAAATTCATTTTAAAATATTCTAGAGTAGCTAGATTATTGAAACCAAATGTATATAAAATACAAGCAATAACATAGAAAGTCATTCAATTACTAATTTATTTGGTAAAATATCTTTAATTTGGTCACCCATTAATAATAGTCATTCACCAATAATAGAGTCGAACAAACAACATGTTGAAACGACATTTTCTCACGTTTGTTATGTCGATTTGCCTATGTTTTATGTTGGAATGTGTTGGTTACAACATTAACATTCGGTGATTTATTAGTAGAAATAGTCAAATAACCACTTTTCATAGCTTCTCTGGCTTCGCGGTAACGCAGTAAAGCACGGGTCATAATAATGGAGACCGTGGGTTAGATTCCGACCGATACGATGCAAATAAATTTATAAAAACATTCAATTTTTTTTTTAATTAAAATAAATTATGGAACTCCATTTTAATGTTTATCTCCTGTGTATATATAAAAATCAACATAATGTTTCTATGTAGGTGGTTTGAATGTTTGATCCTTTCGAAATACCTTCTTTCCACCCTCGCGAAGGTTTCTGGATTATTACAACCACATGACAATACATCTGAAAAGTTATTTTAATCATTACAAAAACTCTTACGAAACTGTCAAAAATGTCACAATTTGAGAATGACGTTTTGCAAATCATTGATTGTTAAATCAAAATTCAATTTTCGAATAAACTCTTTAAATAAATTAATTTAATCGAAGTACTTAACCCAAATCTAATACTTTAAATCTAATCAAAAGTTATATTTATTTTACATAAAAATAAAAATTAAAATTAAAGTTTAAAAAATTACTTTTTATTTAAGCATTCCACAGAACATATTTTATGCGTTTCTTCTTGGCCAATTCAATAACAAGTAACACCGAGAATTGAAATCAAATAGTCCAAGAGGACTTAAGGTAATTCTTTGCCACCTTCATCTTGAAAATATCATGTAGATCCTGACTGTTTTCATATAAAATCTTTAATAAGTAACAGGATAGCTTTTAGTGCACGCTAAAAATAATTTTAAAAAACCCCCGCGTAAGCAAATTCATCATAAACTTCATGGCTTTATCATTATTGCTTCTTTAGCAACAATAAAATCACTTGCATCTCGGAGCCAATACAACTCATCCTTTTTAATTGAACAACAAATCAAGTGTCTTAATTTTCTTCTTTTATTCCAAAGATAATTATAAAATACAAATAATAATAAATCATATGTAAATCGCAGAAACACAACATGTTCGCCTAGAAATGTTAAAAGGATCTTCAACAATAACTTATTTTATCAGCAAATAATTCTTAGAAGAAAAGGATACAAAAAAAAATCCTGGAATTGGTTTTGATCTTTTTTAAGTTATGTGGGATTTAGTAACCGATCGTTAACATAGACAGAAGAGCAGACAAATGAATCCTAGACAACATAAAGAAAAAAAATTAAGTATTTATGAGTATTCTTCATTGACGTCGTATGATATCTTGGTCGAAGGTATTCTTGGATATAAAATACACAGGGAAGGGTTTTACCAATGCACTGACCATACGTCCAGTTTTTAATGGGACCGTCCCGTTTTTAGGGACCCTGTCCCGCTGTCCCGACGGAAAACTTCGGGACGCGGAAATGTCCCGTGAAAACGGACCAGTCGTGACATCAAATTGAACGCAAAATATCTAATTAATTCAGCTATTGGGATCTCTTATAATTTTTACGGTTACGGCACGACAACGGCACAGCAACGGCACAAAACATACGTTCTTTATCGTTTTCAATGTCTAGAGATGGTCCCGGTGACTTACGGACTTACTTCAAAACAAAATGCATAGTGTTTATTCCAACTTATAATATTACCTTATGAGTTATTTAAGTTAGAAGGTAGCTCGCAACAATAACATTTGGCTGTCAACAGTTCTTTTGTTTTGCTCTTTCAAAAAATATTCTTAAACCAATCTTTTTATTGTGTTTTGGCTGTAAAAAGTTTAGTGTGTTGGAATCTTCTCCCCCCTGATCTTCCAGGAGTCACTTCTTGCTGCTCATTTTCAGATATTTATATAATTTTTTTACTTCTGTCACTTTTTATATTAGCTGTAATTTTTTGAACAATGGAGGAGGATTTCCCTCCTGTACCCCTTACAAAGCCCCCAGATCCCCCTCCTGACCCTCCAGATGGAGACATTTCAGATAAAATAGACTTTTCAGAACATTCAAACATTTCAGACAATGAATCTGTCATCCTAACCTCAATTAAAAAAAGAAAATTTAGTCCCCTTTCCCCAAAAAAACATGATTCGCCTTTGTCTTCTCAGTCCCCTCCAGCTCTTCCTCAACCTCCTCCAACAATCTTTTACTCTACTCATTCCCGTGGCCCCTACATTGTATATGCGCAAAAAACTGAACAAGGTAAAACCATCCATCCTCTTGAATTTGGTAAATTTCTTTCAAATAACAAGAACCTTTCGATTAAACCTGGAGGTGTTAAAGCCGAGGGTCGCTTCCGAATCTCTGTTGAATTCCTGTCAGGTTCAGCCGCCAACAACTTTATCAAAAATATATTTATTTCATCAAATTCTAAATTCAAGGCGTACATCCCAACTTTCAATGTCACTCGAATGGGCCTGGTCAGGGGTATCTCGACCGATCTGTCCATTCCAGAAATCCTGTCCTCACTTTCAACCCCCCAACATATCGGCAATCCCATAAAAGCCAGGAGGCTAAATTATAAGGACACCTCTGAGGGCATCGTTTCCTGGAAGCCCTCCCAATCTGTCGTCATCACATTCGAAGGACAATCACTTCCCTCCCATATTTATTTATTTTTCAACTCCTTACCAGTTGAAATGTACACTTATCCCACCACTCAATGTTACAACTGCTGCCGTTTTGGTCATACCAAAGCTGCATGCAGATCCCCTCCCAGATGTTTCAAATGTGGAGAAAACCACTCGGCTGACCAATGTTCTTCTCTCTCTTCACCTAAATGTTTTAACTGCTTAGGCGCTCATTCCGCCATTAACTCTTCTTGCCCCGAACAATCTCGCCAAAAAAATATAAAAATTTCTATGGCCTCTGAGAACTTGTCTTTTCTGCAGGCTTCTAAATTATTCCCGCCTGTCAAAAAATCATTTTCCGAGGTTTTATCCAGTAACTCTTCATCCAACCCTCTCGCCTCCTCCTCAACATCTTCCCGTTCAACAAAATTCACATACAAAAACCCTATCTCTAAACAGGCTCGTGGATACGATCAGCAACAACACAACTCACTTTTCTTAAATCCCAATGGTTCTCCTCTTTCACACGCCACAAATGGGTGCGCAAACAATTATAATTCATCCTCAACAAACTATCAAAAGCTTTCTGAACAACTCTCCCAAGATAATTCTTCATTTATTCAAACTCTTATTATGCTTCTAATTGACCTAATTTCTTCTCAAACTAATCTACCGTCCAACGCTGCTTCTATTATTTCCACATTAAAATCATTTATTCAAAATGGCTCTTCAAGATGTCAGAATTCTTCAGTGGAATAGCCGCAGTGCTATTTCTAACAAATCAAACCTTCTTAACCTATTAAATTCAAACCTTTTTTCTGTGGCTGCTGTCTCGGAGACATGGTTTACTCCATCCACCCACTTTAATGTGGGAGGGTACTCCTGTCTCCGCGATGATCGCCCGGAAGGTACGGGCGGTGGTGCTGCCCTTTTTATTAAAAAATCCCTTCCGTTTTTCCCAATAAATAATATCAAACCCCCCAATGCTGACTTTCAAATGGTTGCAGCTAAAATAAAGGACACTTCCTTTGTTTCTATCTATCTTCCCCCAACATCGCACTTCAATAAACAAGCGTGGTTGCAAATTGTCCGTCAACTAAGCCCTCCTTTCTTTTTATTGGGTGATTTTAATGCCCATTCCCCCGTCTGGGGTTCTGCATTCTGTGATCGAGACGGTCGAAGTGTGATGGATTTCCTAGATGAATCCAACCTTTTTCTTTTGAATGACGGATCTCCTACTAGAATCTCTCGCCCCAACACAAACCCCAGTGCAGTGGATCTCTCCATATGCTCTATTAATCTGGCACCTCTCTCCTCGTGGGTGGTGTCCCCCGACCCTTGCTCCAGTGATCATTTCCCGATCACCATCACTTATCAAACTTCTTTCCATTCAGACAAGTCCCATATTTCGACAAAGATTAAAACAAAACACACCAAATGGGACGAATTTAACTCACATATGGATAAGTTTATACAAAATTTATCCTATACCAATACATTATCTGTCAAAGATGACTACGATAACTTCAAATCAATGCTCGTAACTGCAATCAATAAATCAAATCCTCCCCCTAAAACCAAATCTCTCAAAAAACTCCCTCCAACTCCCTGGTGGGATGAGGAATGTTCCAAAGTAGTGAGAATTCGGAAAGCTAAATCTCTTTCCTATCGTCACAATATGACTATGGAGAACTATCTCATATACAAAAATGCCGAAGCCAATGCCAAAAGGGTATTGAGGTCAAAAAAAAAATCCGGGTGGTACAACTTCTGCAGTTCAGTATCTCCGAACACTCCAATTTCGGAAGTTTGGTCTATGATTCGAAGATTTCGATCCTCCTTCAGTCCAACATCTCCTCGAGCTTCTCATTCTAAATGGATAGACGAGTTCTTGGACAAAATTGCCCCCCCTTCTGTACCTAACTTAGATGAAATAACTCCAATCCACAACACTCCTATGTCTGATCATTGGCTTGACTCTCCATTCACTTTAATTGAATTAAAAAATTGTTTATCAACAGTCAAGGACTCATCTCCAGGCAGAGATGGTATACCTTATAGCATTATCAAAAATAGTAATGATAATGTTCTAAATCACTTTTTAAGCATCTTAAATAAAATCTTCCAGACTGGCATAATACCTGATGACTGGAGTTCTCAAATAATCATCCCAATTCTAAAATTAAACAAATCACCCAATTCTGGATCCAACTATAGGCCAATTGCTCTTTCATCCACCCTTAGTAAAATTTATGAAAAATTAATTAAAAACCGGCTAGAATTTTTTGTCGAGAGTAATCATCTTCTCTCTCCATCCCAATTTGGATTTAGGAAAAAGAAATCTACACAAGATAACCTTGCCATCATCAGCACTGATATTAATTTATCCATTTCTAACAAAGAAGTATGTCTTGCAGTCTTTATAGACATAGAAGGCGCCTTTGACAATGTTTCCATCCCAATTCTTAAAAAAAAACTTTTAGGCCTTGGCTTACCCCTCATGTTTGTCCAATCTATTATTAATCTTTTTCTCGATAGGAAAATTTTCATTGAGCTACCAGATGTTACTCCTCAGAGTAGGTCAATTTGGAAGGGTTTACCCCAAGGCGATGTATTATCCCCCTTACTGTATAATATATACACACACGATATGCATGTCACCATTCCCCCTCAAGTAAAAGTTGTTGAGTTCGCAGATGACATAGCTTTCTTCTTATCATCCAAAATCATTCCATCCGCCGTCAAATATCTTAATGAAGCCATGGATGCCCTTTACACATGGCTTACTTTAAATGGTCTTGAACTTTCAGTACAAAAAAGTCAGTGTGTTACCTTCTCAAATCGTCATAATAACCCCCCTGTTCAAATTTTATTTAAAAACTCTCCAATCCCCAATGCTTCTGAAGTAAAATTTTTGGGAGTAACATTTGATAGGAAACTTAAATGGTCTTCCCACATTAATAATATAGTTACTAAATGTGAAAAAAATTTAAATATTATCAGATCATTGACTGGCGTTTGGTGGGGTGCTCATCCTATCTGCATTAAGTTGCTCTACAATGCACTTATTCGAAGTCATCTCGACTATGCCTGCCCACTTTTTAGTACTGCATCCAAAAATGCACTCAGTAAACTAGACAAAATTCAATCTAAGTCATTGCGAATAATAACTGGCGCGATGCAATCGTCGCCCATCAATTCCCTTCAAGTAGAATGTTCTGATCCTCCTCTTTATTTAAGGCGTCAATTATTTGCTGACAAATTTGTTCTTAAATGTTTAAATTCTAAAAGTCATCAGATTATTCCCAGAGTCTCGTTGTTCAACGACTCAACACATTCATCTACAATCAGAGCTCGAACTAAACCTCTCCCTGCCATCTGTAAAAATTTTCGCTCTCTCTCAGAGCTTCAAATTATCAAAAATGATCTTCTTCCTTTGTACAAATTAAAATATAGTCACGTCACCCTATCCCCAACGATTTTAGAAGGGATCGGCATCCTTAAAAGTCATTCCAATCTCCCAGCCCGTACTGTCAATAATATGTTCAATGACATTATTTCTTCTAAATGGCCCAACTCTTCTCTTTTATTTACTGATGGCTCCAAATCTCCGGACTCTCCTAACTGTGGTATTGGTATTAACGTTTACCACAATAATTCTAATGAAAGAATATTTTATTCAATTTCAAACCAATTTTCAATATTTTCTGCTGAGTGCATTGCAATTATTGAATCTCTCAAATATATAATAAAAAATAATTTTGAACATTCTCTTGTTCTCTCTGACTCTCTCAGTTCCCTCCAAAAACTTAAAACAAGTCCTCTTCTTCATCCTGATGATCACTTTGTATGTCTTATTCGAGTATTGATAACCTCCATTCAAAGCTCTGGAAAAACAGTCACTCTGATTTGGATTCCTGGACATGTTGGCATAGTGGGTAACGATATTGCTGATTCCTTGGCAAAACAAGGAGCGTCTAACCCTACCGTTACCCTCGTAAACCATATTCCCCTGTCTGATATTTTTTCCATCATCAAAGATAGATCCCGCAATGTTTGGACAGAGTATTGGAACATTGCTAGTCAATCCAAGGGTGCCCGTTACGCCTCAATACAAAGGACTATCCCATCAAAACCGTGGTTTCAAAAATTCCCCCATTTTTCCAAAAAAGAAATTTCCTTACTTATTCGTATGAGAATCGGACATTGTTCCGTTCCTTCTCACCTTTATAAAATTCATGTGCTTGACTCCCCAGATTGTACGTTCTGTGGTCTAGATGTGGGAACTTTAGATCACATATTTTTTGATTGTCCCTCTCTAAATAAATATCCTCTCTTCTATCAAGCGTTATCAAAAATTGCCTCTCCTCCATTCAACATCTCATCTCTTCTAAGTCTGAACTCTACTCCAATCTTCCATAAAATTCTGAAATTTGCACATTTAAATAAAATTAATATATAAATTCACCTTTCCTTTCTCTGTAATTATAAATGATGGCCTAGAACACCCTTGAAGGGTGAAAGCCAGAAATAATTGAAAAAAAAAAAAAATATATATATTACCTTATGTTTGGATGAATAATGAAACTAGTGATAAATGATGCCACTGAGTGATTCTGCGATAATATATATTTTTTTTATTAGTTTTTATATACATATACATGTAATATAATCATTAGTAATTACATTTTCAGGTTACAATCGGATTAAACTCAAATCATTAAATACTAACATGCAACATTGATTAGAAACAGTATAAACGTATATATGTATATAATATATAACAATTATTATAAGCAATAATTATCAGCCTGAAACACTCATCAACATTGAAAAATCTTCCGAGAAAAGATACTTGCCGCCAACGGGACTTGAACCCGTGTCCTTCTGATTGCCGGTCAGCTGCTCTTGACCACTGAGCTATGGGGGCTTATCAAATACCCGCCAAATAATTCAATATATACACGTGTTTCATTCAACAATTACTGCTTATTATATTTTTTCCACCTGAAAACAACCAACTTTATTTTTGCGAGAGAGACATTGTAAGTGTTAAATCCCTCGCTAGGTGGCGTCGAGACAAATTATGACTACATTTATTGGGGAAATACTTAACTTGTCAAATATTAATTATTATTTTTAATTTATAAACTAACGTTTAGACAAGATTTTTATGCATAGCACAAAGGATAATTGATAAGCCGCCATAGCTCAGTGGTCAAGAGCAGCTGACCGGCAATCAGAAGGACACGGGTTCAAGTTCCGTTGGCGGCAAGTATCTTTTCTCGGAAAATTTTTCAATGTTGATGAGTGTTTCAGGCTGATAATCATTGCTTATAATAATTGTTACCCTTTGTGCTATGCATAAAAATCTTGTCTAAACGTTAGTTTATAAGTTAAAAATAATAATTAATATAATATATAACCTTTACGAGAGAGTAACTACTCGTGTGTAAAGGGAAGAGAAAATATATATATATTTTTAATATGTTATAGCAATAACCCCTCTTCCCGGCATTCTTTATTTACTATTTATGAAATTTTGATACTACAAACCAATATTATACTGAATTAACACGGTGAAAATTTCTGAAAACTAGGTAATGGGAATGATGTACTTTTCTAAAAGGTGAAGCTTATAATAAAAATGTTTTGGTTGTGTTTTTTTTTTTTTTACAGTGAATGCCGCACAAGAATCTCAACTACTCCCGTCTGGAGCCAGGAGACTATGGCATCCCCAATTGGGGTATGTTGTGAGGCTGAAGGTAGTGGGGAGGGGAAGGAGTTGGGGAAGAGGAAGGTTGGGAAGTACCTGGCTATTCAGATCTGGTCACCAAACACGGCTAAAGCCATTTTCAAGCAACGTTTCAATTCTGAATGGTGGTCTTACACCAGGGCGATACTGATAGTATCTTCCACTCTGGAACATGCCGCAAATATACTATATATTATTTTTAATGAATTAATTGTGAAATAACGAACCCGCGACCTCCGGATTGTGAGTCAAGAGTCTTACCCACTGGACTACGGAGGTCGTCGATTTATTTATACGGAGGTCGGAGGTTTATTCAAGTTAATAATTTTTTTCTATATCTCTATCTCTATGTATTATAAATTAAAGTCCAAACTCTAAAACTACTGAACGGATTTTCATGCGGTTTTCACCAATAGATAGCTTGTTTCGTGAGGAAGGTTTTCTGTAAATTGGTTGAAACATAACGATAATTGTCGTAAAAAGTCGAGCCGCCTGGTAGCTTTCATCGAAAACGCTGCCTAATCCTTTTGGGATACAACAAAACAATGCATGGTGGGATATTCCTCTTTTATAGATCTACAAAAAAGTCCGCGAAGGCATATATCTATCTTTTACGGATAGCTTACTATACCCATTCTATCTTCTAAAAAAATGGTCACGAACATTGCGGTAATTGAAAAGTTATTTAGACGGATACAGTATTAATCCTTATTAACTTAAATACGTTAGTTACCCCAAACATTTCATGCACATTATTATAATCTTTCACACCATCTCTACGTATTATAAATTAAAGTCCTCCGCGGCATCTGTCTGTCTCTTCGCGATAAACTCAAAGACGGCGGTGGTTATGAAGGTTGGATAACCATCCAGTAGATGACGTTGTGTTTTAGTTACGCGTGGCCGGATCAGCTAGGTAAAGATAATTAAATGATCTCAACTGATGCTAACCTTGACGATCTTTTGGTATTGGAAAATCATCGTCCCGAAATGTGAGAAATTAGTCAACAAAATGCACCTACAAAGGTCACAGAGATTTAATTCGTACGTTAAATGCAATAATATTATCTTTTCTGATGTCATTATTTTTAACGTCATAATTATGTTTGTTTTTCAAATAAAATTAAAATACATTCAATGTGTTTTCTTTCTTCCTAATTATGATGATGACAAATAAAATGAAAAAAATTAAAATTTAATAAAAATTATTTTTTTATATACGCAATTATCTTCAACACACTGTTATTTTTAACAAGCAAACAATTCGATATTTTTTTCTCTAATGAAACATATTTTCAATAACAAAAATATTAGTGCCACAATTTCAGGGAGAACCACTGGTGTAAACGAATCAATACGGATATTCTCATTCTCGCATGTGAGCGTCAAAATGTATATCAGTGTGCATAATTCCTTTACTATAAAAAATGGTAAAAATGGTAGACACACGCCACATTAGTCACAACCAGTTTTAACGAGTAATTATTTACTTTAATGTAGTATTTTTCAAATCATGATAATTTACGGTTGGCACTTAAGTCGCTTTTTTACAATTTCAAAGGCCAGTATCGAGAGTAATAAAATACGACGATGAACAAATAACAGAACTGTAATACATTTTAATTTTTTAAATAACTAATAAGAACTTAGAATACCATTGAGAATTTCTCTTCAATGGTTAAGAAAATTGAGGTAAAGAATTTGTCTGTTCTACAAAGAAACCATTTACGTTAATCCGGTTCTGACCTTGAAAACCGACCTGCCATAGCGATCACGAGAACTAGGGTTTAAATTTCAGTAAACTATCCGCCTTGAGAAGTGTACGTTTATACTCTCGTTTTCATATCACAAGTTGTGACGTTTAAGATAGCTATATTTTCGAGATAATCGTGACGAGTTTGTAAATTACAGTAAAAACGGTCCTATAAGGATATTATTTAAATAAGTACCTACCTTACAACGGGGTTGGACGATCACATGTATCGCGTAGGCATTGGATTGCATTTTATCGACCGTAAAGTTATTTGATATCTGTTTGTACTCAAATTCAAGGCCGCTAATATTTAAATAAACAATCAAATCTGTGTGTTTGTGTGCCTAAAAAATATTCGTATTTATGTTTATTTAGATAATAAATTTTGTCGAGTTATTTTTTATATTTTTGCGCTGATTAAATGCATTTATTTTCTAGAGATCCAAGGTATTTGCTCTGGCCAAGCGAAAATACGTAAATATTCCTGCAAGTTAATAAATGTGGACAAGTCATGAATTAGGTTTATATATATATTCATACATATATATTAAATAGCCACTAAAGCCACGTTATGATTTACCTGTTGACAAACTATGACAGTAGTTTAACAGGTTTTTTTTAGAAAGAGAATTTTTTTTATTGAGATATTGTAATAATCGGTATTGTAATAATGTTCATCAGTCTTGCATTGGTAACTGAATATTCCATTATTATATTCGTCGTAGTATCTACTCATCCTATTAGGTCATCCCGATTGGTAGGTATCCTTAAATTTACTACTGTATCCTTTCCCAACCTAATCTACGCAATGTTTCGTAATTATTTACATAATGATTAATTAAAGAACAGTTTTTCTAAACTTTGAAGAAAGACTTTTAGTAAAACTGTTGTACGATGTGTCGTGTCATCACGATTGTTTTATGTTCAAGCGTGGACATTATTTATATGATGTAATTTGTAAAAGTGTTTTGTAAAGTGTTAAAAAATATGTGTAAATTTTATTGTGGTCAAATCGTCAAATGCCTACAAACGATTTAAAAAACATAAAAAATATGTAAAATCTAAAAGAATACCAAAGGTAAGTCGATGTGAAATAAATTAACATCTAAAAGGAGAATAATTTAAGAATCACGTTCGAAAATGGTCTAAACTGATTGTGCAGATTTGATTAATGTTTCATTTTCATTGAAAATACTATTTCTTCGTCTATCGCTTCCTCCTCCTTCTTGATCCAATGTATTCCTACCTAAAGATGGACACTGGAAGGCTGCTGGAAACGTAGACCGAGCTTGAGGATGAAGCGCAACAGCACATGATCACCAAAATCAAACAACATAATACTATTGGCCTAATGACAATACATTTTTTATTACACCGTGGAAATAAAACCAACAAATCTGATCATAAATAAAACTATGTTGATTAAAGACGTGACAACTTTTTCGGTTCCATGCCAACTCAGAAACACCTCAGAAAGGTCATTAAAAGCTATGAATAAATAATTTAAAAATATCCGGTAATCCTAACCTAACTTAATCGATTTAAACGTTTTTTATATTTTTTATCATCACTCTTAATGACCTTTCTGAGTTGGTTTCTTTCCGAGTTGTCCGGTCACCCTTTTTTCAGTATCGCACAATGGTCAGTCACCAAGGGGACTATGGTACCCCAATCCTCAACGTTAAGACTGAAAGAAGTGGGGGTTGGAGATTTTGAAGAGGAAGGAATGGAAGTACCCGACTATACATACATATTATGTAGATATAAAGTCATTTCAAGGTACGTTTCGAAACAAAATGGTAGTTTTTTTATCGGATGAATACAGAGGTGCCTACCATCCAATTTGCGACGGTGTCCGTAACAATAATTGTACAGCGATTAGGTATATTTTACCAATATATTCATCTCATTATAAACATTTCAATTTGATAAAATTGACTTGTGGCATTTCCACAATAATTATAATCGCCATCTCCACGGTGTCCTGACGTCACCTCAAAGAAACATGATATTCAAAACACAGCATTGGAAGGTGGTGGGATCTTTTCACATGGTGTGGTGGCTATTGGCTAGGCTGGAAGATGATTGTGACGGTAAAGCAAACAGATTCACAAGTGGATCTCAAGGCGAACCCGATCCTAGACAAGCGGCTATCCGTATACTACAGGGATTCTTAACCTTTATTGTTCCATGGGCCCTGCATTATTTTTGTTTTATAAATCCATTTTGTTCCATCTAATCAGTTTCAGCGACCAATGGATGTCGCTTCACAATTATTGGAAATAACACTCAGCCAAAGTTTCTTGAACAGAAATGATATAAAATTGTCGGATAGTGGGCACAGAGTGACATCTCTCGAGATAATACCATCGATCCGGAAGAACAATATCGGGTCTGCTTAAAATTGAAAATCGTTTTGTTGGCTTATTTTGTTGGCTTAAAAGTCTGTATTTTCGGAGTTTTATGAAATTAAATGAAATGCAAAATATCAAAACAACACTATATTAATATTAAAAATGCAGAAATAAAACTCTAAACAGTTCTACCGATAACTACAACATTGTTCATCCGACATTGTTGTTCGGGACCGTCGATGAGATCTTCAATCTATTTATTATTATAATACGTTAAAACCTTGTATCAAATTTATGTCGACCCCTTATTATATTAAGGAGGGACGCTGTAGCAAAATTAATATGAAAATAGAATGAAGGTAAGGTCAAACGCAGCATTAAAAGCGCGAGCACTTATCTGTTGAACCGCGAGCGCTTATGCGTTGTACCGACACACTACGCTATAAAATATTTCTTCCTATGGTAGGGGATGGGGTCAGTTGAATTAGAGAGCTGTCACGAAATGCCATTTCTTTGTATTGAATCTTGTCAACTTGACAGCTGTCATCCGCCCGTTTAGACAGCTCCGTAATTAAAATGACCCCTCTCCTGTTTTCGGCGGAGAGGGGGTCGCACAACTTTTCGCATATCGCATGCGTAGCGGTTACGGCGTAAGATCTGTTCCGTCTCATGCAAGAAGAAAGTGTCAAAACAGACTTGACTAATGGTACATCTTCTCTTGAGTAATAGTAAGTTATTAATTGTTTTTGTGTTTAGTTCGTAGAACTCCACTTAATTTTTTTTAATTTTTTTTTTTAATAATTTAAATATTAGAAAGTTAGATAATTAGTTTAACGGTCCACCAATCCATGTTAATTAGTACCAATCCGGTAGTTGAAATTTTACTACGCTAGTCCCAGGGAGAGATCTTGTCACACGTCTTGTATGAAAACGAAAAAGACAGAAGATACCAGATGTCGAATGTCTTTAATCATATTTCTACAGACATTTAGCAAATGTTTCTTTCGAATTGTGGAGCTCTTATGGTATTTACAGTTATAAAAACAAGCAAAAAATATTAAACTCTTTATTTCATGAAACTCACATTATGGTAATGAAATTCAGGCGCAGGATGAGGTGGACATTCAACATTAATTTAACATTTAACATTAATTAGTACTTATTTGTTAATAATTTTACCGTCAAAACAATATGATATTATAATAGCACGAATATCAGCAACAGTGGATTCTCTGCTTCATTCCGCATCCACGATGTTAGAAAAAGATTGACATTTGCGCACGCGCATTTAGTTCTGACTGCCATGTTTTGCCTGAAGTAGTATACGCATTTTATAGGAGCATCCAACGCATAGAAAACGACTTTCATGCGCTTGGGCATAGTGCACAGAATAGAAAAACGTAGACGAGTGGATTAATTCAGTAAATATTATGGGCTTAAATAAATAAAATTCTCATAGGTCCTAACTCGCGTTTTTATTTCGATCCATGTATTTATTAATGTGTGTAAGCAAATAAAATAGTAGACATCTGAATCATCGATGTAGGTACTTATTTATAGAAGAGTGGTCATTGTCACCCATCAGCATCATGAGATGCGTAACTACGTAGGAGAGACCTGTACAAAATCGTATACCGGGGTAAAACCGTATTACTCTGAAAAAGCTTTATTACTTTTTAAATATTCGCAATTCGCCCCTTGTACCTACGACTCCGAAACTTGTCATTGTTGTTATTTATTTTTTTTGCATTTGTGAAAGAATGTCTGTATTTTTTTTCTCGGGGCACAACGTACGAATTACATATTGACAACGTATAAATTACATATTTCACAACGTATGAATTATACAACGTATGAATTACATATTTTTTATATGTTTACCTACGTTACAAACATGCCGCGTCATTACCAAAGAAAAACTACCAGATAAGACTGAGAGGACTTCTTAAGCAAACTTCTTGAGCAAAACAGCAAGTCAGCTTAGCTAGTTTTGCTGAAAGAGCAAAACTTCCAGTGAGCCACAAATCGACCAGATGCCATCAAACTTCACCACGCCACAAATAAATTTGTTGCCATCAACTTCCAGCGTGCCACAAATTGACCCGATACCATCAACCTCCACGACGCCATAATAAATTGTTGCCGTCAACTTCCAGTGTGCTACAAAATGATCAGATCAACAACCTCTAGTTAGCCTCAAATTAATCAGTTGTTAACTTGTCGGATATCTCCAGTTGATATTATGCCATCTCCTAGAATAAATATGGATCAACGAAGGAAAACCCATCACTGTCGAGGAAAAACGGCAATTTCGTCTCCATATAAAAATGAATAACTCAACTCCACGTTTTTTCTCAAAACAATAAAAGATCACCTAAGCTCAATGTAGATCAGCGCACAAAAAAACAAACACACTAGAATCCCTTCAGCCGAGCAAGCACAATTTTATAATTAGCACAATATGGGACAAACGGTAACCGACGAGTTCATCGAAAATCAATTCATCGAAAGCAAATTCATCGAAAACGAGTTCGTCGAAACCGAGTTCATCGAAAACGAGTTCATCGAAAACCAATTCATCGAAAACCAATTCATCGAAAACCAATTCATCGAATGATCAATTCATCGATTCGCCAATTCATCGAAAAAAGGTTAGTTTAGGTAGGTTAGTCTCCTTGGCCAAAGTTTTATTATCAAATGTTTTATTTATAAATTTATTGTCAACTTTTATTGACCAATGCTTTTTTAACTTCCGGTCAGCTCGGCATTTCTCTCAAATATCTACAAAATAATTTTATCAATGAATTGGCGATTCGCTAAATTGATCATTCAATGTATTGGTTTTAAATGAATTGGTTTTCGATGAATTGGTTTTCGATGAACTCCTTTTCGATAAACTCGTTTTCGATGTATTTTCTTTCGATGAATTGATTTTCGATGAACTCGCCGTGAACCGGAACAAACCATCTGGATCAAGGCTGGGCCCAATGCACTACGTTTTAGCAACGAAGGGCTCACGAAGACTGCACAGGTTGGGACCCGAAAATATTAGAGGTCTTGTATTTTTTTCATTCATTTATCACTAAGATTTTTTGACACGTTTCTTTTGTGTTTTGTACTTTAGTAAATTCATTAATAAAAATAATTATTATAAATTGAATTATATTATACTAAACTACTAGAGATTCTACATAAGTATACGGTTTTGGAATTTACGGTTTTCGAATGCTCCATGATGACGTGGTACGCCCTCTGCTTGGCTTTACTTTAGGCTGTTCGTGTTGTCAGTTACATCGCACGCAAAAAGACCGCCATGGTCGTACATGCATGCCACCAATAGTTTTATTACATCTTGTTCTTTCTCGCAATTGACGCAAGTAAAAGAAAAAAAAATTCAATGAGTAGTTGGAGTTTTATCAAAAATGCTTATTACAGTGCGTCTTGTGTAACTCTAGTTCGGTGAACTGAAATCCGTTTTTAATTTAGGTACCATTTTCAAAATTAGAATGAATAGTGTGAAAATTCTGACAGCGATAATGTACCTAACTACCCATAAAATAATATTTATTGTTATTTAAATTTTATTTGTTTATAATTGGAACCGATTTCTCAAGAATGTGATATTTCACTGGTATTCGCTAGTAATATAATAAATGCTGATCATTGAAGGCGATTTTACGTAACATGCAAACTGTTATGGGACATGATAAAAACTTCTAATGACTGCCTACTCCCGTAATTAAAGGTAGGGGAGTTTTCTGTTAAAAATTGTTCAAATAAATACAGATTTTTTCGGTCACAGTTCACGAGTCCTTCAAAATCTTTCCACTGGACCACTGGTAAGCACCACTGGTTCTGAACACCTGACCTATCCATGGTTGTTAGGAGAATCTTCGTCTCCATGACCCGCTCAGCGGCCGATGGGAGATCTGTACGGAATATTGTTTGGCCTTACGAAATTGACATTGTGAAAGCATTGACAAAAGTAAATTTGATGATGCGAGTAAATATTATTCATAGATAATTATAATTATACGGTAGTACTCATAGGATAAACATCCACTTGAGAAAGAAGAATGGGAAATGGTGGCCGTCTCGTGCGACGATGCAGTGGCGGATTGTCCTTTGGGCACCAGGATAATCATTAAATATCACAGGATGAGAAGTTACCGAAAGTTATCATTTCAATCCTTATGATAATAATAATTATGTATGATTTGTATAGCGCCGTTTTTGTGAAAAATCACCTAAAGGGCTTATCGATCGACTGCGCTAGGGGTCCAGGTGTCCTTGACTTCTCCTCCATTATTTTTTGGGGCACATCCTGATTAACCTAAATTTATGCGTGTTGAAATCCGGCGAAGGAAGCAGCAAAAATGGCGTAGCGTGAGCGTTTAACCAGCCAGCGGCCGAAAATCCACATTTCGTCGAAAGTTGTTCTTACGATCGTGCAGGGCGGTTACAATGAGAAAGATTAAGTATTCTCCGTACCAGCTTTTTAAAATTATAACTCAATATCGATTTTATTTATATTATTCTTATTATACCTACATCCAAAAATGCTGAAAGGCGTGATGATAAAACTATTAAAATAATGTACTTTTTGTAATTATTTTTTAATTACAAGTATTTATCATTTTTCAATAATGTCTAAGTTAAATAAGAATGTTAAAAAAAATTGAAATATGTTAGTTTGTAAGTGCGCAAATAAATACACAAATAGACCAATTTTCGTCAAGAAACACATGTACGTATATATTTTTAATGATTTTATTTAAACTAAAATTAAAATTCTAAAACATGCGATACCCAGATAATGTATTGATTTATTTTATTGCATGAAAATTTAATAAATCTGCCAACGACCTATGGTATAACCTTATTATACTAAAAATAAACATTTTTTCTCAAAATTTAAAACATGCGAAAGCTAGGTAAAAGAACAATCATAATATTATAATTAACATTTATAATTTTTTTGTGGAAAAGAGTCAATACGTCTAAAATCTGATTTAAAAATGACATATTTCTGGTTTTCTCTGGTTATACCCCCTTAAATAATGTATTCTTGGGTCCAAAGAATAGTGGCTCCAATCTGGCACTGAATCCATAAGTCGGTACGTAATCTGTCTAATAAATACCTACGCATCGCAGTGAATCCATTGTATATAATATATCACATAAAGTAGCTTAATAGGAAAGAATTTAATGATTAATATTCATCACTGATTTGTCACTCCGGTGTCATTTGTCAATGGCGTTTTATTTCAATACACCCACGCATTCTTCGAAGATGCGACGTAACCGCTTTGTGTAATAATCAAGATTTCCAGTGAAAAATGTATTGATGTTGAACAAGACAAAAAACGTGGTTTATATTATAATAAAGGTTAGCCGTAACACTAATAATTCAAAATTTTAAAAAGCAGTGAAATAACAACCAATCCATACGTTTTGGACATGACGTCATCCATTGCCGCCCGGAGCGCCATCAGGGGTGATTTTTTTACATACCTTCCACAAAGGAAGCCCTAAGGAAAATTATTTTCCTCGGGGCCTACGTTATCTTTATAGATGCTGTTTGAAGGGTATTTTAAGGGATAAGGTGGATAGAAAGTTCTTGGAAAGAAAAGGTTATGAGGGGAAGTAGAAATCTGGGGGTCAGTAGTTAGTATGTCAAAAGTTCCTTCTCAACATCATGCAGTGGTTGGCAGACGCATCCCGCATCCAAAACGTGGATAAACCTCACCCTACGAACCCGGGCACCCATACTAAGTCACCAAACGTAGCAACATACTCGAGGTGACCTAAAGCAGAAGTTTTGGTTATTCAATTAATGGTTCCCGGTACCCGTACCTGCCACCCAAGTAGAAAACCGCCCAATTGTTATCTATGTATGTGACATCGTCTAGTGCAAATTCTCCTGGCCAGTTAATACTTACATTTTAGTGTTTTTTTTTTTTTACTAGTTTCATTTCTCGTAGTTTTTCATTTTTATTTATTTGTTTGTTTGTTTTTGTTATAAAGAATACATCAGTACAAAGAAGCTTTGACTGTCCAACTAGGAAGGTCTCCCGTTCTAGGACAGTCAAATGACAGAAACATTTTGATAGGCGTAAATTTAATTTACAAATGACCGATTTGGGACACAAATGAAAAAATCATCGCCAAAAAAAATATCTTACTTACTGAAACTCAGGCAATTATTCCAAATTCCTGTAATATTATTCCAAATTCCTGTAATATTCAAAAAACTGTTTCTGAAAAAATTAGAAAATACATAGATTTAGGAAATGAGATCAAAAGAATTTGGCATTCTCGGAATATAAAAATATTACCATTTGTTATTTCGGCTACTGGCATTATACCTAGGTCTCTGATTCAAAATTTAGGCGTATTAGATTTGTCAAAGAATTTATATATAAAAATGCAAAAATCGGTAATTTTAAATACATGTAGGATTACAAAAGATTTTTTAAATATTTATATTGAGGGATCAGTAGGATTTATAGGTTCAATTAGGAATTCCACAGAGCCGAACCCTCTGATATGAAAATATCTGGAGTCGGTGAATTATTTTCCCATCTGGTCTCTGGTAGGTTGACATGTTGTTATTGTATTGTTTTGTAATTATAATACATATAGTGCAATTGCATAACGTGGATTGACCAGATGATCATTTGGGAAGTGTGTGAAAGGGTTTAGTTTTTCCTGTGGGGAAAATTAAACCCGGACATTTAAATCTGGTGCGTAAATACTGAAACTCAGGCAAAAATATTTAATTATTTATAATGTATGCACAATTTAATTATTTACTAATTTAATTATTATTAATTATTTATAAAAATGCACAAGTGTCCTTTACGTACATGTTTTTTTTTCAATATAGAAAGAAGAAAGAAATGTAAAATTATAAGTTTACTTGTAAATAAATTTGTAATTTCATGCTTATTCGTTATTATTTTTTTTATGAATTATTTATTATGGGGCAAGACTATCCATTCAATTTTCACCTTATCTTATTATTTGACCAATTTCTGTGATATTTCTAAATATGGAATGAACTATGCACTACTCTTGCATACGTTTTGAAATACACTATTATTTTTTTAACTTTATGAGTAAAACCTCAAATTGTAATATTTAAATAAATGAAGACAATATAAGCGAAACTCGAGGTGAGTCCCAGAGGTGTCAATATGTTTTTCTGATTTTTCTGTTTCCAGATTTTGATTGAGTTTCGCTTATATTGTCTTCATTTATTTAAATATTATTATTTTTATTACTATTAGTAATAATAAAACCGCATGAATTCAACGGTGAAGCTCGTGCGAAATTATCGGCGAAATGAGTCGAGCCCGCTTTTCTCACTCTCACTCTCGTGTTCGAACTCTGCAAATAAAAGAGTTGCAATAAAAAAACAAGCAGTCTGTAAGTATCAACAGAATAATGTTTGTTTTAGAAATTCTGAATAAAATTCAAGGTCCGCGACACGCTGCTGATAGGATATGTCCTCAACCCCCACATACCTACATGTAAACGTTTATTGAAAAAGTTTCAATTTCAACGACTGGTTTTGCGGTTTTTTTATACTAAACTTGCAGAGAGTGTATAAAAGTGGGTACCACTTAGAAAGATCATCAGTATTTACCAGACTTTCGTACAGTTCTCATCGAATCACTAAATTCCTGATCATGAAATTGGTAAGGATGCTAACAAAATATGTGCAAAATATAATTTTAAAAATAGTTTAAAATTACGTTATCAGGTCAATGAACATTTAAAAATTTATATTTTTATTGTCTTGTTTCTTTGCAGTCAATCTTCTTGATCCTGGCGGCATGTGCCCTGGCCGCATCCAGTCCAGTGCCAGACGAGCCTATCAAGATCCTCAGGTCTGACTTCGACATCCAGCCTGAGGGAGCCTACAAGTTTGGGTGAGTTTGAAAGCTAAAAACCTACCTTCCTACCTTAGATTATTATGTGACATGATTAGTGACTATCAGTATTTTAGTGTTTGTACCGAGGAGCAGTTTCTGAAAAAATCGTTAACCGAATCGTTCTTGTTAAAATCATTTTCATTAATCGCTTTCCTTTTCAGATTCGAAACCGAGAACAAGATTACCCGTGAAGAGGTCGGAGAGCTGAAGGTGGTCAAGAATGAGGAAGGCAAGGATGAGCAGGTGATCGTGGTTAGGGGATCTTACTCTTATGTCGACCCCGAAGGCAATCCCATCACCGTCACCTTCTTCGCTGACGAGACAGGCTTCCACGCCGAGGGAGCTCACCTCCCCGTTGCCCCCGTCGTCTAAGGAATAAATAACCTTTTGATCAACTTTATAAGACTTCAGCAGAGATACAAAAGACATCAAATTAAATATAACTACTTCGAAACCGCCTTTCTAAATTTTTCTTAGGAATCGTGGTTTTAATGCACAATTACTATATATGTAAATAGAATATACTAGGTATAATAAATGCTTATCAATAACTTTTTTTGTAACCTTCATAAAATATGTACCAAAACCTAACGGCGTTATGTTTGATTTTAGAGTCTCGAGAATAATCAAAGTGTTCGAAAATTTTGTTTGGATTTTGGGGTAATAAGGCATGTGAGGTTTCCTCCTAGAGTCAATATTTTGGACAGCCTTTCAGTCATTAAGGCAGATGTGTAGAAGAATAAAAAAAGTTTAATGAAGATGAATTTTGTAATAGATTCACTAATGAAGAAGATGATCGTCATCTGTAAGTTCATCAAATGTCCGCCTGCTTATCCATTTACATCAACCTGCAACCATCAGTTAGTTTTATGAGCCTTGCACAAATTTACATGGGCATCATAATTTTGTGACTGCATGTTCTTCTCAAATGCATTAAAAATTACAAACCATGTGCTTGTAACTCCGATCCACAATTTTATCATTCAAGTACCGTTTTGAATTTGGGACGAAGTGAACACCCAACGCATGTTTCAAAATGTAGTTATTAGATTAGTAGCCATTGTTTTAAAATCTAGATATTTCACATCATGCCTATATCGCGTAGTACATAACACCTATGTAGAACATGATTTGGGAAATATTGTTTCCACGTAGCACGCATAGCGACAAACATAATTTATTGTTTATTATTGAAAATATATGAAAAGTGGAAAAAAACACCTTTTAATGATATCAGATTGTAAAATATATGTTGATATGTATTACACACAGATACATTAAATATATGCTGGTTAAAAAGATGCATTATTTTATAGATCAAATTTATATTGTCGAGGTAACCACAATATGTTTCAATTTACAATAAACGTCGATGAAAGCAAAATGAAACGTCTGAACACGGAGTGAAAGCTTGATCATTCCGTCTCGCGTCCAGAAATCGTTGTCCCCTAACTATTATGGCGAGAAATTTGACATAAACGGTATTGGCAAAACAAAACAATACGCTATATTACATTCAAATCTAAAAGTCAACCACAAAATAATTCAAATGTGCACTTATGAAATCAAAGTTACATAAAATGACAAAAAGTGAGGTGATGATAAAGTTTATAAGTCATTTTTCTAATAAAATATGTATGTGTTTTTATTTATTTTCAGCATCAGTAACTTAAATTAGAAGAAACATAAGATGAGGTATTTTTATGATTGCATTAAAAAAAATTACACGGTTATTTCTAATAATTCAATTTGAAACCATATTTAATCACCTTCCAAAAACAGTTTTTAGTTTTCAGATACGTTCACAAATATTCCATTTATTTGGATTTTATAACAAAGCGGAAATATTCTGATCTACTGACGGAATATGATAGAGGCCTGATGGGTTATTGGCCGTGATTTGAATACGATGGGTGCTAACATAATATTTATATTTATTTTAAACATAAGTAAGTTTGTTAATCTGTAGGTAAATATTCCTTATAAAAAAAGTTTAATAAAATTGTGTTACTGCGACATAAAAAATAAAAGGGTTTATAAGACGAAACTGCACTGTTTTTATTTCTTTCATTGTGTCAGCGAAATTGTGTAAAAATCAGTGCAACTGAAACTCCTAACACGTTTCTTCTTAAAACTCATAGACCACAACCGTCGACGTTTTTTTTACTTCTCAATTCTTCTATCAAATTATCACAAATCAAATAAATTCCAACAGCATGAATGAACGAGTGAACATTCATTCTCATAGCACCGTCTGATCGCGAATGAAACAAAAGTGAAGCGTCTGATTCCAGTGTACCCAAAATCTGTCACAAAGTCGATACAGCGTCACATGTGTTTGTTTGACAGATGCTGTCAAAAATTAGATATATAAAAATATATCACTTGTACATGTATGTATATTCGGAAATGTGTTCAATTACGTGTATCTGTGCATACATAATAAGCAAAGGCTGAGCTATTTACAAATATCGTTTTTTGAGACGTTAGAAATTTACTTATCTATATTTCTCAACTTTGTGGAATATTATGAACACTTATTATTTTTACCATTTTTGATGAATGTATCGATTTTTGATATTTAATATTAGATGCATTTTTCATAACAATAACCGACATTTATTATAAACTTAGTTAGTTTACGGTAGATTAAAACAAATGCATTTTTTTTAAAAGAAGACTACATTACTGGATTGCGTATTTCCAAAACCTACACCGGTTCAGTCACGGTAGTGACAACTAACATTTTAAATACATCTCTATATTGAATTTTTAATCACTTTGCAAAAACAAAAATTGTTCTAATAAAATCTAGATAAAATAATCTTTACAATGTGTATAAGATTAATAATTTTATTTCTAAATATTTAAATTTTTATATTGAAATTGTAAATTATCGCTACTGCGTCTGAAACGGTATAGATTTTGGAAATACGTTACCGGGTTACAAAAAACTTGACAATATTTGAAAATCTTCTACTACCACCACAGTAAGCGGAAAATTTTGCTTATGACGTGATGGAGGACTGCCAGCCGAGGAATTGAACCAGCAACGCCATCGCGCTACACCCAGGTGGGACTCAGATGCGATGCCAACTCGGCCACTGACCGGTGAACTGGTTAACTTTGTTTCTTTTGCTTATTATGTAAATGGCACTTAATATGAACTTAGCTTGACCATTCGACTTTACTAAAACGTGAATTCTTCCTAGGTGGACGGATAAAGTTTTCTCACAAGGTGAACGTGTGATCAACGACAAACTGCTCACATCCCTCGAGAGGAACAAAATTATTAACGTAAATGAAACAATTTAACTTTGTTTGAACCACTTATATATTTGAGTAAAGCCGACCGGTTTCGAAACGACCGTTCCTTCTTCAAGGCAAGCGTATACTAATTTGACAGTTTCGAAATATGGAAGGGAACACTGCATTATTATGGTAGGGGTGGAGCCGTTGCTAGGTATTAATGAAGAGGTAAAATATGTAAGTGGTTCAAACAAAGTTAAATTGTTTCATTTATCTATAATGGATAACCATAAAGTTATAGCTACATTTAGAAGTATAAAATTATTAACGACCGTCAATACAGATTCCGGCGGAACCGCTCGTGCGGTGATCTTCTCGCGTATGTGACGCACTTTTGGGAGCGGTGCCTGGAACGTTTCGGTGAGACCCAGACGGCTGCGAACATTTCAAAGGCTTTTGACCGGGTTTGGCACCAAGGACATGTCAAAACTGCCATCTTACGGACTTCCCACATCCTTCTGCACGTGGATTACCGACTTTTTGAGGGAGAGGTCGATTCAGACGGTTGCTGATGTTTTCACCTCTTTCTCGCACTCGATAAATGCTGGCGTCTCATAAGGATCGGTTCTGTCTCCGACTTCGTTTTTGTTGCACATCAACCCGTTGACATGTGCACCAATTCATTGCTATGCGGATGACAGTACAGTCCATGATAACTTTTTTTTAACAAGCCCCCAAACAGCTTGGAGGGCTTTGAAGCAAAGAATGGACGGTTACCTCGAGAATGTTTTCTCTTGGGGTAAAAATAATTTCGTTGAATTTAATGTTTTAAAGACCCAATCATGTCTGATTACGTCTAGGGATTGAAATGAAAATCTAATCTCCTTCAACGGAAGCAATCTTCCGAACAGGCCCTCCATTGATATGCTTGGTGTAACCCCAGCTCAGATATGGGGGCTCCATCGAAGCCAGAGTAAATTTAGTATTTCTAAAATTGGGCGTACTGTACAGGGCCGCAGACACTTTAATAGTACTCAACTGCTAACCCTGTACAAATCACAAGGGCGCTCCACGGTTGAATTTGGCAGCCACCTCTGGTCTGGAGCCCCAAAATACCTGGAAAAACCCTTGACTCTGTGCAGAAATGGGCAGTCCGTCTGATAGATTCTCCTAATTTGACAAACGGATTGCAATCTTTAGAGCACAGGCGTCGGGTTGGAATGCTATCCTTGTTCTACTGGTATTTCAATAGAAGATGCTCCGAGGAACTATCTTACATTATCTCTTCAGCACCGGTGCACATGTACACGGTTGACATTTGTCACATGTGAACGGATCGCTTCTTCGACTCGTTCTTGTGTTCAACAGCTCGGCTGTGGAACGATTTGCCGGCCTTTGTGTTTCCACCTTCCTACAACGTGGGTCTCTTCAAGACCAATGTTCATTCCTTCCTCTCTTCAAAAAGACCCTCCACACAGCATCTCAGATGACACAGGCTCTGAGGGAAATTATTTTCCTCAGGGCCTCCTGTGTGGAGTTAATGTAAAAAAAAATACGTGCGTTATACGGTAGCTAATAGCTACTAGGTATGTTCCTGGGGGGTAAACTAACGATTCTTATATTTTATGGTAAATATATTTTTGCTGCCTGTCGGCTGTGGAACCCCATTTTTCTGTGTGTGAGGCATTATTCTCCTTTACTATTTTGAAAATATAAATGTTAAAAAGAAACCCTGTTGTATTGTTTTTATAAGAAAAACATTCTGTATAGAATAAAATACAATGTTCTGTATAATAAAAACAATGTCAAAATAAGTAAAAAAAATCAATGATATTTATTACACAACGATTATATATGACGATTACATCGACGATAAATTTGGAATTTTACGTTCTTTTTCGTACAGGGCAACTATTTGTTTAAAAATCTACGTCAATAAAATATGTAAGAAAGTTTTTTGCTGTGTTGAGGATCTTTTTAGGGAAAGAAAGAAGAGGGATTTCTGTGAAGGAAAAGGGTATTAGGGGTGGTTACGAATCTGGGGATTAATGTGTTCGAATGCTGAGTGACGAATGTATGAATACATCTCTCCCACTGCGATGCAAGGACTGCAAGGCGATGTATCGAAAGAGTCCGAGAGGTACAAAGGTCTTTCTGAACCAGTCTCAAGAGCATCCGCCGTGTAATGGTCCGCCACTCCTGGCTTTTGACACCAATTGTGATGAACCCTACCTAATTGATTAACTTTTCTAAGCTTCTACCTCGTAGTTCAAATCTCGTAGCTACGTTCATAATTCTACCCTTATGTCCTACTGATCACACCCCTAAGTATGATGGCCTGACTTAACCCTCTTTCCGGTTTGTTTCTACCTCAGGCTCGTGATTTTTTCTAACCCCTATACTTTATAATCTAGCTGAACCTACCCTATTTTCTCAAATCCCTGCGATTTTCTCGCAGTAAACAAGATTTAAGATTTTTTGTTCACATTATTTCTATATTCTTCGTTGTGTATTTTTTTGTTTTAGAATTTACATCTGTTTGCATACTTAATATGCACACATATGTAGAGAAGATAATGTATTACGTGTGGTAACCCCTAGATTCTTTTAGAGAAAGTGTGAGAATTTTTCGATCTATTTAGTTATTATTATTTTTGTATATTAAACCGAGTTTGATAAACTAGCCTCACCCTTAAACCTCGTGTCTGCTTGATTTCCGTAGGAATTTTGTTTGTTTATTTAATCCTTCCTATCACCGCTGATGCGTCAATAACATAAAACAACAGTTAATAAATTCAACATTTAGGTAGAGAAGTTTACCTTACCGTTGTGGGATGGTCGTTTTTGAAGGTCCAGTTTTATCACTCGAAGTCCTTGTCTGCAACTTCCCCTAACATAGTGTTTTGTATTCATGGTTAGTATTCGCAAAATTGTTGAAAGAGCAGGAGTGGATGGACATGGATGGATATGGGGATAATATGTTTGCTGAAAAGTCGGCTCCTCCGCTAACCAAGTGAAAACCGATGAACAACAATTACAAACCGGATTCTCCCCAGTACGTTTGCTAGGCTTGTCCTTAGATCCGAGTTTTACCCTCTTCAACGGGCGTCTCATGCTATGAAAGGGGCCCTTCACGCCAGCAGGGGGAATACCTAGTCTTCATGCCGTTTTTCTGTCTTACTCCGACTTCCGTCTCCTCCGGATTGAATTTAACTCTACTGAGTCTAGAAGGGGTATTACATGTCTTCCCTTATCATGCCTCTATCCGTTGAATGTGGCACGCAGCTGTTTTAGGCGGGCAGATCCATCCTCCCGCGTGACCGACCCAGCGTTACACTCCACCTCTGACTAGCTGACATAAAACGCACCTCGTGAGCCTTATGTTTGCTTTCAGGTTCGACAAGGACTTACGGTATGCAAATAACCTGCAGCTTTAATGCCGCGTCAGCGTACTGTCCGCATACGTCCTTCCTCTTCCCCGTATGCCCACCTCGACAATACCGCCACAAGATCAAAGCTCTCCGACCAGAAAGGTTGACACTTACATTTCCGGATAGCTAATATTCACATACAGAAGCCTTGAAGTCTAGATACGTGTGCAAATTCAGGATTTAGGACTGTATGAGTATTTGAACACCAGTGCTTTTTAAATGAGGTCACTAGTTCCTCGTGTGTTAGGTATTTAGGATTGCGAGTGATTATGGATTCTTGGATACCTACTTCCTATAAGCGAAATTTAAAAAAGAGATAAATCATGTTGTCATTGAATCAATGACCTCCTGAATAATTATGATGAGCTCTTTTGAGTTTTTAGCTAGTCGCGGTACTTTACTTTGCGAAATTTTGTACGCTGAATCAATGCTACCTATTGGCGATCGCCCTAGTATAATCAAGTTGTTTAGAATTGAATGAATTTAACGTCGAAGTTGCTATCACATATTGAATGCAGATTTCGTCGTAAGCTATAATTGATAAACTTGTCCCTTGGCATTTATGCTTTGTTTTGTTTATCTATTGATGGGATCTAGGTGACTGTGTCAATGGATGACATTGAACTCCAATCGAAATTTTTGATGCACAATCGAAGGTCATATAAACATACCCTAATCATGCTGGTGAAAAGAAGCTAATAGGTATTTGTTTTACAAGTACGCTAGGATGCCAAAATTGATTTAGTGATGCGTTTCTATCTAATTATTTGTTAAGTATTTGTTTTATTTAATGTATGTGTTGTTGTTTATTTTTCCCTCATCTTATTATTGTCTTTATTTTGTAATTTAAAAATATGGAATGTATTGCATTGCACTTCCCCTGCATACATACTGGAATAAACCATTATTATTATTATTATTATACAAGTATGCCAATGTAATTACCTAAAATTGATTGAGAGGTACATTTCTTTTAAATCGTGTAGTACCTAATTACAATGCGCCAATAGTTAATTAACTCCGATGAACGAATGAACGATAAGGGATAGATACATCATTTTTTATGGTTTATTTGTTTACACTTCACATAGACGACCTTCGGTTTACTGACCTACTTTGGAGATTGTTTATTTCTACGGTCATTGTCCTTTTGAAACACGATTCATTGTTTAACTAATTCATTTATATTTTATTTGTCCTAGTTTTTACCCAAACATCGGTCGTTTAAGTAGGTACTTTGCTAACCTAAGAGGTATCTGGATGACCTAGTTTCAACTAAGGTATAATTTGCTTAACCTAGTTTTGAGAAATATCGGTATTTCGGTTACGAATCAAACTGATATCTTATGTCGCCGTATCCGTATGCGCGCTTAAATAAACAATAGACCTACCTAACTAAAACGAGTACTTGTATGACCTAATTTTTAAGTAGGTATTTCCTATTTGACCTACTTTCGAGCAAGTGAGAATTGTTGTCAGTGTGTTAGTGGCAAAACTTTAAAGCTCCGATTGATTTATTGGTGATGCCGCCCGTCCCTTCCTTCTCTGTCTCTGAAAATAATTAATAATTGGTTAAATCTTACCAGCCTCGGTCGATTACAATTTTTCAAGTCGGGAATTTTATGACAACGACATTGTGATCAAGGCTTCCCTTTTTGTTTCCTAGCTAACGGATTCCTATCGGTCTTCTTGAGAAATGACTCTGATGATGAAAAAAACTCTTCAAATATCTGTCTATTTAAGATTCACTTCGGTATTTCACTTAGTTTCTCAAACTCGTATTAACTATTGTTTTTATTTCATTCGATTCGAAAATGATTTATCAAATTGAAATTCAGATGTTTTAATTTTAAAATCCGGAGTTTGGTAAATTATTATTTATTCTCAATATTTTAAAATCACTTTAGAATTAATAACCGTAGATACGCACGTTTTCTAAGTGTTCGAATTATTATCACTATTGTTTATTGTAATTAGTTATTTAAATCACAATGAAATTTTAAAGCATCTTATTATAGAGACACTGTGGTAAAACCATGATTCGAGCAATTCGTTATTGTTATTTATTTCACCGATGTTAAGTAATTTAGAGTAAAATTATAGTTTTAATTATTATATCATCTTTAGTTAGTTTTAAAAATAATCGCGTCATGTGTTTTCTTTTATCCGGTAAACTGTATTTATTTTAAGACACTGTATTTTTTTGTTAAATATTAGAAAGTCAATAACTATATGTTGTAAAAGAAACCCGAATATTATTAAATTCTTATTTACTAACTTTAACCACTTTCAATATAAAACAAAACACCCGAACGTATTATTTTTAAGCACTTTTTCGGATTTTTTTATTCCTCAATTTAAAAGGGAGATTATATACCGAATTTACTCCTTTGCAAACACTTGTAGAAATTTCAACTTTTAATAAAGAGTTATACGTTTGTTCCTGGACCCCGGTCTGTATCCCAACTGCCAACGGACTCTCAACAAAACTCTCAACCAACTCCCCGTTCTTTATCAAACCATGGCGTTTTAAAGACTTCTTAAAGCTCTCTTTTCGTAGGAAAATGACTTCTGATCACCCAGACCTTCATAGGAAAAAAACCAAATTCGGTTCCTCCGTATACGACCTTTTGTCAAATCTCTGATAATCTCCTATCTCATGTTTTAGACCGAAACCAGCCTAACATCTCTCTCACGTAGGTAATCACATAAATTTTCTCATTGACATGTATTTATTTAAAAAATTTTATGTACTTTGGTAATAAGTCATTGTTAATGTGTTTGTAATAAAGTTTTATGGGAATTCTATATTGTAAACATTACGTTAGAGCAACGTTAATTTTTATTGCCCTTTTTAATCGATAATGGGCCTTGTGTAAATAAAAGGCATGTTCGGATCTTCATTGTTTTTGAAAACAAAATACATGTGTGGTCAACAACCATTTCCTGCGCCCACTTTGTCAGTAGTCAAGCTCAGTTATGTGATCCTTTCAACGGCACAAATGACATAAAACGACCATTTCTGTTGAATAAAATCATCCGTAATGTGTCCGGTATTGTTACTTGACCCCAGACACTTAACAATACTAATTGTATTTCCTTTGAGATTGCAACTAGCACACAACTATGCCCCCAACGAAACCACCATCTTTTTATTAAATTTTCTCCTAAAAATCGTCTTTATAATATCTCCGCTTCATTTAGAATTGATAACAATAATTTTCCACTGTTTTATGTATATTTTCCATTTTTCCTTTCGTCAGACTACGTTAAGCATCTTTTCCTGCGATTTGCTTTAATTGTAGAGTGACCAAAATGTACTGCGGTCTTAGATATAATTTTCTCAATCTCCTGTTTGTTGTGAATGGTGCTGTCAGAACAGAGTAATCCTTATATCGGTACCTATTCAAGTAGTTCCAATTAGTTTTCTCTTGAGATATTTGGTTCTAATTACTTCGTTTCACCGTTCCATCACCATATAAATAGGGTTTTCCCCCTTTCCTAGGCTATTATCTTCAGTTTTGAAATTTTCCGAGATTCCACCCGTTTTTTGCCATCATTCCATGTCGGTTTTAATTAAATCGTCCCCCGGGACCATTCATGTTACGTTTTCCGTGCCCTTATCGGTGATATTTATTTTCAACATTCCCGTCTAAGATTTTTTTTTGTTTCCATTTAAACTTTAGGCGCCCAAAACCTCCAGTTCTCGATCTCGCCTTATATAAACACGATCCGGGGTTAATAATCCTTCAACTCTTTGTCTAAAGGTTTGTTTATTATACAGTTCGTTCACCCTACGTTCCTGTGAGAATTTATTCAAGGCCACTCAATCTGATCAAAGTCCACTAACCCTATACACGCCTCTATTTTCTCTGATTGGTTCAGATTATTATTAATCGCTGTACACAAAGGGATATTGGTGGAATTTAAACTTTCTTTGTTCTCGAGATAATTATGATATGGGGCATCCCTCGCTTCAGTCTTTATACAGATCTCTGTAATAGTTCCAAACTGCTCGGACAGATGTCGCCGAATGTACCAAATTCTCTACATAGTATTAAGGAGAAAAAAAAAATTTTCCTTGTGGGCTTCTCGTAGGTCGAAGGTTAGCATTCATCACAGCCGCCAAGACCTAGGCGAACCTCACCCACCCCATGAACCGGGCACCCATGCTAAGTCACCAAACGTGGCAAGCCACTTGGGGTGACCTAACAGGGGTTTTGGCTAAAGTGACTCGTTGACCATGGTTTGAACTATATGGATAAAAACAGTTTTGAAAAACAATTGATCCTAACTGTTAACTTTCTGATACAATTCGAGTAAATTAATGGAGCTATTGATAATATGTTTTTTCGTGGCTAAGTTTCGCCACCAATAAAGAAACAGAACTATTAATTAAAATTTACTCACAAACATTGTTTTTTTTTTCGATATCAATATTTTGGAATGGATTTAATTTTGATTATTTTTCTGACTTGTGAATTCCTGGTTTGGTAAACAATGATGTATTATTATTATTACATTTCTTAAACAATTGATAAACAATCGGTTTTATTTGACTTTTGTTTAATATCTGAACTGGAACTCTAGACACTTGTGATTTTCGGCTAATTACAAAATCTATTGATGTTTATGTATGAACTCAGCGAAGCCCGCTGAATAAATGATTCTAAGACCACAGGAATCTGAAGATGAACCGGTCGATCTACGCATCCGCGAAGATTACTGGTTTAGAGGTTTTTTTATGCACAACTTGATGAGATTCTGTATAAAAGTGGGTATCAAATAGTCAGACTATCAGTACTTATCAGTCTTTCGCACAGTACCCATCAAGGCACTAAATCTTTTACCATGAAATTGGTAAGGATACGCATACTACTTAATCCTTAAATGAGTTAATGTGATATTTCGGGATTGCGAGAATGTCTATGATCTCTTCGAGTTCAAATCAATCTAATAAGGGAATAACATAGTTTTTAAATTTCATGAAAACTAATTGGTGAAATTTTTGTTTGCAGGCACTTTTCTTCCTTCTGGCGGCGTTTGCCCTGGCCGCGTCCAGCCCAGTACCAGCCGAACCCATTAAGATCCTCAGGTCTGACTTCGACATCCAGCCCGAGGGAGCCTACAAGTTCGGGTGAGTTCACCACATTACTAAAACACCTTCAAATTAATTCAAGATAAGACTTTTAACTTTACTAATGAAGTGAAAAAATATGTCGAAAAGTGTGAACAAAATAAATAATTTGATTTTCGTTGTTTTACAGATTTGAAACCGAGAACAAGATTACCCGTGAAGAGGTCGGAGAACTGAAGGTGGTCAAGAATGAGGAAGGCAAGGATGAGCAGGTGATCGTGGTTAGGGGATCTTACTCTTATGTCGACCCCGAAGGCAATCCCATCACCGTCACCTTCTTCGCTGACGAGACAGGCTTCCACGCCGAGGGAGCTCACCTCCCCGTTGCCCCCGTCGTCTAATGCTTTCCTAACCTCTATCACAAGAACTGCTACAAAAGATATCAACATAGTTAAATGACATCGCATTAATTGCTTTAAGGTGTTTTTCTAAATTTTCTTAGGAATCGCCTTGAAACAAAAATATTTATTTAAATATTAATACGCAAAATAAAAAAAACTACCATAAGTAAACATTTAAATAGATTTTTGTCTTACTATTTTGTCTGCCTATTCCATTCACCTGCCCCTATTTTCACAGCCTTTCCATTTAGATGCTTGCGTACCTTTGCTCGTTTGTTTCCAAATCACATACAGAAATCATGAAAGATATGTCGTCGCTTGGCGACAATTATATGTAGCATCAGTTATAAAATGGTGTTTTACAAAACTGGAAAATAATTTAAAACTTTCTTACTTAAAATAGTACTATATAAATTCTTTCTATGCGTATGAGCGTTGAAATGCGTCTTAAATTATCTACGAAATCTATGAAAAACAATTTACACATATATGGCATGGATTGTTATGTCCGGAACGAAATACTTCAGAGGGATAAACGAAAAGACGATTTGTATTTGCATAATGAAGTAAATGGAACGTAGTATTATTATAGTACAAAAAGTATGCATGCGGGTTAAAAATATAAATTGCTTTTATTTCGGAATAAACATGATGTGAAGGTTGTTGAATAAAGGGGAAATGGCAGATTTTATTATTCGATTGCTCACTACGAAAGTACTCAACACTATGAGTAGTTCACACGAAGACAGACAACATTGTCTTGTTCCAGCTCGGGACTTATTGTCCCCGTGTGAACAGAAGTTCGGAGGACAGGACAATGGACTAAGTCATGTTCCTAGAGACGTTCCATGTTCCTAATAGACGGGCGACTTATGAACGCGCTCAGACAGGAGTGACAGGACAGTGGGATAACAAGCCACTCCGGCACATTTTTTTGCCAAAAATGTTGCGAAATTGGAACCCGGGAGAGATTACTAAATCAATAATCACGTACATATATAGCGAAAACGACTGCTTATGGCAAATTGATTGCCCAACTTATAGGAACAAACAATGCAGAAAAAACGCGAAGGAGGCAATTGTTGCCGCTATGGAAATAAATTCCTGAGGAACTTCCTCTTCTAATTGGACCATTGTATACAATCCCAGTGAAGATCCTGCGCCGCATGCAATTCCTAATCCCCTGTTTTTTTCTATCAATTATTTAGTTAGTTCTCCCAATACATCTTGATGTAAAATAAATATTTGTTTCGCACTCTAAAAAAATAGTCGCTCATAATGCACGACGACGCGGCGCGCGACGCGACGTTTATTCATTTGCGCAGAGTTCCGCATTTGAACTATGGTCGAATTGTTTTATTTTCTGCGCGGTCGAAGCTGTTGTCGACAATATTTCCTGTCTTCTGAAATGACCTCGTGTGAACTCTGCATATGTATCAAAACTGCGGTCAAGGTCCGTTAAATTTCCGATGGCAACGGAATTTATTGTTCTAAAATTTGGATCTTTTTTCAAAAGAAGGCACCATTTGCATGTTCATAGATATTTTTACGGCGGAGTCAACGTGTTGAACCTTGAATTAAATTCCTTTGCAATATTTGAGCCAGAGAAACAGGTGCCACAACAAAAGTTGGATAGTGCAGGGAAAAAACTGATCAAATGTATACAAGTTGAACGGTAAGATATACCTAAATATTGTAGTCTGATGAAGTGTAGTCTGGGCGTGAGGCAACATATGATTTGACAAGTAATTTAGTCGCCTCTGAGTTCCAAGATTACTTCAAACGTATTTATGTTGTCTCAAGTGAAAAAAACTTGGGTTCTTAGTGCCATGTTCTTATGTAAGCTTAAAGCGCAAAATCGACATGTTTTTTCAGATCATCTCCGTACCTAACAAAAATAGTAATTAAACTATTATTGATGATAAACCGATATTTGCTGTCTAGAGTTCCAGAGATTCTTTTTTAAATCATTCAGCATTAGCTTATTTGAGTTGATCCCGAGGGTAATCTCTTCTGAACACTCCAATCTGTTGATTTTGTTACGTATTTTTCTTCTGGTGGAGAGTAAAAATAAACATGCTAGTCATCAACGATGGAGTTTTCAAATGAAATACTCTTTCGATAACGAGTGTAAGGAAAATAAATAGTAGTGACTTCAGAATAGATCCCTCTTGTACTCGATCTTTGCTATCTTTCATGGCTTCAATCGAAGTCTGCTTTTAACCGTGCGGTAAAAACAACTTCAGGAGCGATTCTATATCTTTTGTGGGATCGTTACGAGAGAACGGACGTGATCTCCTGTCAGATTTGTGTAATTTTTACATATTTACTGTCACGTATTTTAGTTTAGATCGTTTTAAACACGAATTCCTGCCAGTATGCATGATTATTTATTAATTACGTGTACGTTGTACATAGAAAAGGCAAATAAGAGCCATAAAAATCACACAAATCTGACAGGAGATCACGTCCGTTATCTCATAACGATCCCACAAAAGATGCTGAATCGCTCTTCAGGGGTCTAAAGGTGAAAGAAGTACTAACATACAATAAGAGAGTTTTTGGTAAAACGTTTTCGATTGTCTTATAAATTGATAATACATGAGTCAGAACATAGACAGAGTTGTATTTTTTTTTTTTTTTTACTTAGTACTTATCTTAAAAAATGGAACATGTTACAATTTTACCTTTCTTCTTGAAAAGTTTACATTTTAAATATCTACAATTTGGTGTTTCACAGATTATGTACAGATTCACAGTTAATATACCTTTAATATACCGTTAAAACACAGTTAAATCATATCGCAATCAAGACCCTTTAACTAAAAGATAAGGTATGGCTGTGCATCTTCCCTATCTATCTCTGCGGGAAAATTAGCTGGTGGTTCGCTAGATAGTTAGCGCCCTTAATGTGTTTTTTTTTTTACAAAAAACGGCCATATAAAAATCATTCATATATTATTAGTTAGGATTGAATTTAGTTTGGAAAAAGACAATTTAATATACTGTAAGAAAATTTATATTTTATGAAAATACATCTACATTATCATGATGTTAAATAATACATTTGAAAATAATTTCTCGAAATACGCAAGAAAGTAAGAAAAGCTTTAAAATATAATGATAAAAATAACAAAAGTTTTCAAAATTCTTGAGGTCACCTGCACCTAGTTTGTTTTCCCTAAAAACAGGACACTTGTCTCGGGGAGGGGATACCTTTCAGGGGCGAGGGGAATTCGAAAATAAAATTAAATTCTTAAACGATCTAGTTGTGTCGCAAATGTTTTTTTTTTATATTTTTGTCTGATGAAAAATTTTCTTCAATTTTTCATACCTTCGTAAAATCAGGTAATGATGTTCACCTTAGTAATTAACATTGCTTTTAGGACTGAAACATAGTGTTGCGTTTTTTCAGCCTTGGTCGTTAAGAAGAACCCGTTCTATAACACATACAATTATCTCTTAACCCGTCTGCTTGCTTAGGAATAAATACATCCCAAAACACGTAATCGCGTTATACTTTCATAAAACCAAAAACGTCCCGAGCGACCTTACATTTTAAAAGCTGTATATCTCTCTTCCTCTCATGCAAACATATGTTTTTTTCTTTTAACCAGAAAGAGAACGAAATAATGCTTCTTACTGTCTTTTAAATATGAAAGATATCTTGCATAGATATTTAACAATCTCGATCCAAAGTGACGGTTTCTGATTTTTCGGCGAAACTGAAGCTTCCAGATTGTGAGGTGCGAATATATTGAACCAAGCAGACGGGTTAAGTCGGTTATACAGAATGTTTTTTGTCATATCGAAAAATGTTTCATTTCATTGTTATTGAAAAACTGAAGCTTATCAAAATAGTTTATCTGAATTTGATAATCTTCAGGACTGAATTACTTTAATTTTGATAGATACGCTCAATGTACGTTTATAATCAGCGTCAGCCATCATGTGTAATAATACACATCTGCCCTGATGATGGACACCGTAACGCTGTCCGAAACATTGGCTAAAGAATGGGGTAGCGCAATACGGCGTAATAACCCAAAAATAAATCATGGTCATTAATTGTTTTTATTTTGTTAAACGAAACACGCTGTACGTAAGGTATGCACCTCTGTGAGTACTGTGTTGAAGTCAACTAAGGATGATAGACCTATAACACCAAAAAACGGGACGGTCCCGTTCGAAGGGTTCAGGATGGTCAGGTTACATATACTTATAGTTTCATTAACAGCGATCAGCAACAGTAAAAAAAATTATGAGAGTCACACCCGCAAAGCTAAATACTGAATATTATTTTATATCATATTACGTGTGTAAAATTAGGTATTCAACAACGCTCAATGAAAAACATTTTTCTGTACAAGTGGAATCTGAAGATGACCCCTCCGATCAGCGAAGATGACTGGTTTAGCAATATTTTAAAAACAAACTTGAAGAGACTTTGTATGTATAAAAGTGGGTGTCACATAAACATGTCATCAGTACTTACCAGTCTTTCGTACAGTTCCTGACAATTCATCAAATTCTTCACCATGCAATTGGTATGGATAAAAAAAATAACGCTTAATCTTTAAAATAGTTTTACATTGCATATCAGTGATCACTTTATGTTAGTAGTTTGGGTGACAGAAATTAAGTTTTTTCTTTTTTCCTCATAGGCAATCTTCTTGGTCCTGGCGGCATGTGCCCTGGCAGCATCCAGTCCAGTGCCACAGGAGCCCATCAAGATCCTCAGGTCTGAATTCGACATCCATCCTGAAGGTGGCTACAAGTTCGGGTGAGTTGATCACATTTTAACAATATGAATAATTTTTTCCAAACTAATATACCAAACAACCATGTTTACACTCGTAGTGTGAGTATTATGGCCTGAAAATCCAGCATAAATAATAGTTTTAAATTTTATATATGTATTTACACCTCAGTTCAAACATGATTAGCCTTATTATAAGTAATAATTATTAATTATTATTTTTTTTTTTATTTATAAACTAACGTTTAGACAAGATTTTTATGCATAGCACAAAGGGTAACAATTATTACAAGCAATAATTGTCAGCCTGAAACACTCATCTACATTGAAAAAATCTCCCGAGAAAAGATACATGCCGCCGACGGGACTCGAAACCGCGTCCTTCTTATTTCCGGTCAACTGCTCTTATCCACTGAGCTACGTCGGCTTATCTCCGGCCCGCCAAATAATTCAATATATACTAGTGTTTCATTCAACAATTACTGCTTATTACATTTTTACACCTGCAAACAACCAACTTTATTTTATATGAGAAAAGCATTGGAAGTGCAAAATTTCCCACTAGGTGGTGTCGAGACAAATTATGTCTACATTTTTTGGTGAAATACTTTAACTCGTCAAATATTAATTATTATTATTAATTAATAAACTAATGTTTAAGACAAGATTTTATGCATAACACAAAGGGTAACAATTATTATAAGTAATAATTATTAGTAATTATTAATAATAATTATTGTTACCCTTTGTGCTATGCATAAAAATCTTATCTAAAGATTGGTCTATTAATTAATAATAATAATGATTAGCCTTATTCAGGCCGACGTAAAAAGACTTTTTTTTCTTTTTAGAGACATCTACCAAGTAGCCAAAATAGGGCAGTATGGCAACGAATCTAAAATATTCTTTTCAAAACGATTTTTTCTTCTCCTTCAGGTTTGAAACCGAAGACAAGATTATCCGTGAAGAGGTCGGAGAGCTGAGGGCAGTGAAGAACGAGGAAGGCAAAGACGAGCAGGTGATCGTTGTAAAGGGATCTTACTCCTACGTCGACCCCGAAGGTAACCCCATCACCCTCACCTTCTTCGCTGACGAGACAGGATTCCACGCCGAGGGTGCCCACATCCCCATTGCTCCTTCTACCCTGGTGGTCTAAGGATTTGATTGATTTGGGTTACAACCGATTTCAACATGGAAAATAAATTGTTTCAAAAATTTGCATTCGTGCGACAAATTTAAAAGAATCTGTGGTTGTAACAAAAATATTTATTAACTAAAAAATATTCACATTAAATGCCTACCAAAAGTACATTATTTTCAATGTATTTCCTCACTTATTTATCTAACCCGCTGTGGTTACCTAACTTGTGTGCTCGTCACACATTACAAAAATACAGTTCATCGGTCTTAACACAACAACGGCACTTACGCATAAATTACTTTTTTTAGGATAATGTATATAATTAAGAGTGATCTTGAAATAAAAGTGAAGTTATTACATCATCATCATCATCATCACTATTGGCTCTACAACCCCTGGTGGGTCTTGGCCTCCTCAAGAGTCTTCCTCCACTCATCTCGGTTTTGTGCCAGCTCTCTCCAGTTTGGAAGCTCCAAGATAGATATGTCTTTGAGGACGTTGTCGCTCCATCTTAGTCTTGGTTATTACAACAATATTCTTATTATTTTATTACTGAATAGTTTGTGATTTTTGGATGGACCGTCATACATAACATTACATTACTTACCTAATATATGGAAACTAGTTATCAGTCTCTCCAGGAACAATTATAATTTCTACAAGATGCGATTGATTGCATTTTAATAGACAAATGGCTGGACTTTTCTCATGGATAAAAAAATAAGAACAAAACTGCAAACACATTTCCAAGTGCAATTAACGTGTAGTGTACGCGTTTAATTACACATTTCATTATATCTACAATCAAAAGTTTTTCAACTATTTGAAGGAAGATTTGGGAAAGATTTACAAAAAAGTTATCGTGATTAAAGAAATGTACTAGATGGAACGAGGTTGGAACTCCAAACAACTCAATCTTGGCAACTTGCCACAATCATTTCCCGTATTAATTCTGTTCATTGCACTTATATCATTTCGGATTTCCTCGATTGTATCACGGTTTTCATCATCTCATGGATTGCATTATTATTGCATTGAGTCTATTTTATCTTCCTATTTCATTTTCACGCCTAACTGCGATTATATACCAGGGTTTATATTAGACGTGGGCAAAATTGAATGACTGAATTAAATGAATAAATTCAATCTTGTAACACACTCGATCTAATTCTCATTTTCAAAAGGAATTAAATCTTTATTCCTTACCCTTGGCCTTGCATCTTACGATTTTTTAACAGCACCATATTTATTTTTATTTCGATTAATTTATTTTACAGTTAAATATTTCATGTTATATTGAGGTAAGAAAATAATAATGTACTCTATAAATATTGTAGTGTTTCGTAGGGATTAAATTAAATATTATTCTGGATATTTGTTGCGCGGATAGGTACATCTACTACAGGCGATGCGCGCCGCGAAATTGCCTATCACGTGTGATGAGTAGTATCCCGCGCAGTAAATCTTATACCTACAAAAAACCCCGTAGGCCAGAGTCCCCGTCCCCAATCCAAATGACAAGCGAGTCAGCCAAGATCCAAATAATTCTGAGCTCCGAGAGTCGCGTCTGTTTCACAGTTGTCCCGCCAGTCCCGTCAGTCATAGTCACGGAGGAATCGTTCCTCCGTGGTCATAGTCCTACAAGCTGTTCGGTCTGTGCGAACTCAATCCGCAACCCCAATCTCTGTTTCACTTATTCAAGGAATCAAAACATTTATTTCTTATTCATTTGTGACGTCGTAGTCCCACGGGTCCCGGGTCCCACGTGTCGAGTCGATCCGGCCGGTCCGCGGAATGCAAGTTATTCAAGTCACAGCAAGACAAAAGACACTTATTAGTCAGAAGTTTCTAATTCATTTCTTGATGCCCGCCGAGAATCGGTTCGTCGTTAGTCCCCGCGCGGCCAAGCCGTCATCTTAGGGTGAAACTTCCCACTTCGGACCCTGAACGTTAATAAAAATCTAAAAGCGAAAGTTAATCCTATGTTTTTTCTCCCTCACACGTGCGTAAATTGTGATACAATGCTTGTAGAAACAAAACGATGTTTATCTATATTATTATTATTTTTTTATGGTATCTGTCTCTGTCTACTCTAGCCGTAAACAATACATCAGTCGCTATCGAACCGTGATACTGATAAATGATAATCGAGCGGTTTGTTCCTTTATATTTTGGTAACAAATTATATGACGCGTGTCGCCAGGGCTTTTAATTAGATTTTATTCGGCGCGTGGTATTAACTTCACCATTGAGGTAGGTGCATTTAAAATATATATATATATTTGAGTGAAGCTTATTCCAGGTGACCGGTCCGGATATACCTATGAAAGCGCGATAATAGTATGGCTTTTATGTGAATTCCGCCCAAGTCCCGTCTGGAGCTAATGAAACTATGGAATCCCCAATTGGGATATTTTGCGAGGCTAAAGGTAGTGGGAAGTTTAGATCACGTGAAGTGAAACAATTTTAAGATTAATAAATAAATAAAAATTAGTAAAACCGTACGGGTTAACCACAAAAACTGTTTAATTTTAAGATTTAATTGATAGCCTAATATAAACACATTTTTCTTGTCAAAAATTTGTCTTTTGGGCAAAATAATCGATTCACTCCTGGGAATGAGTCTGCCCATGTCTAGTTTATATTGATCCTCGTGGGCTGTTAACCTCGCAACTTAACAACTTGTATTGCCGACTGACTTCTGCATTCAGTTCTTCATTAATTTAATTTCCCTCATTCGCCCTTTTGTCAATGTCCATATCAGCCTTTCCGTCTCTTGCAAACATGCTTCCTATATATACGAAAACCGATCTACATGCTCTGAGAATTCAACTTTCGCAACTATTTATTAAACTTGGTTTCGTTTGCTCTCTTTCAGTATTGATTTTGTAGTTTCTAATTCTAAAATGTAGTTTCTTTTTCTGCGCACGAGAGACCCACTTTGTTATAACAATAAGTAGAGTGCATTCCGTGAAGGCTGAAAAGATGTGTTTACCCTAAAAAAAATTAACCGTATAAAGAAATATAAATACACCCAATATAAAAAAAATTTCATGATTTTAGTAAGAAATTTTTAGAGCATCAACAAACAAAAAAATATGTTAAAATGGCAATATTCATTGCAGAACTCAAACCAGATCTTGAAAACTACACACAGCCTACACACAATAATTAATAGCAGATCAATTCACGCCAATGAATACATTTAGCTCTGCGCCTTAGAATAATATTGCTGCTAACGAGGCAACTAGAGACTGGTCATCTTAGATAAATTAATGAGAAGATAGGTTACTGAGACAACACGCGTAATTGTACCGAATTAGGTCAAAAACGTTCTATCGTCAGATAAACTGCCATAAATAAGTCGCTCTGGGTTCTTTTTTGTGAAAAAATGCCTTTCCTTTCTTGAGAGGTTCAAAAATCATTCTCGAACAGAAAACAAATCCGATGGAGTTTCTTTCGATTTATAAATACACACAAATCACTTATAATTATAAAAATTATTATTAAAGGCTTTTTATTGCTCAAATTCAGTAATTGTCGAAATAAAATAGAGTTAGGGAACGCAGAAACTAGGGAATGCAATCTCGTTCTCGCGAGATCTCGTTTTCGCGAGATCTCGGTCTTTTTTAGCGAGATTGATCTCGGACGAAAAAAGGGCGAGATCTCGCGAGTTTAACGAGATTAATTGAGCATAAAAACGTCTTATTCGAAGCGCGACAAGGACACGGACGGAATTGCAATCTGTCGGTTTCGTTCGGGGCGCGTCAGGCGGCAGGTCGCGCGACGAGGTGTCTCTCAGATTCGTTCGTGCGTTTTTTTTTACATGAATACCGCAGAAGAGTCCCAACTGCTCCCGTCTGGAGCCAGTGGGACTATGACATCCCCAATAGGGATATGTTGTGAGGCTGAAGGTAGTGGGGTGGGGAAGGAGATAGGGAAGAGGAAGGTGGGGAAGTACCTGGCTATTCAGATCTGGTCACCAAACACGGCAGAAGCCATTTCAAGCAACGTTTTAATTCTGAATGGTGGTCTTACACCAGGGCGATACTGAGAGTATCTTCCACTCTGGAACGTGCCGCAAATATACTATTTATTTTTTTTAAATAAATAAATTGTGAAATAACACAAATTAATCAAATTAAATTTATTTGCCACGCGAGTCAAGAGCCTTATCAATGGACTACGCTGGCCGTCCGTGCGATTGGTCGAAAATTGAGCTGGCGTGCAGCGTCATCAGCGCGCATTTGTTTTGTTTACTAATAGTTGTTGTTAGCTAACGTGTTACGTGATTGAGTTTGATTTCATTAGTTTGAGTATTTTTTTGGTTATTATTTACGCAAAAAAAATTCTTGTGTGAAGTTGTTAAGTTTAATTTTTTTTGACTCTCGTTGTTTTGTTTGTTATAAAAGAACTTTACTGTTTTATTACTAAAAGATATTTGTTTGATATTAGAAGAGAAGACTGGTTGTTTCTTTCATTTGTTATTTGATAGATACACTCAGAAGTTTATTAAAAAAATATAGACAAATACGTCAAACAATGTTTGATGCATAAAAGTCTATTAAAAAATAAATGTTTATCTTATAAAACTTATAATTCTTATTATTTTTATGCTAATTTATTCAAATATTGTGATTATTTGCAAAATCAAACACACAAAACTGCCAATCTCGCGAGATCTCGAAATTGGCGAGATCTCGCAGTATTGTTATTCTAAACTCGCGAGATCTCGCTTGAGCCCCAATCTCCCGAGATTGGCATTCCCTAGCAGAAACACATGGATATAGGAAGGACTACCTTAGTGACAATACTAAATGACTACCACAACACGAGCAATAGCCTAGTGTGGTAGTCAAAAAATACTAACAATGTATCATGTAAACATTTATTAAATAAAAAAATAAAAAAATAAAAATTTAAAAAATACGTCGTTTTACTACGCAGTCCGCGTTTTTGTTATTCGTTCCGTTTTAGCTATGTAAGATAGGTGCTGAATTCTTTGTTCGATTAGTGTGAATATAACCTGTCTTTGTATTTATTTAATCTATGCTGGTCATTTTAACGAATTGTTAAAGATCTCTACTAAGTTCCCCAGTTCAGCTTGACCTTACATCGTGGTTGAATTCTCCTGTCCTCGAGAAGTGCTTAAAGTATTAGAGTAGGTATGCCATTCCGACAAATTTATTAAAATTTTCATACAGATCTCTTTCCCTAAAAAATTATTATTTAGTTGCTTGAGTCTCTTAATCCATGAATTTATATGCTATCGCAAATTTCGGTAAAATGCTTAATTAACATGGATTCAGAGGTTTGCAGCTTGTTCCAGAAATGGTTTGATTGATTTTTGACATATCAACTGGTTGGAACTATCAACTGGTTTAAGGTCTAAGGTTTGACATATTAGAACTATCAATTGGTAAATCACGTGTTAGAAAACAGTCACTTGCTGTGACATTTCTATCGATTTTCGATAAATCGGAATCATGAAGCTTCTTCAGTTTATGTTTTTTTAACAAAAAGTTATTTCGAAGAGTTTTCAATTGAACGCTGTACTATTATTATGTAATATGCATAAATAATTAAAAACAATCGGTTTTAATAGAGACTGAAACTCGTTCCCAACACTTGTGACTTAAGACCATCCGCAAATCATTAGGTTAAATACCGCATATTATTTTAAAATGCATGAATTCAGGTAAGCTCAATGAATAACTAATTCATATACCGGTAGAATCTGAAGAAGAACCGGCCGATGAATGCACTCGGTAAATACGACTGGTTTGCAGCTTTTTTACAATAAACTGAAGACAGTTTGTATAAAAGTGGGTGTCACATGGTCAGACTATCAGTACTTACCACACTTTCGTACAGTTCCCAACAAGGCACTTAACTCTTCACCATGCAATTGGTAAGGATAAGAAAATTCTATATCTTGTGGACTTAAAAATCTTATGTTTTAAAACGGTGTTTTAGCATTTTTATTGAACTCTTTCAAACGATCTCAATATTTAAAAATTATCAGTTGATGGATTTGAATTCCACTACGTAGTACTAAAAGTTGGGATTTATTTCAGTGGAGAAATTCTGGGACTAACTACCGCAAACACTCCCTTTGCCCAGAATACTAAAGGAGGGAAATAATTACGCAGACTCAGTAAACATCTTCAATTTTTCACGCAATAACCACTGGAGCGCTTTTTGCCACAATATGGCACTATTTAAAATACCTCGGATTGCTTTGCTGCCAATTTTGGCAAATTTTCCTTTATTTGTAAGTAATTAAGCAGGAGTTTACGATTTTATAATATTTTTTTTATAAATCCTACGAATATCTGATAATCAACAAAACATAGATGAATTTATTGGCTATATAGAACTATAATCTGTTTGTATATCTCCATAATAAAATTCGGAGGTATGATTTTTTTAATGTGGGTGGAAAAAAAACACCAAAAAATCCCGAGCAATCGGAGTAAAAAGTTATAAGTTGCGCCGTCACGTCGCTCCGGAGGTTATTTACAAAAGATTGTTACTGGGGCTGTTCAGTCGCGTCGAAAAAGAAATAAAAAAACTGTATATTTTTAACTACTCCCATGTAAAAGCGCCTAAAAAGGGCGTTAATAATCAAATAAGTAAATAAAAAAATTTCATTGTCCGTTCAGGTCAACGAATGATTCTCTTATTGTAATAATTATTGATGTTTACTTTTACAGGCAATCTTCTTTATCCTGGCGGCGTGTGCTCTGGCTGCGGCCGGTCCAGTACCAGAGGAGCCCATCAAGATCCTCAGGTCTGACTTCGATATCCAGCCCGAGGGAGACTACAAATTCGGGTAAGTTTAAAAACACTTACCACCTTTGTCATTTATCTTTTTATTAGCTATCATTTTTCTACTTTGGAAATAACTACAGTTGTATCGATATGGAGAGACTGCCCAATGACAAATATTCATATATTTGCGATGCAAACATTACCACTTCCTGTCCCGATCATGGGTATTTGCACTAATAATCTCAAGGACAGATTAAGTAGTCTGCAAATACACTACGATACTGTTTTGGTACGATCACCGGCCGATATCTTGAGAAATCGCTACTGAAAACCTACCAACTTTTAATGTCCCGCGACGACCTAATAACATAATATGGAGAAGGAATAATAACAAGAAAATGAATGAATACACGTCTGTGACAGAAAAATCTCTCAGTGTAACTTATCAAAGACACTCAGAAATCATACGTAATTCTGAATCTCCGTGTGGCAAACGCGAACGTATGAGAAAGGATGCTAATACTGTATTTTATCGGGAAAGCAAACCTAAAACACATCGTCACAGTGCCGGGTAGAATCAACAGACTAGGAACACCATGAAAAATCCAGATCGGCTTTTTTTATTTTATTTTTTCTATTCTAATTGTTTCTTTTCTTGAAATTTTCTGTTTTCATATATTACATTATAAATTTGTGTAATATTGAACGTGTGGCATGACATTACCCTCCCCACATCCCGGAATAAAACATTATTATTATTATTATTATTATTATTATTAAATGTTGCCGGATCAGGAGAATTTAGTTGAAAGCGACCTTTTGACCTCTCCTGCCGGACTCTCTCGACCCATCGCCTTACAACGCAGGTGGAAGGTGGATTCATACAACCGTCACTCCTGAAAATATTGACCCTCAGATTCTTACCCACCCCTCATACCTTTTTCCTTCTTAGAATTTCCTCTTTTTCCTTTCCGTAAAAAGACCCTCCATACAGCATTCCCAAAGATATATTATATTATTATTATATAAAACCTTAAGAACTTATCGACCAGTGATTTGACCAATCATCAATTTTACACGGATCTTATTGCGTATAACCTTGAGAAATTATCGACAAGTGATTTGGCAGAACCGTACAGTCGTCAATTTTACATTACATAGATTATTTTTTTAATTTATTAAATAACTAAAAACAAACTTGGTGGTGTCAGCCTTATTTTGCATAAAAATAATTACTAATTTGCCAAATTTATAAGCTAAACCTACTAAAAGCTTAAAATAATATTTTTTTTAAATCACTGATCGCTTTCCCTTTCAGATACGAAACCGAGAACAAGATTACTCGTGAAGAGGTCGGAGAGCTGAAAGTGGTCAAGAACGAGGAAGGCAAGGACGAGAAGGTGATCGTAGTTAAAGGATCTTTCTCTTATTTGGATCCCGAAGGCAACCCCATCACCGTCACATTCTTCGCTGATGAGACAGGCTTCCACGCCGAGGGAGCTCACCTGCCCGTTGCCCCCGTCGCCTAAGAATTTCGCAATCCCTATCGTGAGAACTACTCTAAAAGACAACAACACAGTTAAATGACATCGAAATATTTTCTACGATGTTGTTTTTCAAAATGTTCTTAGAAATCGATGTGAAACAAAAATATTTATTTAAATAATACCACTCAAAATAAAGTCTACCAAATGTAAGCATTTTAAAAGATTATTGTCTTACCATATATCCTTTACCATATACCTACCCCAATTTTCCCAACTTTTCTGTCTAGGTACCTACTTACAAACCCACTCGCTTGGTTATTTTCAAATTATAAAAGAAAGGGACGAATAACACATCAGTTGTTAAATGACGATTTACATAACTATAAAATAACTTTGAACTTTTCATAAATTATTTGTAAGTCTTTATATGCATATGAACGTTGTAACGTGTCCTATATTTTGAAATCTACGAAAAATATTATTCACAAAAAAAACGTAAATTATTATACCTGGAAAGAGAAAATTTTAGGAGATAAACGAAAAAGACCGTTTGAATTTGTGCAGTGTAAACAGAACACATTATTATTGTAGTATGTAAAGCAGGTAGAAGGGTTAAAAATATAAATTGTTTTTAATTCCGAATATTGAAGCGCTTTATAATAAACACGATGTAAAGATTATTGAAAAAATGGTGAATTTGGGCAAATGTATGATTTTATTTAGTGACCGACCGAAGGCAAAAAAATCTAGTTTCGGTTTCGGCAGAAAATCTGTCGAACCTTCGGCCGCACAGAAACTCTGCGTTCGGGTGAGTTCGTGGCTCGTGTGTCACCTGCCATCATCAGCTGAGTTCGCCGGCCGGTACTTTTTATAATTTTTGTTTGTTTTATAGTAGTAATATCAAAAATATAAATAATTTCACATGCTTCAATTATTGTTTATTTTATATATCATTTAATACGTGTAATAAGAATGTTGTGATTGTAAACGCAATTAAAATTAAAATACTCAATTAATGAGGTCCTTCCTTTATAATGTTAGTGTTGATTATTGACAAATTTTTGTTTCAAGAAATAATTATGGGATTGCCTTGCATCGCAGTGGAAAGGATGTCATTCGTCCGTCACTCGTGGACACACCTGACCCCCAAATTCCTACCCACTCCTCTTACCTTTTTCCTACCCAGAATTACCTCTCCTTCCTTCCCCTAAAAAAACCCTCCACACAGCATCCCCAAAGATGAAATAGTAATAATAATAAAAATATATAATTATCATTTCACACACTTAAATTGTTGTTTTTTTAATTTAATTTAATACGTCTTAACTGTCTGTATAAGTGTAAAAAATTTTCTATATTTCAGTAAACAATAGATTTTTAACATGCCTAAAAAAGTTTCGGTTTCGGCCAAAACTGAGATAGATACCGAAGAGTCGGTTTCGGTTTCGGTAGAAAATCCTGTTTCGGTCGGACACCAATTTTATTATTTAATTGCTTAGGTGTAAAATTTTTCAAAACATTACAAAAGTACTCCACACTATGCATAGTTCACAAGAGTACGGAGGTCATTATTATTTTTCTTCACATTCCACGACTTACATGTGATTGTGGAAAGGCCAGTCAACAAACATGAAGATGATGAACATTTTATTACGTCGCTACATAATATTTTTGAAATGATTTCTCAAACTAAGCGAGTAGATGAAAATAAACTTTTAAAATATAACGATAAAAATAACAAAAAACTTAAAACTTCTTCCCACTTTTCACTGGTAGGTCACTTAAATAACGGGTGCGCCAATGAATCGGGACGATTTCAAAAAATCTAAATACATTCAATGAATCATCGTTTGTAAAATTTGTTGATAAAAACATAATCAAAACGAATGAAAATAGTGTAAACAGAGCGAAATCGTTCATTTTTTATAAATAGTATCCGAAAGGTGGCTTACAATTTGTCGCACGTATTCTTGCAGCCTCTTTGCAAAGCTTAGCCAAGGTTAACAAAGGTTAGCCAAGATTATTGCCTTTAAAGTGTTTCCCGATGTAAGTTTCAAATTATCGCTCTTTTTAACTTTGTAAATTATGTAATGAAGTTTTAAATAAGGAAATATTTATCAAATGCTTTTTTATCTACATTAATAAATCATTTTTCAACCAGTAGATCCACCACTTTTGTAAATACATTTTCGTAAAATTCGTCCAATCTACCTTCAGCGCAGATAAGCTTATAGGAATACAAACAGTTTAGCGTAACTTTTATAAATGTTTTTCTCTTAATTACTTGTTGCCGTATTTCTGTTTAGCCGGTACATTCGGCGTCCTGAAGCTCTCCTCGGGAACAACGGGACAGAATAAAGGTAACGCAGCAAGTATCAGAAGTTATAAAAAAGGTTGGCATTGAATGCATTTGTGCATCGGTATCCGCTTCCACCTGCGATGAACAGACCTTTATCGTGTTTACGCGTATTTATTGTCACTAGAGGAAGAGGGACCACAAGTGTATTTACTATTCTCGAAAAATAATATTATTAAGAATTCGATGTCGGTTCCAGTTCGATCGCACCGTCATTAATAGATTTATTTGTGTCAGCTTTCCTGCCACAATTAGTTTATTTTATTTACGACGGCTGTCCGTAAAATAAGAACACTGCTGCGATCGAGAGGAACAATTTTACGCGAGATACGGGAAATCTCCATAACGCTGCACTCTTTGCGACATTTAGTCTCGGCGTGGAAGCCGTTCGCGATGATGCTTCCGCTCGCCGCACCCGCCAGGTGTGAATTACGCTCTATAATTAGTTTTTTGTGCGAAGAACCAAACCCGGTAGAAATTCATTGTCAGCTACTTGAAGTGTACGGAAAACAGTGTATTAGCGCGAAAACGTGCGCAAATGATGCAGAGAATTTAAAAGAGTGCCGGACGACCATCGGTTTTAGATGAAAAAATTACTTAGTGGAAAAAACAATTATTGCAAATCGACGGGTCACCCGTCGATTTGTCGGATATGATCCCTGATGTCAGTAAGACCACTATTGACAAGATTTTGACAAAAAAATTTGGAGACCACAAAATCTGCCCAAGGTGGGTCCCAAAATGCTCACCGAAGATCACAAACAACAACGGGTTGAAGCAGCCCGCGAATTCCTTGAGTGCTACGACATCTATTCTGGGGCTCAATTGTGACTGGGGACTATACATACCACGATCCCAGAGACAAAAGAACAATCCTAGTGGCATCATTCAGATTCGCCGAAGCAAAGTTTAAAAACGAATTACAGAGCGTAACTCACACCTGGCGGGTGCGGCGAGTGGAGGCTCCATCGCGAATGGCTGCCACGCCGAGAATAAGCGTCACAGAGGGTGCAAAGTGGTGGGGATTTGACAAGGGGAAACCAGGCTACATGCCAGTGTTGCAGGATTCATCGTAAAATTATTTCTCCTTATTTTACGGACGGCCCTAGTAGGTACATCTCATTATTCATTAGATCACGTATACTAAATAAATATAGGAAATAGACAATGGCTGAACTGAAAATATATGTGTATTGTAAATATCTCGCAAATATTTATATAATTCAGTTCACATTCTGATAAACTATTTATATAATCTTCAGTATTTTAATAACAATGAAATGAAAAATTATTCGGCTTGTCGTCAAAAACATTCTATTTAACCGACTTACCATGCTTTGGCCTCTAACTCTAAATTGTAAATTAATCATTAATTGGAAACAATTTGAGATCTTCAAGGCCAAAAGGTTAAGAGTGATTTTTGGGTTATTATTCCCTGTTGCGCTACCTCCTTCTTTAGCCAACGTTTCGGACAGCGTTACAGTGTCCATCACAGGGTAGGGTTTTAAGTCGGTTATGTAGAATGTTTCTTGACATGCCGAATATGTTTTCATTTCATTGAAGGTAATTAAAACAGTGTATCTGAATGTGATAATCTTCAGAACTCAATTACATAAATTGTAATAGATGTGTGTAATGTGAATGTATTTTCAGCATCAGCCATCGTCTGATATATTACACATCTACCCCGATGATGGACCGTGTAATGCTGTCCGAAAAGTTGGCTAAGTAACGCACCGCGATATAATAGCCCAAAAAAAATCACGACAGTCATTAATTGCATTTACTTTTATTAAAGTCTAAACGAAACATGCTGAACATAAGTTATGCATATGTGTGAGTACTTTAAGTCAACAAAGGATGATATATCTACATCGAAAAACGGGACGATCCCATATTGATTCGCGGGTGGTTTTAAAACTTGACTATCATGGAGAGCATTCATTTCCAAGTTCCCAATGGTTATCTCCGCCACCAATAGCACAGACTGTTCTCCCAGCCTCCAGGACTAGGCTGCTAATACCCGTCGGGACAGCAATCGTGCTGTTGAACAATATCAATTCGGATGACGACATATTCAATTTAATTTGGGAGGCGGGAATGGGTACCGCCGCCCCGGGAACCTTTATTGGATAACCAACACCTCTGCCATAGGTCACCCCAAGTGGTTCGCTACGTTTGGTGATTTAGCAGGGGTGCCCGGGTTCATGGGGTGAGGTTTGTCTAGGTATTGGAGGCGGATGAGCAGGACATACTGAACCCCCATCCTACCCACCCCTTAAACCCCTTTCCTTCCCAGAACTCTCCTCTCCTTCGTCTCCTAAAAAAAAACCTCCACACAGCATCCCCAAAGATGACGTAGGCCCTGAGGGAAATTATTTTCCTCAGGGCCTCCTGTGTGGAACTCATGTAAAAAAAAAAAAAAAAATCAGCGTCAGTGAAGCTGCCTTTAAAAGGCACGCTCTATTAATGCAAGTAGAGTTCGTAAACCTAAAAGTTGTGTTTAATGTAACACTCTTACAAATGTTTTTAAATAACGCATTAAAACGTAAAATTAAAAAAAAAAAAAATTGGAACGGTTAATAAATTAAATTTAATTGAGTTGAATTGAAAGTGGCTCGGATGGTCGGGTAACACATACTCTTAGTGACCAGCATCAGTAAAAAAATAAAAGAGTCATATCGGCGAAGCAAAATATTGAATATTATTTTATCTCATACCACAAGTATTAAAGTACATGTTCAATGTAAAACTTTTTTCTGTACAAATAGAAGGTGAAGATGGCTGGTCTTTTATAGCGATAATTTAAAAACAAACTTGAAAAGACTTTGTGTGTATAAAAGTGAGTGTCACATAAAAACATCATCAGTACTTACCAGTCTTTCGTGCAGTTACCGTCAACTCAACCAAAGTCTTCACCATGCAATTGGTATGGATAAAAACATTATTTCCCTAAACAAATTTTAATCTGTAAAATAGTTTTAGCATGTCAGTGATCGCTTTATGTTTGTAGTTTGAGTGCCAGAAATTATTTTTTTCCTTTTATCTTCTTAGGCAATCTTCTTGATCCTGGCAGCATGTGCCCTGGCCGCATCCAGTCCCGTGCCAGACGAGCCCATCAAGATCCTCAGGTCTGACTTCGACATCCAGCCCGAAGGTGGCTACAAGTTCGGGTGAGTTGATCACGTTATAAAAATATGAATAGTTTAGTCGAAACTAATATACCAATCAACCACTTCATATTCACGGAAATAACGGCAGTGTAAATTTTGAACATGTATTTACATCTCAGTTTAAAAATTATGCCTTGTTAAGGCCGATGTAAAAATACATTTTTGCTTTTTAGTGACATTCACTTGGTAGACATAATAAAGCAATATGGCAATCCTAAATATTGTTTCCATAACTCTTTTTTCTTCTCCTTCAGACTCGAAACCGAGAACGAAGTGAAAAAATATGTCAAAAAGTATGAACAAAATAATTAATTTGATTTTCGTTGTTTTACAGATTTGAAACCGAGAACAAGATTACCCGTGAAGAGGTCGGAGAGCTGAAAGTGGTAAAGAACGAGGAAGGAAAGGACGAGCAGGTGATCATTGTAAAGGGATCTTACTCCTACGTCGACCCCGAAGGTAACCCCATCACCGTCACCTTCTTCGCTGACGAGACAGGATTCCATGCCGAAGGAGCCCACATCCCCGTTGCTCCTGTAGTCTAAGGATTTGACCCCTCCGTGGAAACGTCAACAACCGTTTTCAACGTGAAAATTAAATTGCTTTAAATCACTTTTCTAAATTTGTCACATGAATCGTGGTTGTAACAAAAGAAAGGGTGTTAAATAAAAAAAAACATTATAAATGCCTAACCAAATTACCTTATTTTCTATGTTTTTACTCACTTAGTTACCTAACCCGTTGTTCAAAAGCAGTTCGTCAGTCACAATACAAAAACGGCACTTGTGCATAAAACACGATTTTTAGGAAAATGTACAGAATTAACATAAAAGTGCAGTTTTTGCGACATTATTCTTATTTTTTCACTAAAAAGTTCATGGTTTTGCATGGACCGTCAAAACATGAATGTTACAGTTTATATTCGTTGTGTTACTTACCTAATATTTGACAACTTGTCATCTGTGTAGTACCGCCAGGAATCATAAAATTTCAATAAGCTGTGCTTTATTGCATTTTCGAAGCAAACGCACTCATAACTCCATGTACAAGTTATTAATAAGCTGAACCAAACTTAATTAATAATCTGAACCAATTGTCAGCGGAGATGAGCCGTTTTGACATTATTTCATAACATAATTTTAAGGCACTTATGTAATTTATTACGACTTCTATTATATAAATGTAAACGGGACTTGATATTTAACAAATACCTTTGGTACTGTTAAAAGTTTCGGAGAAATAACGAATTAAACACAATCATTTTAATTATATGAAAACACATCACTTTGTAAATGCCACTTATTTAATCAAAATTATTAACATGTTTCAAAACCAATGGTTTCTTTGTGATTATAAAATTAAAATTTCCAAAAACAACAAAAGACAAACAAGTATAGACAAATAAGTTCCTGTAGACAAAAGGCATTGTAAATAGTGGTGATTAATTAATTAAAGGTCTCATTAAAAAAAAAAAATTATATAAAATAAAACATTATTTTAGAATAACATTTATGTGTTAAAAACTTTTGTAAATCAACAAAATGATCAAGTTGTCTAAATAACAAAAATAAATTTAAGAATCAATAAAATTGCTAAGTTATCTAATTTATTGTAAACCCATTTTTGGGTGTAAAAATTTTAACCCTTTATTTATTTAAAAAAAAAATTTTTTTTTCCAAAATTAGGTTGGCAAATTCAGAATATATTCTATTAATTAAACACCATAGATGCTCCTAAAGAGGGTATTACCAGAGAAAAGCAGAAGTATGTCATTTTTAAATCAGATTTTAGACTATTGACTCTTTTCCACAAAAAATTATAAATGGTTTTCGAAAGATTGTTCTTTTATCTAGCATTCGCGTGTTTTAAATTTTGAGAAAAAATATTTATTTTTAGTATAATAAGGTTATACCATAGATCGTTGGCAGATTTGTTAAATTTTCAAAATAAGATTTTGTATTATACCACACCCATTTCAAATCGTATAATCATGCAATAAAATAAATCAATATATTATCTGGATATTGCGTGTTTTAGAATTTTAATTTTAGTTTAAATAAAATCATTAAAAAATATATACGGACATGTGTTTCTTGATGAAAATTGGTCCGTTTGTGTATTTATTTGCGCACTTACAAACTAATATATTTCAGATTTTTTTTAAATTTTTATTTAAAAATGATAAATACTTATAATCAAAAAATAATTACAAAAAGTACATTATTTTAATAGTTTTATCATCACGCCTTTCAGCATTTTTGGATGTAGGTAATTAAAGAAAATTTGGAATGAAATAAAATCGACATTGAGTTATAATTTTAAAAAGCTGGTACGGAGAATAGTTAATCTTTCTCATTGTAACCGCCCTGCACGATCGTAAGAACAACTTTCGACGAAATGTGGATTTTCGTCCGCTGGCCGGTTAAACGCTCTAAAGGTCTTCCGTGTATAAAGTTTTTTTTTAAACTCTTACAAATTAATTTATAGTCCCCAAATTTGTTAAAAAAATCACAATATTCACGCTACTGAATATATTTAACCCGGCGGATTAGAATAATATTGCTGCTAAAAAGTATCTAGAGACAAGTCATCTTAGCGTATTGTTAAAGTTTTCTTCTACGTTGCCTTCAACTTGACATTGTTCAATTCTTCAACTTCAATTCTCCTGTCCTCGACATATTCCTAAACTTACTGAGCGTGTTTCTCCGACCAATTTATTTTAAAAAAATTGAAATGTTTTTTTTTTTAAGTTTTCTTTATTCATTGATTGTTTATTACATGAATTTGGGATTTTTCGACCACCATACTCTTTCACCAAACAAATCTTTCTAAGTTGCTTTAGTCTCCGTTTAAAACATATATATTTTTTTATTTAATAAATGTTTACATGATACATTGTTGGTATTTTTTGACTACCACACTAGGCTATTGCCCGTGTTGTGGTAGTCATACATGACATATTATTTTATATAAACAGATAAAAAAATATGAGAAGAGGAAAGAAAAAATAACATATTTAGGGATAAATAAAACTAAAAACAGATAAAAATAAAGATATAACAATTAAAAGTAAGCTAAGAAATAAAGAATAAAAAGATAATTTAAAGAAGATTGAAATAAACTCTGGTAAGTATTATTATTCTTGAGATAAAAATAGAAATAAAAATTGGTAAGAATTCTTCTGCACGAGAGTACATGTTTGTAGTCGCTTTTGATATTCTTTCTCTGAAAGAAGTTGGAAAGAGTGTTAGAGAAAGTAAATTTTTTTGTATGTAATTTTTTTAATGTAATGTTAAGTTAAATTAATTAATTAATTAAATTTGTATTAATTTTTTTTTTTTTTTTTTTGATTAATATATTTGTTTTTATTGTAATATTAAGTTCTCATGTGTTGTTTGAAGAAATCTCTTCCCTTTTCAAATATCCAATGTTTGATACGGGCTTTATAGAGAGATTTAGAATTATTCTGTGATTTTATATCGGCACTCAGAGCATTATACATTTTGGGAGCGATAAACCAGAATTGTCGTTGGTCGAATGAGGTTTTTGTTTTAGGGACCACGCAACCCAGGTTTGATGAAAAACGTGTTTGTGCTTGATGTTGTGGAGCCACCAGTAGATTTTTTTGGCATATGTAACATATGCTTATCTTAGTAAATATCTGTCGAATGTCTAAGACCTTGATTTTAGCAAAGAGTTCATTTGAGGGATGGGTAGGTTGGCATTTAAATATGATTCTTAAAATTAGTTTTTGAACTGTAATAATTGGATTGATAATGGATTCAGCACAACCACCCCATCCCACAATACCATATGTTGCTATGGATTGGAAAAGGGCAAAGTATACGGTTCTTAGGGTGTGTAAATTTATGGGAGCAGAATATATGGCAGAGTTTACGGAGTTTTTTTACTGTGTCACTTATGTGAGCTTCCCAACGCAGTTGGTTGTCTATGATTATCCCCAGATATTTGACTTCCTTTGATGATTTAAGAACAGAACAAGTGCAATTAATATTAGGTGTGATTTCTGGAGTGTGTAAGTTGAGTGAACATGAGTGAATGATTGGTTTAGGGCAGTTGTTAGGTATATTATTTTGACGTATGGAAAAAGTCAACAGATAAATCATGTGGTAGAAAAGAGCCACTTGCTGTGACACTAGCGATTTTTGATTATGCATCGTTTTTCAGTAGAGAAGTGCAGTAGATATATTATCATTTTTCAGTATTAATTTACAGAAAGTTGGTTTTATTTCGTAAATCGAAATTTGTAAATCGAAATGATAAAGTTAAGGTCATTTCAGCGATATTAAAAAAAACGTTTAGTGTAAAAAGTCTTCGGACACTTGTGAATAGAGACCATTCGCAAACCATAAGTTTAAATATATATCGCATAATATTTTTTAATGCATGATCTCAGATAAGCTCAATGAATAAGTATCTCTAACGCAAATCTGAAGAAGAATGGCCCGATCAATGCATTCTGTGAATATGACTGGTTTGTACTTTTTTTTGTAATAAACTTGAAGAGAGTATTTTTTCGTGTGAATACCTTACAAGTCCCAGCTGCTCGTGTCTGCAGCCACTAAGACTATGACTCCGCAATTGGGGTATGTCATAGTCTCAGTCTAATGTGAGGCTGAAAGTAGTGAGGAGGGGAAAGAGGTGGGGAAAAGGAAGGTGGGGAAGTATCTGGTCTGATCTGGTGTCAGATCTGGTCACCAAACACGGCTAAAGCCATTTGAAGCAACGTTTCAATTCTAAAGAGTGGGCGATACTGTACTGAGAGTGTCTTCTTGATTCTTGATCAAATATAATTTATTTATTTACGCGCCCTTAGTACATTTACATAAAAGAAGACGTAATAAATTACATAAGTGCTTTAAAATTTTGTTATGAAATGTCAATACGGCTTTCAGATTATTAATTAAGTTTGTTTCAGCTTATTAATAACTTGGTTGATCATATTAATAAATAAAAGTGATGTAAACAAGTTATTTGTCTTTTCATTAAAATAATAACTTGTACATGGAATTATGAGTACGTTTGCTTCGAAAATGCAATAAATCACATCTTATTGAAAATATTACGATTCCTTCCATATAAGTCTTTTGTTATTTTTGTAAATTTAAATTTTATAATCACAAAGAAACCATTAGTTTTGAAACATGTGATTAAATAAGTGGCGTTTACAAAGTGATATGTTTTCATATAATTAAAATGATTGTTTGTAATTCGTTATTTCTCCAAAACTTCTAACAGTACCAAAGGTATTTGTTAAATATCAAGTCCCGTTTACATTTATATAAAAGAAGTCGTAATAAATTACATAAGTGCCTTAAAATTATGTTATGCAATAATGTCAAAACGGCTCATCTCCGCTGACAATTGGTTCAGATTATTAATTAAGTTTGGTTCAGCTTATTAATAACTTGTAAAAGTGCAACAAATCACAGTTCATTGAAAATATTATGGCTCCTGGCGGTAGTACACAGATGACAAGTTGTCTAATATTAGTTAAGTAACACAACGAATATAAACTGTAACATTCGCGTTTTGACGGTACATGCAAAACCATGAACTTTTCAGTGAGAAAATAAGAACATCGTCGCAAAAACCACACTTTTTTACCAAGATCACTCTTAATTCTGTACATTTTCCTAAAAATCGTATTTTATGCACAAGTGCCGTTTTTGGATTAAGACTGACGAACTACTTTTGTAAAACAAGATGAGCACATAAGTGCTACAGCGGGTTAGGTAACTAAGTGAATAAAACATTGAAAATAATGTAAAGAATTATGTACTTTGGTTAGGCATTTATAATGATTTTTTTTCATTTAACACATATTTTTATTACAACCACGATTCGTGTGACAAATTTAGAAAAGTGATTTTAAATCAATTTAATTTTCACGTTGAAAACGGTTGTGGACGTTTCCACGGAGGAGTCAAACCCTTAGACTACAGGAGCAACGGGGATGTGGGCTCCCTCGGCGTGGAATCCTGTCTCGTCAGCGAAGAAGGTGACGGTGATGGGGTTACCTTCGGGATCGACGTAGGAGTAAGATCCCTTTACAATGATCACCTGCTCGTCCTTTCCTTCCTCGTTCTTTACCACTTTCAGCTCTCCGACCTCTTCACGGATAATCTTGTTCTCGGTTTCAAATCTGTAAAACAACGAAAATCAAATTAATTATTTTGTTCATACTTTTTGACATATTTTTTCACTTCGTTCTCGGTTTCGAGTCTGAAGGAGAAGAAAAAAGAGTTATGGAAACAATATTTACGATTGATTACCATATTGCCCTATTATGTCCACCTACAGACTGTCACTAAAAAGTAAAAACGTATTTTTACATCGGCCTTAATAAGGCATCATTTTTAAACTGAGGTGTAAATACATATATTACTGTGAATACAAAAATGGTTGATTAATATATTAGTTTGGACAAAATGATTCATATTTTTATAACGTGATCAACTCACCCGAACTTGTAGCCACCTTCGGGCTGGATGTCGAAGTCAGACCTGAGGATCTTGATGGGCTCGTCTGGCACTGGACTGGATGCGGCCAGGGCACATGCTGCCAGGATCAAGAAGATTGCCTATGAAGAAAAATGAAGAAACTTAATTTCTGGCACTCAAACTACTAACATAAAGCGATCACTGATATGCTAAAACTACTTTAAAGATAAAAGTCGTTTAAGAAAATAATGTTTTTATCCATACCAATTGCATGGTGAAGAATTTGGTTGAGTTGATGGTAACTGTACGAAAGACTGGTAAGTACTGATGATATGTTTATGTGACACTCACTTTTATACACACAAAGTCTCTTCAAGTTTGTTTTTCAATTATCGCTAGACCAGCCATCTTCACTGATCGGAGGAGTCATCTTCACCTTCTACTTATACAGAAAAAAGTTTTACATTGAACATCTACTCACTTGTAGTATGAGATAAAATAATATTCAATGTTTTGCTTCGCCGATATGTCTCTTTTAATTTTTTACTGTTGCTCATCGCTATTAATGAAACTAAGAGTAAGTGTTACCCGACCATCCGAGCCGATGGCAATACAATTCAACTTAATTCAATTTATTTACTGTTTCAGAAGCGTTAGAAAATTTTTCATTTTAATGCATTATTTAAATACATTTGTAAGAGTATTACATTAAACACAACTATTAGGTTTACGAACTCTACTTGCATTAATAGAGTGTGCCTTTTAAAGGGAGCTTCACTGCCGCTGAATATATCGTCATCCGAATTTATATTGTCCAAGCCCCCTCCTAAGTCACTAAACGTTGGGAACCACTTCGGATGACCTACGTCAGAGGTGTTGGTTACCCGAAGAATGCTTCCCATGATATTGATTCCTATAACGGACTCTCAAATTGAATAAAAGTAAATTCTAAATTAGTGATGAAGATTCTTACTGTTTACTCGGTCCCAGTGGCGTGCACCGTGTTTTGGATAAGGGTAAGCAAAAATGGAAACAGCGAATTCCTTCAAAAAATATTATTGGTATTTCATTAGCCGAATCATTCATTTACGTATATTACAAGCCTTGTAATATACTGGATTCATATTTTTTCTGCTAAATAAACTCAGACAATACTTTTAAAGAAAGCCAACGTATATATATATTTTTAAATTTAAACACGACAATATTTATAACGACGAGAATAATATAAGTGATGCCAGTAATTTTCAAAACAAGATCAAAGAAAGCGTGTTGAAAAAAAATGGAAATTGCAACGCCACATAATTTTAGGATGGATAAATGAAAATATAACGGGTAATGGGTATTATTGAAAGCCTAGTGGCGGAAAAAACATTTCTTTCTTTTGGTTTATCTTATAAATTTATCTGCTTGAAGGTGAAAATCCAGCAGATATACCTAAGTGTCTTGGAAGTAAGGGTTCATTATTATGTATTAGCTAGGGACATTCCGTTATTTACGTACTATAGAATTCAGTACATCTTTCACATTTGCCGTTTTAAACGTAAATGGTCTTTGGAGTTTTTGGGGACATAATGAGTTGATCCATCTTAGTAATTCATTCGTTTACATAACGTGGGGGCTAAATATTTGGAATTTATATTTTGCATTAGTTAATATGTCGTTTTTCTCTGGATTACCGAAAAGGACGGTGCTGCGTCCATTTTCCACCATTCGTTACACAAATTATACTTTGAACATTTATTTAACTATTAGATTATCACAATCTCCTCGCAATTTTCCCTTTTTACGTAGAAAAATTAAAGAAAAAAAAGGCATTTATCACATAATAATCGATGATCAAAAGCAAACATTCTACACATTTCTTTAAATTTTTGCTTTGGATTGAAAAATTAGAAAAAATAATAAATGTAGCCTACTATTTAACAGTTCGTATTATATTATTATCTGTACTGTGTTATAATTGGAAAATAATCTTTTGGTTCACAAAAGCACGTCTACGTGAGTTTTGGGTGTGCTAGAGTGTCGATATTACAAAAAATGGCCGTATTGATGCTGTTGTAGCCGAAAAAAAAAATTTTTTTTTGAAATTTTTTTTTTTGTATGAAAAATTTCAGAAAGTTTCAGTTTGGCCGTGCGCCGCACGGATTTCCTGAAAAATCTTCATACAAAAACTGATTTTTGAAAAAAAAAAAAAAAAATTTTCGCCTACGACAACATCCGTAATGCCATTTTTTTAATAATAACACCCTAGCACAGCCAAAAGTCACGAGCCGCCACTGCGTCTACGTATCTTGTAAAGAATATGCAATCAAAAATGCATTAATAATCACTACGGGCCACATACTATGCGATGATTCACTCCCATCTGAGTTATTTAGATAGTATCTGGGGTACTATTACTAAAAAACAATTATTATCAGAAATACAGGTGATTCAAAATCGAACTATAAGGAATATCTACCATCTGCCGTGGGATACACATATCAAACATATATATTCAAAAACAAACAAACTTCCTTTTACGGTTCTACCTAAATACAATGTCACTAACGCAATATTAGAAATCACACATAGATCCTCACACACTAACATTAGCCCGCCTTTAATTCAGACATCCACCAGCACAAAACACGATCCCAAAATCAAATACACCTAGCATCATCTACCACACAACTAAATTTGGTATTAAATCATTACAATATATTGCATATAGACAATTTTTTTCGTTTTTTCTTTATTCATCATATAACTTTTTATACAGTTTTTACAGGTGATTCGACTACCACGCTAGGCACATGCCCGTATTATGGTAGTCGATTTATGTATATAATTGTATACATGTAAGAATTGTTATTGGTTAATATATAGTTTGGTTAGGTACAATGTTTTTGTATGCCAACGAATTCTTTAAGTGGTTTATCAATTAAGTAGATAATATTTATATAATAATAAACATATAAATAAACCATTCTTATTGTAGGCTGATGTTTCGCTTAAGTAAAATAGGTACATAAATATATGATAAATAGATAAATAAATGAATGACTCTTCTTGTGGAGATGTTGAAAATAAGTCATAAAAATATTTATGTTTTTATGATAATTATCAAAAGTTATTTTTTAAATTTGAATTAAAATATACAATACAATGCATTACCTAATGAAATAAAGCAACCAGTAGCTAACAAAAAAATATTAGTTAACGCTTAAAGAATATTTCCTGAAAATGTTTTTAAACCAGTGAATTCGCTCGCCTTCATACGTTTGTTTTTTTATGTTTTATGTGTATGGATGTCTCTCGGTATTTCTAAAATCTCTTTTCTTCACAATGCTTTCCTTTTCAATATGTTGTATTTTTTAAACGTTTAATATCTGTGTAAAATGTACTTATATGTGTGTGTCCTTCCCGTAATGAGTTTTTTTTTCTCAACTCATTGGGAATAATGTATTACTTACCATGATTTTGTAATACATTATATTAATATATAAAACAAAGTCGGGTTAGTTACACTATTTATAACTCGAGAACGGCTGGACCGATTTTGGTGATATTTGATTTGTTGGATTTGTCTCCGCCCCGGATAGGATAATAACTATTAAAACATCACAAAGGTTTACGAAATAAATAGTTATAAAGAAAATTATTTTCCTCATACATTTTGTATGGAACGAATTCTCCTATTTTGAAAGAACTGCAGCAATATTGTGAAGGGTATAATATTGAACTGTGCATGAATTCCAAACATTCAAAAACAAATGTCAATGCGTTGATTGTTGTGCATTTGTTTTTAATCATATAATGCTGCCCTTCTTTCTTATCCACTCAATGTCAATAGTCGAAAATCAGACAAATGGTGAACGTATGTCTGCACACCTCCAAAGGAAAAATACAATAATTATAATAAATCTCTGAAATGAAACGCATTTTTTTACATAAGCTCCACACAGGAGGCCCGGAGGAAAATAATTTCTCTCAGGACCTATGTCATCTTAGGGGATGCTGTGTGCAGGATCTTTTAAAGAATGGGGAGGATAGAAAGTTCTGGGAAGGAAAAATCTATGAGGGGTGGGTAAGAATCTGGGGGTCAGTGTGTCCATGAATCCATCCCTCCAACTGTGGTACAAGGCAATGGATCGCGAGAGTCCGGCTGGAAAGGTCAAAAGGCCTCCCTCAACCAGTCTCTCTTGATCCGGCCCGCCACGCAGCAGGTGGGCAGGCGCATCAACTGCCAAGACCCGGGCATAAATCACCTCATGAACCCGGGCACCCCTGCTAAGTCACCAAACGTAGCGAACCACTTGGGGGGATCTATGGCAGAGGTGTTGGTTATTCAATAAATGGTTCCCGGGGCGGCGGCACCCGTATCCGCCTCCGGAATTCCCGTAAGTAATTGTAAAAGTAAGAAAATCACAAAAATATAAATCCGTACAGAACGCCATCTCTGATAATGACTAAAACAAACACGGACAGTTGCGCATTGATAATTGCTTCATTGCGTAATTTTTAACTTAATAAAAAAACTGAATTTAATTCAACAGCTATTGATTCTGAGGCGGTACGAAGTTCGTCGGGTCACCTAGTAATTAAATAAATAAATAAACCAAACTAAACCAAAAAAACAAATATTACTTTTTTCCATGGCTTTTCGAGTTTGTAGTCGGATAAATGAAAATATAATATTGGGGTTAAAATCAGTAATCTACTGTGAATTTTCTGAAATTTCCATCGGTTACAGGCAAGGATATTAAAGTTTAATATTTTAAATTAGACAATTATTCCCAATAACAATTATTACGAATAACCTGACCATGACCTGACCTGACTAGCGTAAAATGTTTCTGGTGCAAGAAGGATGAAGGATTTAGCTAGCATGAAGGTGAATGCACGACGCCTAGAGATAAGAACCAAATGCCATGGACCACTCGACCACTAATTCGTTGGATATACTATTAATAAAATTATCGGCAATTATAAGATTTTCGATTGTAAAAATAGCACCAGAAACCATTTTGTTGAGAAAATTCAGGTCAAAATTGGCACGACAAAGTCGACGAAGCTGTTAGAAAGTTATTACGAGATTAGGAAAACACTTTTCTCAACAAGTCGCAATTATGTTCACTAGAACTTTTCAACATGTACGTAGGCAATTAATATTCACTTGTCATACAAACGGTGAAAAATATTCATGAATTAATGATGATAATAAAAATTAAATATTTAAATTAATTTGAGCATCTGAAACACGTGCCGTCTACACATTATTTTCAGCAAAATATACATAATGTAAAAAAAAAACTCATTATCTGCAATACGAGCGCGGTCAATAAATAATTCCTGTACCGGTAGATTCTGAAGATGAACCGGCCGATATACGGGTTCGATAAAGTGACTGGTTTTGCTTTTTTTATCATATAGCTTGAATTGGTTTAGTATAAAAGAGGGAGTCACACCAAAAGATCATTAGTACTTTCCAGTCTTTCGTACAGTTCCTATCTAAGTTACTTAATTCTCCACCATGAAATTGGTAAGGACAAAAACATTAAATCAAAATACAAGTTGAAAGTCGGTCGTTCATCATTTGTTCAGGCCAACCTACGATCCCTGGGTGTACAAAGTGATTGAATGTATGACATATTGCGATTCCATCTTAAACGCAATAATTTCCTAGCCTCGTCTAGCCCAGTGTCAGTAGAACCCATCAAGATCCTCAGATCTGACTTCGATTTACAACCCGAAGGTGCCTACAAGTTCGGGTGAGTGTAAATCATCAACCTTTTGGTCTGTTGGAAAAGCTAAGCTCAGTCCGCCCAAAACAAATCAATTTACAAATGTGAAACTACCAAAATGAACCTTTAATTACTGATATACTCAACGATATCACCCAAATATTCGCAAGAGCTGTATACCACCATTGCCAGGTCTATTGCTTCATCAAAATTTAAAATCTACGCTGTAAGATAATGTAAACTTCAACTCTTTAGACTTAAATGCCAATGCAGATAATAAAAAGTAAGTTATTGTTAAAATTACTGTGTTGTACCGTCTACTTTATTTCATGCATGGTCCCATAAATTTTCCTCCTTCAATTCAACGATACATCAAAAAATTAATGTTAGGGCAACGAAAATTACAAAAACGATACAAATATTAGCCCTAAATATTGGTTATAAACCTGAGTTAATTAACCGCTAACAAAAGTTTTCTCAAAAAAAAACATTTTTAAATACTAGACACAATAATAGGCAACGTAATAACGATAAAACCTTCTTCATACTGGCGACTGGTCTTTTAAAATATCTCACGTCATATTACAGATTTCGTTTCTCCGGCTTTCTACACTAAATCGAAAATAAAAAAAATTACCTAACAACACGGATTTTTTCAAATAAATTCGAATAAAACGGATTAATATGTAGGTAAGTACTTTAGATAAAATGTGACGCAAATAATAGCAGTAGGTTCATTATTATCAATCTCTACTGGTAACAAAAAAGGAAGATAGTAAAACATTTATTGCTTTTATTATCATTAAAACATGAATTATTTTTATGAAGTGACAACTATTCAGAGTTATTATTGTTACTAACATTTATTTTAAACTAGCTTTTACCCGCGGCTTAATACGTATTAGTGAGGAATTTCTGAACAAATTTTTTTTTTTAAATGTTGAAAAAGAATTAATGATGAAAATTAGCCTATGTTATATCCTATTCCTCCAACTGTCGAATGCAAAAAACACGTCAATCTGTCGCCCCGTTGCAACGTGAAATAAGAACAAACAAACAAACCAACAAACACACTTTCGCTTTTATAATATTATTTAAACTTTTCCGCTTTAGAAACTGTAGATATTACCAAAAAAATAACAAAGTTCAAATTGATTGTACTCTTTAAATCACCTTTGACCACGTTTCTTTATTTTGACTCCTCACGCCGTCGTCCTTTGAAATCTTTACTCACACCGAACAATAAAGATAATTGTCATTTCAATAAATACTTGTACAATTAAAAACGCTAGCGATATGTCAAAACCGGTAGCGAAATAAAATAATTGAAATTAATTGAAGAAAATTAACTAGAAAATAATTGAAATTTGTCAAAAATGTGTAAATTAATTCAGCTCTTTCCAGAATACTTCAACTGTCGAACTTTTTCTAGCAAAATACCTTTTTATTGGTCATTTCCCTTTCAGATACGAAACTGAGAACAAATTTTGAAAAAATATGTCAAAAAGTATGAACAAAATAATTAATTTGATTTTCGTTGTTTTACAGATTTGAAACCGAGAACAAGATTACCCGTGAAGAGGTCGGAGAGCTGAAAGTGGTGAAGAACGAGGAAGGCAAGGACGAGCAGGTGATTGTGGTCAGGGGATCTTACTCCTACCTCGACCCCGAAGGTCACCCCATCACCGTCACCTTCTTCGCTGACGAGACAGGCTTCCACGCCGAGGGAGCTCACCTCCCCGTTGCCCCCGTCGTCTAAGGATTTCTCAACCCTACCCTTAGGAACGACATTACCCCGACATCAGCACGAAATCAAGACTCTACTTTAATTATAATTCCTTCCGAACCGCCTTTCTAAATTTTTCTTAGGAATATGCGGTTTTGAAAGAAAATTATTTATGTAATTAAATTACTCGTAATAAAGGCTTTTACACAATACAAAAATTTATGAATCATTTTATTTACCCTGGATCTTTCGTAGAGCCGTTTTTCTTCGTGGTTTTACTTACCAAACAACAGATATTTTGCTGAATTATTAAACATACAGGTGGAGCAAGTAAGCACCAACGATAGCATTCAATTCTTATACTAGCGTACATTGAAACAGACATAGAAAATATATTCAAGTATTTCCCTCGGGATGACGCGATGAGAGCTTTCATACCCCGTTAAATTCCTACTCAGAAGTCAGAAAACGCCAATTCACTATGAAGGACTGGGCCTACCTGCCCCGCACTTACCTTTACAAATTACTCTCGGCAGGGCGGAAAACGTGAGCAGGGTTGTGGATTGGGGCCCTCTTGTTCAGATAGACAAAGATGGGGGCAGTTCAATCAAAACAAGAGAATTAAGATAATAATTGATTATACTCCAACAACATTAGGACTTCTATGACTCTACAGATATGCGACGTTAGGACAGTTTACGGGCGATACCGTATGGCGGCGGAATGCAGAGGCGAAGGCGGCCTGGAGCCGGCCTTCTGGAGACGAGAGGAGCCCCGACGCTTTTGTGGTGTTCAAAAGGTCCTGAGGATATCGAACGGGAGACGGCGTGTGAGAATGTGACTTTGCTTGTCAAGATTAATCCTAAAAAATGTAAGCAAAAAAAAACTTTATTGAGATTATTTTTTGGGATATTATAGCTCCTTCTTTAGCCAACGTTTCGGACGACACCATCGTCCGAAATTATAAACTTGTTCAGGTGACATTTTCGAAAAAAATACGGAATTATTATCAATTAATTAAATACTTTCACTTATTTTTATAACATGACATACTTTTATTTAATAAGCAAGATTCTTGCACAAAATTATAAGTACGTATAATTATGGAATATTCAACCTCGTTCGTGTTTTCATCACATTTTGATTTTTACCTTATGCGGGCGATATTTCCTTCATTTTTGGAGCGGAAACTTTGTTCGATAAAACTATCAGTAAAACCCTTTAACATTCAATTTTTTGTCATTTCCATTAAGGCCAAAAAACCAACGGGCGGGAATTCTGATTGTGTCGAAAGACAGATCTCGCCATGATCTCGCGTTCGGACAATTTTAAAGCGAGTTTGAAATCCCGCATTAATTCCACTACGAACCGCCTGTCCTGCTCAACTCTCGATGTCTGTGGTATAATTCAGGTGAAACTATTGATGATTTTTCGCTTCCATTATTTTTTCAATAAGATGATATTTGTCACTTGGACATCGAAATGCGTAAACATAAGAAAAATAAACATTGTGAACCTACCACAAACTGTGAGGTAAGTCAATATATAATAACCTCAATCTCTATCGCAAAATTTTGAAACAAATATTAGAGTTTATTATCGTACGTCATCTATACTTTGAACTGGTGGCTGATATTTGAAAGGTTTGAATATTTTTGTCAAAATGTATTTTTGTTAATTTTCTTAAATACTGACATTATTCATGAAGGCATAATTCAAATATGCTTATATCAAATCTTTTTCCAACGTGCGTGGTAATGTAAAAAAATCATTGGACGATAGAACATTAAAAACATTTTTGCATAATATAATTCAATTTACATAATACGTAGCTTTGCTAAACACGAAACTTTTGGCGAATAAAATAAAAAAAATTAATAAATAATTTCATATGATGAAATATTAATATTATTGCATATTAAATACTCCACCGATCTATCTACCGTAACAACACGTGCCCATAAATAAACCAAACCACTCCACAACATTCCCTTTATTTGAAGACAGGCGATGGGGTTTCAAAAAAATTTTAACAATTCACCAAACATTTTAAGCAAATTTTCTAGCTCTGTGTAAGTTCTATTCAAGTTCTGTTATTATATCACTATAGGCCAGTTGCTTTTTGAAACTGAAATAATCACAAAAAGTGAATAGAACTTTCACAGAACGTGAAAATTAACTTAAAACATTTGATGAATTGTTCAATTTTGTGACACAACCCATTCTAATTGTCAAATCGATGTGATCAACACTAGTACCTACGATGGCACGGCTTATGTACCATATATTCTACCTTTAACCAATTTAAATTTTGTCATTTACTTTTGTATAACGTTTGCTTAGTACTTGGCAAAAATTGGCGTTTTGCCGTACTGGCAACTTTGATCTCAAATATCTTCTCTTTGGTTAGGAATTCCAAATTCAAATTTATACAGCTATTTACTCATGTATTTGTGTCTCGAAAATTATAATTCATTTGTTTTTTCCTTAGTTGTTTTTTTTTTGCGTCACTTAGTTTACAAAATGGAAAACTTGAAATATCGCGTTATTTACGAGTACGAGTTCCACCGTGGACCAGTGCTGCAGAAACGGCTCGAAGGATTAATGATGTGTATGGCGACGGTGCCGCAAAAGTGAAATTTCGACCAGCAGAACAAGCCCCGTGGACGGCCGGAGACCAAACGTGATAATGAAGAATTGAAGGCTATTGTGGAAGCGGATCAATCGCAAAACCACGTTCGAGTAAGCTGCAGGCTGCGGTGTTAGTGATAAAACTATTTTAATCCACTTGAAGCAAATTGGGAAGATGAAAAAGCTTGAAAGGTGGGTACCTCACGAATTCAGTGAAGCAAATCAACAAACGCGCGTTAGAACGCTAGACCACACACTGCACAACAGACGGCCACCAAATTAGAGGAGCTTCAATTGGAATGTCTAAAGGTGCGATTCCGTGCCACGCAGCAGTCGGCAGACGGCAACAGCAGACGGCGACTGCAGTGCCGCCGACGGCAGGCGGCAGGTTCGCGCAGGTTCCAAAGTCGACGGCATTGACGGCACTGCAGTTGCGTCCGCTGCGTACTGCCGACGGTTGTGTCTTCCATTTAAAATTATGAATAATAAAATGCTGCAAGTGTTATTGCAAGAAGAAGAAGACGACGATGATTTATTATTGTACTATTATTCAAGTAGAAAGCCTATACTGCCAATGTACTTAAATAGATTGGAAGAAGGCGCTTATGAAACTTTGATAAAAAGACATCTAAATGAGAGTGAAGACATTTTCAGAAGTAATTGTCGTTTAAATAAAATTGAGATCTTGAGCGATTTCTTTCCAAACGTTTTCTCTTATCCTTTGATCTTTATAATGAACATTCTTGCAATCAAATAAGCACGGATTTTTAGACACCAAATTAATTAATCTGCGATAGAATGCCCGGAATTACTTGAAAGAATTCAATTAAGAGTGCCCACCAGACAAACTAGACTAAATCATACACTTAACACACCTCGATGCAATACTAACTCTAAACAAAACACATTCATTAACCGCGTTTCACACTTTTTTAACAATTCATACAATGAATTCGACTTATTCAACACAGCACCCCAAATTCTAAAAAAAATAAACAATAAATAACTTCTAAACATATACAAACTATTATACTCCTATACAAATAACTTATTCACTCCCAGATTAGATCCGTCCCCTTCCCCTCCCGCCCACCATCCCATCCCAATAAGCTATTATAACTATTATAACTTTTATAACTTTTTAATCTCTCTAATTAATACACACCAGTGAAAACCTATTATTGGTTCAATAACATATACAAATGTAAATACACCTAAGTAAATAATGTAACTGTTGGTTTTCCAAATAAAAATAAAATTAAAATAAAATAAGACTCTCGCTTTCTCCGTCTGTCAACACGTCCATTGTGTCTGAAGTCGACGGCAGTACGGCAGTACTATGTTTGCACCCGAGCGCCGTCTGCCGTCACGCGTCAGTCATCGACGGCCAGTGCCGCGCGGCACTTGTAGTGGTGTGTCGGAAACGGTCCAATACAAGTGCATAGAGTTAAGTAGTGCCGTCTGCCGTCGGCGGCACTGCAGTCGCCGTCTGCTGTCGCCGTCTGCCGACTGCCGCGTGGCACGGAATCGCACCTTAAGACATCCAACGTACTCTCCGGACCTTGCCCCAACAGATTACCATTTTTTTCGAAATTTGGATAACTTCTTGCAAGGGAAAAAATTCAACTTCGATGGGGCAGTCCAAACCGTCTTCAAAGATTTTATTGATTCCCGTCCGAATGGTTTTTTTTAGTAAAGGGATCGATGAACTACCTATGAGATGGCAAAAGTGCACAGATAGCAATGGTACATACTTGGATTAAATAAATATATTATATTTTTAAAAAATCGACTTTATGTTCCTCCCATACAAAACGCCAATTTCATATTCATAGGATCTAATATATTTATTTTAATTTTTTTTTAATTTTTATTACCCCTTATTGTTAGTCTATGTAAATTTTTTGGCATCATACCTGTTTTACTCGTTTGTATTAAAATAAAATGTAAAAATGTTTCCAAAAATTAAAAGCACATTGTATTACTAAAAAAATACCCTTATACGAAGGTATATATATTGGTGTAGGTACACCATCGATATAAAACAACAATATATTTGATCGATGAGGTTCACAGTTGTTTTTAATTATCTTGTCAGCTCAATATTATTATGTGCGGGAAATTAGACGGAGGTACCAACTGCATATCACAGAAGATTTAAAATTGTATAAAAATAAATAAAACTTTTAATATTTTTATAAAAAATATTTATTTATATTAAGGTTTCTTTTTATGGGTTTTTTCTTAACATTTTTAAGAAACTACATATATCCCAAGAAAATTTTGAAAATATCAGTTTCAAAAAACATTAATGGTAACAAATTTCAATTCTAGCCATATCATGCAGCGGGTCGATATCCGGGGAGCAGAATCACAGGGGATTGTCTAGGGTCTAGGGTCTAGGGTCTAGGCTGTCTACGTTGTAAGATTAGGCGACGGGGAGGTGAGCTCCCTCGGGGTGGAAGCCTGTCTCGTCAGCGAAGAACACCACGGTGATGGGGTGACCTTCGGGGTCCTGGTAAGAGTAAGATCCCTTCACGACAACAACGGGTTCCTCCTTGCCTTTCTCGTTCTTTACAACTTTTATCTGGCCAACCTCTTCACGGGTGATGTGGTTCTCGGTTTCAAATCTGGAATAAATCAATTCACTTTTATAATTATTTAAATTTTCCATGTTTTTGACATTTGTTAATTTATTCACAACTCTTTAGAAAATCCGTAAAAACCCAAATTAGTCGATGAACCTCGCGACCGATTGAAATATAAGGCTTTTTGATTCTATAAAAATTTTAAGTTATTTGTGTGTATGCTTTTTTGGTACTTCAACAATTTTTCGGTGGCCTGCAGTAATGGTTTAAATCTATCCGATTTAAACAATTTTCTAGATAATATCTATTTTTGTAAATAACTCTTTTTTAAAACTACGTGCATGCTATGTTAAAAAAATAAACATTTTTCTGTCATATCTACCAAAAAGTCGCGTAATATGAAAAACTAACCCGTGTTAGACTTGATTTTTTTTGTATTTTTAGATATTTTTAAATTAGTTGTGTAATTATTGTGTTGTACCTACTCATTATACAGCATCGCTTAGCGCAAAATTTATTACGTGTATAGGTCGAAAGCGTGTAAGTGGATTCTTCCACTTCTGAAAGAGGCCCCAGTAGGTCCTCCCGCACAAACTTTGTACCGCATGAAAGTTGCACGTTATTTTTTAAAAGCCAATTTTGGTTTTCCAAACATAATTAACAATTGATATTATATCAACGTAATTAGGGATACCCATTCTCAAAAAAAATTATAAGTATATTTTTATCATGTGATATGAATAAAGTTCCAGAGTTCTTTGTATCACCATTCAACTCACCCGAACTTGTAGGAGCCCGCAGGGTCCAGGTCGAAAGAGGACTTAAGGATCTTGATCTCACGGTCAGGATGGTGTGGCGCGGGGTGGTGTGGCGCGGGGGGTGGTTTCGCCGCTACCAGGGCCAACGCCGCAAACAAGAAGAAGAATGCCTGCAATGGTAAACTCGATCAGCGCTCAAATATTTTACCGTGTTTACTCCACACAAAAGATGGTTTTTTTTTAAATGAATACCGCACAAGAGTTCCAACTGCTCCCGTCTGGAGCCAGTGGGACTATGGCATACCCAATTGGGGTATGAGGCTGAAGGTACTAGGGAGGGGAAGAAGATAGGGAAGAGGAAGGTGAGGAAGTACCTGGCTATTCAGATCTGGTCACCAAACACGACTAAAGCCATTTCAAGCAACGTTTCAATTCTGAATGGTGGTCTTACACCAGGGCGATACTAAGAGTATCTTCCACTCGTATTGCGATTTCCTGGTGCTTGAGATTATATCAAAGAGCCACGGTTCATTCAAAACTAGACTTTTTAAATAATGTAATGTAATAACTAATAATAAATCATTTATTAACTTTAAGCATTACTTGAGGATTTAAGGATTGAAATAGATGGACATTTTATTTTGCCCTGAAAATTATACGTATTAGAGATTTTATTCTAACAGATCTAGGTGGATGACGCAATACCCAATCTGCCATACTGTGTACAATATATACAAAACTGCTCATAAAAAAAGCATTTTGTAAGTAGATATACAAATTAAAGGAGCGAGAAGATAGACAGCGCGTCATCATCATCCATTACTTATAATGTGGAACAGCTGATCTGCCTATTTCTTTTTGATCAAAGGGTGCAAACATCAAGTACGGATATGTGCTACTTTGTTTTTGAGGTGAAACTTCTTTAGCCCCGTTGTGATTTGGAATTCGGATGAAACGGAAATGACGCATTGCAGCACCTACGAAGCATCAAACTGCGCTCATTGGCAGCTCCTATTGGTTGAGATTGTTTTGGTAAAGTTTCGCTTCTACCGCGTCTAAACTGCACTCGATTTTTTTTTATTTCAAATTATAAACTAAAGAAGTCGTTGTTTCAAGATTTTAGAAGCAAATTGGCAATTATTGTGGGTTAATGATAACTAATTAACAAAATAATTTTGCTCTCATCTTCTTTGTGAATGTAGCAAAATATAAACTATAAAAAAAAACACTCTTGTGGATTACAATTTAACCTACAAAAGACTGATTTAAGTACGAGGATGGTTCTTACGGAGAGAAAAATTAAGAAAATTGCGCAGAAAATTGGATAATTTCAGAAAACCTAACGACTATCGTACGTTTGACAGTTCGCGTGTTTGAGAATGACATTTTGCAAAACAATTCTATTTTTGAAAATCTTCAAGTTGATAAATTTATTTAAAGTTGGTACTCCCCTAATAGTTTGAATCGAATCAAGTTTTAAATAGGTACCTATGTTAGGTACCAAATTTAATATGCATGAAAAATGTAAATTTGAATAAAAATTGTAAAAGGTGGCACGCGGGCTGTTTATAAACTGAATGTACTGGGATTGAATATATGGAAAGCGGGAGGGAGGGAGAGATGGCGATGGGGGGGAGGGGGGTGGGGGGACGGGGGGAGGGAGTGGGAGAAGTGGGGAGGGGGGTGGAGAGAAGGGGGAGGAGGTAGGGGTAAGTGTGGAGTGTGGTGGGGGGAGGGAGGGCGGTGAGAGGGGTCGGGAGGGGGGAGGTGGAGGAGGTGGAGTGGGAACCCCCCCTTACACCATGCGAGCGAAGCCGCGGGAAAAGGCTAGTATGATATAAAACAAATAAATAAAGCAGCACATATCTGTACTAGATATTTTCCACGCCATTTGATTTTTTTCAAATCTGTTTGGTTAAGTATTATGACATCAAATCTAAATTTAAGTTTTACATGAAAAACGCCGTAGGGAAAGAGGTGAACATGTGATGCCGCCACGACAATGACGTTGATTAAGTTTCGTGTCTTGCCCCAGAAGCTGTGTAGTTTTACTAGTTACGTATGATTGCAGTGCAATAATTTTACTAGCTCATAGCCAACCATGTATGTAAATACGTATTTTTAAAACATGATACGACAAGTTTCAGATGAGAAAGATGAATGAAATGTCAATAGAATGTTGGCAAGCTAGGTAATTTATGCAAAATATCACAAACATAAGCCAGTTATTAATTGGGATGATTGGATATGGATTTTAATAATAAAATTAATCTCTCGCCAACAAGAAACTGTGAGAGATGATGTTATTCACCAAAATTAAGGAAGGCTTATTACATTAATTATTTTTATGCGCTCAGTAGCTGTGCAGGTACAATATTTGTTATAAGCCTCACAAATTGCATTTTTTTTGCGTAAGAAATTTTTAATGTAAATTTTATCAAATTGAACGGTGTGTAAATATTAATGATTTTTAAATGTCGCAATTCTTCGCAATTTTTGTTTACTTATTAACATTCAAAACTTCCAAAAATAGAAATCGACATGTAAAAAGTTTCTGATAGTGTTGTATTAAATTAATAAATTAATATGTTAACTAAATCAAACCAAATATATTGTTTTTTTTTACATTAACTCCACACAGGAGGCCCTGAGGAAAATAATTTCCCTCGGGTCCTATGTCATCTGGGATGCTGTGTGGAGGGTCTTTTTGAGAAGTGGAAGGAATGAACATTGGTCTTGAAGAGACCCATGTTATAGGAAGGGGGAAACACAGAGGCCGGCAAATCATTCCACAGCCGAGCTGTTGAACACAAGAACGAGTCGAAGAAACGACCCGTTCTCATGTGACAAATGTCAACCGTGTACAAATGTTGGGCACGCGTTTGGCGTGTTTCCCGACTATGCACCGGTGCCGAAGGGATCAATGATGCTAGTTCCTCGGAGCATCTTCCATTGTAATACCGGTAGAACAAGGATAGCATTCCCACCCGACGCCTGTGCTCTAAAGATTGCAATCCGTTTGTCAAATCAGGAGAATCTATCAGACGGACCGCCCATTTCTGCACAGAGTCAAGGGTTTTTTCAGGTATTTTGGGGCTCCAGACCAAAGGTGGCTGCCAAATTGAACCGTGGGGCGCACTTGTGATTTGTACAGGGTTAGCAGTTGTGTACTATTAAAGTATCTGCGGGCCCTGTACAGTACGCCCAGTTTTTGGGATTCTAACTTTACTCTGGCTTACGTCACTTAGGGTTACACCAAGCATATCAATGGAGGGCCTGTTCGGAAGATTGCTTCCGTTGAAGGATACTAGATATTCGTTTCGATCCCTTTTTTCGGTCTTTGAAACATTAAATTCAACGAGATTATTTTTACCCCCAAGAGAAAACACTCTCGAGGTAACCGTCCATTCTTTGCTTCAAAGCCCTTCGAGCCGTTGGGGTTTGTGAGCCCTTTGGGGGCTTGTCAAACAAAAATCTATCATGGACTGTACTGTCCGCGTAACAGTGCATTGGTGCACATGACAAAAGGTCGTTGATGTGCAACAAAAATAAAGTCTGAGACTGAACCGATCCCTGTGGGACGCCAGCATTTATCGAGTGTGAGGAAAAGATGAGAATATGAATGCAGGTAAGGCATAATAAATTACTAGACCTCATATGAAACCTTTCGAAGCAATCAATTTGAAAAGCGGTGTTAGGAGTAGGTATGTGCAATATTGTTGATGTTTACCCTTTCGACTTGTATTACGACTCTGAATAAAATGTCATTATATAAACAAATTAGCACAATCGGGAATCCAATGAAAATGATACATTTCAGTACAAATACTTTTAGAAAGGCAGAAACTTTGAACAAACAAAAAATGCTGTTTACTACTATTTCATTTAACATAATAAATATCAACGTGTTTCGCCAAGCTAGCGGTCAACAATGGTGTACAGGTACCCCGATGAATTTCAGTGAAGCATTGAACTGGCAGGGAAAGATGAAAGTAGACTGAATGCTGTAGAAATGAAATCCTTGAGACGCGTGTGTTGTAAATCCATGTATGATCGTGTGAGAAATGTCGAGATTTACAAAGAATGCAGATGGTTTGGACAAATGAGCGAAGAGAGGTGTAAGGCGAATATATTACGCGAATATGAATGATAGAAGAAGTCTGGAACGCCCAAGGAAGTCTTGCCACAAAGTGAACAAAATATGAGTCGAGCCAGGTCAAGAGTCAGAATAACAGAAGAGTATGCATGAGACGAATCAGGAATGTGAATAACTCGAGGAGTTTTTGGCCGAATTTTTGGTGGTCTGTCCTCTCTACCTACCTTTTTGGGAAAATGGCGTGATATTGCACACGAGTAGTAACGCTCTTTTAAAGGTTATGTATTATAATATTATAAATTTGTTTAAAGTTGGCATATATCATTAAATAATGGTTTTTACGCAGTTATTTATGATAATTTAATTAAAATGGTGCCACAAAACAATTTTAAATTATTGGAAGAAAAATGCTTTTGAATTTCGCAAGTTTAATTTTCAGTGGATGATTTTGATGGAAATACAAAATAATTGAAAAATTACTACGAAAAGTATTGAGTGCTTACCAGTTTCATGATCAAGGATTTCCAGAGAACTAACTAGACTCTTAAGTCAATGTCAACTTTTATACAAAAATATTAAATTATTCATAAAATCCTGTCCAATTTAGGCTAATTTTAGAGTTTCATTCGTTTTATTTTTTTCAAGAATATTCGTCTCGGTACCTTTTATTTCAGCTCATATTTTTTCCTTAAACACTTTACATTTTTTGTACATTTTTTGGAAAAACATGTGTGTCGCAAACACGTTTTATTACAAATTACCAACTTTCAATAAAAATAGCATGAAGTTTTTAATATCTCTTTTTATTCTGGTTTGTAATACCAAATCATATTTTTCCGATCATTAATGAGAGTCTTTGAACATAATATACCGATGCATGCTGCCGATTAATGCAGCAGCCTTTTCTTACACACTAAATAATGGCGAGACTCTCTCTCACTCGTATTAATTAAATGAGATGCCGCGTTACAGTGCCGCCGCCGTGCCGTTGCCGTGGGAATTATAAAGGCAGCCCTTGAATATCTCCAACGCCCCAGAGGGGTGAACTTTGGGGAACACTGTTCCAATGGATCAAAACCCCCTTAAAGTACGCAAATAATAAAACTTCTTCACAGCAGAAAATTTAAAGGAAATCTAAATCTGATTTTCCGCGGGTAAACTTTATAAACAAATTGAACTCAGCGTTGTTTATCGGATTGGGAATGCGTTGTTTAAAGTATGGTAAGGTAAATGAAAGTTCTCCGGGCATAATACTTGTTTTTTTACGCTAAACTTGAAGATCCTGTATAAAAGTGTGTGTTATATGGTCACATCACCAATACCTACTTAGCAATCTATTGTAAAGCACGTATCAATCCACTAAATCTATCACCATGAAATTGGTTAGAATAAAATGAACATCACATTTTAGTAAATTCGTTAGGGTTGAATTTTTTTTTTTTTCATTTCAAACATCAATTTCAAATATCAGAATCTTTCAATATTTAAATAAATGCTGTGGAATACCTTCTTAGTTGAAATGTTTTTTTGTTTTGGTTTGCAGGCACTTTTCTTCCTCCTGGTGGCGTTTGCTCTGGCCGCGTCCAGCCCAGTGCCAGCTGAACTAATCAAGATCCTCAAATCTAACTTCGACATCCAGCCCGAGGGTGCCTACAAGTTCGGGTGAGTGATTCATCATGTAGCCTTTATTTATTACATATAGAAATTGTTATACAGACATATGAAAACTTAAGTATTAGAATGGTAAACTAAGAAGAGTTCCTGTTTTAGGACGGTCAAGCATAGTTTATATTACTCTACGATCTACGACACAAAATTAAGTTGCAATGTTCAAGGACTATGCATAACATATACACAGTACACAGTCCCGAATAATATGTTTTAAATTTGTTTGTTTTTTTCGATTACATATTTGAAACCGAGAACACGATTACCCGTGAAGAAGTCGGAGAGTTGAAGGTGGTGAAGAATGAGGAAGGCAAGGATGAGCAGGTGATCGTAGTCAGAGGATCTTTCTCCTACCTCGACCCTGAAGGTCACCCTATCACCGTCACCTTCTTCGCTGACGAGACAGGCTTCCACGCCGAGGGAGCTCACATCCCCGTTGCCCCCGTCGTCTAAAGAATACCCAATTACTCCGGGGAAACGACTGCAAACAATGATATCGAAAGAACATCAAAAAAAAAAAAATTACAAGACAAATTTATTTATAAAAAGTTTACAAAACTTACCAAATAAACCAAATGTTATTATTTATCTGTCCCCCACCAATTGCTGAAATGGTATGTAGGCTTGTCGATGTTAGAGGGAAAACTTATTCAAATATTAATGTCAACAAGAGCGACTTTTGTAAGAGTCATAAAATTTCATTTTGAGTCATAAAAAAACAATCAGAACGAATAAAAATACCCGCACATTCATATATTTTTTTAATTCATTTCTCTTTTCACGTACAAGATTTTTATTGCCACGTCTCGATAGAATCTACCAATTTTCTGTTTTTTTTGTGTTTTTACGAAGAATATTTATAGATTGAATCTTTTTTGGAGTATGAAAAGTGATAATAACGAAGACATTTTAGAATCATTTTCATTGGAGGGGTTTTAGTGATTATATTGTATAGATAATTCCGGTAATTTTCATATTTATTAGTTTTGCGATTTGAAGCATGGGCAAATATTGTAGTTCTTTTAGATATAAGTAGATATACAATACAGATATATTTAAATTATTTCGCTCTACGAAGGTATTATCAAAATATGATGATGTCACCGATAAATGGTTTTTTTGTAGGAAATTGTTATGATGCAGTGCAAATCCTTATTCTTTTAAATATAATTATTAATAACTTTATCATTTGTACTGCATCCTGACGTCTCTACCCGTCGAAATAATCATTTGGTAGGGACTAGTTTATTATTTATTAGAGTGCCAGCTCTGATTTTGTCTACGCCGGAGGCAACACCTGGATCAGTTCCGCAGAAATACGACACTTTTTGCGTGCGTAGATTATGTAGAGGTTGGCCCAGTGACCTACACACGCGACAGTCACGGAGTTTATTGTGAATTTGAGTTTGTACGGGATAAAATTTCCCATTTTAATCGGAAATGCCGGGCGTTTTAAGTTTACGACGAGTACGTTTATGAGTGATCGATATAATTTGAAAACCCTTGGTGGGAATAGTTGTCATTCTTTAGATGTATAAAGCCTGAGAGAATAATCCGTGCTAAATCTTGAGAGAATAATCAGAGTTTCTAATTCATTGATTATCTGTGCCCTGATTGCCCGTGAGGTAATTCACAGTTCTTTGTGTCGCGAAAGTAAATTTCCGCTGACCTTGACACTCGTCTGGCCCGAGGGCAGGCACCACCACATGCCATACCTACATCATTGGAAAGCACCTCCCGGCGAGGTTCCTTGCTAATTTGGACGCGGCAAAAGGCCGCTTGATGACATCCACTAGGCGGCGAAACTGATTCCATGTCCTGGCTTCGGCGGTAGCTTCTCGGATCCTGCAGGAGGAAATGCTGCCTGCAGCTACTAAACGGTCATTTCTCATTTAGCTATCGGTAGTTCTTATAGTAAAAAGGTCGGTTCCATGGGGGGTAAGTCCAATGTAATATTTATAACTACCTGTCGAGTGAGGCCTCGACATATGTTTGATATTTTTAATTACATGTTTTAACTCACAATCTCCGTATTTAATTATGATCCCTGCACACCACCCTTTATAGTCTGACACATATCATGGTTTAAGATCCACCCTCTGAGCATTAACGGGATCCACAGATATTCTCGGCGGGATCACATCCCGTCCAGAATTGGCGCTTCCTTTAAGGATAAAGTCTGTGAGGAATACCTGGTCAGTATTATGTTATTCTATGTTGATTTTATGGAATGTATACATGGTTTTGCCGCTTGGCGATAACCCATGTAGCAAAATCTTTAGACAGTCAATACGAAAAGTACACGCATTACAAATTGATATTTTTTTTTTTGTTATATAATCCATAATCACGATTCCAAATAATAATACGTAATTTAGAGAACATTTTCACACTTCGTGGGATTGAAGCTTGATTTTCGTCAAATAATTCAGTAATTAAATGAATGTGAGTTTTCCATATTATCCCTACGACATACTCTTTTCAATATCTCAGGTAGCGTAATAATGTGAGGGTGATACTAGGAAGATTCAATCGAAATTTTTGCGAGATTGTGGTTGTTATAAAAGTATCTATTTTGAAACTTTAACGAGGATTGTAATTTTTAAAAGATATTTTAATTCCACATTGAAGCTTTTAAGACATTAAGGCCGTGGTCATCAAACTGCGGCCCGCGGCAGACATTTGTGCGGCCCCCACAAATATCTGCCGCTTTTATTTTTTAATATTTTCTTTTTTTTTCATTTATAATTAAATTAACCTGCTTTTTCTTTTTCTTCAAATATTTTGTATTTGTATGCCCTTATGATTTTAAAACGTTGACTTTAATTGATTGACATTTTATTGTAAAACGCCGTGTTGGTTTTTGAACACATCCTAAGTCGATTTTGAACGCGCGCATAGTGTACGTCATAGGTTCTCAACGTGGGCGATAACGCCCCCTGCGTTTGAGTCTTTTAGGGGGCAGTAGAAGACCCAGAGAAAATTAGGGGGCATTGAGTTGGCACAGTGAGGGAGTGGGCATGTAAAAAAATAGGGTCTAAAAAAGTAAAAAAGACACGCTAATCACGTACTAATAAATCAAAGTAAACTTTAATTTTGGTTAATTTTTGTTATTGTACGTATCTTCGTACCTTCGACCAGATATACTTGATGAATGATTGTAACCACTTTTACCACGAGTGCGAAAATTCACAATTTCGAAAGTTCAGGAAGTGGATGAAAATTGAACCGAAAGATCCATTACATTCATATCTACATTAAATTGGATGATATGAAAATTTAAATTTTCATTCTAGATATAACATTATTTTTAGATGATTATTATCATCTTACGTGTTTTATTATTATTATACAGAATTGACACTATATCATGAATACAAGTAGGAAGGAGGTAGTAACCCGATACTTAAAATACAAAAGAATTGCTCTTTTAACCTTAACAAATAATTTTTAATCGAATTATTGATTTCGTGACGTTACCCCCTCCCCCCCCCCCCACAAATTTATAATTGTGCGGCCCGTGGTGATATCTCACAATGTCCTACGTGGCCCTTGACCGGAAAAGTGTGACGACCGCTGCAATAAGGGGTTCTTACTATATTGTGCCTACGGAATATTATGAGGTTTTTACCCACAATCTCGCGGTTAACATGATTGGAATAGATTTGGGATAAGCTTCTAGAATTAAATAAGGATTCTAGATTTTTTTTTGTTTATACAAAAATGGTATGTAGTAAACCTATAAAACAATTTTTTTCAATCCCACAATTTTGTAAATGTTTTTAAATAAAGAGGTGGTTCCATCTAATTCCACCTTCCATCCTAATCTCACTTCTAAAAAAAATCGTAAGCCAAAAATGTAGATCTAGATAGATTAACAAATTAATATCTGAATGCTGAGGTTATTCAAAACATAGAAAGTTATATAAAACATAGAAACATCGACCCTTTGGAATAACAAGGTTCTATCTGTCGCGGAAACAAATAGCGGCAATGAACTCCAAAGTAGCATATAGATATAGATAAATCCTATTATCGCATGACGTTACCGCGACAGATGGAACATTGTTATTCCAAACATTCAGAAAACCCCTAAATCGTCTATCTATGTAGGTAACAGAATCACATCAACTTGTTTCCCATTTAACTATTCATGTAAACACCATAATTTTTCGTTATTGGTTTTCCGGAATTTGTATGGTAAAATCTACAGCTAGTATTTTATTTAAAACGGGTGAATATCATTAACACCTTTAATAGCACTGTGTACGTGTACGAAACATGCTGTTCAATTAGTATAAAGTAGGTAGAACTTTTAACATTTCCACATTAATGATAGTAAAAAACAACTCCTTTTTAATTTTTTATTGTTCTTCTTCGTAATTATAAGTATGCTAAAAATATTATAAAAATTTAATTTACACAACATTTACTTCCTAATAAAATCTAGAAAAGTAGCACGTGTATGATAATTTGTAAAGTCTTTTTTTTTCATTTCGTGTCATAAAACCAAGCCAGGTCGTTAATAGATATAGTTAGATCCGATATTCTATTGAAAGGTTAAATCTTAGACGACCGGGGCTACTGGGAAGTGAGCGCCATCGGCGTGGAAGCCTGTCTCATCAGCGAAGAATACGACGGTGATGGGGTTTCCTTGGGGATCGGGGTAGGAAAAGGATCCCTTCACCACTACAACCTGCTTATCCTTGCCATCCTCGTCCTTGACTACCTTCAGTTCTCCGACCTCATCGCGAACGATTTTGTTCTCTGTTTCATATCTGGGAAATATAAAATAACACATTTACATTATGTTAATGCTGAAAATCAATACTAGCATAACAAACAAAGCAACTTCACATGATAATTGACAAGTTTACGAATAGCTTTCAAGTAATAAAGTATGCAACCTTAAGAAATGTTTCCTGGCTTTTCATAGTAAAAATTCTGATATTATGTACGTTCGGGTACGATACCAAACCACCGTCGATAAGCTACGCGAAATCTTAGTAAGATCTTTCAACAGAAGATTAGTACAAATGGTAGTTTTGATTTTTGATTATGGTAACAACTATGTAGTTTTTCAAGTGTGTTATTAAGTCAGCAAGTTTCCTAAATTATTTCAAGAAAGTTTAGTTGAAAGAAAGGAATTTTGGAAATTGCGTTGTTAAACAGCAACAGCAAATCCTAAACCAGGTGTTCAGATAGAAAGAAAATTGTGATAGCCCTTTGAAAGAAACTTTATCTTAGAGTTGTGGCGTACTTACCCAAACTTGTAGGAACCCGCTGGGTCCAGGTCGAAGGAAGACCTGAGGATCTTGATGGGCTCCTCTTGCACTGGTTTGGCCGAAGCCAGGGCGATCGCCACAAAGAAGAAGAATAAGTATGCCTATAATAAGGTAAGATGAAGGTTAGTTTTTTTTAATTCACAAGAAACGTCTATTTGGAAATAACGATTAGGTTGAAGTTTTCATGGTATTTAATCCTCCGGTTTCATGTTTTATATACAGTACAGAATTGGTCTACGAATGGGCATATACGACAATGTATAAAAAAAGTTGCGTTTTAAGAATTTGTCGTTTTAAAAATACGGTGAATCGTCCTTTGATTTGGAATATCTGAAATAAATGTCTGGAGTGGCAATCTCATTTCAATACTATAATTTCTGCTGAAACGTATAATTGTCCGCACTTTTTCAGCTATCCGCACTTTTTTAAGCACTTGATTTTATCACTTTTCACTGTGGCGATCACAATAAAATGGGGTTGAAAGAGAGTTAAAATAATTGTGGTTCTTACCAGTTTCATGGTGACTTGGTAGTATGCCGCTTTACTGAAGACAGAAGAATACTGATGAAGTAATCTGATGACACCCGACTTTTATACAGAGCGTGGACCATATTTAAAAAAAACCAGTCCTATTGTTTGAATTTCTTTTTTTTCATTTTCGTCATCTACCAAAAAAATATTTATTAACACTTTATTAAAGTTCTTTTCTTGAATAACCTGATAATCGCATTATGAAGTGAATCTTAAAAATAAAAATATTCTCTCACTTACATAATTGAATAATTCAACTCTATCTCATTATTAATTGAAATTCTTGTTATTTTTTTGGTCTGTAAACCACCTAATTTATTATTATAAATAGCGCGATTTTACTGTCAACTTAAAATCTACACGGTATTATGTAAATTGCATAAGGTAACATCATTTAAATTTGTGTAAAGTGCGGCATTTAATAGTGAAGTTATCGCTATTTAATTTGAAAATTAATAGAAAAACTGGGGATCCCTTCATTTCTTCTTGTTCGTTACTTCTTAATATTTTCAAATAAGAAAAATAAAAATATACATTGAAATCATTAATATCACCGAGAAACGTGTGTTAGTTATGGTCATTATGTTTGAGAGGTATTTTACTTGTGTAATAATTCTCTTTAGGGTGCCAAATTATAAAAAATGGATCGATATTTTTTATAATTTGGTACTCGGATCACTCCATGATGGGCTCCGTGGTAGCGGGTAAGGTTCTCGGCTACCGATTCGGAAGTCGCAGGTCCAAATCCCGGTTTACGCAAGTATTTTTATTTGATTGATTTATATTTTTTCACGATTAAATCATTTAAAATAATATAAGTTATATTTGCGACACGTTCCAAAGTGGAAGATACTCTGAGTATCGTCTTGGTGTAAGACCACCATTCGAAATTGAAACGTTGCTTGAAATGACTTAAGCAGTGCATGGTGATTAGATTTGAGTAGCCAGGTACTACCTCACCTTCCTCTTCACCCATCCCCCCTCTACCTTCAGCCTCACAACATACCCCAATTGGTGATTGATTATATGTGTGTATCCACATTAAAAGAAAATTTAAAAATTGCCGTCATTAAGGGGGAATAACCAGACACTACCGAAAATATGTCATTTTAAAATAAAATAAAATGACGTATTGACTTTTTTCCACAAAAAAATATAAATCGATTTCAAAAGATTGTTATTTTATCTAGTACTTCTTTTATTTAGTAAAGGCATATTTTGTCAGATTTGATAAATTTTCATACAAAATTTTGTATTATACAACACACATTTCAAATTAAACAATCGTATGATAAAATGCCTCGTATCTCAAGCAAACAACCCTCTTGTCAGAGAGGATTTACACCATCCATCGCTCAAAATCATACTACAATTAGACACACTTCCAACAATTAATGCTCCGCCAAAAGAAATTTATCGGTATGATGAAGCTGATTATGATTTAATAAACCAACATCTGTCTAAAACAGACTGGTCTTTTACTTACGATAATGCTGGCGTTGACGAAGCAATTTATACTTTTTACGACATTTTAAATAACACCACTAACCAGTTTGTCCCTAAACGTTCCATCGAAAAGAAAAAAATTCCCAACTGGTACTCACCTCCCCTAATCAAAATCATCAAAGAGAAACAAAGACTACACAAAAAATGGAAATCAAATAATAATCCAGTAGATTACATAGAGTTTTCTATCAAACGCATACAACAAAAACACTTACAGAAACATTGTTACACCCAATATATAAGTTCAGTTGAGTCTAGTATTTCAACTAACAATAAAAGTCTCTGGAATTACGCTAAAAACAAAAATAACACAAATGGCATACCACAAATCATGAACCTTAAAGACGAGTCAGGCACCGGTGCTCATCAAGTGTGCCAACTGTTCTGTAAACACTTCCAATCTACTTACGAAAGCGATGAGGGCACGGATGATCCCAGTAATATACATAATTCTACCTGCGTTAATAATGATAACCCGATCGGGGACGTACAAATAAACAACTCATTGGTCAATAAATACTTGAATAAATTGGATGTTACTAAGGGTGCGGGCAGTGATGGTATCGACGACCTCCGTAGTCCAGTGGGTTAGACTCTTGACTCACAATCCGGAGGTCGCGGGTTCGAACCCGGCATGCGCAAATAAAATTTTATTTGATTAATTTGTGTTATTTCACAATTAATTCATTTGAAATAATAAATAGTATATTTACGGCGTGTTCCAGAGTGGAAGATACTATCAGTATCGCCCTGGTGTAAGACCACCATTCAGAATTGAAACGTTGCTTGAAAATGGCTTTAGCCGTGTTTGGTGACCAGATCTGAATAGCCAGGTACTTCCCAACCTTCCTCTTCCCCACCTCCTTCCCCTCCCCACTACCCTCAGCCTCACAACATACCCCAATTGGGGATGCCATAGTCTCACTGGCTCCAGACGGGAGCAGTTGAGATTCTTGTGCGGTATTCACTGTAAAAAAAAAAAAAAAATCTATATTTTATTTCAAAATGTGCCAAAAAACTTGCATATCTTTTAACTAACTTATTTAACACGTCCTTAAAAAAAGGAATATTTCCCACAAAATTCAAAGAAGCCATTATAATCCCCATCCGTAAAACAGGTTCAAAAAGTAACATTTTAAATTATCGCCTAATCTCAATACTCATAGTATTTAGTAAAATCTTTGAGCGTATTGTGTACGATCAAATTGACGTAACTATTGTCCGCAGCATACAAAATCAACAACATGTTTTTTTACAAAAAAAGGTCAGTACTAACAAACTAAGTCAACTTTACTGAATACTTAACAAGCATTATGGATAATGGACACCAAGTAGATGTCATCTACACAGATTACACGAAAGTTTTCGATAAAGTTAACCACACTATCCTCGTTAAAAAATTACACCAATTAGGAATTCATGGCGACTTACTTAGGTGGCTAACTTCATATCTGCATAAAAGACTACAGTGCTTATCAGTTGAGGGAACTAAGTCTAGCTTTTTTACTGTGCCCTCTGGCGTACCGCAAGGTTCTCACTTGGGGCCATTATTGTTTAATGTATATATATTTCTTATTTATAAATGTTTTTTACATGCTAACTACCTAGCATATGCAGATGACAAAAAAATAGTAATCAAATCTATCAATGTCTGCATAAAACTTCAAGAAGACCTAAATCGTCTTTTTGCATACTGTAAATTAAACAAATTAATCGTAAACATTTCTAAGTGCAACAAATTATCTTTTACGCGTAACAAAAATAAAATTTCTTTTAATTATAACTTTCATGATACACATATCAATGAAATAGAATCAATCCGGGACCTTGGGGTAGTACTGGATGTAAAACTAAATTTTATCAAACACATTAACGAAGTAATCAACAAAGCCAATAAAATGTTGGGATTTATAATTCGCATATCTAAACCTTTTCGCAATATTAAAACTTTGTATTCCCTTTACACCGCGTATATCCGCCCCCCCCTTAGAATACTGCACACTAATTTGGGCACCGTTCTACCAATGCCATTTTGACAGAATCGAAAGTGTGCAAAACAAATTTTTTTAACACATAAATTATAAATTCAAATTACTCTTTGCAAATAATACCGAATCCTTAAAATTTTACAACTTTACTCCACTTCAAACACGAAGATTAATATTTGATCAAATATTTTTATACAAAATTCTGAATAACGGCCTACACCATTTTTTTCATTTGCCCGCGTGCAGAACCAACCTTAGAAAAAATTCTCCAATCACCCGTATATGCGCGCAATATAACACGCAATTTTACAATATCGATATTCTTAATAATACTCTTGTGAAATACCGAAACGAAGTCAAGCGTACGACCACAAATGTTAATTAAATTAATGCACAACTATAGAAAAGGTACAGCATGAGCATCTCCTGTCCCCATCCCATCTTCCTCTGCCTCTTGCCCTTTCCTATTCCTTCTTCCTTCTAATATACTTAATATACTTATACATCCTGTATAAAAGTTGCTGTTTGTTTCTTACAATAAATAAATAAATAAATTTATTACTAAATTATCTAGGAAAGCTACTTTTCAGAATTTTAATTTTAGTTCACATAAAATTTTAAAAAAATATATCCGATCACGTGTTTTGTGACGAAAATACTGGTGGTCGATTTATTTACGGTCTTACAAACTAACATATACCAGTTTTTATTAATATTATTACTATAAATACTTATGATCAAAAAAGTAATTTCAAAAAGTACACAATTTTAATAGTTTTTCAAACGTTTGAGCATTTTTGAATACAGGGTGTTAAGAGACGTACTTGACTTACTTTAACCAGTGATTCCTGACATTATTTGGAGTAAAAAATGCAAATGAAATTTTGGTCTCCGGTGACTTTATTTGACGATTTTTTTTTGTTTTTTTTCAAAAATTTTTTCTTCAAAATCAAACAAAAAAAAATTCTTCCACACGTCGTCACTGGTCACTCAGCCGGATGTCCGACGAACCCCTTACCCCGCCTCCAACTGTTCACAACTACCATTTTATGTTTTTGTGAAAAAAAAATATCAAAAAAGTCACAGGAATCACTGGTTAAAGTAAGTCAAGTACGTCCCTTAACACCCTGTATAGGAATATATCAAAGGAAGTTCTTATTGAAATAAAGTTGGTATTGAGTTATTATTTAAAAATTCTGGTACGGAGAATAATTAATCTTTCTCATCGGGACCGCCCTGTACAGTTGCAAGGGCACAATTGCAAGGCCGTCTTTCGATGAAATTTGAATTCTCGGCCGCTGGTTAATCGCCCTTAAAAATAATCCATTCAATGGGGAATGCTTCTGACACCGCGGTATTATTTACTATTTTATTTTATTTTACCCGTAAACTATTAATTGTCTTCCGTAGCTATTTTCTTAAACGTATTAAACAGAAAACGTATGTGCTGATGCAGTGAAAACTCTTGATCGATAAGCTCTGGCATCAAGAATGATGTAATTTCTTGTTTAATACTATTTATTAATTTAATTTGAATTACCAAGCATATCGAAGTTGTAAGGTTCCTCGCCCCATTGTACGAGATGTTTGAATGAAGAACTTTTTAATATACTCGTATCATCAGAAATAATATAATACGAAAAAATCTGAACAAAACGTGAAACAGAATAAGGCAAAAGAAAAATTAAAAGGTAACAGTGGCCATTGGGACTCGAACCAAGGATATCTTATCAAACCGTAGCACAGCACCTTAACCAACTCGGCCATTTGGATCCATTTTGTTTCGGTCATTTTTGTCGACCTTATATTTCAAATACTGAATTAATGATATTATCCTTAACTAATTTTCTCCATAGTTTTGGCAGCTATCTTTTTTAATGATTGTATAGTTCTTTTTTCGAATTTATTTGTAACCTATATAGTGTCTCGAATAAAAATATCCGATTTTATTTATATGTGACACCTGTTGACCTTTTCTAAAAGTCTAAATGAATTTACAATTTTTATTGGAATTACTTTTTAATATAGATATATTATTAATATAAATATTTTTAATATAAATAGATTAAAAATTTAAGTTTACTTATCAATTTAATATATAATTGAAATTAAAAAGTTGCTAAGATCGACTAAAATTACTGAAAAAATACTGGTCCCAATGGCTTAAGGCTCTGCGATTGGCGTGTTAGTTAAGGCTCTGTGTCCCAGTTGGGACCGTTACCTTTTTATTTTTCTGTGTCTTGTTCTGTATCGTGTTTCGTTTAGATTTATTAGTATATATTATATCCTTCTTCAATTATATATTTTATTGATGGTTATAACCTTCAAAAGTTATTCCAAATAAAATTGTAGGTAGAACATTTTATTAATTTTGTCAAGATTATGTAAAAGCAAATAAATATTTTTATTCAATAATTGAGGATAATTTTAGCAATTCCGATTTGCAGTTGCGACCGTTACTTTTTTTTTAATTTCGGTGTCTTTTCTATTTTCGTATTTTCATTAAGAGTTTTCAATATTATAATTTCATTTGAAATAAATATTTATGTTATAAAGCTTCATAAAAAGCTGCTTGTTTCACGAAATACTTTAATAAACGCAAAGTCTTATATATATATAATTCTTAAAGTTGCACTCAATGTCATTTATAGCTAATACGCCAAATTGATGGCTGCTCGGAATTACAAGATTCAATATACTGTTTTTTTTTAAATTTTATTTAAAAAAAATTATTTACAAAAAGATAAATAAATTATATTAAATTTTATACAATAATTTATTACATAATACTAGTAGTAGTATTTGATGTACCCCCATAAATAAGCAGGGCTTGTGTGTATGGGGGGTGTTACAATAACCATATCAATATTTTATTGTATGCGTCTTGGAACGTTCTAAATACCTTTAGATTGTTGTCATAAGAATATTATTTTAACATTCTCGCCAACGAGATCAGTGTGGAACCACTGGTTAAAAGTTGAAACACTCACATTTCGTCATCGGTACGATTAATATTTCATTGAGAATATTGTTTAGAAGAAGTATACTAGCTCCGTAGCATCTATATAATATGCACCCAACAAAATCATGACAGCGGAAATCGAACTCGCAACCTCTCGATAAAGCCACAAATTCGAAAACAGTGAACATAGGAAGGTCGCATTTTCCAAGTCGATAAGCTACGGTACGAGGATTTGATTGACACAATCTAGAAAGTTCCCGTAAACAGGAAGCACCACTTGTGCTGCTCTGTTTTCATTATTATCTATCTTCAAACACATTACTTTCCGGGTCTACCAAGGTAGTCATATCTCGCGGTTGTGAACCGTATCCACAACGCGGTTTTTCAGGTATCTGAGCCTTTCTTAAACCAAGCCGTGATATCGGCACTTCACGCTTTTTTCTACTTAAATTAAAAATTAAAATAAAGTAAAGCATTTAATGTTTAAGTTTTTTATTTTTCTCTTTAAAATTATTATTCAGTTCTTTATCAAAATTATTTGCGAAGTCATTGTTTGGAGTCGTTCCCAAGAATGGGTTCCTTAGACGACGGGGGCAACGGGAAGGTGAGCTCCCTCGGCGTGGAAGCCTGTCTCGTCAGCGAAGAAAGTGACGGTGATGGGGTGACCTTCGGGGTCAAGGTATGAGTACGATCCCCTGACTACGATCACCTGCTCGTCCTTGCCTTCCTCGTTCTTCACCAACTTCAGCTCTCCGACCTCTTCACGAACAATCTTGTTCTCGGTTTCGAATCTATAAAAAAAATAAAGATCAAGTTTAAAACATTTCATTGAACATTTTTTTTCCAATCCTAATGGTAGATATGATTATTAATTCACAGCTTAATATGGTGAACTCACCCAAACTTGTAGGCTCCCTCGGGCTGGATGTCGAAGTCAGATCTGAGGATCTTGATGGGTTCGGCTGGCACTGGGCTGGACGCGGCCAGGGCAAACGCCGCCAGGATGAAGAAAAGTGCCTGTAAAGAAGAAAGATCCAATGTTCAACTCAGATAAAATAGCCAAATTACTACGGACGCCTAGTATCTTTATTTTAAATTGTTATAAAAATAAAAATAAATTATAGACGGGAAGTAACTTGTCTGACCGACAAGTTCACTAGAGTTCATAAATTCACAAGATGGTCCTTTTGACATTATGGTTTTTTATAAATTTTGAATGTTAAGTATTTGTTTTATCACTTTCACATAGAAACAATTAATAATGCAAAACATTATTAAATTTGCTTCGCACTATTTCACTTTTAAATTATTTTATGAATCGGAAGAATGTATTCTTACGATTTTCATGTTGAGAGGTTTAGGTAGAGACTGTGCTGAAGACAGAGATGAACTGATAAAAATTACCGGGTAGCTTCTTCTTTTATACAATTCGTTATCAAGTTCGGCATAAAAAACTAGTCAGTAATTATTACATAATCCGGATGGCGGAATTTTTATCGCTAAATACTCATTCTATGAATAGGGCTTACTAATACTGTATAATGCGAACTTTTTTTTTATTATGCCCTCTAATTGCTTTTATTTTCTTTTTTACTCTTTGAACACTTCTCCGTTTCAATTTGTTGATCCTTCAACAAGTTACTGGTAGCTATTTATATTTGTGTTATAAAGTTATTTTAGCAATAGGGTGTCTTATGGTACATTTGGAAAATCGCATGTAATGCCTTAAAATGGGATTTGCTACTCTTTCTTTTCTTGAAACAAAATATGTATATTTAGGTAACTAGAGAGGGTAATTATATTACGCGTGGTCCGCATTAAGTAAATTCGGAATCGTTCGGAAGTTATGCGCGTACATATATTTCGGCGATTCATTTTTAGAGATAGATATTAACTATTAATTTTGTTAGGGACGGAAAACGTTTGGTAAATAATTTCATAAGGCCAGAGCTTATTCATAACGCCAGAGCATACTAATATATACACCCTATATTACTCGCAAATAATGTAGATTTCTATTAGTGAAAGAATTTTTAAAGTCCATTCAGTATGTTTTGCGTGAAAGAGTAACAAACATACATCCATTCATCCATATATCCACATAAACTTTCGCCTTTATAATATTAATATGATTTGTGAGAGACAAACAGCTTTTAAATAAAATATAGATATAAATATATACATATGAAGTCAAGCCAAAAAAGTCTCCTACGTTAAAGTTGCTTGGTAAAAGTTAAAGTTATTTTGTCTTAAATTTAATTTTAGAAGAGGAGAGGAAAATGAATATAGGATAGGGATGGGGGATCAAAATCAAAATAAAAAATCAAAATCAAAATCATTTATTGTACAAAATTTTCATTTAGAACAAAAGGTATAACTTATAGGTACATATATCCTATTTCTTCCAGTTAACCTAACATGTTATACAGATATGAACATAAATGAAATATAAATATAAATTTAAAAGTGGTGTAATACAAAGTGAATTTGTTTTAATTTATTATATAAACATAAATATAAAAACAGTTGTACCTATGTGAGGTATTCACTTAATGTGTAATGAGACCTGTTCAGAAGGAATGTTTTTAGTGATGACTTAAATCTGAGTGTATCTTGTATTTGTTTAATATCATGTGGAAGGTTGTTGTATACTTTAATGGCCATGTAAAAGGGTCCTTTTTGGAAAATTGTTTTGTTTGCTTTTGGTATTAATAAATTTTCTGTAAACCTTGTAGCATGTTTATGTGTAGAGTTTTTTTGTGGAAACTTTTCTTTAGGTATATATATTTCTATTTCTATTTCTAGATATTTCTGAAGGGTATTGCTAAAAATGTCTATATTATGAAATTTTGTTACATTAAGTATACGGGGAACTGGGGAATTTTTTCTCTAATGTTTGTTTTACATGTGAGCAAATGAAGTAAATTGGATATTTGTGGTAATCTTGATCAAGCAAAAAAGTGAATTGCACTTAGCAAGTGCAAAATGAAACCCTAAGTATTTATGGTTTTTTAAGTTTAATTTGTAGAACTCATTTTTGATTTTTATGGTTAAAATGTCATTATGTAATTTTTTAATTTAATTTAACTTTATTTAAAGGGGTAAAAAATTTCATTTGAACAAATATAATAATGTCACATTCTATGTACATTGGCTAAATCTCGATGTAATTGACCAGTATCGCTGCGAAAGGGCGGTGTCAGGAGTTGCAAGTTGGAGAGCTTTTCTTATTAGGATACTTTCAATGTGACTTATTTTATTAATAACCCCTATAAATTTTCTCAACTTTTTATCACTAAAATGGAATTATTTTTTCAAAATTAGAAATAATTAATTTTACGTTCCTTTTATTGTTAATCCTGTATTCAGGTAGGTACGTAATGTAGTCGAAGCAATTACATTGGCAATAATCTGGCGAAAAAATCAAGGACGAATATTTCAAATTCTAAATGTATTTAATGTAAATTAAAAATACATTTTAAAAATCCGACTTACGATTTAGCTCATACGGATGCCTGTTTCTTACCTACCAAAAAGTTAAATTTCTGATTTAACTCCGAGATTTTTTTTTTAATTTTTTAACATTATATTCACACAGGAAGCCCCAAGGAAAATAATTTCCCTCAGGGCCTATATCATCTTTATCGTGTGGAGGGTATTTTTAGGGAAATGAAGGGGTCAAGTTTGTGAGGGTGAGGTTTGTCTAGATCTTGGCGACCTTAGTTGGAGGGATGGATTTATACCTTCGTTACTCCTAGACACATTGACCCCTTCAATTATTTCTGGCTTTCACCCTTCAAGGGTGTTCTAGGCCATCATTTATAATTACAGAGAAAGGAAAGGTGAATTTATATATTAATTTTATTTGCACATTTAAATAAAATTAATATATAAATTCACCTTTCGTTTCTCTGTAATTATAAATGATGGCCTAGAACACCCTTGAAGGGTGAAAGCCAGAAATAATTGAAGGGGTCAATGTGTCTAGGAGTAACGAAGGTATAAATCCATCCCTCCAACTAAGGTCGCCAAGATCTAGACAAACCTCACCCCTTGAATGTGTTGGTTATTCAATAAATCCCGGGGCGGCCGGTCCCCATGCCAGCCCCCTAAATTGATTTTAATAATGTGTATTACAGATTGACGAAATCCTATTACAATACACATGACATAATTTGCATAACTTTAAAAAATGAACAAAAATTTTATTTAACAATTTTAAAGTTCTTGCATAGAAACCTACAGATTCATTTAATTATTTATTTATTTATTTATAAGAAGCTAACAGCTTTTACATAATTACAGTGATAATATACAATATAAATTGAACTGAAGTCAAGCCACAGAAGTTTCTTATGCTAAAGTTAATTGGCAAAGAAGTTTTATTATCTTAAAATTAATTTTGGGTTGTAGGAAGGGTAGAGGAATAGGAATATATGAAAAGGATAGGAGATGCTCCTGATACATTCCATACTCTATCATATACCTACCATACCTCTTGCCCATGCTACGCTGGGCCAGAACGTCCGTTCTGCTACGTGGAATACAGATCTAAATCATTCAACAACAAAAAAAGTTGTCACCGTACCTATAATACATTCCTATAAGGGACGTGCGGGATTGCACTATCCTCCCCACATCCTGGAATAAAACATTTTTATTATTATTAATATATGTATAATATTGAGTTGAATCATCTTCACGAATTATGAGAAAGGAACCAAGTAACAGCCGCCAGCGGCATTTCGTGTCGTTTACGGTTGATTCGTTAATTTCCCATCATTTGTCGTTCGGCTCGTGTGTTCGCACGTAGCCTGGATAGCGTGTAAGAAGGCCCTGTGTTTGTGTATTTTGAGTTCGTTAAACTTTTAATAAATCGGATAATTCTTTTAATATTCTCCCTTATTACGATGATTTTGTCAATATCCTGGTTCACTCCATCTTTTATTTAAAAAAGGCCCTCCATACAGCATCTCCAAAGGTGACTTGGGCCCAGAGGGAAATTATTTCCCTCGAATTCTACCGAGAGGAGTTAATATAAGACTATAAATACCTCAGGGATACCCCGTCAACACGAATTGCCTATTCATGAATTAATATAGCGGAGGTCTGCATACACTGGCCTTGGAGAAAAATGTGCCCTGTGTTTCATAGAATTTCTTCGACTGTAATCCAGTCTCTTCAATAAAGATCGCCAAGGTTTTCATGGATCTTTGGTGATCTATCAAGACAAGATATTGGCATTTAAGATGAACAGGTCTGGTGTTTCTTCATCCCCTTTATACTTGCGAAAGGTTATGATTTCCATCCGCAATAGATTCATTTGCCTGTTATACTCGTAGTTCCTCGGTGAATCTATTCCATATTGACTAGTCATCTGGCTGATTTAAGGTCAACCCGTTTATAAGCACTTTCATTTTTTTCCCATCAGTATCATTAATTTCGTAGATTTATCGGATAAAAGTAATAAAAAAATAAAACAAACAGGTTTACTTTTCAAATTTTATTATTTTTCTCAGTTCGTTTATAATTTACTTATGTTAAAGTTAAGGTTCAGGCAAACTAAAAAATAGCCTGAAAACCGTATTTTCCTAAGAGAATTCAGAAAAATTGAGCTTTCAGCAATTTGAAGTTTGCATGTTCCCATATTTATAAGTTCAGGCAAAGTCATTGTTTGTAAGGGCTTCCAAGGATGGGTTCCTTAGACGACGGGGGCAACGGGAAGGTGAGCTCCCTCGGCGTGGAAACCTGTCTCATCAGCGAAGAAGGTGACGGTGATGGGGTGACCTTCGGGGTCGAGGTAGGAGTAAGATCCCCTGACCACGATCACCTGCTCGTCTTTGCCTTCCTCGTTCTTCACCACCTTCAGCTCTCCGACCTCTTCACGGACAATATGGTTCTCGGTTTCGAATCTATAAAACAAATGAAAATCAAGTTTACAACAATTCACGCTTTTTTCCAATCCTAATGGTAGATATTGTTATTAATTCACAGCGTAATATGGTGAACTCACCCGAACTTGTAGGCTCCCTCGGGCTGGATGTCGAAGTCAGATCTGAGGATCTTGATGGGTTCGGCTGGCACTGGGCTGGACGCGGCCAGGGCAAACGCCGCCAGAAGGAAGAAAAGTGCCTGTAAAGAAGAAAGATCCAAGGTTTAACTCAAATAAAGTAGTCAAATACAAAGCACGCCTAGTATTTTTAATTTATATCGTTATAAAAAAAATGTTTTTTATAGACTGGCCGTAATATGTCTGATCAACCAGTTCACTTTAGTTCTAAATTCACAAGATGGTCCTTTTGACAAGACGGTTTTTCATAATTTTTTATTGTTTTGTATATGTTTTATCACTTTCACATAGAAACAAATAAAAATGTATAACTTTATTAAATTTGCTTCGCACTATTTCACTCTTAAATTATTTTATGAATCGGAAGAATGTATTCTTACGATTTTCATGTTGAGAGGTTTAGGTAGAGACTGTGCTGAAGACAGAGATGAACTGATAAAAAATACCATGTTGCTTCTTCTTTTATACAATTCGTTATCAAGTTCGGCATAAAAAAAAACTAGTCAGTAATTATTACATAATTCGAATGGCAAAAAATAGAATCGCGCTAAATACGCATTCTATTAATAGGGCTTACTAATATCTACTGAATAATGCCAACTTTCTTTCTCCGTTTCAATTTCGCTGTTATACTACCGATAAGTAACTGACTGTCATTATATTTTCGAGTTTGCTTGTCAAGTTATTTTAGTAACACGGTGTTCAATGGTTCATCTAGAAAAACGCTAATAATGTCTGAAAGCGAGATTCTCTACTCGTTTCTCGAAATAGCATAAATGTATATTAATGTATACTCGAGAGACAACAGCCAATTTTTAAGCAAGGTGTACCTATCTACCTTTTATCGGAAGATTAAAACCGCCTTTTAAAAAACGTCATAATCGACACTTTTAACGCTTGTTAGGTCTTTTTATAATACACGTTAGTAATTATAATTATGGTGGACCAAAATTTCTAAAATAATAAGTCCTTTTCGCAATTATAAGAAAGGGGTAGATTAAAAAATATATATATACTTATTTTTTTTAACTAGACTAGAAATATTTGCTAATATTAATTTAAATATTAACCAAGTGCCACTTCTCAGCAAATATCTAAAGTAACGGTATGTACTAACTTTATAAGGTAAAAAGTTTTAAAAAATATTTATGTAGCATTCTTTATCGGCTAGATCACGAAATAATTCACAGGTTGTGATAGACGGTGTCTAGAGTCGGGTTTTCTATGGGGGCTTATCTTGAAGCCAGTTGAGAGTATCTTTCTTCAATATGACTTTTTTGATTTATCTCCTCATGTGTGGAGTTAATATATCTAAATATATGAATCTTCTTCTTCTTTGCGTGCCGTATCAGGTCCCCCCGACGTTGGCGATCACTCTTGAGAATGTCTCTCTGTCTTGCGCTGCCCGGAATAGCTCCTCCACACTTCTAATGCCGGTCCACTCTCGTATATTACGCAGCCAAGACATTTGTCTCCTACCAGGCCCTCGGCGACCCTCTATCTTGCCTTTCAATATCAAATGGAGCAAGTGATACTTCTCCCCTCGAAGTATATGACCCAGATATGAAATTTTCCTGATTTTTATTAATGTAAGCAGTTCTCTATCTGCTCTAGCCCGCCTGAGAATTTCTGTGTTGGTGATCATGTCGGTCCATGGGACCTTGAGCATTCTCCGGTGAAGCCACATTTCAAAAGCCTCTAACCTGTTCATGGTATTTACTTTCAAGGTCCATGTTTCACATCCATAGAGCAAGACCGACCACACATAACATTTTAGCATTTTTTTTTAAATATATGAATGACAGTTGATAACCCGGACAGTTAATCCCTCCCGGCATATCGATGAAATTTTAATATAAATTAGATTAACTGTATTATATGTAAATCGGTATACCTAATTTTCCCAAAGCATAAGTATGCCTTCTTTTGCCATTTAGAAGTATATCCTCTCTCCATACCCCTTTGGTGATACCTAGTAATATTGGATGTAGATTGATATAGAGTATTTTCGCTAAGCCGACTGCTCATGTAAGTACATAATGTGTTCTTATTCGGCAGTATATCCTCTATGTATGTCTCTTCGGGGACGGTTATATTATTAGAAATAGTTATACAGTATTTTTCTTAAGCCGACTGCATATATTATGTCGGTTTTTGTTATTCGGCGGTATACACTCTCTACATGCTATTAACGTATAAAATTCATTTTATGTACTAAAATTGAATATTGTCATACGGTCATATATATCCTCTCTGGATACTTACGTTAATGAAAAAATGCAAGAGAAAATGTATATTTTTTATATTCTTATATCTTATGATATTAAAATTCTGTTTAATTTCTACCACCTCGATCAGGATTCAGCCTGGTGAGGTGATTATTACCGTGAAAATGCGTTTTCTATTTGCTTCGTTTCTGGGTGTTCTTTCTTTTCCTGAACACATCCTAAGTCGATTTTGAACGCGGGCATAGTAATAATAGGTTCTCAACGCGGGCGATAACGCCTCCTTGTGATGGTTTGAGACTTTCAGGGGGGGCAGTATAAAACCCAGAAAATTAGAGGGCATTGTGATGGCACAGTGAGGGCGGGGGTAAAAAAAGACAAAAAACACGCTAATCACGTACTAATAAAGCAAAGTAAAGTTTAATATTGGTTATTTTTTGTTATTTCGGTAGTTCGGGAAGTGGATGAAAATTGAACTGAAAGATTCCATTACAGAAATACATATTTTTTTATATAAAAAATAATGATTTCAGGAACGTGTATTATTATTATTACGAATTGTGGCGACCGCTGGATAGACCATAGAGGACCATTGTTTAATTCCTATGTTTCGCCTAATTTCTTTGACTGCAGATGTTTATCAAAACGATTAGATATTGGTGATGAGAGAACAGGTGTTTCCTCATCCGTTCACATTTTATACAGATGTTTTTTTTTTCATGAGGTGGCGTTTTTTGCTAATAGCGTGAATCTCCCTCAGAATCTCCTTCCATATTTGGACACCTGGCTCGTTTGAGGTTTTTTTTGGAGCACATAAAAGTTTTTCCCATCAGAATCAATAATTTTATCGTGTTAAAGCTATTAAAAACAAACAGGTTTAATTTTCAGATTTTATTATTTTTTCAGTTCTTTTTATTAATTTATTTATGTTAAAGTTAAGGTTCAGGCAGACTAAAACATTGTCTGAAGATCATATTTTCCTTCTGTCCTCCTTATTGAGAATTCAGAAAACTTGAGCATTCAAGCAATTTGAAGTTTGTATGTTCCCATGTGTGTAAGTTCAGGCGAAGTCGTTGTTTGGAGGTGCTTCCAAGGATGGGTTCCTTAGACGACGGGGGCAACGGGGAGGTGAGCTCCCTCGGCGTGGAAGCCTGTCTCGTCAGCGAAGAAGGTGACGGTGATGGGGTGACCTTCGGGGTCAACATAAGAGTAAGATCCCCTGACTACGATCACTTGCTCGTCCTTGCCTTCCTCGTTCTTGACCACCTTCAGCTCTCCGACCTCTTCACGGACAATCTTGTTCTCGGTTTCGAATCTATAAAAAATGTAAATCAGATTTAAAACATTTTCATGTAAACTGAGCATATATTTTAACAATTTCAATGGGAGGCTTGGTTGTAATCCACAGCATAAATGTTAAGGGTAACTGACCCGAACTTGTAGGCTCCCTCGGGCTGGATGTCGAAGTCAGATCTAAGGATCTTGATGGGTTCGGCTGGCACTGGGCTGGACGCGGCCAGGGCAAATGCCGCCAGGAGGAAGAAAAGTGCCTGCAAACAAAATATTTACTAATTTAAAAATTATATATAATATTTTATTTCTTTTGAAAAGTCCGTATCTTCCTTGTAATTTATTCACTTAATTTTTTCACAAAATAACCGTTAAGATATTTTTATTAATAAAAATCCTTATTAGTTTTAACACAATCACGTAGAAATCTAAATTATTTCAATATGTGTTTAATTTAATTATTTTCAAATGTTTTCACTTTTTTATTATAAAATCGGAAGAAATTATTCTTACGATTTTCATTTTGAGAGGTTTAGGTAGATGCCGTACTGAAGACAAAGATGAACTGATACGCATTACCATGTGACTCCTTCTTTTATACATTTCGTAATCAAGTTCAACATAAAAAACCAGTCGGTAATTACAAAATCAGGATGGCGAAAAATTTACCGCGTTAAAAGAATCATTCTGTGAATTCGTCTCTTGTGAATCATGCAGCCTCGAAAGACTTGTAATTCACTAGATTCTTCTATTATATTTAAAATTGTTGTGGTCTTGCTTCTGCCTACAAATTAGTTTCAGTATCTTAGAAAAAAAAACGCAGCTATGTCACGTAAAGCATTTTAAAGAGTGCTTAATAATGACAAGTAAATTCAATTATTCTGTGCACATTTCTTAAAACTTAAAGCAAAATACTCAGTAACAGCAGGTATAATCGCAAACACCCACAATTTTAGATAAATATAAACGTCAATTTTCCAACCTCTGGGTTGGAGTCCCAAAATACCTGACAAAACCTTCGTGATTCTGTGCAAAGGAGGGCGGCCGTCTGATTGATAATAATCCATTGTTAACAGACCTATTATCATCTCTAATAAAAATTATTATTATTTATTTTATACCGGAATGTGAGAAGTTTATTGCGATCCCACACATACCATAGTACGCAATGTAGGCTTGTTCTACCGGTATTTCAATTTTTATTTATTTTATTTAAGTTTTTATTCCAGCAGGACTGGGAGGGTAGTGCAATCCAATTCTGCCATATTACATATACAGCTATTAACTACAAAAGAAAAATATATATATATGTTTACATTATTAGGTAGGTACCTTATTAAAACATAAAATAGAAATAAAATTCATCACATAAATAAAAAAATGGAGCCTGCTCGAAGGAGGTAGCAGATTGATCCCCTGTGCACCGGTGCATGTACAGAAACTGCACACCCGTTCACAGTTGATGTTCACTACCAGAGAACGGGTCGTTTCTTCGACTTTTTTGTTAGTCGGCTCGCATGTACGAGTATATCGAGCTATCGTCATCTGTTTTTCCGCTTTCATAATCCAGGCCTCTTCAAAACCAGTATTAATTAACGGTGGCGATATATTTCTACGCTGTTCAGAGAAGGGCGTTTCTTTTTTCTTTTGATGTAGGTACTTTCAATCTGCAAATAATAATTCACCATAAGATTTAATCAACATACTTCGGTGGGAATTGAACCCGACACCTAAGGAATCATATTAAGGACCTGGTTAGAGAACGTACCCAAACTAAGTGACCTGTTCAGGGTGGGGGGGTCTTCAAGATACCACGCTTGGTACAAATGAGCGGCGGGTTGCTTAGGTTTTTGGTCACCGGGGGGGGGTTAAAAATTGCAAAAAGTTGGTCACATAGTATGGGTACGTTCCCTTAGCTGGTCAAAGGAGGTCAACACCTAAATTTACTTCAATTATTTTATTTTAATAAATAACATTCTCCCAACAAAATAACTCATTTTTGGAATTACAATTATTATGATAATTGTTTCAAGTTTATCGATATAATGTGAAACTGTTTGAAATAGACAAAATTGGTGAATTTCGTTTAATATTCTAAACATTTCAGAGTTTTTTAAATTAAAATAACATCCGAAAATAGACCAGATCACAAAAAACAACTAATAAAGCAAAAGAAGATCGGTGTCCATTCTCTAGGTTCTGCTTAACTTATATACATATATATATTTATTTATTTATTTTTATTTATTTCAAAAACATACGGCACAACATGTGCCATTGACATAATTATATTTATATATATTATAATACAATAACATAAGAAAGTGACATATAAATGTAAAGTTAAATATAAAAACAAAAGGTAAAAGAAAGGAGTTAAGGTAATGAGTAGTAAATAGAATTATGATGTATAAAATGAAAGTATAAAGTAAAAGTGTAAACTATAAAATATAAAGTATAATGTAAAAGTAAAAAGTTAAGATAAAAAGTTGAAAGGCAGGAAATAACATAAACTATAAGTTACCTTTGTAAATAATATAAAGTACAAAAGTTATAAATATAAAAAAAGTATGACAAGTAAACAGTAAGAAATGCACTTAGGAGCCAAATATTGAAGATAACCAAAATTTAAAAATATATATATAATAAATAAAAGGAAGGTATTACGGAGTATACAAAGCGATATGAAAAATAGGTACCTATGATATGTTTCTAAGCCATAGGTATTAGAGTGCATACTGGTAGGACATAATATTATGGTTACATGATTATACTTATTATTTATTATGTAGTACTAGCAGATAAATTTTGTCTAATGCATCTTTTGTATGATGACAGACTTTCGGCATGATCGATATGAGCAAATTCATTACCTAAAGTGTGTAAACGATGTATTATTGAATTTTGTTCTGCATTACTGAGAGTGTTGTTGCAATAATAAGGTGTTTTGAGTCGAGTTATTCTACTAGGTACATGATAATTTATTAACGATACCAATTCAGGGGAGTCAAACCAGTTATTGTTTATTTTAAATAAAAAAATAAGATCATTTAGTATTCTTCTATCTTTTAACGATAAGAGTCGCATTTTTTGTAATAGAGAATCATAGTTTATGTCATCCGCGGGAATTCCTAATTTGAAATTTATTGATCGGAGAAATTTGCGTTGGATTTTTTCAATGGAGTTTGCGTGGCTTTTGTAGAGAGGGTTCCATATGGGGGAATTATATTCCAAATGACTCCTAACCAGAGTTGTATATAGTAATTTAAATGTATGAATGTTTTTGAAATCTTTATATATATATATATATTGAGACCTTAACTTATATATATATAAGACACTTACCATTATTTATATATATATATATATATATATATATATATATATATATATATATATATATATATATATATATATATATATAAATATATATAAATAAGGGTAAGTGTCTTATATATATATATATATATATATATAAGTTAAGGTCTCAACTTATTGCTTTGTTTGTTTTTTTTTCCTTATGCGCAGTTAAACCATTTATCTGATTGCGGTGAAACTTTCGATGATGTGCGCATGCCCGCGATGTTTTCAATATATAATAGTGAGCTCTGATGAAGGAGGGGAGGTGGAAGAGGAACATAAACGAAAGGGAAAAGACACGCAAGGAGAAACAAATTCTTTATTTAAGTGGCATTCAACGCATGCCGGGGACTCGATAGTACAGAATAAAATGAATAGTCTGGTAAAATATATTAGGTAATCACATCGTTGAATGAGAAAGATTCTTCTTATTTTTTTTATATTGTAGAAAATGTCCCGTTAGTAGGCACGAAAAGGAAAAATGAAAAGTCTTATCCCAGTGAACCCGATGGGTAAAATGTTTGGTTTTTTAAATATGTGATTCGCATGCAATAAAAATCCTATAAATAATTATTTATTTCTCATCGCTGCGCGGTGGATTGATCGCGAAACCTTGGGCACAGAAACGAATAAGTGTTTTATTTTGATGTTCCGTAAGGCTGTAGTAGCTCTTTTATAAGCTTCAATAGACTTCCATAAATTCCCTTTTCCCATATTTTTCAAGTTTACTCGTACTCTTTTTAATCGATAGCCCTTTGTGGAATTCAACTTTAAAAAAATATTGTATGCTTTTTTACTAGTTTTGATTTATGAAATTTCTTTCTTCAGTTGATATCGACCAGACAAAGACTAATTAAAGATCGACTGGTCAACAAGCACAACAATTTGAGTATTTAAAAAATTCACAGGGCCACAATTTTGACCTCATGTAGAAAAATTAAAAATACTTGGCTATTGTATATTTAACTCAAGAAAGTATTTTATTTATTTATTTTACACAAGAAACTATCCATTTTAGATCATCGTGCAACTATAAATGCTAAAAATATCAAACCCACATAAAATCATGGTGACCGTTCGATTTCCTTCACTCGGTATAATAAGGAACTGCAGTCCAATTTTTTTTTTTAATTTTAATCAATAATGAATCGTGTGACGTCATCACTCCCGAAAAGTTACTGTAAGATCGCCTAGTATTCTCCCTAGAGTAGCATTACTATTGTGGAAGGTCTTTTTGTGGAAAGGAAGGAGTGAAACTGGGTCTTGAAGAGATTAGTGTTGTAGGAGGGAGGAAAAACAGAGGCCGCCATTTCGTTCCATGCCTAAGCTGTTGAACCCAAGAACGAGTCGTAGAAACGATCCTAATAGAAATTATAAATTTCAACTGTGTACAAACGTTGGGGGCGCGTTTGGAGTTTTTCCCGATTGCGCACCGGTGCCGATGGCATCAATGACGCTAGTTCCTTGGAGCATCTTCCATTGAAATATTGCTAGAACTAGGACAGTGTTCCCACCCGACGCCTGTGCCCTGAAGATTGCAATCCGTTTTGTTAAGGTAAGAGAATCTATCAATGAGACCGGCCGTTTCTGCACAGTCAAGTGTTTTTCAGGTATTTTGAGGCTCAATACCAGAGGTGGCAGCCAAAATTAACCGTGGGGCGAATTTGCGATTTGTACGGAGTTAACTGTTGTGCACTACCAAAGTATCTGCGGGTCCTGTGCAGTACACCCAGCTTCTGAGAGGCTAACTTGTCTCTGGCTTCGATGTAGCCCCCGTGCCTGAGCTGTGGCTCTTGAGTCACATAAAGCGTATTATTACTATTGAAAGGCCTGTTAGGAAAAATTTTTCCATTTTAAGGGACTAGATTTTCATTTCGAATTCGATTAATTTTTCGAATTACGTTTATTCATTTCTTATTCCTCTATTTAACATAGGTACCTGTGGTATTATTGTTTATGGTATATTTATACTGTTGATATTAAATAAATAAATTACATGTGAGATTTATTGTCAAGAAATCAATAGAATTCACCACTGCGGCTGGCCCTCAATGGTCAATCGAAAAGGTCCAATTCCTCAATTCCTTCAATTCGTATGAGCGACATTTAAAAGTAGAAGGAGTTGGCTATGAAATATTACCTAATCCACCATGCTTACACCCAACATCCGTGTTAAAGCATTTCAACAACTTCTTATGGAATAAGGTCTTCAACAACTAAACTGTTGACGAAAGAGCATTTCTAGAATATATCAATTTCAGGTCTTCGGAATTTTACGCCAACTTAAAAAATGTTCTTCTTTTAACAAGCATTTTTATTTTATTTTATCGTGCTTATTTCCTAATAAATTTAATTTATAGCCGAAGATGGCATTTGAACATATTGGTCATAAACCGCATTTTTTCTAACGACCAATGCAATTAGGTATAATGTTCTGCACCGGGGCGGGGTTCGCAACCTCTTGAGTGAAACTCAAATTCGTGGACCTCTTAACTGCAGAGGCCGTATGTTTGGAGCTCCTTTTTTTTTAAATAAATTCAATTAAAAAAACATTCGGTAGATCGAGACACATAGTAAGTTGGCCTAATGACGCAATGTTAATATTATAATAACCAACGATTAAAAACATTTTTTAAATAAATACAAAAAGGTTTAAATTTTAGATTTTTTTATTTTTCTGTTCTTTCTTCGTTTTGAGTTCTTTTTTTCAACATATTTGTTATAAAGTTAAGGCAGAGGCAAGCTACTACTTTGTTTGAATTCTATATTTTCCTAATAAAATTTAGAAAAATTTAGCTTTCAAACTGTGTGAAGGTCGCATGTTCCCTTGTTTTATTGATTCCGTGTAAGTTCAGGCGATGTCATTGTGTGGAGTTATTTCCAAGGAGGGATTCCTTAGACGACGGGGGCAACGGGAAGGTGAGCTCCCTCGGCGTGGAAGCCTGTCTCATCAGCGAAGAAGGTGACGGTGATGGGGTGACCTTCGGGATCAAGGTAGGAGTAAGATCCCCTGACTACGATCACCTGCTCGTCCTTGCCTTCCTCGTTCTTGACCACCTTCAGCTCTCCGACCTCTTCACGGACAATCTTGTTCTCGGTTTCGAATCTAAAGGAGAATTTAAAAAACTAGTTTAATAAAACATCTCTACTTTATTTTAAAATCTATCGCATGTTGCTGTGAAATAATTACACAACTTTGGGTGACTCGTTGCCAAAGTCTGCCAATTGTTTATTGTTCTTCAGTCTTAAAATGACTTTGCATTTTTTCATTAAATTTTCGGAAACCGTTTCTGTTTCTTGCTACATTCCACTTAATATTATGGATGTCTTCGAAATCTAAAATGTTGTACGTCTCGGCTTAATTTAAATTATTAATATTTGAATAATGTGGTGAACTGACCCGAACTTGTAGGATCCCTCGGGCTGGATGTCGAAGTCAGATCTGAGGATCTTGATGGGTTCAGCAGGCACTGGGCTGGACGCGGCCAGGGCAAACGCCGCCAGGAGGAAGAAAAGTGCCTGCAAACAAAAAAGTCCATTAGATTATCACACAATGTAGAAACGATAAGGTGATTTTTTTCACATTTCTTTTAGTCGTGTTTTCCTGGTTATTTATTTTTAAAAAATCAGTAAACAATCGTTTTTAGAAAACGTAGATTTTTAACAACTTTAATAGAAAAGAATTGACAATGTCTCAAAGGAAACTTTTTTACAAATAATTTCACTTATTTCAATTTTTTTTAAATCCAAATTTAAATGGTTTTTTCTTACGATTTTCATGTTGAAAGTTTAGTTAGCTTGATGCTGCACTGAAGACAAAGAAGAACTGATAAAAAATACTATATGACCCCTTCTTTTATACAATTTGTTATCAAGTTGAGCATAAAAAACCAGTTCTATTAACGGATGAAAAGAGGTTTTTTTCTATGTATTTCAACGGACTCGTCTTCAATTCACTTTTAGTCTGGTCGATAATTTAATAAATACCTGTTACAGGACATATTAGTTCGCAGATTTAGCTTTTCTATTTATACATTCCATTTTCATGTGAATACCGCACAGGAGTCCCTACTACTCCGACAACAGTCTGGAGCCAGGGAAACTATGGGATCTCCATTTGGAGTATATTGTGAAGCTGAAGGTAGTGGGGAGGAGAAGGAGATAGGGAAGAAGAAGGTGGGGAAGTACCTGGTTATTCAAATCTGGTCACCAAACATAGCTAATGCCATTTCATGCAACGTTTCAGTTTGAGTGGAGGTCTTACACCAGGGCGAAACTGAATGTATCTTCCACTCTGGAACATGCCACAAATATACCTCTTATTATTTTGAGCATGCCGGGATTTAAACCCGCAATCTCTGAATTGCTAGCCGAGTGACTACTCACCGACCACATATTGCGAATGCGTATCCTTCTGCGCAAGGGTAAATAATTGTCATAATGAAACAAAATGAAATCTTTAAAAAGTAAAACCCATAAAATAATTATGTAAAAGACTTTAAAAATTAAATTTCCTAAAAAAATTACAAGTTTTACATTTATCGAAATGTTGGTATAAAAATGAACTTCAATTACAGATTTAGAAACATTTCTTTTTAGGAGGCCAAAAAAGGAAAAAGACGTTAAAATTTTTTTTTCGCAGGTTATCACAATATCTACAATGGCAACGTCTCAGGCAGTAGAGATAAGTTTTACAGTTTAAAATGAAAAGTTGTTAGATGGTTGGTTCTAATGCGCTGAAATGCGTGTACATTAATTTAACAATCTTAATATATAAAACAATGTCGGGTTAGTTACAACATTTGTAACACAAGAACGGCTGAACCGATTTTTATGATTTTTGATTTTTGGATTTGTCTCCGTCCCGAACAGCAGAATTCACAAAAAAATTATTAAGAAAATTCTTTTCCTCATACATTTTGTATGGAACGAATTCTCATCTTTTGAAAGAGCTGCAAAAATATTGTGATAAGTATAATATTAAATAGTGAGTGAATTCCGAAAATTCAAAAATTCAAGAATGAGCTGATTGTTTTGCTTTTATTCTTAAACATGTAATGCTGCCCGTCTTTCTTACACACTAAATGTCAACAGTAGAAAATGAGTGAAAACGGTAAACGTATGTCTGCACTCCTCCAAAGGAAAAATAAAATAATTATAATAAATCTCCCTAATAAATGTAAAGAAAATGAAAATAAATTCATGTAAGTAAGTTGAAAAGCAAGGAAATCAAAAAAAAAAAAAAATATTTATTTATTTTATTCAGGTTCTCCATAAAACAGTTATACACCAAATTATTACGGAGAAGATTACAAAATTTAAAATAAGAAAAAAAAGTCAGAGGGGGCAGTTTCACTATGATGTGACGTATGTGAAAAGATAGTTACTGAACTCTCTATAGGTAACATTGAAGATGTCGATGCTCAATGCAGAATCGTTAAGCAGTTGAATTGCTCTGTTTAATGGCGCATTCTGAAAGGAAGAAGTTCTCGCTTTCGGAGCATAAAAAAGTGCGTGGGATCTCCCACGAGTATACGCGTTAGCGACACACAGGTTAATCTCCTTTAACGTAGGTGGATTCAGTACAATACCGGAGATCAGCTTAAAAAAATGTTTTCCCAAAAATATTTTTCGGCGGGCTTCTAAGGTATTAAGGTCGAGTATTCCAGTTAAGAACAACGATGGATACAGGAATGGGTAGTATGTATATTCCCTCATATACAGGTGACGCATAAACCTTTTTTGTACTCTTTCTATTTATAGGATATGGTTTTGTTCAGAGGGGGCCCAAATAATGGAGCTGTATTCTAGGATGCTCCGAACAAGTGCTTCATATGTTCTTCGTATTGCAATTCCATTAGTAAATGATCTCGCATTATGAAGAACAAATCCGAGCATTTAGTTGGCGCGGGAGACACTGTCAGATATGTGGGATTTAGCGTGTTAATATAATATAATAATATATAAAACTGTATAAAACACCATCTCTGGTACTGACAAAAACAAAACACGGACAGATGCGCATCGTTAATTACTTCATTGTGTAATTTTTAACTTAATAAAAAAAGCTGAATTTAATTCAGCTAATAAGTAAATACTACAGTTATTGATTCTGAGGCGGTACGAAGTTCTCCGGGTCAGCTAGTATAAAATAAATTAGAAATAAAAAATAGGTTTTACATTCGTACTTATATTTGCAATTGGTGGCATTTCATGTGTGGATTTTGTGGCTACAAAAAGAAAATCAATTTAAAAAATAGTTCGTTTGTTCGTTTGTTCCCCCTTTGACCTTCTGCAAATATAAGTGTGTCAGACGTTTGATGTTTTAAATTTTGGATTTTATAACATATCTTAAATGTTATTTTTAAATTACAACATTTCATAAATACACTCTTTAAAAAATAATGCCAATGGATGTTTACCTTTCAAAATTAGCGCTATAACTCTTTAGTTCAAGTGCATTCATTATTGCATGGCTATTTATAATAACAGTAATTAACGTGCTGAACTATCAATGCCTTGCTAATTAAAACTGATTATTGGGGGTTCGTGCTGTGATCAATGATGTAACTAATATTATTCCAGATGGAAGAGAGTTCAGAATAAATCCCAAATTATACGATGCTATCTATAAATAATGCTGTCCCACTTTTAATATTGTACTGCAGGCATTAAATAACCAGACAATTGATCCGACGACAACTTGGCCCGCCGACAGTTGGCCCGCCGACAGTTGGCCCGCCGACAGTTGATCCCTAGTTTTTGAAAAGGTGAGAGTATTTCACTTCTGCTACCCTAATTACAGTCTCAGGTAATAAAATCGTACCTGCCTGTGACAGATTAATTTGTTCAGTTATCGACTTTTATTATACCTACGGCCGTGGGTATATATTCCCTACATACCCATTTGAGGGCCCTTAGTTATGTTTTGTATAATTAGATATAGCGTTTTTCCTAAACAGACTGCATATATAAGTGTGCCGAATTTTTTTATTCTACCGTATAGCCTCATCGAACCGTCAGTCTCTAGAAAAAATATTTTTATAGCGGATTTCCACACCTGCACGAGTGGATGCCTTCAGATATAAGTATAAGGAAGGAACTGTGTAGGAAGAAATCTTCCTACAGAGGCGACAAAACTATTAATTAACTCTTACGTAGTCTCGCGGCTCGATTACTGTAACAGCATCTACGCTAGTCTTCCCAAATATCAAATTGACAAACTTCAATCCGTGTTTAATGCAGCGGCAAGGCTCATAACTGTTTCTAAATATTCGCATATTTCAGAACACCTTCGTAACCTTCACTGGCTCAAGTGCCCTGAGAGAATCCAGTACAAATTGTGCTGGATGGTTTTTAAATCAATCTACGAAATGGCCCCACCTTACATCTCCGAATTATGCGTCCCGGAAAACACCGGTCCCAGACAATTAACCCTTAGATCAGCAACTTCATCTGCTAAAGGCAGACTAATAGAACCTAAACGAAAGCCAAATACTATGTTTGGAGATCGTGTTTTCGGAGTATCTGGGCCTAAGGCTTGGAATACACTCCCTCCGGAATTAAGATGCATAACAAGCCCAACAGAGTTTAGGTCCAAACTAAAAACCTTCCTTTTTGGGCTCTCATACCCGTAATTTAAATATACCTATTTGAGAGTATCATACTTGTATTGTCTATGATATGTATGTCTTAATCACACTTTTCTTACTGAATTAAAATTACTCGATTCCTTACACATCAATCTGTCTCTTGACGAATCACATTTAGAAAGATCAAATCCTTATAGGTACTACTGCACCTCCCACCTTTACATTTTGCTTTAACTTTCCAAAATACACTCGTCAAAGAATACATTACATATTAATATTAAAATATTTTTCAGGATTAAATAACATGTTTTCACAATAATGTCCTCTGCGTGCGAACTCTATCTAAATTTCCTTAAATGGACAATATACAGAGTTAATTTCAAGCGACCTACCTCCCAGGTAAGTATGGTCCTGTTTTCATTAAATTTTAGGCAGCATCGCGTTCATTGGTCAAAATATTGTACACATATTTTCGTATCGGTGATCAATGAACCGATGTATGCAATTTTTAGCCATAAGTTGTTTATAATTGTTTGCCTAGCTTGTAGTTTTTTAGATTTTAGAAATGTATTATAAGTTTATACAGCGCCCTTGAGGTGATTTTTCACAAAAACGGCGCTATATAAATCATCCAAATATTATAATTATTATTATTATATCGACTGGTTGTACAGCCGTATATCCTATTTGCATGCTTACTTGAAGAAATTATCTTTTAGGGGTTCTAGTGTCCGAGGGATCAATTGGCAGCGAGATGTCAACGGTCCAGGGTATCAACTTTTGGCGGTATCAACTGTCGGCTGACCAACTGTCGGCAGGTCAATCATCGGCGGGCCAACTGTCGACGGATCAATTATTATCGTCGAATCAATTTTCATGGAACCATAAATAACTAACAATAAGTAAATTGAAAACAGGAGACACTAAAGTACACGAGTACATTATTATTATGGAAATGTTTCCATAAATTAATTTATATACATTTTGAATTTTCAGTTATTATTTAGAATCCTTACTGAAATTTCTTTCAGAGGATTGATGATAATATCAGTGATATTTTATAATTACTAGAATTATTTTACACCGCAAATGGCGATTTGACATAAAAATTAATTAAATATACGAATTCAACTCTGAAGAGTGGTCTTGCATAATAATTATTGTTATGTTATTTTCGTTTTCACGTTCTAAATTAATCAATTTTTGTGTATTTCAGTAATAAATCCAAAATAGCTTCTTTATTTATTTGTAAATGTTTTTCCCAACACGTGTAGGCTTTAATGTCAGTTGCTTATCGGTGATTTTCGATGAACGTTTAATACAACAATATACCCTAAAATATATTCAGAATCTTAACGACGTAATTAAAGAAGCCGCGTATACAAATTGCGACTCGCGACCCGTGTATTAGGCGGAACTACTGTCGAATTTGGCGTGTCAAAGAAAAGAAGAAGGAAAATAATGTGGGAATCTTAACGACGTAAGTGAAGAAAGCGTGTAAACAAATATACGCCGCGGCATGGCGTATTGGACGAACGTACGGTCGAATTCACCTCTGCAGGCCTGGAGATTGGACCTTTCCGCCGCGTGCATTTTAATTAATTCTGAAGAACGTGTTACAAATATTTAAAATGTGTCTCCATGTTATCCTCCCGAAGTTATTAATTCATCGTCCAGAAAAATAAAATCTGGTGCTTACCGCTAACTTTATAGTTGAAAAACGGGTTATAAAGTTTTAAAATCGTTGGACGTAAAATATATTAATGGTAAGATTCTGTGTTTATTAATTTAAAATATAAATAACTCGCATCCCTTGTGCGGCATGAAAATAAAAAAGTTTATAGTTACGAATTCGTGGGAAATTATTGCTTGAAATATTTTCTTGCTTTATTGTCGGAAATTATTGCTGTTTAGGATAATACTGCAGCCCTAGCTCCGCGTAAGCTAGCAGGTACATGAAACCCGGCTTGCGGCGGAACGAAATCTAGTTCCAAAAACTTCCGCTCGCGAGCGCTGATATTATGTGAGCACTAAAGTCGGAATCGGAATTTGGATTTGCTGGGTATGTCTTCTTAAGTTTTTTCTCTTTTGGCTAACAACATTTGCAATAATCCTTTCAAAAATTAACTTTTTTTTTCAATGTTATGTCCACCACCTTGAAAATTTTCTGTCTTTTCCAAAAGAATGTTTATAAGATGTTAAATAATGTAAACACCCTTAAAAATGTAATTTAATTGGTCCTTCTGACAAAAAAAATGTATCCCCCAGAGATACTGAATCGCCTAGGTGCATGTCTAAATATTGCAAACTCACATCATTTTATTAATTATTGTTTCCTTTCGCATGACACCCGAGCCGAGCCGCGAGGGATAACAAATAAATACGTGAACATTGAATATAAGGCCCATACAATTTATTTTGCCCTTTGCTAGTTGGAGTCGGCTCAGCGCGTTGTGCGGGCTTCGTGTCGACGGAACCAGTAAATAAAGTCATTAAATCAGTGCATAAGATAATACCTGTTCATTATTACAAATTTTCGGTTTTCCTTCTGAATCCTATTTGATCGTTTTTTTTTTCAGGCCTTCTTTTTTGTGATCACATGTTAGTGAGTTTATTGGTGTTATCTGTTTTATTTATGATGACGTACTTATTACTCGACACCTAATAACACTATTTATTCGCATCCTTCGAAGACCGCGGTGACCTTTACTTTTATACATTTTTTGACATTTATTAATAAAATTTGAAGCAACGCACGGTCTTTGACCCTGAGTCATGTTTATATTTAGAGTTAGCATTTCAAAATCGATTTTGCTGATTTCAAATAATAATTTGCGAAAATAACAAAAAAAGTTAAATAAAATGCTATTTTTCATATTTTATTATTGATAAGTGATTCAGCAAAGCATTTTTTTCATATTCGTAATGAAAATATAGATTTTTAATTATTTAATAGGATACAAAGATAATTCTTTACAATAATTTATCATTATTTAATTTATGTATTTATATTTTGATATTAGTTATCAACTCTCCGATGAGCATTTACGTGAATTTAACATTGTACATGAAAAGAAAAAAATTGTTCTTAAAGTTTAGGTAACAACAGACTTTATGAAATTAATAAAATACATGCTAAATAGATGCTTATGAGTGTAGGTATATAATGTAGAAGAAAGGGGAAATAAAACAACAGAAACCAATTTTTTAATTGCAGATAGCATAAAAAGTTGTGTAATGTAGGTTTTATAATTGAGGGGGACTAATTTTTATATCATTGATAAATAATAAGTATGAAAATATACGCAATAGCTCCTTTGCGATGCTCCTCTCTCTCTCTCTGGTTTCAATCCTGGGATTGGTTTGCAGCAATTTCATCTATTCGTTTCTTCCACTCTTCCCTGTCTTGTGCGGCTCTTTTGAATTCTGCATATGATAAGCAGCGCACGTCCACCAGCAGGTCCTCCAGGTACTCTCGGCGTGGGCGTCCCCTAGCGTTTGTCCCCTCGGTCATACCCTCCATTATGGCATGCAAGAGGCCTTCTTGTCTTATTGCATGGCCGATCCATCTTGCGCGCCTTTCGGACAAGGTCCTGAGCAGGTGCCTTCCTCCTTCGATTCTTTGGAGAACCTCCTCATTTGTGATGTGGTCTCTCCAGGAAATTCCTAGTAGTCTTCTATAGGACCACATCTCAAAAGCCTCTAGTCTCCGTTTATCTCTTTCGGATAAGCACCATGTTTCGCAGCCGTACATCAAGATACTCCATACATAGGTCTTGATGAGGAGTATTCTCAGTTTCAGGTCTATATTATTCGATTCTATTATTTTCGACCTTTTATTGAATGCAAGCCTAGCCTGGTGTATACGGCAGTCGACCTCGCTCTTAGACCGACCGTCCCGTGTTATTTTGTTCCCGAGGTAGACAAACTCCTTGGTGTTCTTTAGTGGAACTCCTGACATCTCTACTCTCATCTGATGTTGCGTTCGGCCTACAGTTAGCAGCTTTGTTTTGTCTAAAATGCTAAAAAATAATAATAATGTGATCAATACTACATAATGCGTTAATAAACTCTAAACATTATTGTTTTTTAAGTGAAAATAAAGCTTAAAAATTATGTCACCGCCAAACAAATAAATAGATGATGCATGACTGTCTTCAGATCGCTATTAGAACGAAATGTCTTCCATCCATAAAAAAACTTTTTTATTTGCAGTCGTGCAATGTTTCATAACAAATCACAGAACTCGCTTTTCTTTTAACTTCGCACCTCCTACCGAATCAAAAATCTTTCTTTATTTCTGTGCAAAAATCGTTAGCACCCCCTATCTGTGAAATTTTAGTGACTTGTTCGTTCCTTATAATTGCCCAACACTCTCAAAGTCTAATATGATAATTTTTAGAAAGTTTAGTCCTGCAAAATAATGAACGCATGGACCATAATATGCAAATAATCATAATATTAATGATTGCAAACGGATTCGAAGCCGTAAAATGTCAGCAATATTACACACATGATTTTTTTCAAACTCTAACGGAATTTTTTTAACAATTTACTCGCTAGCCAGACACTTCCATGACCTTATGAATTATGACTATTCAAGGCCATGAAAAACGGGCAACGTTATTTACACAAGTCAATCAATCAAGTACTGGTATATGAATTAATTACTTAATCTTAGCATTAGAAATATGCACAGTTAGAACTTGCGTATATCTGCCTCCGTGACTCTTAACAAAATTGTTGATGAAATTTTTCATTGAATCTGATACTTCTAAAGTTACCTGCCTTCTGCTAAATAAACTTACCTTCTCTCTTGGAATATTTTTAGCATTTTTACATAATACCAATGATTCTTCCTACATCCCAAAAGCAAAACCGGATTGTATTGATTTTACATAATTATATAACATAAAAGTTTTTAAATTTCGCGTTGCGTAGGTACATGAGCATTATGTGTCTAAACTACCATCACCCCGAAGCAAGTGACACTTTCGAATGTCAAGGTTTTATTTAGCATTCAGAAAATGCGCTTTAATTATCGGAGTTTGGAGATTATAGAAGAAGAGCCATCGAGTTCTTTTATCTTGATTTAATTGATCACTTAATTAAAAAGTAATATTTTTAACGTCATTGCTTTTAGACAAGTCTTGACCTTGAGTGTCTTGTTCACATGGTCAACAGTTGCCGGTCACATCGAGATGCCACGCAATGGCTTCAGGCGTCGCATGTTGCAGCAAAATATCCGACTTGGAGGAACTGTTGAAGTGAAAAGTAATGCTCAATTTGTTGCATGGTAGGCAATTGAAAAATCACAGTCAAGGTACTCCCGAAAGGTGAATGTTAAGTTTAGTTGTGACTGCACCAGATGTAGTTTCAGGTAGATTATGGTTTTGAGGGAAGGAAAACAAGATTATTTATATCTGATAAAGGAGTGATGCTAATATACCAGTTAAATATAATAATGCTTATTTTCAAGATAAAAGCGGAATATCTAGTTTATTGAAATATTCCCATTCAGCACCTCCGACTGTCATCTCAGTTTAACATAGCAACTAGTTGTTCAACTAAAAGACTTTTTCACTTCAAGGTGAAATTATACATTAATTCTATTAAGGACGATACTGAATAATGCACATGATGTTTCAGACTTTTCCGATTCATTTTTAGTGTTCAACTTGAAATACTACGTTTCTGTAACAAAAATACACGTGTTTAGGGAGCAAAGGATTCAAAATCATTGGGAGGGGATATTCACTTAATTAAGCGATTATGACTGCAATATTTTTGTTTTCTAATTCTTATAATTTGATGATAATGCACATGCAAAGGGTCCAGATAGTCTAAATACACAAATACTAAAAAAAATAAAAAATCAGATTTCTGCTCCGCTATCATATATTTACAACTTAAGTTTTGCATCAGGAATATTTCCTGATCACTTTAAAAAATCAATAATTGTCCCAATTCACAAAAGTGGACCTAAATCTCTTGTAGAAAACTACAGGCCGATATCTCTTTTAAGCGCGATATCCAAAGTCATTGAAAAGCTTTTCAAAACTAGGTTAAACGAATATGTGGAGGAACATAACATTCTAAGTCCAAACCAATACGGCTTTCGGTCGGGTAAGGGAACGGATGATGCCATCGCATGTCTCACGGAAACTATTGCAGGGAATATGAACCGTGGCAAGAAAACTATTGCCCTTTTCCTGGACCTGGCCAAGGCATTTGACACAATATCTCATAAAATTCTTTTACAGAGACTTAGAAATATAGGAATAAAGGGAAAAGCTTTTCAATGGATAGAAAGTTATATATCTAATAGATTTCAACAAACCAGAATTAACGAGGCTATTAGCACTTCACTAAAATACACTTTTGGGGTACCACAAGGAAGTACACTTGGGCCCCTTCTCTTTATTATATACATAAACGAACTTTGTAACCAACACATTGGTGGCAAAATTATCACGTTCGCTGACGATACAGTTATTTTGTTTGAAGGAGATGATTGGATAGAAACACACCACCTTGCGAACACAGGTATAAACAGAGTAAAACAGTGGCTGGACAGTAATTTGCTTACACTAAACATACAAAAAACAAAATATCTCACATTTAGTGCTACCCTTGCAGGGCAACCCAAAACACCTCATCACCTCACAATACATAATATTAAGTGTAGCCTTGGAAATAATAACCATACTTGTAAATGCGAAACCCTTGAATGTGTTAAATCTATTAAATATTTAGGTATAATAGTGGATAACCACCTTAAATGGAAACAACAAATTGAAAACACAGCTAATAAAGTGCGCAAGCTTATTTATATATTTATATCATTGCGGGAAATTATAAAAACTCAAGACATTAAAAAAATATACTACGGGCTCTGTAACTCCGTCATAACCTACGGTTGCATTGGATGGGGTGGAACAGGATTAACAATATTATACCCGCTACTGAAGGCACAGAAATCCATTCTACGCGTCATTATGAAGAAACCCTTCAGATACTCGAGCGACGCTCTCTTCAAGGAGTTTAATGTGCTTGATGTTCGACAATGTTACATAAAAAAAATAACAATCTGCGTCCACAAAAATATAAGCAAAACGATAACAGTCGATCATAATCATCAAACCAGAAGTAAGAGCAGAAACGACCTTTCCATTCCTACAAGCAATACTGCGGCTTATCAAAAAGTTTTCTCATACCTGGGACCAAAAATTTACAACAAAATCCCCTCTCAATTTAAACTGTGTGAATTATCATCCTTCGGTACTAAAATTACAAAATGGTTATCAGACTTAGGTAGGACAGATTCTGAAAAAATATTAAAAAACGTAGTCTGAGTTGATTTCTTCGATTTTGTATTTTGTATTTTCCTAAAAAATATATTTTTTTTAATTTTTCTTTCTTACATTTATATATTATATTTTTATTTTATATTTTACATGTATCTATCTGGATTTTATTGTTTATTACTGCTAATTTGTATTTTCCTAAAAAAATACTTTTATTTTTATTTTTATTTCTCTTTCTTACATTTATATGTTATATTTTTGTTTTATTTTATATTTTACATGTACCTACCTGGATTTTATTGTTTATTACTGATGTATACCTAGAATAACACAACTTATATCTGATATTGTACCTAATATCTAAGTAACTCCCCCAATATGTACCATTATTGTAAATTATTATTGAATCCATTAATGTGAAATTATGTACACGCAACCTGCCAATTTGACTGTCCTAAAACGGGAAACCTTCCTAGTTGGACAGTCAAAGCTTCCTTTTATATTGTTATATCTTGTATGTAATAAATGTAATAATAAAAAATAAAAAAAATAAAAAAATGTTAATAATGTTTGAGTTAGTTTGTTAATTATGCTCTGAGCTTAAAACACAGACGCAACAACAACCTTCTCGTGTTTTGTTAGAATATATTATAACGATTTGTTAATTATTAATGGTAATACAACTTTACTGGCAATTTTTCAGCTTCGCAGTATAACGTCACAAACCATCAAAATATTTTCGAAGACACGGGAAATAACCCATGTTATTTTTTTATGACGCGATCATTTTGTTGAAATTCATTGCCTTATAAATATACGCCTAGGCGATTTAGTGGTCATTATGGGAGAATCTCAATGATTATTCTATTTTTAATTGATTTGTTTTTGTTGCTGAATGGTATTTTTATGCCACGGTAATGTTCTAAAATAAAAATACTGGCTTGGGAACATCTGCCATAAAACTCCAATAAAATGACCTCCAATAAAATTTATATCAAAATATATTTTTATAACATTTTTACATCCCCATTATCAAATACAATGTCCTTGGTGCTAAATGGGTAATATTCTTCTTAACAGACTCAAAGGTCGGGGGTCAATATCGTCCTTTAGCGCAATTTTTTTTTTAATGCGCAAACACCAGTTTTTTGTTTTTGTACTGTTGCAATTTTTCTTTTTTTATCAAACTCGTGGTTTATTTATCTATAATCATGATAAAATAAATTGCTCATAGATCCGTTACAACATTTCCATCTCTTTGGTAAACAAGGCGTATAATTTCATTGGTTAATGATATAAAATTCCTACTGTCATGTATGATTTTGTAAAGACTGTTTATCACGAAAATAAATAAAATATTTTAAGAAAAATGCGTTTCAATTACGCTCTCAGCGATATACTTGTATCGCTGTAAATTTAATAAGCCTAGTTTTTTTTTGGGTTACGAATAACCCAAAAATGTTTGAATATCTCCTGTTACCACCACACTAAGCGGAAAATGTTGCTTGTGTCGTGATGGAGGACTTGATGGAGCCGTACGAGGAATCAAATACGCGACGTCTGGGTGGGACCCAAAAGCGATGCGCACTCAGCTACTGACCGGTTATACCGATATTTAAATATCTAGAGTAGTTGTATAAATATCGATTTTTATAATAGTAATTTTTAGGTTCATTTAAAATTCAAATACATGCATAGTCAAATAAATAATAAAACTTGTGTAAGGTATAAATATATTTTTGCTTCTTTATTTTCTTTTAATTTTAAATTTAAGTGGTATATTACATTCGTATATGGCAGTATAAAGCTGACGATAGCGCAGTCCTAAGAAAAAAATAGGATTCGTGCAACCTTCATGTTAATCACATTATCCTAAACAAAAAAGATCACATTGGTTTTGTGGGGGTGGGTTTGTTTAAACGACGGGGGCAACAGGGATGTGCGCTCCTTCGGGGTGGAATCCGTTCTCATCGGCGACGAACTTCAGGGTGATGAGGTTGCCCTCGGGATCGGGGTAGGAGTAAGATCCTCTCACAACCAGGGCCTGAGCATCCTTGCCTTCCTCGTCCTTTACTGTCTTCAGCTCTCCTACTTCATCGCGGGTGATCTTGTCATCGGTTTCAAATCTGTAAAAATCATTTATCTTATCATAAAATATACGTCAAAATATAAGAACACCCCATTTTTAAGTGTCAAGTGGCGAGCCGGTGGATTTTGCATACTCATTTACTCATACGACGGCATGCAAACAGTTGTCAATTTCCCGGGTGCATTACTTTTGACAGAGGCAGAGTTTGGTCAGAGCCGAGTCGAGGGTGTTCAGATTTGTGATTTTTTATGTTTTCAGAGATCGAATTATTAATTTTACAAATAACCATTAAAATTGCGTGTAAGTTAAGTTTGATGGACCATGTTTGATATGGGTTTCACAAATATATCAAACAAAAGGGAACTAAATTTGGGGTCTTCCTACATAATTGGTAGGAAGACTCCAGATTTATTTTTGATTGTTTTAATATATTTTAATTTATTTTTATTGATCTTGCAGTGAAATCAATCATGTAATACAAAATATTCTGCTGTAGGTATCCTGATGAAGGAACCATTAGTTATGAAACACTTACTTTTAACGTTAGTTAAAAGTAAGTGTTTCATTATGATTCAATCAAAAATGGTGCTGTACACTTCTTTTACAATTATTGAAGAATGTGTTTTTTTTAACTCAATGCCGTCACATGAATTAATAGATTTAGCAATTACATTTATTGGATGACTTTATCGAAAAGTAAAAATACATGACGAAATATCGTTAATTTGCTAATGAGTGAATAACGGAGGTCAAGTAAAGAGAATGACTAAATACCATCTCTATGTTTTATAAGAATATATTACGTTTTCGACGTAATATTTTCAATTTAAGCATGTCACGTATCCTTGAATATATTATAATGCGCTTGAAAAAATCTACTTTTCTCCACCTCGATGAAGTAATCATCGCACCCAAGTGCTAATGATTAGGTACGTAAGTGTTTTTTTATAACAAGGTCGTTCAATGGCCACTTATGTTCAGAGCTGGAATGAGAGAAAATGCTCAGACTTTTAAATTTTTTTGAGAAATGCTTAGAAAGTTAAATTCAAAGCATTTAAAACCTAAAATGAAGATTTTTGTAATGCGAATTGTGTTCTAATATTCCTTTCTGTACATGTATCCACTTAGTAAAATTTACTTTGATGAGAAATACCCGTAAGTTTAAATGGTCCGTCAAAGTTCGAATCTCGGAGGTGAAAAGGGATTTTAAAATAAAATCACGTTCAGAGCATAAAGACGACTTTCCTGATAAGAATCTTGGTCAAAAGAAAAGAGATTTTCTAGTAATTGGAAATTAAATCCGGAGAGCCAGGGAATGACCAGAAGAAATTAACGCTAACAGTTAGCCGAAGGGCTTTGAAAAACGATTTTAAAGTGTTTTGGAAGGTACATACCTTGTTTGACAAAAAACAAAGACTAACAACTGACAGCCAAAAGGCTAAAAAAATTACCACATAGTTTGAGGATAGGTAGAGTTCTAGGAGACATAGAAACAGTAAGATACGAATAAAATTCGATTAATTGAAAACCAAAAGGCTACCGAAAAATATTTTCATAGTACCGGGTCAAGTTTCGGAGGGCGGATGACAAAAATACAGTGAAAGATAAAGGTACAGAATTTAAGATAAAAAGACAATAACTCTTTAGTTTCAGGATTTAGACCCACAATTCCAGGGAAAGGGGGTACAGTGAGTGTTGGAGGACTTACGGAATAAGGAACTCCAGTGAAAAATATTATGGCTTTAAAAAAATATGTTCATGTAGACCAATAAACGCTGATTCTGAATATAAAAGTTTTATTTCATAATATTAAACGTAGAGTTCTTAAAAAATTATTAAAAAGTGCATTTTTAAACCTCTCGTCAAAACACACTGTAAAGTTGGCATTACTGAATGGTTAGTGCTGACGTCACGCGTCACCAGTCATTGTATTGAAATCTTTGATTATGTAGGTATGACATAAGCCATCAGTATTAACAACATTTCATGGTATTCGTTATTTCATACTGTTTATGGAGATTTAGTTATTGTGTTTATTGAAATAATATTTAAGCCTAAATAATTCAGTATCAAAAAGAGAGGTATCTCTATTAGTTTATTTCTATTATTTAAAATATTGAAAAACTACTGCACAAAAAAATAGTAATGCTACTTCTAGGGAGAATGCTTCGAATAACGGTATTCAAAATGGCGGCACTTGATCAGCTGATTGCCCAATCCTATAGTAATGTTTCAGGAGTGATGACGTCACACGATTCACCGTACATACGGTGGTCTTAGGGGGATTGTGAAAAATTAAAACTTTGACAATTATTTTAACTATTAAAACTAACTCTAAAAATAAAAATAAAAATGCAGTTATTTAAGTTAGAAGGTCATTATTCATTGAAAAAAAAAATTGGACTGGAGTTCTCTATTGTTGACCTACCCGAAATTGTATCCACCAGCGGGGTTGATATCGAAGGCTGACTTCAGGATCTGAGCCACGATCTTGTCTGCGGGAACGGGGACTGCGGACACGAAGGCAACTGCGGCCAGGACGAAAAAGATTGCCTGCAAATGCAAATTAACATCAGAAATAACAACAATTAAAAAAAATATTAATTTTGAACAAAAATCGCAGCAACAATATTAATAATAAAAAACGGTAAAGATAAAAATTTTAGTATCGCTAGACATTGGCCGATACGGTCGGTAAAATTTTTATGATTGACAGTTTATTCGAGAAGTGGACTTACCAATTTCATGGTGACGATTTTTTGCTTATTACCGTACAGAGGCAAACCAGATACTGATAGCTAACAAATTGACGAAACGTCTTTTATACTCATCCCAAGTTACTTAAGAGTAAACAAGTCCTATTAGCAGCTACTTGTGTTGTTTTTATAGATATGTCTTCTTTACAGTAGGAATGCACTTTGGCCAGCACATAACTGATTATTCCCATTCAATTATTCGGAGTTTTTCTTAATTTATAGAGATTAATTATTACGATTTTTTTCAGAGAAACATCAATCTCGTCATTTATTCTGTATATGTATGATTTCCCACATTTAATGTATTATATAAGATATACATATTCGGGTTAGATCTCGTGATTGTGTTTGTAGCTTTCAGTGCATCAGTGAACTGAGTGGAACATATTGGTGTTCTCACCATGACACCACAAATACACCTAATCAAATTTTATGAACCCTATTAAAATGAAACATAAATAATAATGATACGTGATAAAATATTCATAACTAAATTGCTTTTTTCAGTTATCCTCATCAAACCGCCACTAGCGATCCATTACTGGATTAATGCCTTCCCAAAATACTCTCACTCTCCTGCGTTACATTCTGTGCTTTGCGCCGGTTTTTAGAGGGCCTTAAAACCTCTTTGTTAAATTTCCAAACAATTTCAATCTTTTATCAATCCTCTGAGAAATGTGTCCTGCCATTTCCATTGCAAAAGACTTCAAATACTTGTCTTATTTATAACTGTTAAATAGGTTCAATATTCCATTCCGTGTGATGGAAATGACGTTGCCTGTGAAATTAGTTTCGTTGATCGAGAAACTCCAGACTAAAAAAGCTTATTTCCTCCCATCCAAATGATGGAGCTGTGTTCAAAGATGCACGATTTTATTTATAGAAGAAATAAAAACCTTGAGTGAGGATTAAACATAAAAATGAATATCCTACCGATAAAAAAATAAGTTTAGATTGGATTTATATATCACTCTTATAAAGCTTTCAACGGTAATTAGTCAATTCAATCGATTTTATTATTATTTATTCAATAATTCCAATATCAGTTTGTGGTGTCATTTTAATTAAATGAAAACAAATCACTTTGTATACATCACTTATTTAATCACATTATCAACATGTTTCAAAACCAGTGGCTTCTTCGTCGGGCCAAAGTTAAAGTATTTTTAAAATTTTCATTATTTTATATTGCGTTTAATAATTTCATTTATTTTTTTATTATGTATTTTTGTATAAGTTACTGTTTATTGTAATTTTTTCAACTACCGTATTAGTCTAATGCCCGTACGTTTAAATTTAAGATATAGAACTTTACTAAAAAATAATAAAATCGTTATTAAATTAACAAGGTACTGATCTGAAGAAGGTGGGGTTATGTGCTAAAATGATTGACTCTAAATTTAAATTAAATGGTGGCTAGAAAATTCATATTAAATTTTTATTTCGAACTACAATTATTATTCAGGATTCTTTTCCTATGTTGTACATTCATATGAATTTGAGGTTATGAAGGTCTCCGTGTATTCTTAAGAATAAAAAAAAAATTATTTGTCTAAGAAGGTACAAAGTTTTAGATAGTGCATTTTCCTGAATACCTGCCTACCTGCTAGAATAAATGAATCAAATAATTTTTTCTGTCGAAAACTCGTGGTAGATGTTTAATAATTGAATTTATAAGTTACATATTTTAAAATAGAGCATGATACTAAAAAATAATTTAATCAATCAAATGAAATCAAATCACTTTGTGTACGTACATCACTTATTTAATCAAAATTCAATTGTCTTGTACCACGAGTTTTCGACAGAAAATAATTTAATTCATTCATTCTAGCGGCTAGGCAGGTATTCAGGAAAATGCACTATTTAAAACTTTTAACCTTTTTAGACAAATATTTTGTTTACTCTTAAGTATCCACGGAGACTCTCATAACCTCAAATTCATATGTATGTACAAACTAGGAAAAGAATCCTAAATAATAATTGTAATTTGAAATAAATATAAAATCGAAAAATGAAACAATTCAACTTTGTATAAACCACTTATATAATGCGTAAATCCGACCGGTTTCGGAAAACTGTCAAATTAGTATAAGCTTTCCCTTTCCGAAACCGTTTTATACAAAGTTGAATTGTTTCATTTTTCTATAATGGATAACCACAAAGTAATAACTACATTCAAAAATATAAAATTGGCAAGTACAGCCACAAAAGCTAAAACGTATAAAACTTGACAGTTAATCGAAACTGTCAAATTAGTAGAAGCTTTCCCTGAAGAAGGAACGTTTGTTCCGAAACGAAACTTGGTATTAACGTTTGTTTATACCAAGTATATATATTTGGAGAAATTTTTTCTCTTTTGAATTGGGTAGTTTCGTTAAAAAGAAATTTATATATTGTAATTAGTTTTAAGAACCATATGTTTTTCTATTAATCTGTATATGTATGTATTTTTTTAAATAAAAATAAAAAAATATATATATTTAAGTTGAATTGTTTCATTTTTCTATAATAGATAACCACAAAGTAATAGCTACATTCAAAAATATAAATATATAATATAAATTTTCTAGCCACCACTTCATTAAAATTTAGGGTCAATCATTTTAGCACATAACCCCACCTTCTTCAGATCAGTACCTTTAACAAAATGCTTATAAGTAACAAACGACAATTGAAAAGCTTTCATTCTTATATTTTGTTAAAAATTATGGCACAGAAATGAAGGTTGACATTCGATTTAAAAGATATTGAAATAATTCATTACAACTACCATATTCTGAAGCTTTGAACCTTTTTTCCAGAGCGTTGTGTTTTCTGGGTAATAACCCAAATCGGGGAGTTGATAATTCATTCTACTTTCAGATTGTAACTCACAAATGATTAGAGAGAAATAATAGGAAATGGTTACCCTTACACTTATGTGGAAGTCGTTAAAGTAAGCATCGTGCTACCAAAAGGTTCTTGGAACTCAGCGCAAAGGATAAAACCCATGATATTTTAACTTCTCACCTTGGCCGATTCTTGAATTAAACTCTTAGTATTTTCCTTTTCCGAAAAATGAATCTGGGAAAATCTTCAACTCCATTTCACAGAACCGTATTAATTAATATTTTTCATAAGCGTGAAGAAAATTCAACGTCCACACAAAAACCTTGGTGCTTTATTATTAATACAGTTTGCAGGACATGGCTATCACGATAGCATCTTCCCGTATTATGTTCAGAAACATCATTGTGATATGTTAAAAGCTTATTACTTATTTGGCTTTATGTGAACATGCACATTAATGTGCATACTTTGGCACATCAGTTCTTTAATTTCCTCAAAGAAAATTAACACCTGTATTTATGCGCCTTTGCACTTATGGGTTGAAGTTCACCTTCGAATCTCTCCCCAGTGGAATGTTTATAGTTGCACTGCTCGATAATAACAGATAAGATCATTTCTATTAAATACGTGGATATCAACATCAATTTGTGTCATCTAAAATCCACAGTTAATGTAAAGTCGACATCAATACAAATATAACTTGCATCACAAAAGCACGAACATCCTAATCAAACCCCGCAAAAGTTAAATTTCAAGCACTTCTGGAGAAGTGCGTGAAACCTGCGTGGGAGAACCCTCGCTGATATTTCTTCTACCCAGCTAAAGTCGTGGTGTATCTAATTATCTTCTCTCGTAAGACATGAAAAAGCAGACAAAATCATCAGGAAATGGAGCTCATAGCTACAGAGCCTCAGAGTAAACTTGAATGACCTTGAAAACTGGAGAAATTGTGCAACATTTATCAACTTAAGAAAACCCACATACCACCTACATACATACATTACATCAAATATAATATTTGACCAAACCACGCGCGTCGTATCTCACCAGATCTGAATAATTGTGAAAATACACAGTTGCTATTTACTTATGACGGTTCGGCAAGTGAACTGTAACCTTTTGGTTTGAATCAAGCGCATTAGTCAATCTAACGATAATTTATTTGTCAATTATTATACAGAATGATTTTTCTGTTGTTTGTCACCACACGATTTATTTTTGATTTTCTTTTGTACAAATTTTTGATGTGATGTGTGTTTATTGATTTTATTTATAATTATTAAGTATCGGTTAATTGCTTGTATCTTGCCGTGGTGCAAAAACGAACTAATTGGTGTGATGTGGTTCCGTCCTGTTGGAACCATTTTAAATTTAGACCCGAACGATCTAATTCGGGCACCAAGAATTATTTCAACGTATCGCAAAAACAAGACTGCAACTACTGTTAGAAATTTGCATCTTTTGTATTAAAAAAATGTGGCCTAATTATTCCACCCGCTCATTTTGCGCACCATTATAATGTTTTGTTTTGCGCGGCGTAATCTCATAATACAAGTTTGTTCAACTTTCGGCTTATCTGTAAACTGTGCGTCTCTGTAAACGGAGTTTCAAAATTCTTCCTCTAAGCAGCATGAATTCAATTGCAAGGCCGAGAAAATCTAACAACGTATCTGACGGGCTTCTCTCCTAAATTTTAAAAAATGAACTGCTAAGAATACACAAAAATAAAATGGCGATCAATTAACGAGAAAATGTAAATAATTTCACCCTATACTTTATCTCGAAAAACCTCATGTCGAATTGTAAATATCTTACAATAAAAAGTTTTGTGTCATAATGAAATTTTGTGTACAAATATTGTAACAAAACAGCTTTTAAGGGGCATTACGATGGTTTTAATGGTTCGGTACCTTCATAAATGTTCATCAATTGTTCGGACCTCTAACCCCGTTCAAGGTCAAAACAATAGTGGTCGGTGTAAGTACGTAAATGTATTTAAAATTTGATCGGTCGTTGGCTGAGATGGCATTGCAACTGGTTCCCATCCAAGCATCATGAGTCCAATTCCTCGGCTGGCTAAGACCCTCATCAGGACACTAGGAACATTTTCGATTACTGTGATGGTAGTAGGAGATTTTCAAATTTGAATGTTTGTCTTACTTTTATTTTATTTTTTTATTATTAATTGCATAAATATTATGGTTACATTAATGGATTTTTCGACCACCATGCTAGGCTGATGCCCGTGTTATGGTGGTCGATATTACTTTTTCTATCGTGCCAACACTGGGACACACTTCTTGAACTTAAAATAAATCTAAGAAACTGATAGAGGGACCAGTCTTGTATAATTTCAAAAAATCTTAAGCGCCCTCCAATACTAAAAATAATTCGATCAACATCCCTTTACATAAGGCAAGGCATACTTTGACATTAAAATAATCCTTGGAAACCTTTAAAGCCAGATTTCCAACGGGGGCGGTACCGCCCTCAGTGGGCTGTGGAGTCTTCTGTGGGGGCAGTAGCGGGTCTAGAGACAAATGGGGGGCTTTCAAGGGGGGCAGCCGAGAACCTATTGAAGAAATAATTAATAACAACAACAAAAAATCAGTAGGTGCAATTCACATGCGGTAGAAGTGAAAACTTTAGAAAATTAAAGGAGACAAGAGTTGGGAGACTACGAAGCACTTTCTTTTGTGTTTTCTTTGCCTATTCATTTTAGAGTGGTTTGAAGATTGGATATTGATATTACAATTTTTTTTTTGTTTGATTTTGTACGATTCGATCCTTGGTCCGCCGAATGTCTGGCCACCAAGGTTCGTCAGACGCTTTATTCCACTAGACCAAGGGAGGCTTGCGAGGGACCGTGGATTTATGGTATTATATTGGAACCAAGCACTGGTAAAATAAATAAAATATTTTATTGCTCTCTCATTCTCTCGCAGGCTTAATGCTATAGATATTTGTGTTCGTATCTTTTTAGTGTCGCTTGCTTCCGTTTCATCGAGTACCAAATCATAACGGTGATAAAGAAGTTTTCACTTCAAAACCTTTGCATATATGTGCGTGAGTTCAGTGCAGTAGCAAATTTACTTTGTAAGAAAAGGAACGGACTCCACATCACCGTGACGATTTGCGACTGATATTGACGAAATTTTAAAAAAGGGAACGTACTGCACATCACAGAGCTTGACGATTTACGACTGATATTAACGATATTTAAAAAAGGAACGGACTGCACATCAAAGAGGTGATGATTTACGACTGATATTGACGAAATTTAAAAAAAGGGAACGGACTGCACATCACAGAGCTTGACGATTTACGACTGATATTGGCGATATTGACGATATTTAAAAAAGGAACGGACTGCACATCACGAGGTGACGATTTACGACTGATATTGACGAAATTAAAAAACAAGGAATGTACTGCGCATCACAGAGCGTGACGATTTGCGACTGATATTGACGAAATTGGTACCCGACATTAACAATTTATTAAAATTAAGCCAGCCTCTGCCATGTAATTTAATTGTTTGTTACTTTTTTTAATTTTAAAAGAATGTTTGAACATTTTTCTATTTTATTTAGTGGTCATTTTTAATTTTCACATTGCGATATTTAGTAGGTAGACAAAGTGTATCAATATTTTAATATTTGGTAAAACTATTGAGAGACGGGACGTTGGAATTTTTTGCTTGTACAGGGGCGGTAGTCTATGAAGGTTGGTAACATCTGCTCCGAAGGCTTAAAGCAATAATTTTTTTTTTTGCATGAGCTCCACTCGGGGGCCCTGAGGAAAATAATTTCCCTCAGGGCCTATTTCATCTTTGGGGATGCTGTGTGAAGGGTTTTTTAAGGAAAGGAAATAGAGGAGAGTTCTGGGAAGGAAAAGGGTTTAAGTGGTGGGTAGGAATCTGGGGTTCAGTGCGTCCTGATCATCCGCCTTCAAGACCTAGACAAACCTCACCCCATGAACCCGGGCACCCTTGCTAAATCACTAAACGTAGCGAACCACTTGGGTTGACCTATGGCAGAGGTTTGGTTATCCAATAAAGGTTCCCGGGACGGCGGTACCCATTCCCACCTCCCAAATTGAAGATATTACAGTACTATTTTTGATACATGCAATTTGTGGTGGAATTTCATTATAATGATTTGCAAAACTGTGTCACGTTCAAACATTTTAAAAAAGTGGGTAAAAGTTTTGAAATTGTTTTAGTAAATCATCTTTATTTATTTATTTTACCTGTAAACTAAATAGAAAAAAATAAATAAATATATGTACAACGTTCATTTTTAAGTGCAAAAAAATATCAACCAAATTTCATTGATGACTAGGTAGGTATTAATTTGTCTATTTTGATAACAAATTCACAATTACAATCATTTGTCATCTCGATTGGACAGCTCGGGTCAGACGATGTTTTAACTTAATTTAAAATGCAGTTATCACGTTCACGGAAGTGCATTTATAAGATGTTTTCTGTTAAACGTATTACTTAACATTAGATCATGTCCACTTTAGTAAAGTTATTCGTTTATTAAGTGATTCGACCGAACAAATTGGCGTCACCATTTGGTTTGTTAATATGAGATTTTTAGCTCTTCTCGTCGAATAATTACAATATTTTTTGAGTTTACTGGCTTGCCAGTGAAAATTTTATTGAATTATTGCGTCATTTATGACATTTGTAATTTTTCTTGAAAATCCAGTAGATAGTTGCATCTAATTAATGAAACATACAACTATTAAATAAGCTTTTGAAATGGGAAAAATCTTAACCTTTCATTTGTCGCAAGCCGGCGAGCTCGAAAAAAGTTTTAGTTTTTTTAATGCGATTTTAATACTTATGTATAAAGAAACTGTATAAAGAACAAGGTCATAATCGCTTGCACCAATATCTTTCTTGAAGTAACAGTTGATTTGATTAATCTCTAGCTACCCGGAATATTTTTAAATAAATTTTCTATGATTCTATGTCAATGGCGATAAAATCGATATTTTACGTTTTCAAATAAGTTTAAAGGCCTTTATTTATTTGAAAACTCTTTTGAATTGTATGTCTTCATGTTGGGTATGTATTCAGATTTGTGTAGAAATAATGAAATCAGTTTATATTAGTATAATTATATTTTTTTTATTTCCAAAATGGGAGATTTTTCAAATCTTTTTTTTTTTTAGCCATTCTGGAAAAACCTCTTATAATATTATCATGTAACATACATTAATAATAAGGTATATTGCATATAATCGTTTTCAATAGTGTTTAATAGAATTTTATAAAATATATATAATTATTATAAGCAATAATTATCAGCCTGAAACACTCATCTACATTGAAAAATCTTCCGAGAAAAGATACTTACCGCCGTATAATAATTTTTCCCTTTGTGCTATTCATAAAAATCTTGTCTTAAACGTTAGTTTATCAATCAAAAAATAATAAAAATATATATACTTTTTTTAATGAAAATTAGGTCCAACTTTCCCGATTTTAACGGTTTGGATGTCTATAAAATAATAATTATTAAATAAATATTTGTTTTCTTAATATTCTGGACTGAAAATAGTAAATAATAAGTTTGTATTTATTTTGGAATATGGATTATCTACAATCATAATCGCTTTACAGATACTAACATAATTACTATCCATTACAAAAAGGGGTAATATTAAACCGAATCACCCATCTGTAATTAATTATAATACAGGTACCTAACTACTGTTAGAAATAGATTTTTAATATTTTTTATGTGAAAACCGCACGAGAGTCCCAACTGCTCTCATCTGGAGCCAATGAGAGCAGCCCCAATTGGGGTATGTTGCGAGGCTGAAAGTAATAGGGAGGGGAAGATGGGGGAGTAACTGGCTATTCAGATTTTTTTACCAAACACGGCTAAGCCATTTCAAGGAAAGTTTCAATTCTTAATGGTGGTCTTACACCAGGCCGATACTGAGATATGTTCCACTCTGCAAAAAATAACATACACAATATGTTATTTTTAAATGAATTTCACGAAAGGAATTTTGAAATAATCCGCGACCTTCGAATTGCTAGTTGAAAGCCTTACCCCTTGACCACGGAGGCCGGAGATACAACCTACAAACAATAAGGAACTCCAGTGAAAAATATTATGGGTTAAAAATACATATTCATATAAATCAACAAACGCTGATTCTGAATATACGAGTTTTATTATGTAGGTACTAGCTGGTACCCGGCATGCGTTGCTATGCCATTTAATAAATAAATTGTTTCTCCCTGCGTATCCTTTCCCATTCATCCCATTCCCCTTCCGCCTCCCCTCCCCTCTCCCGCGTCCCCTTTCCCTCTCGCGTTCCCACTCCGCCTCCTCCACCTTCACTCTCCCCACCCCACGAACCCCCTACCTGAGTTCCCCTCCCCCCTCCCCGTATTCAAATTTTTTTTAAACGCCAAAAAACGTCAAAAATGGTTATAGATTGCCATCTAGGGCTAAAAACCGAAAGCTAATCAATGCAAGCAATTCTAAATCTTTATAGCACCGCTGTGATTTGGATTTCGGATGAAACGGAAATGACGATTACTGCACCTGCGACGCATCGCAGTGAAAAATTGAGCAGGAAGCTCCTCGTCCCCCTTTCGCGAGAAAAAAAATAACAATTAATTATATCACAATTGTTATTTTTTTGTATCATATTTAATAATACCGTTTGCATCACATGCTCTGTCAGAGTATACAGAATCTGAATAAATGATAAAAAAACACATTAGATACGTTTTAAGATTTTCAAGGCCAAAAGTATTTTCGTTATTTGTTTTTGGGGTTTTATGCCCTGTTGCGCTACCTCCTTCTTTAGCCCACGTTTCGGACAGCGTTTCAGTGTCCATCATCGGGTCAGATCCGGCAGATCCGATAGATGTGTGCCACATCTACCGGAGGTAGCGCAACACGGCATAATACCCCAAAAACAAATAACGAAAAAAACACATTATTTATTTAGTATATACTGGTGTATACACAATAAATATATACATATACTAGCTGGTTCGCGGCATGTATTGCTATGCCATTTAATAAATAAATTGTTTCTCCCTGCTTGTCTTTTCCCATTCGTCCCGTTCCCCTCCCGCCTCCACTTTCCCTCTCCCCACTCCACTTCCCTTCTTCCCTTGTTCCGCCAACTCCCTCCCGAGATCCCCACTCCCTACCCGAGTTCCCCTCCCCCCTCCCGCATACATTCTCATACCTACATCGAGTGACAGCTGTGTTTTGCTCTGCTCCCGAAATCAATTGTTATTATTTTATTACAGTGAACTAACATTCAGTGCACTTGTCATAACTGATAAGAATTATTCCTTTTTACTTGGAAAGTGTTGCTTTCCCACTAGTGGATAATTAATTGACAGTTTTAGAAACTAAAACATTATCAAAATATCACAAGTGAACTAACTGTCAAATAAAGAGTGAAATAGGCAGTGTTTGACCTTACAACCAAATAACAATTTCAAAATGGCACTTCAGAAAAAAATCTGAGAAGTAAAGGGCAAACGACCGGGACTAGTCTCACATCGGAGTCCCAGGGTATAAATATTGATCTCCTACTGGAAAAGATGGAGATGAAGATGGAAAAAAACTTGAAGTGTTTAAGCAAGCAATAATAAAAAAAATTGATGATGAAAATCAAGAAAGCAGAAGCACGAGAGACTTTATCAGCCGGCAATATGATGACATCCATCTAAAGATGGAGACCATTATTAAACTGGTTTCGGAAGTAGAATCAATGCGAAAGGAATTAACAGAAAAAGATGGGATAGTAAAAAGCCTTGAAGTTAGACTAGCAGAAGTGGAGCAGAGAACGCGTGAAGACACTCTTGAATTTGCTGGAATTTCAGAAAAAGAGGGAGAACAGCCAGCAGAAATAATTAAACGAGTGGTCACAGTGACAGGTGTCGACTTAAAAGGCGATGATATTCTCGATATCAAGAAAATTCCAGACCGACGACCAGGAGTCCCCCCAAAATTCCACGTTAAATTCACTAATCCCCAAAAAAGGCGACAGATTCTACTGAACAGGAAGCTACTCAACCCTACCACAACCCAAGGAAACGGATACCAGAAGATTTTTATTAGCGAAATCCTTGGTGCCTATTTCAAAGATCTTCTGTGGAGGTCGAAGACTAAGGCGAAAGAAATGGGATATAAATATGTCTGGTACAAAGAATGTAAGGTGATGGTTAAAAAAAATGAAAATGACAGAGTAATATATATCAAACACTCTGATGACCTTAAAAAAATTGATTAATTTTCCTATTTGAGAGTCTCACTTTTACCGGTCATTCACTGGGTCGACTCCCCTCAGTTCGGTGAGTCATGTTGTATACTATTATTTTCAAATTGCAACAATAATTCACCTCTACCACTTTCAATGAAAGGTTGTAATCCCCAGTGATGGCTATGGATTAGTGTTTCTCTTATTTAAGGGAATTAAACAATTTATTTTTTTTTGTAATATAAATTTTAATATGGCTATTACCATTAATAATACATATGAAGAACTAGGTGATCAAGACAATTTGTTTATAACATCAGATGCAAAAATATGCAAATACGTAACAACCGATTCAAAAAACACTATTATTATGCACCAAAATATTAGGTCAATTAATAAAAACTTGATGAACTACAGATACAGCTTAACCACCTTAATATAAAATTTGATGTTATTATTCTTACAGAATGTTGGTTGACAAATATTTACACACCAAAATTTATAACTCACTACTCTTCATTCAACTCATCAAAACATGATAGTCAGAACGATGGAGTAGTGGTATACACAAAAAACGACCTAAACTGTGTTGTAACGGAAGTAAACATTATTGACGCGAGCTGTATGCAAATAATGTATAATAATGATACGTGCATTCTAGCAATATATCGCTCTCCATTGATTCGTAATATAACACCATTTCTTAACAGTCTAAATAGCATACTCTCAAATCTTTCCTACACTAAAAACATAATAATTATGGGAGATTTAAATATCAACATACTTCCAAATAACCCACACCATCAATGCCACGACTATCTGAACATGTTAGAGTTCCATGGATTAATTAGTACCATCAATACACCAACAAGAATAGCTAATGAATCAACATCATGCATTGATCACGTTATGGTCAAAACTAATAAACAAAACAAAAGCATTGTTTACAAATCAACAATTACAGATCATTACACAACAATATTTACATTGCAATCCGACACCACAAAAAATAAAAGTAATCAGACAATTATGTACAATAATATTAATTTTGAGAATTTAAAAGATATAATTAAAAGTAAATCTTGGCAGGGGCTCTTCCAAATAAAAAACTCAGATGATGCATGGAGATATTTCGTTGACTATTTGAAAAATGAATTAATTAATAATACTACAATTCTGATAAAACACACTCCAAACAAAATTAAACCTTTAAAATCATGGATAAATTATTCAATCATCAACTGCATTCGTAGAAGAAACGCATTACACAAAAAAGTGAAAGAAAATCCTTACGACATAATATCACTAAACATCTATAAAAGATATAGAAATACATGCGGCGAAGTCATTAGAAAGGCGAAAGAAATCTACTACAGAGACAAAATCCAAGAAAGTAACAATGATCCCAAAAAATATGGCAAACTCTAAGAGAAGCCACAAATACACAAAACACTAAAGACAAACAGGACATAAGTAAACTTTGTATTGACGGAAAAATTATTGACACCTCAAAAAACCCCAAGCTCGTTGCGGATTATATCAATAATTTTTTTACAAATATTGGTTCAAATCTTGCTTCTCGTCTACCAAATTGTGAGAATGCTCTACCTGCTGAAGCAGAACTTCAATTTCCCAAAGGAAGATTCAATTTTCAAACTGTGTCAAGGGAAGAGATTCTAAAAATAATTAATTCCCTAAAAAACACGTCTTCTGCCGGGGTTGATGGAATATCAACCAAGATTTTGAAAACGCTGGCTACGGAAATTACATTACCTTTAGAATACCTAATTAACCTTAGTATCACTCAAGGACACTTCCCCTCAAACTTGAAACAAGGTATTGTTATTCCCATACATAAAACAGGTAACAAGACAGACATAAACAATTACAGACCAATAACTATACTGACCACACTATCCAAAGTATTTGAAAAAATTATCAATGCTCAGTTGGTAAAATTTCTGGTGAGCCATAAAGTACTCTCAGAAAATCAATACGGGTTTCAAGAAAACAAGAGTACTTCTGACGCTATTGCCGCCGTAACTGACTTCATTGTGAAAAACCTCGATAAAAGCAAAAAATGTATTTCAATATTTTTAGACCTCTCTAAAGCCTTTGATACAATATCACACAGTAAATTATTAAACAAACTTCAAATAATCGGTATTACAGGCAACGAACTTAACTTTTTTAAGAGCTACCTTGATGACCGCAAGCAACAAGTGAAAATAATTAACACACTTAGCAATCAGTGCTCAACTCACTATGGGATACCTCAAGGTAGCATATTAGGACCATCTTTGTTCCTTTTATATATCAACGACTTATGTAACTTTAACATTCAGGGAAAAATAGTTAGTTTTGCCGATGACACTGTTTTACTATTTGAAGCTGACACTTGGCAAGCTGTTAACAAAAAAGCTGAAACGGATATAAACATTATAAAAAAGTGGTTAGATACAAATACGCTCACATTGAACACTGAGAAAACTAAATGTCACATCAAGCATAAATATAACAGGTCAACCTCATGATGACGCCTCTATTAGAATACACACATGTTTAAATTCCGATGAATCTTGTCAGTGTCCCTACATTGAGCGCACTACACAGATGAAGTATCTCGGCCTCACAATTGATCCATATCTCAAATGGAATATTCACACTCAAATAATTGCTAACAAAATAAGAAAAACCATGCACTTTTTCAGAACGATACGAAACTTTCTCGACTTAAAACACTTGAAAATGATTTATTTTGCAGTCTGTCAATCCATTATTGAGTATGGTATCATAGCATGGGGAGGCGGTACTGCATCAGCACTGGACCCAATCATAAAGGCACAGAAAACTATTATAAAATTAATTCTTAGACTACCTCTAATTACAGACTCCAACTTAATCTTCAATATTATGAATGTGTTTGACGTTCGGCAGATATATGCAAAAACAATCCTCACTCATCTATACACAAATATACACAAATACTATGAAAAAAGATTAAACACTCGCTGTACTCGAAACAATAACAAATATTTACTACAAATTCCCATAACTCATACTACTTTTGGTCAACGAAGCTTCAGACACCTTGCAACAAGACTTTACAACATTCTTCCAATTAGTATAAAAAAATGTGATTCACAAAAAAATTTCAAAAAAAACATAAAAATTTGGATAAAAAATAATGATAGAGCATTTACCGGTGCACTCACCCAAATTCGAAATTAATATTGAACCAATGCTGTTATTATTGTACCAATGTTATTGTTATTATTAATGCAACCATTCTATTGTGTGATTTTATTCTAATGTAAGTGTAGGTATGTTCACAGTATAATAAATTGACATAAAATTACTGCCTCAACACAGGCTAGCCTAGTGAGGCAGGTTATGAGAAACCTAAATTTATAATTATAAATCTCTATTCTTTAATTACCTACTGTATATACGTATTTTGTTTTTTGATATTAACTTTCGTACGTATGCAACTTTTAAACTGTACTTTTACTGTACTTATGATGTACTTTTTGTTTTTGTAGTTATAAATCTTCATTTTTTTTTGTTCAATAAAGATATATTATTATTATTATTCCATACATTCAGTCCCGGTACATTCAGTTTTTAAACAGCTCGCATGCCACCTAATGCAATTTTTTATACAAATTTCATAATGCCAGAGCTCAACTGTAGTTTTATACAACCCTTTTCTTGACAATAATGAACACAAAAAAAAGAATTATGCAATTTGGTGCAGTTGTTCAGAAGTTATGCGCGTAAATGTTTTTGAATCATTTTTTGAATCATTTTTATTTATATAGATAGATAGATAGATAATATATAGAAGAAGAAGATTATTAAGCATTTAATTTAAAGTCATTATTTAAAAACGAATAAATCACCATCACATTAAAACACAGTTTTTTTACATTAGCTCCAAACACTGGCGAAAAAAATCCCTCGGGGCCTATGTCATCTTTGGGGATGCTTTTAAGGTAAAGGAGAGTAAGTTCTGGGAAGAAAAAAGGCATGAGGTATGGGTAAAAATCTGGGGAAGTGACGGACGTATGAATCCATTCCTTCCACTGCAGGGCAAGGTGATGGGTACAGGTCAAAAACCTTCCTCAACCAGTCTCTTCCGATCCGGACCGCCACGCAGTAGGTCGGGAAACGCTCCCCCGTGAACCCGGGCCCCCTTGCTAAGTCATCGCCCGGGAGAGTTGCTTATACAATAAATGGTTACCGGAGCGGCGGTACCCATATCCGCCTCCCAAATTATGAATGTTTGGTTGGTACGACTGTATCTGCTGATGGGAAAGGACACGCAGGGGAGGGGCCTGTCTCCTTCGCATGTTTATTATTATTTTAGGCACCAGATTTAAATGTCCGGGTGAAATTTTCCCCACAGGAAAAACTAAACCCTTTCACACACTTCCTCAAATGATCATCTAGTCAATCCACGCTATGAAATTTCACTATATAAGTATTATAAATACAAAACAATACATGAACAACATGTCAACCTACCAGAGACCAAATGGGAAAATAATTCACCAACTCCAGATATTTTCATATCAGAGGGTTCGGCTCTATTATTATTATTATTTGGTCTATTATTTTATTTTCCTGTGTGTGCTAAAACAGCACTATCTTTGTTAATTTTTGTTCTCTCATCATTGTTTTGTAAATACTGTATATTCTTTATTTCATATTATTTTCTCAATATGATAAGGAGCACTGTAGGATAATTTTTAAATTTATTATAGTTAAGCGCACTTAAGTGAAATGACACAAAACTGCGCTATATAAATATAACGTTATTATTATTATTATTCGCAATTCTCCTGGGGACGAGGGAGGGATTGCGAAGGAGACATAATAGCGGTAGGGGATAGCAGAGGGTAAATTTGGAAAATCCATGGTCTGCTCACGCGTCAGAAAACCTTCTGTTTTATTCGTGTTCGCATAAGATGGAAGAAGAAAAAATATTGTGTACCTATCCAAAAGCACTTAAATAAACAGAATTAAAATACAAAAACTTATTTGATGGCATTTCAACGCATGCCAGGGCGGGATGGGACAGGGTGAGACCCCAGATACACCACTGATCTCACGTGAGGGGAATGGGGGGGGGGTTCCCACCAAATCTCACTTAATCTCACCAAGGGGGGTCTAAATTGGAAAAAAACGTGCTCAAGTAATTAATGTATAATCAAAAAATCAACCCGTAAAACGTAAAGTTTTTTTTTCTATAAGGCATCTATTTTCAATTTTCGACCTAGTTGCGCCATCTTTTCGGCCGGCTAGTAATTTTTTTTTTTACATAAGCTTCACACGGGAGGCCCTGAGGAAAATAATTTCCCTCAGGGCCTATGTCATCTTTGGGGATGCTGTGTGGAGGGTTTTTTTAAGGAAAGGAAGGAGATGAGAGTTCTGGGAAGGAAAAGGGTTTAAGGGGTGGGTAGGATGGGGGTTCAGTATGTCCTGGTCATCCGCCTCCAAGACCTAGACAAACCTCACCCCATGAACCCGGGCACCCCTGCGAAATCACCAAACGTAGCGAACCACTTGGGGTGACCTATGGCAGAGGTGTTGGTTATCCAATAAAGGTTCCCGGGGCGGCGGTACCCATTCCCGCCTCCCAAATTAATTTCAAAGAAAAAAATATTTGTTTGTTGGTTTGACTGAGGACTTAGCCTTCCTTCCCAGGGACTAACTAAATTGAGCGAACACCGCTAACGCCTATGCCAAATCCTATTTGGATCGTACCGACATTTATTTCGTATATTAACTGATGTAAATTTTGAAATATCATTATTTCGAGAAAAAATCGTGAGCGTGCGTGTTTGTGTACTTTCATTTCATTCACGAAAACAAAATCGCAATTCAAATTCAGATATAGGTACCCTAGTGAGACATGCATCGAATAATGTAATGTAAACATACCTTATGTAGATAAATAAAAATAGAGGATGAACCGAAACCGGTTGGATTAAGAAATAATAAAGTGGAATTAAAACAATGTTATTTTATTGTGTTTATTATAATTATGTATTCCCACGAGTGTTTACTACATGTGAAGATCAAATACTACATGTGAAGATCAAATACAAGTATTTAAAAAAGAGGAGAGGTTTTTACCTTTTAATATGTACGAGTATGTTCCTAAAGACAATTAAAAAAACATATTTTCAAAACGTAAGGCGTTCTTTACACATATTTTGACGGGAGCATCAATTTCATAGTCGATTTAACAACAACTAAAAAATAATAAACAACTGGTTTTTTAATGATATTTAACAAAATCGCTTTTAATACCGCCAACTAACAAGGAATTTCAATCTCTGAAACGTCAAAAATGTGCATACAAGCACATATATAAACGTGTACTGGGTATCATTAATTATCTGATGCACTATACAATATACAAAGAGGTGATATAATATGGTTTATTATTTGTTGGTGAGACGTAGGTACGAGCACCTACCTAGATGGGCCTTAATTCTTAAACTTGTTTTTTTCGCTTTAAAATAATAGGTACTTTAAAGCCATTATATGAATTCATAATGACATAAAATTAAAGTTTTATGTTCTTGTAATCATTTTTTTACGAAACAATGAGGGTTACCGAAAATTGAACAGTTTTAAATAACGTTAAATTTTTCTTCAGACATTTTGCAGGTGCGTTATTGATGGTGATTTTAATTGTATTTAATTAATATTTTACAGAATGTATAGTAAAATGGTCAGTTTTTGGATTCGAAACGCTCCTTCTATTCCTAATGCTTTACAACTTTCCCGTAATAGAGAATGCTATCGGTATCCTTGATCCGGAAAGTTAGAGCTACAGAGCTGTAACATACATTTAAAAAAGTAGCAGCAAAATTATAATAAATGCACAACAGTGATTTCATATTGATTATAGCAAGACAGTATAATATTTTCCCAATAAGTTAAAAATTAGAGTTATTTGACTCCAATTTTCAAAAATGGTTTTAAAAGTGATGTTTGTAATTTGTAATTACAGACCAATATGCGTTCAATCCACCATATCGAAACTCTTTGAAAGCCTAATACTTGACAAACTTTTGACACAAATAAAACCTGTAATATCACCTTACCAGTTTGGATTTATGCCAAGTAGAAGTATTCTTTCCAACTTAATTATGTATGAAAATTTTATAACCAGTGCTTGTAAAGAAAAAAAACAATTAGACTCTGTTTATACCGATTAAGTAAAGCCTTTGATACAGTTTCCCGTAAAATTCTCATTTGGAAATTAGGAAAGCTTGGTATACGTGGCAATCTATTAGCCTGGTTTGAAAGCTATCTTAGTGGAAGACAACAAATTGTTAGAATAAAATCCTCCCTGTCGGAAAAAGTTTATGCAACAAGTGGAGTTACACAGGGTTCATACTTTGGCCCAATCTTTTTTATCTTGTTTATAAATTATCTTACAAACATATATTACTTTTTGTTAATGACCTTAAAATTTTTAGAATTATTCAAAATATTTACCATTGCAACATTATTCAAGATAATATTAACAAATTGTTAATTTAGTGTAATGAAAATAGACTTTACTTAAATATCTTAAAATGTCAAATAGTTGGATTTTCTCGAATAAAAAATCAAATGATCTTTAATTACAACATTGATAACAATGCTCTTGAGACATTGACACAAATTAAAGTCTTAGGCATCACTTTTCAATCAAATCTTTCATTTGTTAACCACATAATAAGTACATAATCTCTAATAAGGGTTTAAAAATGTTTGGATTTAAAACTAGGCTAACTATAAATTTTAACAATGTAAAGTGATTTTGCCTACGTTAGAAGTCAACTTGAGTACAGTTCTCCCTTCTGGAACCCACATTAATTATAATGTGTGTTTCAGAACTATATGTAAGCTTTTGAAAGAATACAAAACAAATTCTTACGTTTTCTAAATTTTAAAATGGGTATTCCAGCAATTGAATGTTGAACTACAACACTATTTTAAATGATATGAATATTCTCAAATTGTCAGACAGAATAATTTTCACTGACTTGGTATTTCTTTATAAAAATCTAAATGATTTATTTGGTAATCCGGTATTGCTTGAATTGATAAGCTTCCGGATTCCACCACGTAATACTAGAAGTCAGAATTTATTTCAGTGCAGAAATTCTGGGACCTCTTTGCCCAGAATACTTAGGGATACGGAGGAAAATATTTATACCACGTTGGACATCTTCAATTTATCTTTAAACAATTTTAAAATATTGTTACTGAGGCAGGTCAGTTATGTACAAACACTGTATATTTCTTACAATTCATAAGTAAAAGCTCCGAAAAAGGGCGTTAATTAATAAATAATCTGCATAAATCTACAAAACAATTAGATTAATTTGTTACACCGTGCCATTCTTTCAAAATTTCTTAGATAAGTTTAAGTCTTATGACATCTTCCAATCACCAGCTTTATTAAATTCAGTCGATTTAAATGTCGAAATGTATAGTTGGCTTTCAGAATAATTAAGCAGAGCTCTGAAACTCGTGTGGTTTTATTTTTTTGACCTTCTCTGTTACAATTCAAGTCGTCGGTCTTATAAGTAAAAGTGTGTTAATCTTTCAATATTCTCAAAAAAATATCTTTTACACGTGGACTTGGATTTAAGAGTGAGGAACCAGAGAAAAACGGAAATATGTCACTTTTAAATCAAATTTTAGACGTATTGACTTTTTTCACAAAAAAATTATAAATTGATTTCGAAAGATTGTTATTTTATCTAGTAAAGGTATGTTTTAAATTTTGAGAAAAAATGTTTATTTTTAGTATAATAAGGTTATAACATAGGTGGTTAGCAGATTTGTTAAATTTTCAAAGAAAATTTTGTATTATGCAACACACATTTCTAATTATATAATCATGCATTAAAATAAATCAATAAATTATCTGAGAAAGCTTTGTTTCAAAATTTAAATTTTAGTTTAAATAAAATCATGAAAAAAAAAATCCGCCCACGTGTTTTGTGACGAAAATACTTCAGTTTGTCTATTTATTTACGGTCTAACAAACTAATACATTTAATATTTTTTTACATTATTATTTTGCTTAGACATTATTGAAAAATTATAAATATTTATGACCAAAAAATAATTACAAAAAGTACAAAATTTTAATTGTTTTATCATCACGCCTTTCAGCATCTTTGGATGTAGGTAAAAATGAAAGCAAATTTTGAATAAAATAAAATAGATATTGAGTTATAATTTTAAAAAGCTGGTGCGGAGAATAATTAATCTTTCTCATTGGAACCGCCATGTAAGAACATCTTTCGACGAAATTTTGATTCTCTGCCACTGGCTGGTTAAAGGACCTTAAGATTATTACGTATTCTGATGTGTATTGGCATATTTCAATGAACGACCGGATATCGCACCAATGCAGTGCATGGCCTGATTCTTGGAAGTACTGAAAAAAATATATTTTGGATGAACGCACACAATTTTTTATCAGTCTAAGTATACACTTGTTTACTGCTGATAAGTTTTAAGATTTTCACGGCCAAAAGCATTTTCGTTATTTGTTTTTGGGGTGTTGTGCCGTGTTGCGCTACCTCCTTCTTTAGCCAACGTTTCGGACATCGTTGATCCGGTAGATGTGATCTGCCGGATCTGCCCTGATGATGGACACTGCAACGATGTCCGAAACGTTGGCTAAAGAAGGAGGTAGCGCAACACGGCATAACACCCCAAAAATAAATAACGAAAATTGTTTACTGCTGGATGAAACCCTTTTCAGGATTTTCACTTTTTTTCAAATTTGAGTTCACTACTGCAAATTAAAAGCCTCGCTACAGCGGTAATCATACCGTTCAATTAACGTCTAAATACGGTATCTCTCCTATGATATCACTGTTTGTTTTATTTTAAATTTTACCTCATCTTGATATTAAACATTTTTTTCTAAACCTTTTTTTGTCTGTGATAAAGATAAATATATCACACAGCACACCTTTTCCTTATTTTCGGTTTCTGATACCAGTGATTCTAGCGTTATTCATCGTGTTTTAATTTGACCAGTTTAATTAAGATATGATTTAAGCTTAACAAAGCTGTCTAATAAATAATTTAATATCGCTCTTAAAAATAACGTTCACATACATTAATGTTGGGTAAAATCGTGATGGCAGTATCAAATTTGTGCCTTTAAAACAATAGACAATAATTTTATAAAATATTTTTTTTTTACTTTATCGGTGTTTGAAAAACGACTAAAATATATTTGAACTTTGCGTAACATTATTAAACAATGAAGACATGTAATTACGCGTTATATAAAAACGTTGTTTTTATCATGGTTTTTGATGTTGGAACAATGTATAAGCCTTCACCCCTTATAAATCTTTACGTATAATCTTTCATGAAATTAATATTAGTAACTACTTAAAATATTTTTTTAAGGTTTTGAAATATGTTATTTTGTGGTATGTTAAGGTTAAATTCAAACTAGGGAACACGAATTCAAAAAACCGTTTAAAAACAGCCCGTGGAGAAGTTATTTGAAAATATAATCGAAGTTAGTTGACCTTAACCTAAAATCAAACTAGTTTTTTTATAATATTCTACCACAAATTTAGTAATTTTCATAATAAGTACCATTATTTATCGCAATAATAAAAATATTATTCAATCATGGTTTGTTGATTTTGCTTAAAAGGTCCGAATATTTTCTCACTGCATTTTGATGTCAAAAGGCCAGGTGGTGACTTAATGAAATGCCTAGGCGATAAAAGACGTTTCATTCATGAAATGTGCGTCCGCCGTCTGGCGTCGGTTCGGTCCACTCTAGTCCACACGGCTCACGGCGCGGCGCACAGGTCATCTCAACGTCTGCATTTGCCGCCCGACTACTTTCAATTTCTTTGTATCAACGGAGCATCAGCACTTTGCGCACGTTTTGAATATTTTGTTGTTTTGATATCTCTTTCGTACGAATTATCCGCTTTAACCTTTGAGATTCGCCAGTTTCTGGCTAATGAAATGTGATGACGTAATTACACATATGACACGAATATCTTTATATCTCGGCATTGCGCAACTCAGCTAGGAATGAGTACTGTCAGGTACTCTCGATATTTTTACCCACAATGGCCATTTAGATGCAATATACCAAGAAGAAGAGTCGGTGTCATATTCGTCTTCAAGGCCGCCACCGGCCTCGAATTGAGGCTAATGAAATGAAAAATATATTAAAACAAACTGAGTTTTAGTGCGACATAATTTGTAAAAGTAAAATCAATAGAAAAAGTCGTGACATTCAGAAAACAATAATTTGAAAAAAATGTAATTTGAAACTTTTAAATGTATTTTTTTATTAGGTATGTGTATTATTTACTCAATATACACCCATCCAGCATTAAAACGCTATTAGTATTGACTTACCAAATTATTTAACGATTATTTTATAGTTTGCATAAATCGCTACGACCTTTACGATAATATTTTTTGTCTTCTTACTTTATGTGATGCGCCTAATAAATGTGTTGCTAACCTGTTCTTTGGCCCATCCAGAACAAATAATATAATGAGAACCAGGATATTCATTTTGACATAATGTACATTAATGAATATAGGCACCTATTACCTATAATATTTCAATTTAAAGGCGGACGTGGCTCTACGCAGATAATCCTACAACTAAGCACAATCAGTCATCGTTAAAGGTTTGGTGCACAAAGCATGCAGGTAGGTAGACTTAACATTTAAAAAACACAGTGCCTAATCTGCCTTAGGTGTTTATTTGGTCAAATCGAAAAGAAGAACGGTTTAGAATCCTGGTGCGGTAGTATGAATTATTCTTTCTTCTTTTTTTCCACATCTTGTGGTAGTCGTTTTCCTCTGTCGACCTTACGATCTACACCTTTACTTTGAAGGAACATTTTCACCTTGCAGTTGAACCAACCATTTATAAAAATCACTTTATATTAATATATCGTTCATGAAGACGAATATCCAATTACTCATTCTTTATATTGCGGCGCCATAGAAGCCGTTAGCAATGAAAATATTAATATATTGAAAATAAATAATGCCGGAATTCGTGTCATCGCAATACTCATAGACTTTGTCATAAAAAAGTTTATATTAAAATATTACTGACCTTTCTGAAATCGTAAATACATGCAGATACCATAATATGAGTTCAACGGTTGTCAGTTGGAGTATGTCTCGAGGGTTTCGTTATCACACGCATTGATGTATTTTGTTAGTCTCGGTAGCTAACAAGGAAAACCAATTTCTGTACACCTTTCTCGGTGAAGTACTGGGTTAATGTTGAATGTTTACAGAAACCGCCATTAAACATTTTAATTGTGAAAAAACATTGCTGATATTTTCAGAATTACTTATATTCTGTGAGTAAACTGGCAACTGAAAAAACTTATGAATAATTAAATGTTTCATGATAAATTAAGTTTGCAAGTTACATTTCTTATGCGTGCACCAAACGTAAATCGCTACTTACAACTCACACCTTAGTACCATTATTAAAAATACTGAATCATACTAATATTATAAAGGTGAAAGTTTGTATGGATGTATGTTTGTTACTCTTTCACGCAAAAACTACTGAATAGATTTTAAAAATTCTTTCACTAATAGAAAGCTACATTATTTGCGAGATATATAGGCTATATATATTGATAAGCTCTGGCGTTATGAATAATCTCTGGCGATATGAAATTATTTATCATACGTTTTCTGTCGCTAACAAAATCTATTTATTGCAAACGCCAATTGTCGCCTTAGAAACGGTGTTTTTTTTTTAAATTAGGTTACTATGGACATCCCTTTGATGTTAAAATTCAAATATGTATAAAATACTAATTCCTACTTTACTGAATGGATTTTAATGAAACTTTACAATAATATAAACATATAGGCAATAGCTCAGAGCTCTGGCATTTCGAAATTTGTCTGTAAAAATTGCAATAGGTGGCACGATTAGTAAGATATCTATATTTTTTTAATAATATTACAATGAATTACTACAAACAAATAAACAGTTCCAAAATAATATTTTAAAGAATCTATTTTAATGAAAATAAAACACTTTTTATGCGCCGCTATTTAATCAAAATATTCGACATGTTCCGAAACCAATGGTTTCTTCGTCATGATAAACGTACAGGTACTGAAAATTAATAAATAATTAAATAATTTATTTTTTTTTAAACTTAAAAAATGAATTTATTTAATTATTATTAAAGTAGTGGCATAGAGCCGGCAGTCCCTATGCTGTCCGTTCCTGGCGCCAACTTGCCAAGACGCCAAGGATCCAAGGAGCCAAGGAATGTGCCAAGGAGCCAAGAAGCCAAAGAGCCAAAGAGCCGAGGAGCCAAGGAAGGAGCCAAGGAGCCAAGGAGCGAAGGAAGGAGCCAAGAAGCCAAGGAGCCAAGGAGCGAAGGAAGGAGCCAAGGAGCCAAGGAAGGAGCCAAGGAGCCAAGAAACCAAGGAGCCAAGGAGCGAAGGAAGGAGCCAAGGAGCCAAGGAGCCGAGGAGCCAAGGAGCCAAGGAAGGAGCCAAGGAGCCAAGGAAGGAGCCAAGGAGCCAAGAAACCAAGGAGCCAAAAAGCCAAGCAAGGAGCCAAGGAGCCGAGGCGCTGATGATACCCATTACAGCGCACTTGAGGTTTTAACTAGCGCCTGGCACCTTTTGTCTCAGGGTTGGCCCTGGCCGGGGGTGCATATTGGGCCTTACTTAAATATTAATTTTTATACAACTAATAAACTATTTATATAAATTTATGTAATATGCAAAAAACTGTTTCTGAAAAAATAAGAAAATATACAGATTTAGGAAATGAGATTAAAAGAATTTGGCATTCTCAGACTATAAAAATATCACCATTTATTATTTCGGCTACTGGCATTATACCTAGGTCCCTCAATCAAAATTTAGGCATATTAGATTTATCAAAGAATTTATATATAAAAATGCAAAAATTAGTCATTTTATACATGTAGGATTACAAAAGATTTTTTAAATATTTATATTGAGGAATCTGTAGGATTTATCGGTTCAATTAGGAGTTCCACAGAGCCGAACCCTCTGATATGAAAATATCTGGAGTTGGTGAATTATTTTCCCATTTGGTCTCTGGTAGGTTGTCATGTTGTACTTTTACTGTTTTGTATTTATAGTACTTATATAGTGCAATTGCATAGCGTGGATTGACTGGACGATCATTTGGAGAAGTGTGTGAAAGGGTTTAGTTTTTCCTGTGGGGAAAATTTAACCCGGACATTTAAATCTGGTGCGTATAAAATATATTATTTTGATGAAAAAGTGGTGTATACAGTTTTATTTATTTTCATTAAATACATGCATAAAATTGAAACATACTTGCATAACATTTTAAACAACGAAAAAAATCACTCAGTTTAAATATAAATATACCACCCGTGTTCAACATATTTTAAAACAAGTTCTTCATTAATTATTAGTGCGCGAATCTAAAATATAGCTTTGTATATTTCGATTTGACAACTTACTGCCAACGGACACGCATTCATTAAAAAAATCTGTTTTTATTTTTTTTTCAATGGTTATTCACTTTTCACGTTTCACAATGATTTTTCTGTTGATTAATCGTGTCAAAGATGAAATAATTTTAAATGTTACAAAATGTCTCTCTTATCTAGTGAACTATAGATTATGGTATACAACATTGAAAAATATATTCACTTAGATTTCAAAATATTGTAGGTATTTGATTTATTTTGAATTTACAACCTTTGACAGCGTAACCTTTTGTTTAAATAAAAATTACAAAATTCTCCGGGTTTCGTATTGCGCGTGAACTCTTGTTGAAATGTGCCAAGTGTTCAGCTAAATGAGAGATGAATAATTACGGTTAAATTGAACGTCAACGCATCAATGATACATGTTAAGTTGACTCCAATCACCTAAATCTGACATACATACCTTTGTGGGCACGATTTTAATAATGATGAGTTTCATTTACACTGCATGGCCTATCACTGATTTACACCAAGCGGGACCTTGGGCAATTTTTCTCAATATCTGTAACTAAGGAGATTACACACGACGCTCTGTGGCTTAATACTTAACATTTTTAATACATCATACGAGATGATTTAATCAAATAATATAACAGCCCACGCGATTTTGTAATGAATAAAAAACATTTGGCATCTTATTTTTGACAGTTATATGAATAGTTATACAAAAGCCAAAAGCGCATGGTGGGTATTACTTTGGAGTAGAGAGCCATTAATATATACAACTATATCAACAGATAAGCTGTGCAAATCTCATGACACCACAGCTCACTTAACGATTTTTTTCTGCTTGATATTGATATTTTCTGCTATATTTTCACATATTTTGTATTGCAGTCAAGATTCCGATAGAAATTTCTCAAATTAATTTCTTGCATAAATTTTAAAAAGGAATGAATTTTTTTTTTAATAAATCCTAATCTGTGTTTTAATAAACCACAAACCGTATAAAATTTTATTATATAACGGATTAACTTTTATTATTTAATTATTATCCGAGTATATGCTATACCAACAATTTTATTGGTTTTACAATTTTTTGTCAAATTTTCAATTTGGTAGGCAAGTATGGGTACCACCGCCCCGGGAACCATTTATTGGATAACCAACACCTCTGCCATAAGTTACCCCAAGTGGTTCGCTACGCTTGGTGACTTAGTAGAGGTTCAGGTTTTGGCGGCAGATGTGCCAGCCACCAGCTGCGTGGTGGGATGAAACGTGAGAGGCCGGTTTGCGGAGACGTTATGACCTCTGCAGTTGGTCTTGCAACGCAGCGGGAGGAATGGATTCGTAAGTCCGTCACTCATGAACACACTGATTCCTAGATTCTTACGTTTTTCCTTCCCAGAACTTCTTCTTTTTCCTTTCCTTATGAAGACCCTCCACACCGCATCCTCAAAGATGACATAGGCCCTGAGGGAAATTATTTTCCTCAGCCCCTTCTTGTATGGGATAATATAAAAAAATATATAATGCATTAGTATTTTGAGAAAATCTAAAATTGGTTTCTCAGTTAAGTAAGGGGGCATACATTAATTACGTGAGCAGATTTTCTTTCCATCTAGACCCCCCCCCCCCTTGGTGAGATAAATTTGAGCCACTTCGTAATTCTTTTGACGTGAGATTTTACTGCCCCCCCCCCCCCTGTACCAATCATATTATAAAATGTTCAATCCCCTAAGATAAAACAAATCAATAATCAATATATAGATTCTAAAAGGAATTTGTAGTATCTGGTCATTATTCATGTTGGTAGGTATTTGGGTTTTTTCACTTATCCTAAAAACCTTCAGCGGTGACAAATAAGGTAGCGTTTTGCATTCCGATTCCGCGGAAGTTATCTCACTTTGCTTATTTTTTAAAATAAACTATGTTAGCCGTTGAGAATAAATTAGTGGAAAAGGTATAACCATAAATTCTTAGTGACATGTTAGAATCTTAGAACCCGCCGATAATAAGTGTTACAACACTTTGAAAGGTGGAATTGAGAGACCTTGAACTTTCCCATATAAAATGTCCACTGCTGAAGAAGTGAAGATGCGTCATTTCACATTCAGATACCTATTTACATCAGCATATTACTTTCAAAAATATACTCGTACAGAGGATAAAACCAATCCAGAAATACAACATTTCCGTAATCGTGATAACTCGACGAGAATCTTTGAACTAACTTGCGCTGGTTTGTAAAAACATCCATGGATGTCTAGCCATAAAGCATTAAATTTCTGATTCGAATTAGATAATGCCGAAATGTTTCTTGTCAAAACAACAATAGTTTTTTTACTGCCAAGTATTTTTTTAGTGTTTGTCGTGATTTGACGTTTGCTATAAATACGCTCAACCTGAGCAATAATTATTATAATTTTCATTTGTCTCAACGATTGTAGTTTCTACTTATATAATTTTGAAAATTACACTTGCGTATAATATCATCAACATTTTTACCACAAACTGAAGCTGTCATCGTAAAATTCCACCAACACGTTTTCCATTCAGTCTTTATTTTAGGTTTGGAAAAAAAAATTCAGTCAGCTTTAAAGCGGAATGTCTAGCTACTGTTAAACTAGTAGCTTATTTGAATTGGTGATATTTCTTCAGACGTGTTGCTGTCTGCAATATTGACTTACATAATCAGTTATTGAAGGCAGTAGGCAAATACACTAATGACTCGAGTTAAATATTAGCAATATTACTCACTTTCAGCAATGTCGTATTTCGACCATTTACCTACATGTACAGTTAGATCCATGCAATTTCCCCACCTGCAAATAGAATGGACAAATCACACTATATTTACATTACTAATGCAGATTTATGCAACATAAGAATAATAATAATAGCCTTAAAATAAATAAAGAAAAGAAATTAAATTAAATTGTAAATTAAGGTAATTAAATTACATTATCTTATGAATATATAAAACAAAGTCGGGTTAGTTACACTATTTATAACTCGAGAACGGCTGGGCTGATTTTGATGATCTTTGATTTGCTGGATTTGTCTCCGCCCCGGATAGGATAATAACTATTAAAACATCACAAAAGTTAACGAAATAAATAGTTATAAAGAAAATTATTTTCCCCATACATTTTGTATGGAACGAATTCTCCTATTTTGAAAGAACTGCAGCAATATTGTGAGTGGTATAATATTGAACTGTGCATGAATTCCAAACATTCAAAAACGTCAAATGTCAATGCGTTGATTGTTGTGCATTTGTTTTTAATCATATAATGCTGCCCTTCTTTCTTAACACACTTAATGTCAATAGTCGAAAATGAGACAAATGGTGAACGTATGTCTGCACACCTCCGAAGGAAAAAGACAATAATTATAATAAATTCAATAAATAATATGTTTATATAATTAATCAATGTAATATGAAATTATGATATGAACTAAATTTGTCAATTTGACTGGCCTAAAACAGGATCCATTCCTAGTTGGCTAGTCAAAGTTTCCATATATGTTTCATTGTATAATTTTATGTGAAATAAATATTATTATTATTATTATTATTAATAAATCTCTGAAATGAAACGCATTTTTTTACATAAGCTCCACACAGGAGGCCCTGAGGAAAATAATTTCTCTCAGGACCTATGTCATCTTAGGGGATGCTGTGTGGAGGATCTTTTTAAGGGATGGGGAGGATGGAAAGTTCTGGGAAGGAAAAAGGTATGAGGGGTGGGTAGGAATCTGGGGGTCAGTGTGTCCGGGAGTGACGGACGTATGAATCCATCCCTCCAACTGTGGTGCAAGGCAATGGGTCGACAGAGTCCGGCTGGAAAGGTCAAAAGGCCTTCCTCAACCAGTCTCTCTTGATCCGGCCCGCCACGCAGCAGGTGGGCAGGCGCATCAACTGCCAAGACCCGGACATAAGTCACCTCATGAACCCGGCCACCCCTGCTAAATCACCAAACGTAGCGAACCACTTGGGGTGATCTATGGCAGAGGTGTTCAGGCAATGCTAATGCTCAGGCATTGTGAGTAAGCTGAGTGTTTTGCAGGTATTTGAATGGAACCAGCTCTAAAGAGCTTGCTGCATTCATCCCTGGTACAAGTGCAATATAACATAAGAACTACCTCCTTCTTCTGGCGTTAATAACACAAAAAATAGAATATAATATGCGTAAAGTATGTACGTACGAGTATGCTTAAAATTTATAAATCTTCAAACTGCTTCAACTTGCTGCAATAACTTATCTATGTTACGAGTTTGTACATATACCTACAGAAATTGTTTGTCGTTTTGTTTTTAATGTTATCACTATCACTGGCAATCCTGGCAAATGAAATATTTTGAAATGTTGGTATTTACGTTAGTTTTAAGTCTGTAACTTTAAGTCACAGTTGTAAATATGTATGTCATTAAGCCACTAGTTTTAAGTCAACTATCCATAAGTCACTATAAGTCTTAGATATAAGCCACTAGCTACAAGTCTTAGATATAAGTCGCTAGTTATAATTATAAATCTTAGTTACACCAATTTTATTATATTTTTACTTGTACAGCGCCCTTGAGGTGATTTCTCACAAAAACGGCGCTATATAAATTAACCAAGTATGATTATTATTAAGTGCGTGAAATTCGGCGGACACGAGCGGAATACCCGTTCACTGATGATGATGGCTTTATGAGAACGGGTTGTTTCTTCGACTCGTTTTTTTTAATGTAAATCGGTTAGTTTGTGGAACGAGCTACTAGCATTTGTTTTTCCTCCTTCATTTAATCCGTTCAAGACTAAAATTAAAAAAATAAAATTTGATGCATTTTAAAATACAGTTATTCTTTAGTGTCAACAAATCACACGCATTATCCTAAATTTCATAAACATTTTATTTAATGTTAATATCAAAATACCGTATTCAATAAAATATTCCATTTGTACTATAAATATAAATTTAACATGAATGTTCATTAAATTAGTTTTATGTATAATTTTTAACCTATTGCCGAGACAGTTGCCGTGTGATGATGTAATTTATTGGTCAGTTTTGGTAAGTTTGGGTCATGCTTAATGTCTAATCAAAGCATTAACTTGTTAAAATGTGCAAGTTCATCTATTTAAAAATCTTCTTTTATAAGTAGGTATTAAGTTAAAATCTATTTAAGGTGCTGATGTGATCGCTGATGCAGGCGATTAATAATAAAATATTATTATGCTAATTTATGTATTGTTCCGCGATATTTGCACGAAGACATTTTTTTGCCTACCTCACAACTCAATTTATTTTATACATAATGGTGAATTTATGTAGTTGTACTACTTCATAGTATTTAATATCGTTAAGTCTATTGAGTGTATAGGTGTCTAGTGTCTACACGCATAGTACTAATGAGATACTACGTAGGTTATCATATAAGTTGTATGTAATTGTGCATCCGTCTTTCTTAAATTTTAAACATCGAACGGCCACCTACATCTTACTAATATTATAAACGCAAAAGTTTGTATGGATGTATATGTGTTTGTTACTCTTTCACGCAAAAACTACCGAATGGATTTTAATGAAACTTTACAATAATTTAGCTCATACATTAGAATAACATAGAGTATATATGCAATGGTAAGCTCTGGCATTATGAAATTTGTCCACCTAAATGAAAATGTGTGTATTTCATATATTTTAGCGTCAGGGAGGAAAGAAAGGGAGAAGGGGAACGGGGGAGGTGGGGTTCGCGGAGAGGGAAGACACGAGGTGGGGAGAAGGCGGGGAAGGTGTAAGGGAACAACGGGGACGCACGGGAAAGGACATGCAGGGAGAATCAATTTATTTATTTGAATGGCATTGCAACGCATGCCGGGGACCAGCTGGTACAGAAATAAAAATGCATAAAACCAAATGAAAATCTGCAATTTTTAGTAATTTCGTGAAAATTTATGATCTGAAATTATTTTTCCATACTTGACGTTGTCCGGGCTCCGAAATGAAGTGATATACTATTCTTAGAAAATATGATAAGATTTTCTAATGTATTTATTATACGCCTTAGTCAAATTTGATTTGTTATCATTAGCTCGACACAGAAAAAAATCGCTCAGGGCCAATGTCATCTCGTTTTAAGGAAAGGAAGGAGAGGAAGTTCTGAGAAGGAAAAGGGTATGAGGGGTGGGAAAGAATCTAGGGTTCAATGTGTCAGTTGACGGATGTGTGAATCTATCCCTCCCGCTGCAGTACAAGGCGATGGGTCGAGAGGTCCGGCTGGAAAAATCTAGGTTAGGTCTTCCTCAATTCGGCCTGGCACGCAGTAGGTAGGCAAATGCATTCGCCGCCAAGGCCTAGACAAACCTCACCCCAAGACCGCAGAAACGCAGTGAACCACTTGCCATGGGTGTTGTTTATCAAATAAATAGTTCCCTAGACGGCGGTACCCATACCCGCCTCCCAAATTGTAGTTGGTTGGTTGGGTGAGTAGAAACGGCGGTTAAATGTTTTAGACCTGTGTCACATACAGCTATAATCTTTTATAACTGTATGTGACATAAGCATATATAGGTACTAGCTATAATGCACAACTATCAAAATATCGCTGCTGTGGCGAATACATTTATTTACACAGGTTCCTTGTTAACTATAATTTGATCTAGATCGGTAAAAGAGCGCATTATTATTATCTATAGGGCAGCGAGAGAGACAGACTAACTATTTATGACGTTCATTAATTTTTACTTCATAATTTTCTGATATGATTCAATAATGCAAATGGAACTTTTTCACAACCTAAAAATGTTAACATTTGTGCCTTTGTAGTATTGAAATAAAAATAAAATGGTTACTGCAAAATTAATACTTGGTGAACCATTTTTTTTTTTTTTACATGAATACCGCACAAGAGTCCCAACTGCTCCCGTCTGGAGCCAGTGGGACTATGGCATCCCCAATTGGGGTATGTTATGAGGCTGAAGGTAGTGGGGAGGGGAAGGAGATAGGGAAGAGGAAGGTGGGGAAGTGCCTGGCTATTCAGATCTGGTCACCAAACACGACAGAAGCCATTTCAAGCAACGTTTCAATTCTGAATGGTGGTCTTACACCAGGGCGATACTGAGAGTATCTTCCACTCTGGAACGTGCCGCAAATATACTATATATTATTTTAAATGAATAAATTGTGAAATACACAAATTAATCAAATAAAATTTATTTGCCACGCCGGGATTCGATCCCGCGACCTTCGGAATGCTAGTCAAGCGCCTTACCGCTGCACTACGCCATTTGAGTTAATCCATCGAAATAGCACACAAATCTTACTGAAATAACAAAAATTACAACACTTTTGCGTTCATTGTTATTATATTGACCTAAGACCAAAGCATAAAAAAAAGTTTCCGTGTTTGATATATTTGCTTCGCGACATTGAATGACATAATGATAATAATAAAAGTGTATGTCACGTAATTCCCTCTCTCATTAAAATTATATTAATTAAATCGGTTATAAACTTCGTATTCCCTTTCGTTGTGGGTTAAACATTTTCCCTTTCATTTAAGGTCACACATCTTCCCGTTTCCATTCAGGGTCTCGTGTTTTCGCGTTCGCATTGAATAGGTACTCCGTTACCCAATCAATAATCCCACATACCGTTATGGCTGTGATTCCGCTACGGTGTCGATGATTAGGTGGCTAGACTTGTGTAAGTGCAAAGATTCATGTCCATAGGTGTAAATAAATATATGTACAAGCACGAAACATACCTATGTATATGTTTATACTTCAGAGGTCACGCGCGGACCTTCTGACATTTGATGATCGGGCCATACACGTAGGTGTAGGTGCTCATATTATTATTAGTGAAAGTAGTGTGCTAACTCGTCTAACAAAGCATAGGTAATAGGTTATAACGTACACGGGGAACCCAAAATATCTTGGGAAGATTTTAAACTATTTTGATTGAAGAATTGTTGATATTTCAGTTTAACCCTTTACGGCCGTTGTTCCCAACTTTTCGATCGATCAATATGAGACTCCGATCAGCTAAGAACGCTCGCAGACGAGAGACTTTATTTGCTGGGACAGTTGCGTTGCGGGCATGAAAATCCATTACGGTGTATGGAGGAGCGCACACGAGAGACATTAAGTTAGACTTTTTTGGATTTGTATGAATTGTGTCCGCAACTTAAGGGCCCGCAACCCGGATTTGTACCGATTTATTACATATATCCCTTAAATACGGTAAGTTTTAAAGCTCTTAAAAATATATATGTTATTCTTGAAGATAATATCTAGACTTTGCCCGCGCCGAAACGCTAATTATATAAAATTCCCTCGATAGAAAAAAAAAATGCTCCAAAAATTATTATAAACACGTTTTTTCAGTTATTTTACAAGTTATATATATGAAAAAATGCACAGTGTTTCTTTAAATGCTGTTTAAGATAATGCCCGCGAGATTTTTGCTCTATTTTAAACGAGTCGTGTTTTATTAAACATTTTCGCAATTTTCGCATCGATTTTGTCGCTGTAAATGCTAGCGCTCTCCACTAACATTCGTAATTTCGTATCTCTCCATCTTTTTCTTTTCGATCCTGGTTGCAGAGCCTTAAGTCTGCAGGCGTTCTAAATGGTTTATTTAGTAACGCTCGATTCGCCAAAAAAAATGAGGCTAAAGAATTGAGTACTGGGTAGGCTCCGAAAGAGAATTATATTGTCTATCTTAGTTAGTTTCAATATCCTCATCTATGGTTTGTGATGTCAAATTCAAAAAAGTCATCGAATATTGGCGTATCTATGGTTAAATAGTGAACAAAATTTCTCCACATAAAAAGCACCAAGTTATAAATCCAGTGAATGGTTTATTTATGGCCAGAAGTAGTTTTTTGATTCGTCTTTGATCGTAAGTAACATTCCCAAAAAATGTGACTAAATTGTTCCAAAAAGCATTCGACGTGTAAATTAATTTTGAATATTATTTTTGTTTAGAATTTTTGTATTTATAAAAGTGAAAGATATTTCATATTTTCAAAGCCATGGTAGTGTATTTATTTATAGGAAAGTCTGACACAATTTTTTTTTTATTGGGGATAAGTTCACTTATATTTAAAAATGTTTTAAATCCCAAGAATATTTTCGTATTTACTCATAAAACGCATGATAGAGATATGAACATTTTTTAAATGTGTTAAAAAAATTATCTGGTAAGACAGCACAATTTTAAAAACATCATCTTGCGAAAAATATAATAATAAAAGGGTGATTTGCATTTAACCCCTAGCTCATTAAGGTGTCATGGGTCGCGGGAGTGCGGCATTCTCGTTGGAAAACGACCTAACTGTTAAAAAGCCAAATTTGTCGATGTTTTGGGAAAAGTTTAATTTGGTCATTCGGTAATTAAAGACTAATTTAAACATTTTTCGGGTGGGCACTGGATGTTACAATTTTTTTTTAAATAGTATATTATGGTGGACTATAGGGTTCACGACGAGTTCATCGAAAACGAATTCATCGAAAATCAATTCATCGAAAATCAATTCATCGAAAGCAAATTCATCGAAAACGAGTTCATCGAAAACCAATTCATCGAAAATCATTTCATCGAAAACCAATTCATCGAATGATCAATTTATCGAATCGCCAATTCATCGAAAAAAAATATATTTTGTTGATATTTGAGAGAAATGCCGAGCGGACCGATAAGTTAAAAAAGCATTGGTCAACCTAACCTAACCTAACCTAACTTAACCTAACCTAACTTAACCTAACTTAACCTATTTAACCAATTTTTAAATATTTTTTATGATCACTCTTAATGACCTTTCTGACTTGTTTATGAGTTGGTTTCATTATAAGTTGTCTGGTCACCGTTCCTTAGGTACCCCTTTTTTGCAGTATCAGACAATCGGAAATCGAAGAGATAACCTATAAATTTTACATTGTCACTACGAAACTGACAGTTGCTAAATACATTTAACTCAGTTAAACAGACCTTTCTGGGTATTTAATTTTGACAGCTCTAATATCTACAAAAAAAAATGGTTTTCGATGAATTGGCGATTCGACGAATTGATCATTCGATGAATTGATTTTCGATGAATTGATTTTCAATGAACTCGTTTTCGATGAATTTGCTTTCGGTGAATTGATTTTCGATGAACTCGTTTTCGATGAATTTGCTTTCGATGAATTGATTGTCGATGAACTCGTCGGTTACCGTCTATAGCGCATACTGGAAGGCAGTACTTTTTGTGAATAATGCTAGGTAATAGGCCACTTGCACGGATTTTATAACGACTTGGAAAAAATCGTGTGGATAGATTTTTTTACTAAGATTACGAAAATGTTACTAAATTTTTTTAGAAATGTACAGTTTTTTTTTTTTTTTTAAATAAATAAATCCATTATTTGGGCTCGTGACGTCACTACATAAAAATGTCCCATCTCCGAAAATGTTCCTGTTAATTTTGTAAAATTCCACACTGATTTATTTTTTTTTTATATGGCATCACATTGATTTCAGGCGAATTTTTGAATTTGACATTTAACGTTCACTAAATTTATTGTTTGTTTTCTGCGAACTTATCATTTGGTTTGACTTTTTTACAGATGTAATGAAGAGAACCCCGTACATTTAATTTTGTCCGTACGTGTTTTAGAGGTATAATGGTTATGGTGCTGATTTTAACAAAATCAAATTTTATAATATTCTTATTATTATTATAATTTACAAGTACGTGTATATTACATTGGATTTAGTAATACAGACGTTGTACATTATAATGATTTATGAACAATAAGATGGATCGAGGAAAAAAATATTTATGAGATGTAATATTTTTGGTATGCTTCGTTCTTCTCCTGTGCCCTTTCTTCTGGAAAACTTTCTTTTTTTAAATGATTTTCGGCTATTTAATTATCGTTTTTTCGCACCTATAAAATTATGTCCCTTCTTTCCGGTTTATAAAAAGTGGTCTGATTTTTCGGATTTAAATTTTCAAAAAACGCCAGGGTTACAAAAATACTTAATGTCTTAGAATATTTGCCTAAACCGGCAAAAAAAATTTAAAAAATGTGATGCAAGTGGCCTATAAGATTTTCTCAAAATGCCGACAAAACCAACAAAATTTACCAGCACCTTGTATTTATTTACTCAGCAAAAAGACAATCGATGTTAATATTGTCCTATTGTGCTTATTTTACGGAAGATATATTATGTAGTACCTGTTAGTGAATCAAATTGTTATTATATCCGCGGATAACTCCTGGTCGGATTATCAAAACATGTTATTTAACGGATATGTTATTTAATTACATATCTCATAGCAGAATCTGCAACACGTCGTTTCTCCGGATATATCCTTTATTCTACAGCTTACAAAAGAATTACAAAGTATATAAAATGTTTGTTAATCACCAGCAATTTGTTTTAAATCTGTCATTATATTAGCTACTCGGATAATAACAAGGAAACGATCTATCTATCAACAAAAACAGGTGTTAAAATTAGACATACAGAAATATAGATCCTGGAGTTGTATAGATGTACAGGTACATTTATCAAATTTTCCCGAAACTACTCCCAAATAAACATATTACTCAGAAAAAAATTATTCATTTAAATAAAAATAATTAACAACAAAAAATATTTCTCACAAGATGGTGGTAAGCGATACATATTTTAATCAAGTGTGAAATAAAATTTAAAAAAAAAAACAGTCAAATAAATTGTTTCTTGGCAAATGCGTATTTACTGTATTTTCCCATTCATTTAAATATTTTGTGCAGTGGGGTGTAGATACCAACTGTAATAAATATAAATTCATGATACCTGCATTTTTTTGCAATTGATAAATGTTTTTTTACGTTATCTCCACACGGGAGGCCTACGGAAAATAAATTTCCTCGGGGCGTATATTATATTAGGGGACGCTGTGTGGAGGGTCTTTTTAAGGAATGGAAAGGGAGGAAGTTCGGGAAAGGAAAATGTATGAGGTGTGGGCAGAAATCTGGGAGCAGTGTGTTCAGGAGTGAACATCCCTTATTACTTTTTTTTTAAATATTACCTATTAAATATTACTCCATTACTTTCCTCGATAATCAAATTTTCTACTCATTTCATAGTTAAGGCGACCTAGGTTTAAACGAAACTGTAACATTAAGAAATGATGTTGAATGTGAGAAAGAAGCATTTCACAGTCGTAAGGCCGGCCCCGGGCGCGCTCGAGGCACGGAACAGCCTCGTGAGGCGCCGAACCATCAAATGTTTTCATTAGGTAAATAAAAATAATTGACGAGTCGACGGCATTGGTGCGTTTCAGCCAAAATGCCTCAAAGTGGGGAACTATTAATAACTCAACACAAGGAATCCAATAATCATTCAAAATTAAGTGGAAGGATATTATTTACAAGATAAATGGAAACTTGGCGCGCCAGATGGGGGCAAAGTAGTGAGGTAGTCGGTCAATCTATGTCAAAGGAAATTTACGTTTCGTATGTTACCAAATAGTAAAAGGTTGATCGGCTTTGCTGAACAGTGGACACGCATTTGCCTCACCGTCAAAAGATGCTCACCTAGTTGTGATATTATCTCATTTTTCTGAACAACTTAATTAAAAGCTCAAAGAAGTTTTCGGATCAAAGAAAGTTTAGTATTTGTTCCATTAGAGATTATTTAATATGCAACCTTCAGTCGACACTCGTTAACAGACGAATATTTTTTATAAAAACCTATAATTAAAAGCAGGTAGCTCTGTTGCAATACTGTCCCCTTTCTCATGAACAACGCGTGTAACATATGAAAGAAAGAGAGGTAATATCGAGTTCTTAGTTGCAGGATTATAAATTATCTGGAATATGAGTGTGACGTACGGTTGGCTTCCCGTCTGAGATTAATGTCAGCAGTGGTATAGCCTCATCAACCCCAAGGCCCGAGAATGTATGTGACGTATAGATGGCACACTTAAAGTTTGTGGAAGTTTTTACGTTATTTATATCCCACCAAAAGCCGTTACGTAGGAACTTTATTGGCACTAGTATTTTTACAAAGCTCAACTCGCTTCGTTTCAATGCAAAAGTCACAGTAATTATCTCGGCGTTCTTGACACCCTGTTCAATGATCATAACATTTTTCAATTAAAATTTGGCTTATTGAACTCGATTGTCGTTGATTACGGCTCAAATATCAAAATCTAATCGAAAAACAATAATAGTAATTATCGAATCGTCCTTCGCAATTACAATAATTTCATTTTCATCTTTGCATTTTTCATCCGCAGAACGACCTTGTTCTACTTAGCACCGACATTCTTAACGAGTTACAGACATCCACAACTCCGGCCATAATATACTCTTTCGCCGTGTACACAGCTACGGGAACGAGTACCAGAATACACACGTAGACATATATAGATACTGTACTGCTCCATTGTAAATGTACATACATGTAGGAACATGGTGTTAGATGGCTCTAGGCTGCCAGCGGTCAACACACTCATTTGAAATGTAATGTTTGAACGGCGATTACCTCATGTTACACCTCACACATCGCATCTCCCCAACCTCCGGTGCTCGCATCTCCGACTGCCTAATGGTATGCGCAAGACTATTATCCCGAGGCATGGTGAGTATGGTCACTTATCATGTTTGCACTACAAATCGCCCTCATTATCCAATTTTTTGTACAAAGGCGCCGGAAAAGAATTTAATTTTTTTCCTGGTTGCAAAAAGGCAATACAACTTCTGCGAGTTATTTTGATTAGGTACATTGCAGCACTATATATAAAAACAACGCCTTCTAATCTATGCTCCACCATCTTCAATATGTTTAGATTGTTGGTTAAGCCTGTAAGATGAAAAACAGTCGAATGACCTAAACTTAGCTGGCCAATGAAGAAGCCATTACTACGTCTTCGAATACAACCTTGGAGAAATAAAGATATCCAGGGATATAACGATTTAGGGGGTGACAGGAGATTGACATGAGAGAAGAAGTTTCTTAAGGATATTCAGGACTTTCCAGAGATTGTAACGCCTATGATGAAGATTATAATTATTCTTGCTAGCGCGTAGCTATTAGACATCGGTAAATATTTAACCTCCAAAAGTTGGTGTTTTGTTTAACCTGAGTGAAGTTAAATTTGAACTATGATTTCTGGTGTTACGGCATATAAATACCAACTCATTTACGCATAGAATAATAATCTACTTGTGGATTCTTGTCGAAGAGGCTTTTTACTAGCATTTAAATTTTATCCAACGACCAGTCAGTTATCTGTTAAAAACAACATAAATAGTCAGGTATAACGAAGGGAAGTGTATAAGTAATCTCTTAAAAATGATATATACATGTTCCTATAGGCCTTTTGAATGCTTTAACAGATAATCCTTGAGAGAAATATTTTTACACCAAATAAATAAATTAAAATTATGATGCATAGTTGTATTACAGTATGTTAGTGTTAGTGTAAAGTAGGAGAGATATAATTACTACAAAAACACAACGATTAGTTTATCAATCGTCAGCAATTATAATTAAGTAGGTATATACTTAAAATTGCATTGAAAAATATTTTGTGAGCTAAAGAGCATGCACTGCACTTTATTAAGCATTTAATCTCACCTTTATGTTTAATCATGCATAACACTTTGTCATGTTTCAAATCGATTTTCTGTAATAACATGAGAAGATAATGTATTCACTTTTCCACAGTGAGTCGTGACCTTCTTCAAAACTCTTCCTCGGAAGCAATTTTGAAAAGCAGAGACCCAGGAAACGTTCATGAATTCCAATTTTAATAAGATTAAAAAATATCAAGTATTCATTTTTAAAACTAAATTAAACAAATCATTAGATGCGCAATTGAAAATAACAAGTACCTACTTCATTCATAATAGTATGAAAACACCTTCATAATATCAAGGAAATTTAGAATAGCTTCTGTGAATGTCGTTTATTGAATTAATATTCTTGGAATTATAAAAAAACTACTTTTATTTCCCTATACTTAAGACCATCTTGACTTGAGCCAAGACTTGCGATCTAAGCAATTTAAGCAAGCTTAAATATTAAAACAATATTCATTGTAAAATTGTGCGAAAGTACTAAATCACAAGAGAAAAAGGATATTGCCGCTTATCTGAGATCTGGAAGGGGATGCATGGAAGGGGATCGGAAGGGGATGCATGGACCATGGAGGCATGCATCTGGAAGGGGATGTGGAAGGGGATGCATGGACCAGATTTTCTCCTTGCGTATGCTCACTGAGAAGATTCTGGCGAAGGTCCAGAAACGTTTCTGCGCTTTTGTAGATCTTCAAAAAGCGTACGACCGAGTCGACAGGGAAAAGCTATGGAAGGTATTGTCCAAGTATGGAGTGAATACAAATCTCATACAGGCAATTGCGTCTCTGTACGAGGGAAGCGTTGCATGTGTTAGGGTGAACGGTGATTTTACGGGGTGGTTTGACATCAAAAAAGGTGTTAAGCAAGGCTGCGTAATGTCACCATGGTTATTCAATCTATACATGGATAATTGTATGCAAGAATTGAAGGATGTGGGATTGGGGGCGAAATTGAATAGTCTGAAAGTATGTTGCCTGTTATATGCCGATGATGCGGTGCTGATTTCTAACTCTATGGAAGATCTACAGTCTCTAGTATCTAGAATGAACGAAGTATGTATGAAGAATGAGTTAATGATGAATGTAAATAAATCTAAAGTCATGGTGTTTGAAAGAGAGAGTATGAAAACAGTGTGCGACATAGTTGTGAATGGTGAATACTTGGAGCAGGTGGATGAGTTTGTTTATCTGGGTAGTATGTTTACGAGAGATGGGAAGGCTGATAGAGATATTGAAAGAAGGGTAAATGCCGGTAACTCCATTAATGGAGGACCGAATGCCGTTGGCGCTAATAAAAAACTGTCAAAAAAAGCGAAGCTAACAGTCCACAATGGAGTCCTGGTACCTACCCTGATGTATGGCAGTGAGGCATGGAACTGGCAGAGGAAGGATGAAAGTAAACTGAATGCTGTTGAAATAAGATCCCTGAGACGTATGTGCGGTAAAACCATGTATGATCGTGTTAGAAATGTGGATATCCGCAAAGAATGTAAGGCTGATGTAAGTATAATGAGCAAAATTAAGAAAGGGACCCTCAGATGGTTTGGGCACGTAGAGCGAATGAGCGAAGAAAGTAGTGTAAAAAGAATATATGATGCAAATGTGAATCGTAGAAGAAGTCGAGGACGCCCGAGGAAGACATGGCACGATCAAGTGAATCAGATACTTGAGACGGGCCATGTCAAAAGTCAGAAAAATAGAAGAGTATGTATGAGACGATGTATGAATGTGAGTGAGGCAAAGAGTGTGTGCCAAGACCGAGTTTTTTGGCGGTCCGTCCTCTCTGCCTACCCCTGCGGGGAAACGGCGTGATGGTTAGTTAGTTAATTTTATCTGAGATCTGACATCTGACCCAAGAAGATGACATGGGATGTTTGCACAAGTGTTTTAAATGCAGAAAATTATTCTGTGAATTTGCCCCGCCTAGTGGGACACGTCTTCAAGGATAACCCGTCTCTTTGGCTACTGTTTGGTGTCAGCATAAGATTAGTGCTAATAACTTCTAAGAATATCCTACTCAGAGATCAGTGTCACTTTGGGTAACGCCTCATAGTTATTTTAAACTTAGTTAGTGTCATCGACTCATACAAAATTACAGATTGTACGCCCAACTGACAACATCTTCCTTTAATTTATTGACTTACCTAATTACAAATATTGAAACAATATTACATTTTTGAATGTAGCTATAACTTTGTGGTTATCCATTATAGAAACAATATTAATTTATTATCGCTAGAAAAACGTAAGAGAAAAGGTTACACTGTGCCGCTTAACATTTCTCGAAGATGCGCGCGCATCCGAGGCGATTCGCCAGGCAGCGACAACCTGCCCATAACCGAAACTATTTTATCAAAGAAAACCAAGCATTATTAAATTACGTGTATTCAATTTTAATTTTTAATTTGCAAACAAAACTACTGATATAATTTTTGATTAATAACTCAATCCGTTTTCATCGTGCCTTTTAATTTGTACCTAATCTCCAAAAGATCGCTTACTGGGCAGCCTTGATCCCTTGATTGGCTATTCATCAATCCCAACTAAAGATGTTACTAAATGCTTTTGTCCCATAATATCCATATACACGTTTACCTACGTCCTTATCATTACTCTGTGTAATTCGGTTGCGGTAAAATTATCCAATCAAATAACGATTAAGTACTAATAACTTAATCTAATGCGCATCATTTCGCTCTCCGCCATTTAAGTAACCAAATCATTCAATCTTCAAATAAAATAGAATTTAAAAAAAAAAACATTATTTGGCTCCTCTCGGCAATGCATTCCTTTCTCGTTTCTCAGTCTTGAAATCGAAAGGCAGACAACCGATAGTACCCTATTAAGTTTGTAATAAAATGCTCATCAATCGTTATGTTTTTTCGTTTATTTTGATAATATGTTTTAGTGGAATACTAATTTGGCCGAGGAATTAAAGCCCCGCAAGGCCATCCGGTGCCGGAGCCGGTGTCGGTGCCGGTGGTCATCACCAAACGCCTACAGACCCGTTTGGCTTGATTAGCATAACTCCCGCAGTACTTGACATCACCTTCGCTTTTTATGTTCGATAACTTTTATTGATTTTTTCAAGTTTTTAAATGTATAATCACCGCAGCCGCCACGGGCCACGGGCTCGGCTGGCAAAGTTCAAACATTTCAACGCCAAACCCGAGATTATGAAAGACCAAAAGATGTCGTCTCCCATTTCTTTCGGAATAATTTAACGTATTAATAGTTTGAAACAGGATTGGATCGGACGGTTTCGAAGGCCATCTGCGGTCAAGGTTTACATATTCGACATTTAAATAACATTTGGAAGGAAGTACCCCGTCTCGTCTCGACTTGCCTATTATATAATTTAATAACTTAACATTTGTTCCATTGAAATGCACGTTACTTGACTATATTAATGTAGGTATAATTAACATGGATTACCAAATATATAGTATATATTTCATCTTCTGTGAATACCAAGTTGAAAAAAAATTCAATCAGTCAAGATTTCATCCGATAATTTCACAAATAACTAACCTACCTTATGAGGACGAGGCGTGATTTTGATGTATGTGTGAGTGTCGGCGAACGTACGTACAATAATAATAATGTCCTATCTTCTTAAATCGACGAGATGTTTTATTTGCTTTTTAATCGCGGTATTTATGATTGAACGTACCACTTACCTACTTGATATCGATAGTAAGCTTAAGAAACTAAATTAAGTTAATCGATAAAGGTTATAGGTAATATATCAACCAAATTATATTTAAAGGGGTAGGTACTATTCATACAATTCGTTCAGTTTACTCAAAGGCCGTGCCATTTCATTAACAAATTTATACAGTCGAAGTATAAGCGACGTAGGTACTCCAAAATTCTAAACACTTTATTCACAGATTTATAATTTTCAGAGCGGAAAAAATCTTTTTTTGTTTGGTATTTTTTACTTGTGAACTTTTATTTACTTGACGCATTTTTTACTTGACGAAACTATCGAAAAACATTTGCAAACTTTTGATTGCCAGCTTAAAATAGTAGGTACATTCTGTTAAAAGCTATGGTGCTAAAGAAGCTAAAAAATTTAAGCACCATTTTAAGCACTTCAGATCAGCTTCGTAATATTTTTTTTTCTAAAGTCGGAAGTAGATCAAATAAAAATCCTGTGTATATATTACATCACATTACATATTACACACATTACATGTTGACATTACAACACCATTCGCAAAGCGGTCACTAAAGTTAAGCAACCCTCCTTAAGTGGAACGTTCGCGCGGCCCTCAACCCCTCAGTCTAATTTGTTCGCTTTTGTGAACAGCTCACATAGGTCTCACAGAAATAATTTTATCCCCTATTGTCGTAATTATAAAAATGATGTAAACGGTGTTAGAAAGAGAAAACACCAAGCTATCGAATCTAGAAGTCAACCACAGAAAAATTCAAATGTGCACGTCTTTAAAAACCAAAGTTTCCGACCAGCAATTTGAGAAAAAATTATGAAACTTCTTGAATCTTTTACTACTAATTTTTTTTATGAAATCACATAAAAGTGAGTTAACAATATCATTTATAATACATTTGTCTAATAAAATATGTGCGTGCATTTATTTGTTTTGTTATCAGTAATTTTAGTGAAAAAAACGTAAGGTGAGCCATTTAAAAAAATACACGTTTGCATTCAATATTTTAATATTTCAAAAATTAGGTGTTTATTTCTGATAATAGCATTTGTCAGCTTATTTCATCACTTTCAGAAAACAGTTTTTAGTTTTAAGATCTATACATAAATAGATCCATACATAAATATTTCATTTATTTTTATTTTATTGTTAAGCGGAAATTTTCTGACCATCTGACAGAGTATGCCCGAGCAGCCCGAGGTCTAAGGGGTAAATAAATCCTTCTGGCCCCCTAGCACAGTCGATCGATAAGGATTGAGAGGATAACTTTCGATAACTTCTCATCGTTCCTTAGCGTGACTGCAGATCGCTAAAAAATAAATAAGAGTTCACAATGACTGAGTGTTCTTAGTATATTTGACGTAAACCATTGTTTTTACGTTAGCGATCTGCAGTAGTCCTGGAGAACGATGAGAAGTTACCGGAAATTATCCTATCAAACTTATCGATCGACCATGCTAGGCGCCTGGACAGGAAACCACTTAATTCATAAACACGATAAAAATAATTTACCCGATTGTGGGACCATAGGGCCACAAATATGTTGAAAGTAGTACCTACCACCTATCTAACCATAATAATATTATCTATGTATATTTATGTATGTCAAGCATCAAGGTTTGGGATGTTGTAATTAACAAAGAATTTATACAGAAAATCTGTACAAGCTAATTTAACCATAAATTTAAACATCACTTTTCACGAACGCAAGGGACATTATGTCTTAAAATTATTAATATTATTTATGCTCATAGTTCAAGGGGGGAAACGGAAATTGTATAGAAGTTAACATTTAATTAACTCTTTTCATACACCAAACAAGAGACATTTAATCAACACGAGTATTTAACAATAGAGAACTCCAGTCCAATTTTTTTATTTTTTTTATGAATAAAGACCTTCAAACTTAAATAACTGCACTTTTATTTTTATTTTTATTTTTATAGTTAGTTTTAATAGTTAAAATAATTGTCAAAGTTTTAATTTTCCAAAGCCCACGAAAAGCACCGTATCTATGGTGGATTGTGTGACGTCTTCACCCACCGATAGTTTATTTATTTTCAAGTTGTCATTTTGAATCAGTGATGTTATGTCTAGGGAAATTTCCCTAGATCTAGGGGAGAAAAATATTTTTTAGGGAAAAGGGAAATCAGGACAAAATCTAGGGAAATTTCGAACTCTGGCAAATTTTTTATTACATATGACAATATTACTGGTATTATTTAAAAAAATTTATATATATTTTTATATACGTATATATATTTTTTGGAATTCCTATGAATCTTAATTATTGTTCATGTACTTACATGCAATGTTATTTTTAACACTGACAACTCAAAATGATATTATGTATCTAAAAAGACAAATGGAACCACTGAAAAAAAAAATTTAAGTTCCGTTTTATCGGTGATTGAGGTTGATTTTTATTGTGCAAAGTGTTTTTTTATTTGGTATTCAGTGGTGAGTGTATTCGTACTTTTAAATTATTATTTCTCGTAGCAAAAAGTGTTTTATTTGAAAAGCACAGTATTATAAGTACATTTACCAAATTTCGATATCTTCCCAATTAATCAATCATATTAATTAACATATAACAGGATTAGTGTTACACATTCAGGTGGCTACGTAGGTAATTGCGTAAATGTGAAATTCTTGGGAAATTTCACTTCGAAATCTAGGGAAATAATTTTTTTGGGCAGAACATCCCTGTTAGAATGACGAATCCAGAAAAATCAATGGCGGAATCAGGCGGAATACTTTGGGTTGACTTTTAGGTGTGAGGTGTGTTTTTTATTCAAGATTAACTGCTTTTTATGTAGAAAAACATTGGTAAAATGTCCACATTTCAACGGTACTGTTATTGTATTTGAACAAAGTGCAATATAAAAACAATAAATCATATTTTTCATTGCAAATACTAGTGACATCGTAAGCCTCGAATTTTGTGTTCAGGCGTGACTGCACATTGTTTTATGTATAACACATACAGAAACACTGGTATTTATAATATACTGATCATGACGATTGTGTAATAACTTGTATAAAAAGCCCTTTTAGTAAAAAAACAATTCGAAAATACGACCGATGTATCGTAAACCAAATGTCAAATATGACATATGACCTATTTATGACTATGCTTAACCTCAAATATAGCCCTTTTACGTCATAATTTTAATTGTTGAGAGCCTAAATATTGTTTCCAATAAACACAATAACTATTATTTATCTAAATCTCTTTAACAGTATGAAAATAACCAAAAAACACGAAATGTTGAATGGCGTGCGTGTCTTTCATGGCGTAAGGCGTAAGATTTCAAATGTCAATACATCTTGATACACTTCGGTGAATTGGTTAGCAGGTTAACAGTGACGTCACCGTTAACCATTTCAGTAATGCCAACTTGACGCTGTGTTTTGAGGAGAGGTTTAAAAATGCACTTTTTAATAATTTTTTAAAAACTCTGCGTTTAATATTTTGAAATAAAACTTATATATTCAGAATCAGCGTTTATTGGTCTACATGGACATATTTTTTTAAAGCCATAATATTTTTCACTGGAGTTCCTTATTACAGCTTTTTCATGGTCAGGTATTAAATTGAAAGACAATATTTAAATGAAAACAAATTATTTTGTTTAACACCACTATACTATATGACATGTTTCATAAACAAAGTTTTCTTCGTCAGGATAAGAGATTAATAATATTAATAAATCTCTTATCCTGACGAAGAATGTTTTTGAAACACGTCGATACTATAGATTATATAGTGGTGTTATACAAAGTAATTTGTTTTAATTTAAATAAAAATGGTGCCACAAAGTGTATTTGCTAAGTTTGAAGAAGTAAAAGACAATATTTCTCGCTGAAAGAAAAAACTGTATTTTTCAGAGTTTTTGATGGCGTGTTCTGTCAGAATTAGAATAGTCATTAATGTTTTCTTTCGAAAGATTTCCATTGCAGTTTTAACATAATTTCGTAAATTAAAAGGAAAAATATTATTTTCGCTTGCCCATTACCTATATCTATAGCTAAGTCTGGGGGGTTGTTTGTTGTTTGTTCGTTGGCGATCTGTAGCCGTGCTCAAAAACGATGACAAGTTACCGACATTATTGATAAATCCTTTATCGATGTGTTCGTGCTAATGACAGTGATGCTGTTTTTCGACTTGTAGGCATTAGAAATTCATTATTTGACTTTGATTATTCGGTTTCAATAGATGTTGGGAAAAATTGAGCTTTCTTCGGATTCTTCAGTCAATTAATCTCTTCTCTTGATGAGTAACGCAAATAAAAAACGTCAGAAAATAAAAATAAAATAAAATTGTATTATAATTCAATTAAATAATTTTAAAAAGTAACAATAATTTAACAACATTCAAAATACCTACCTATATAAAATTAGATAAACAGAAACAATAACCACATTAACCAATTTGCGAGGCGGGTATAGGTACCGCCTCCCCAGAAACCCGGGAAAAACACAAACACGTTAAACCTACTTACACAAAATAATAATAATAACGTAGTATTTCTATAGCACAGTTTTGTGTTATTTCACTTCGAGTGCGTATAAAATATAACTAAATGTCCCCGAAGAAAAGAAGGGATATGCAGAGAGGTCGTACCGAATAACAAAAGTAAAAATCATATTTTCATTCAAATACATCAAGGATAAAACTACTTCTATTATTATTATTAAGGGCCTTTAACCAGCCAGCGGCCGAGAATCCAAATTTCTTCGAAAGATGTTCTTACGATCGTACAGGGCGGTTCCAATGAGACTGATTAATTATTCTCCGTACCAGCTTTTTAAAATTATAACTCAATATCGATTTTATTTCATTCAAAATTTGCTTTATTTTATACCCACATCCAAAAATGCTGAAAGGCGTGATGATAAAACTAATAAAATTATATACTTTTTGCAAATTATTTTTGGATCATAAGTATTTAATTTTTCAATAGTGTCTAAGCAAAATAAGAATGTAAAAAAATATCTTAAATAAATTAGTTTGCAAGACTGTAAATAAATAGACAAACTGAAGTGTTTTCATCACAAAACACGAGCGCGGATATTTTTTACAAAATTTTGTTTGAAAATTTAACAAATCTGCCAAAGACCTATGGTATAACCTTATTATACTAAAAAAAAAATTCTCAAAATTTAAAACATGCCTTTACTATATAAAAGAACAATCTTTCGAAATCAATTCATAATTTTTTGTGGAAAAGAGTCAATACGTCTAAAATTTGATTTAAAAATGATATATTTCCTGTTTTCTCTGATTATTCCCTCGTAATATCAATATTTTCTGTATATACAGCACATATAAGTACAAAAAAAGAGACTAATAAATTCGTTTGTCATCTGTACGAACTTATTATTAAAGGTACTTTTGATTCCGATTTTAGGTTTGAAATTGCCAAATAATCGAAAAAAAATTATGTTATCGTAAATATAATTTCGGGGAGCCAACTGTCGGGGGTCACCTAATTTTACACCATTCCAAATACCTACCTACAAAAAAATAATAATCCTACAAATGCCCCACACATCGGGTAGAAAAAAACCATCCCACGTGTACCTATCAAATCTCAGTTCGCAAAATACAGAGATTGAATTCTCTAAACCTCGCAATATTTACAATATTTATGGTACAATATGTATTTTAGGTACCGCAAGGCACGTTGCCAGACAGGGGCAAGCTGATAATAACTGAAACTATTTGGTCAAAGAAGACCGAGCATTTTGTACATTAAGTAAAGCACAAATAAATTTAAAACGTGATCCGTGTGTAGAATATCCCTAGAAATTATTTAGTTCCGTCACCAAATAAAAGCGATTTAGGTAATACTTACCTATTATTTTAATTTATTAAACTGTACGATGTCATCGATTCCGCCTTACAGTCATACAAAATTATACACTACACACCTTTTACACGCATCTGGCATCTGACAAAATTTCCTTTAATTTTTTGTGTTAACTCTAATTATATTGACAATTAAAATTTAAAATATAAGACGTTAATAAACGCACACGAATCTCCTTGGCGGATAAGATTTTATCGTGTCAAATAATTACCATGACCTTCGCTTTAGCTAGGAACTCACTGGCTATTCATGCATATTATAAATAAATAATAAATGTACATAATAAGCATATCAATAGGCATCTCTTGTCTCTTGTTTAGAGTTTTCAGGAATTCCCAAGAAATCTTTTATCATAACAAATTAATGCTAAATGCAGAACTGTAGGCAGACGTACTCGCACACTTGCCAATCCATCTTGGAAACCCGTCTTGAAGTAGCAAAAGAGCAACACAGTAATGTTTCTAAAAATTATTAAACCCGTTGAATAAAGTTCAATATGTCATGCAATGTTTATAGGGTACTCGTTAATTATTTCCTACGTACTAATATCATCATGATAATTTATTATAATGATCAGCCAATAAATAATCCTAGGAAGAACAGGTAAAATCGTAATGACGTGAAAATAGCTTTTATCGACTTCAAAACTTTTTGGATGAGCAATTTTCTTTTTAATTATTATTTTTAATTTATAAACTAACGTTTAGACAAGATTTTTATGCATAGCACAAAGGGTAACAATTATTATAAGCAATAATTATTATCAGCCTGAAACACTCATCAACATTGAAAAATCTTCCGAGAAAAGATACTTGCCGCCAACGGGACGGTTTAAGTATTTCCCCAATAAATGTAGTCATAATTTGTCTCGACGCCACCTAGCGAGGGATTTAACACTTACAATGTCTCTCTCGCAAAAATAAAGTTGGTTGTTTTCAGGTGGAAAAAATATAATAAGCAGTAATTGTTGAATGAAACACTAGTATATATTGAATTATTTGGCGGGTATTTGATAAGCCCCCATAGCTCAGTGGTCAAGAGCAGCTGACCGGCAATCAGAAGGACACGGGTTCATGTCCCGTTGGCGGCAAGTATCTTTTCTCGGAAGATTTTTCAATGTTGATGAGTGTTTCAGGCTGATAATTATTGCTTATAATAATTTAATTTTCTTTTTTTTAATTTTTCCATTTTGAACAAAAATACTTACCAAAAAATTCCGTTCTCTGATTAGGTACTTTTTACAAGCTAACAAAATCTGAATATCATCGCCACCACCACCATCGCATTTTGGGAGAAGGATATGGGTACCGCCGCCCCTCTGCCATAGGTCACCACAAGTGGTTCGCTAGCTTTGGTGACTTAGCAGGGGTGCCTGGGTTCATGGGGTGAGGTTTGTCAAGGTCTTAGCGGCCGATGTGTCTGCCCACCTGCTGCTTGGCGGTCCGGATCGAGAGACTGATTGAGCAGGTCTCTTGACCTCTCCAGCCAGAATCCCTCGATCCATCCGCTTGCACCGTAGTTGAAGGGATGGTTTGATACGTCCGACACTTCTGGACACACTGACCCCCAGATTCATACCCACCCCTCATACCTATTTCTTTCCACGGACTTCCTCTTCTTCCTTTCCTTAAAAAAAACCTCCACACAACATGCCCTAAAATGACATAGATAGGCCCAGAGGGAAATTATTTTCGTCATGGTCACCTGTGTGGAGCTAATCTAAAATTAAAAAAAAAGCACAATCGTATTGGATAGGTACAAACATACCTATCTTTGAAGACTTATAAGACAAGTAAAAATTTTCACATAAAAAAATGAAATTTTGAAAAAAAAAATCGTGTTCAACTACAAAACTTTAATTACATACAAGTCATTAAATTATTATATGTATCTCTAGTTAGAAGCCTAATGGAATATAACTCGGTAGTTTGGTCTCCATCTTACAAAATTCACATTAATAACATTGAGCGAATACAAAAAAAAATTCTGCGTTTTATAAATTTTAAATTAAATATCCCACTAGAAGACTTGAAATTTTATTTATTATTAAATGTTTTTAAAATACACACACTAGAAGACAGACGTAAAATAAACGACTTAACATTTTTATTCAAAATACTTAACTCTAAATTTGACTGTTGCGAACTACTGCAACTCATAAACTTACGAATACCGACAGTAACTACACGACAAAATACACTATTCTACTCATTCATAAGCGGAACTACATTGCCCACTCTCCGATACAACGATTTCACACTATGGGAAATCAGTACTTAGGTGATATTGACATATTTTACATAAACTTGGCAAAATTTGTTGATCTTGTAAAAAACTTATTCCAAAACTATTCCTAAACCTATCTGTTTTTTCTGAAAACCTATGAAATCGCTGTATTTTTGTATTTTTATGACTTGTGTGCTTTTTTATCAAATTTTATTTTAATTATTTCTGTATATGTTTAAAAATAATCTGTCATGAATTATTTGTACTTCCAAAATGTAAAAGCCCTTTGGGCGTTAAATAAATAAATAAAAAATAAAATAACATCAATAATATCGTATTTTTCAATCTTAGCACTCTAGCTCATCGGAAAGCCACGAACCGCCACTCACAGGAAATCTTCTTATTCAATTTCCTCCTCCTATCGTAGGTTATCGATCATTAGGGCAATAGTCGTACGTCAGGCTGCACCTTAGACAACTTTGCAAAAGTGCAATTCGTAGGTACAACTTACCATCAAATTTCCTCTTTACGTTTCTCATAATATGACCAAGATTAAAGGAATTTTCTTCTTTTTATAGCTAATATACAATTTATTTATTTTTTTATATATTTTACTTTTTAATATACAATTTTTTTTTTAAAGAAAGTCAAATATTCCCGGGTTACGAATAACCCAACAATGTTTGAAAATCTCCTACTACCACCACAGAAAGCCTAAAACCTTGCTTGTGTTGTGATGGAGGACTTAGCCAGCCGAGGAATTGAACACGCCCGGATGGGATCCAAGCGCTATGCCCACTCAACCACTGACCAGTCTATTAAATCACATTTATTGGTCATTCGAATAATAAACATACGAAGAACTTCTAAATTCAATAACCTTATCAGATCAGGCTATTTTGGTAAACAGTAATTATACTGTTTACCAAAAAAGCAAACTTTCCCGCGGTTACGAATAACTTGACAATATTTTAAAATCTCCCTGTACCACAGTAAGCTGAAAATGTTGCTTGTGTCGTAATAGAGACTTAGCCTGCCGAGGAATTTAACTCACGACGCCTGGGTTGGAACCAGACGTGATGCCAACACAGCCACTGACCGGTAATCGAACTGTAACTTTCGTAAAACTACTGAATGATAGTTAGAGATATAAAAATCGATCTGTAGTTAGGTACCCCTAAAGCACCGTAGGTACACAGGGGGTTCCATGCCAACTCAGAATCAAGTCAACTCAACAACTCTTTGAAAAATCATTAAAAGCTATGAAAAAAAATACTAACCTCACGTAACCTATTCAACAATTTTTTTTATCATCGCTCTTTTTGACCTTTCTGAGGTGGTTCTGAGTTGGTTTCATTCTGAGTTGACCGGTCACCACACAGGGCCGGCCCTACCCGAGCGCAATTGGAGCAGTCCTCTCCGGAGGCAGAATTGCCAAAGCGCTGATAAAACCTAATGGGCTTCCGACACGGTCAAGCGGCTTGACGGCAAGCACTCTTGTTGTCTATGCTCAAGCAGCCTGACGCTTACATCAAACGATTTGAGCGTAGACAACAGGAGGCATAAAAATACCAAACCACCCACAGGAGGCATTTAGTATCAATCCATCGGTGCAGGTCTGAGTTGGACCACCTGCGCGATAAATATATCAAATGGGTGGTTTGGTATATTTATGGTGCAGGTGGTCCAACTCAGAGGTATGGTGCATCATGGTACAATGATATTAATAAAAACAAAAACTCACTATTTCTTTTTTTAAATATATATTTAATTAAATTTATGATATAATAAGAAATATACGAGTATTATGTAACAAAAAAGAAAAGTCCCAATAAACAAATTTTTAATAATTTGTCAGTGGGTGCTTTTAACGTTGAAAAACTTACTATGCTAAGTTAGTTTTAAGTAGATTTATATCACCCTTGGGGTGATTTTTCACGAAGACGGCGCTCTACAAATTTTCCAATTATTTTATATACATATATATATGTAGGTATAATTTGTAAACTAACACATTTATACAAACACATGAACACACCAACACAAATATACTTTCGTAATTAGAAAAAATATTATAGTGCTATACAATATTTTTGTGAATAGCCATCTCTTAAATTTATTTTCACATTAATATCTATTTTGAAAATAATATATTTTTTAATATTTATACTTTTCTTTGATTATTTTGTGTTAATTTATAAAAGTTTTACAATACGTAGATATACATAAATGTAATAATTACCTATTTTATAACAATTTTATTTCATTGTTTTACTAGCTGCTACCCGGCATACGTTGCTACGCCATTTAATAAAGAAATTGTATCTCCCTACGTGTCCTTTCCTATTCGTCCCGTTCCCATTTCGCCTCCCCTTCCTCTCCCGCGACCCCTCCCCCCCTCGCGTTCCCACTCCACTTTCCTTTTCGACATTCCACTCCACTCCCCCCCCCTTCCCCCATCCGTACTCCCCTCCCCCTCCCCCTCCCCCCTCCAATAATTATAATTGCATAACGCCAGAGCTTACCATTATGTACAGCCTATTTTACTGGCATATAATGCAGCTCTCTATTATTTTATTATATAAGAATTTTTAAAATATTTTAGTGGTTTAGGCGTGATTGCGTAGGTAACAAACAAACTCGCACACTTTCGCATATACAATATTAGTATAGATTGTACTTTTCCTTTTCCATTTTCGACTGTTAACATTTAGTAACATTAACAAGTAACAGTAACACTATTATCTCTTTTTGATGTTACCTATTTCAGAAGAATTATTCCACGGGCTGCTACTTCTATTTATCTTTTGTATAATGTTAATGTAAGTACTTGCATACTGCTTACTAACCCCGTATGCATGGACATTGGAGGGTCTAGAGTCGTTCAAATAAATGTAGCTTCGTTCAAAAAAAGTAGAGTGCGGTGAAGGAGGAAACCATATGTTTCCTTATAACGCCGTTGGGAAAGTGGTGGGTCCCCTCCAATGTTAACATTTAGTGTGTAAGAAAGAGGAGCTGCATTAAATGTTTAAGAACAAAAGCAAAACAATCAGCGCATTGACAATTGACGTTTTTGAATTTTTGGAATTCACTCACTACCCAAAATTATACTTATCACAATATTCCTGCATCTCTTTTAAAAAAAGAGAATTCGTTCCACACAAAATGTATGAAGAAAAGAATTTTCTTTAAAAAAAAAAACCTTTTTATATTTCGTGGAGTTTTCTTGCTTCCTGAGTCTTGCTTGAGAGGGAAACTACCTACAATACCAACATAATGTATTCATAGGTTAAGTAGAATTTTCATGTTTCTGTAAATAGAAATGACTTAACTCGTTTTGCAATATAAAATATTGTAGATTCTGAGAAACTTTTTTGGTATTAACTCTGACTGAATTGAATCTCCAACGATGCGCTGATGCATCATACTATTTTAAATTTTATTCGAAATTTAAAATCTTCTTCTGATGCAATCCAGTAACATTAATAATTATTTTAATATTCTAGATAAGGATTATAATCCCTGTAGGTTTGATGAAAATAAGTGTCAGTGACTTCAATTTTTTTTCAGAAAACGGATCGTTAATTTTTAATTACTAGCTGGTGGTCGGCAAGCGTTGCTATGCCATTTAATAAAGAAATTGTTCGCCCTGCATGTTCTTTCCCATTCGTCCTGTTCCTCTTAATAATAATAATAATATTTGGATGATTTATATAGCGCCGTTTTTGTGAAAAATCACCTCAAGGGCGCTGTACAAACTTATAATACATTTCTAAAATCTAAAAAACTACAAGCTAGGCAAACAATTATAAACAACTTATGGCTAAAAATTGCATACATCGGTTCATTGATCACCGATACGAAAATATGTGTACAATATTTTGACCAATGAACGCGATGCTGCCTAAAATTTAATGAAAACAGGACCATACTTACCTGGGAGGTCGCTTGAAATTAACACTGTATATTGTCCATTTAAAGAAATTTAGATAGAGTTCGCACGCAGAGGACATTATTGTAAACACATGTTATTTAATCCTGAAAAATATTTTAATATTAATATGTAATGTATTCTTTGACGAGTGTATTTTGGAAAGTAAAAGCAACATATAAAGGTGGGAGGTGCAGTAGTACCTATAAGGATTTGATCTTACTAAATGTGATTCGTCAAGAGACAGATTGATGTGTAAGGAATCGAGTTATTTTAATTCAGTAAGAAAAGTGTGATTAAGACATATCATAGACAATACAAGTATGATGCTCTCAAATAGGTATATTTAAATTACGGGTATGAGAGCCCAAAAAGGAAGGTTTTTAGTTTGGACCTAAACTCTGTTGGGCTTGTTATGCATCTTAATTCCGGAGGGAGTCTATTCCAAGCCTTAGGCCCAGATACTCCGAAAGCACAATCTCCAAACATAGTATTTGGCTTTCGTTTAGGTTCTATTAGTCTGCCTTTAGCAGATGAAGTTGCTGATCTAAGGGTTAATTGTCTCGGACCGGTATTTTCCGGGACGCATAATTCGGATATGTAAGGTGGGGCCATTTCGTAGATTGATTTAAAAACCATCCAGCACAGTTTGTACTGGATTCTCTCAGGGCACTTGAGCCAGTGAAGGTTACGAAGGTGTTCTGAAATATGCGAATATTTAGAAACCCTAGTTATGAGCCTTGCCGCTGCATTAAACACGGATTGAAGTTTGTCAATTTGATATTTGGGAAGACTAGCGTAGATGCCGTTACAGTAATCGAGCCGCGAGACTACGTAAGAGTTAATTAATAGTTTTGTCGCCTCTGTAGGAAGGTTTCTTCGAACTGACTTGAGTTGTCTTAGGTGAAAAAAACCGGTGCTTACTGTCCTATTTATTTGACTTTTTAACGAAAAGTCTGAATCTAAATTAACGCCAAGAAGTTTGACTGTTGTCTTTGGAATAATATCGTTGCCGGAAATGGAAATAGGTGCATTGTCTATGAAATGTTGGCGTTTGTTTGTGGCCGTCCATAGAAACTCAGTCTTAGATGGATTCAGCTTCAGCTTGTTTGAAGACATCCAACGAGTTATTGCTTCTAGGCATTCAGCTATGCGGATTTTGAGACTGTTGATTTCGTTTGGAGAGCAGTAAAAATAAACTTGCTGATCGTCAGCGTAGCAGTGGGACAGGAGACCAAATGACTCGATTATTTTGGCGACATCATTTGTAAAAAGGATGAAAAGAAGTGGGCCTAAAACGGATCCTTGGGGTACCCCTGAAGAAAGTGTTGCGAAGTTAGAGAGCTTATTTCCAACCTTAACGGCTTGTAAGCGATTGGATAGATATGACACCAGCCAATTTTTAATATCGGAACTCAAACCAAATGTTTCATCTAATCTCTTAATGAGAAAGTCATGATCAATTGTGTCAAACGCTGCACTCATGTCTAAGAGTGAGATAAGTGCTAACTTACCTGACTCTATGACCAAAGTTATATCTGACAGCATACCAAGGATTCCGGTTTCTGTTGAGTGAAACCTTCTATATGCGGATTGACGATTAGTGAATAATTTATTTGAATTCAAATGACTGGTTATTTGTGCAGCAGCAATTTTCTCCAGGATTTTTGATAGGAAAGGTAAATTTGAAACAGGTCGATAATTACCTAAGTTATCGGGGTCAAGTTGTGATTTTTTTAGTATCGGCGTAACTACAGCAGACTTTAGAGGTTCAGGAAAGTCACCTGTGCTCAGAGATTTATTAAAAAGATGAACTAGGAACGGGGCTAAGACAATGACACATTTTTTAAGTAACCATGTTGGTATAGGGTCAAGACTGCACTGCTTATTTGGTGAACTTGAAATTAATTTTTTTTACTTCTTCCAGCGTTGTGAGTTTGAAGGAAGACAAATTTCCTTTAGAATTTATAGTAAATATTGGTGGAGGGGCGTGAGATGTGGAGGCACGAATGGCTTAATTTTTTTCCCGAAAAAACGTTAAGAAGGCATCTGGGTTAATATCTATTTTAGTTGGAACAAAGGCTTCGGAAATAACAGTCTTTATTGAGTTCCAAAGACGCCGTGGATTGGTTCGCTCAGAGTCAATCTTTTCATTCCAGTATTCTGATCTTTTGGAATTTATTTTGCTCATATACTGTTTTTGAGCAAGGATCCACTCATCCCTAGAAGTTACCGTAGAATTTTTCCTATATGACCTCTCTAATTTCCGCATAAGTCTTTTCTGGTTTCGGCATTCATCGTCATACCAGCCGTCAGACTTTCGAACTTTACGTGTTTTTGACGTCGTCGGAGCATATTTATTTAACAGACATAAAAGAGTTGTATTATACGTCTCGACAAGTTCTGTTGGCGTCTTTGTTTCCCAAAAATTAGGTGTACATAATAGAGAGGTCTGAAGCTCTTCCAGAAAATCACTAAAACTAAATTTACGCCATTCCCTTGATATAATTGTTCTATATGGTACTTTCGGCGGGTTAAAATCAATATCAGTGCAAACAAGCCGATGGTCCGATAGTCCTATATCACGAATATCTGCTAAGAGTGGCGATCCGCTCTTCTTTGAAATGAGTACATCTAATATACCACCAGCATCGTGAGTTGGGACGTCGACCCACTGGCGGCATCCAAAGCTGGCTAATAAATCTAAGAATTTAACGGTGTTCGGTGATGTCACACGCTCGAGACGGATATTAATGTCACCTGTAATAATGAGTGTATCAGAAAGACCAACTGAAAGTTCCAAAAAATGCGAGAACTCATTATAAAATTCGACAGAGATTGGTTTCGATCCGGGCCTATACAGAGTACAGAGCATAAACGACGTTCCTGTAGAAGAGACCCTGCACGCAATATACTCAAACGTGCTAAATGTACCAAGAGTTACTTTAGTTAACCGCAATCCTTGTCGGGCTATTATCGCTATACCCCCGTAGTTCACATGAGAGATGTTATTTGATGGTTCATCGGCACTAGGTCGGGCTTCCTCAAGCACCACATATCCCAAAGCTTGGAGTCTCTTAATTGAGTACGAGTCACTGTTCTCATGCCAAGTTTCTGTAACGGTAAGGATGTGGAGTTTTTCGTCTCTGAAAACATCATCCACCGCCTCTAGTTTATTACTAAGTGAACGCGCATTCCAGGAACCAATTGCAAGCTGTCTGCTCTTATAGTTAGCATGCCTTTCTAATCGAATTTCATTGAAGTTGTGAAAATTATCAAAATCGCGGAGGGAATTATTCGCTAGGTTATTCTGTTCGCCGGTTGATGCGACTTCTTGAAAACAGTCTACAGACGGAGAGTTATTATTATTACTATTATTATTATTATTATTAATTATTGGAACATTTAGTTCCTTCCTGTGTAAGTATTTTGTTCTTTGTCCCCCACGGCAACCTCTATATCTAAATTTCACGTTAAGATCACGGGCTAGTTTGTACAAGTTTATTTTTGTGGTCACTAAGGGGTCCAACAGTGCACTTTCACTTTTAAAACTTAGGAGTGTTGCTCGGTCATACTTAATACTTCCACCTCCCTTTCCTCTCTCGCGTTCCCACTCCCACCCTTCCCCCGTCCCGCGAACCACCCTCCCGTGTTCCCCTCCCCCTCCCGGGTTCCCTTCCCCCCTCCCGTGAACCCCCTACCCTAGTTCCCCTCCCTCTTCCCCCTCCCCCCTCCCGCCCTCACGCACTTCATACATTCATTCCCGGTACATTTAATTTTCAAACAGCTTGCGTGCCACCTATTTCAATTTTTTTATACAAATTTCATAATAATATTTCATAATAATTTTATAATAATATAATGCCAGAGCTCACCAGTAGTTTAATACAAACCTTGTCCTGACAGTAAAGAACACAAAAAAAAAAGAATTATTCAATTTGGTGCAGTCGTTCGGAAGCTCATTCAAGATTCATTTTTATTTAAAGATTATTTTATTATTTATATAGATAGAATATAGATAGATATTAACTACGACGTCTGAAATAAAATCACGCAAATAAATCAACGTCGTTTCCACGACAACCGTCTGATTTTAGCAATAACGGGCTTTTGTCAGGAAATTTATTTTACAATTAACGTAAAATTAATATAATATATTGATATTTATAATTTCATAACGCCAGAGCTTAACATTATACACAGCCTATATTACTCATATATAATGCATACTCGCATATAATGTAGCTTTCTATTGGTCAAAGATTTTTTTAAATCGGTTTAGTGGTTTAGGCGTCATTGCGAAACAAACAAACTCGCGCACTTTCGCATTTATAATATTAGTATAGATTATTTATTCTGCGTGATGTCAGATTCAGTAAAATGATAATTGTAAATTGTTTATTTTCCGTGGAATTTTCCAGAAAGGTACCTATTTAAGGTGACGTTTTTTTTAATCTATATTATTGTGCAATGCCAACCAATTTTACTTAGGGCGATTATCACCATCCTCCTGTTAGCTTATTTATACGATAACTTAATTAATAAATAAAAAATAAATACTTGCAACAGGTAAAAAAAAAACTCGGCCAACTTATCCTATGTATAGCCACTATTTATAGGTTCAAGTGCCGAATAGTAAACGACTATTTAAATCGTGTTTAATTAATCGAAATTATGGATAATCTGCGAGGAGGATGGTGAAATACCCCCTTACCAAATCAACTTTTTTTGTACCCACCCCTCCCCCTCCCCCCCTTACATACATACAAATGTTTGATAACTTTGAAAAAATATACATATATTTAGTTTTTATAATTAAAGTAAATTTGAAAATTTATTCCACAATTTGTCGAACTGACAACCTGAACTTTACCGACATGTTTTTATTTGGTTATTCGGGAAGTAGTGCAATTATGAAACCAAGAATCGTGAGTCAGGTACTTGTGACCTTTGTTGGAGATGATATTTACCATTCGCAGGACCTTTCATCAGGTGTAACAACCTTACATTAGTACGCATTTACTGCGTAATTGTGCCACGACAAAGTACAATTATTATTGAATTATTGGCAGTAGGCCACTTGCATCACTTTTTTTCCGGCTTAGGCAAATATTCTAAGACATTCCGGATTTTTTTATCGTATTTTTGAAACCCTGGCGATTTTTTGAAAATTTCATTCCGACAAATCGGACCACTTTTTATAAACCGGGAAGACGGGACATAATTTTGTGGGTGCGAAAATACGATAATTACACAGCTGAAAATATTTAAAAAAAAAAAAAAAAAAAAACCGACGTATTCCACATGAACGGCACAAGAGGATAACGAGGCATTCCAAAAATATTATTGTCCTTGATCCATCTTATTGATCATTAATCAGTATAATGTTTAACGTCTATAAATGACTAAATCCAATGCAATAAATGTGTACTTGTAAATTATTTTTAAATAATATTATTATAAAATTTTATTTTGTTAAAATAAATACCATTATCATCACAATTCTAAAACAGGAAAAGAAGGCATAATATATAAGAGTTTCTCTTCGTAACATATGTCAAAAGGTTCTCTTCGTAACATCTGTCAAAAGGTTCTCTTCGTGACATCTGTCAAAAATTTGCCGAAAATCAAAGTGTTGCCATATAAAAAAATAAATCAGTGTGGAATTATACAAAATTAATTGGATATTATCGGAGATGGAACATCATTTTCATGGAGTGACGTCACGAGCTCAAATCAGTGGCGGATACAGGGGGGGGCGCGCCCCCCGCGCCCCACGCGCCCCACGCGCCCCACGCGCCCCTGTATCCGCCACTGATTTGGCGCGGGGGCGCGCCCCCCCCCCCCCCCCCCCCTCATACATGGCTTTCTATAGCATTTAGTCCTTCCTCTGCCAGTTTCATGCTTCACTGCCATACATCAGGGTTGAGGTCAAATACTTGGGACACATCGTAGCAGCGGACCTCAGTGATGACTCGGATATTGAGCGACAGAGAAGATCACTGTGCATTAGGGCAAATATGATTTCTCGAAGATTTAACAAGTGCAGCCCAGCTGCAAAAAGGCAACTTTTTAACACGTACTGCACGAGCCTATATACCTCGGAGTTGTGGACCAACTTCAACAAAGCGTCACTAAAAAGAATGGAAATACAGTACAACAATTCATATCGAACGCTTTTTGGGTTGTCCTGGTACTGCAGTGCCACCGAGATGTTTGAAGAAGGGCGCGTTCCCGGATTCCGAACACTAATAAAAAAACGGATCACCAGCTACAGAACGCGATTGGCCTCGAGCGAAAACACTCTTGTGATGGCAGCATTCCACTTCTGGCAGGGTCCCATTTATAAGCGATGGAGCCACTTCCTGATGAAATAGATAACAAAAAGTTAACTTTTTTTTTTTTTCAAATTTTATTTTAATTTTTGTATTGTTATTATTTTCTTTTATTTATTTCCTTTCATTATGTAAAAAAAAATATCTTTCATCTTGAAATATTTTAATTTAATGTATTATATATGTATAATATGGAACTCGTGGGACTGCACCACCCTCCCCGAGATCTGGAATAAACGAATTAAAAAAAAAAAATAATCACTTGAAAAAAATTTCTTCATTTTTGTATAGAAAAAAATCTCACCAGTAATTTATTGTCAATTTAAGTAACATATCAGTCCAAGCAAGGAAACGTTTTATATTAAACCCTATAATAATTACCAAAATCAAGAACAGAGCTCTTTAACATTTTTCTTGCCAATCGATAATAAATTCTATTATATCTAATAATACCCTGCGACATTATTCTTATACATTTTGTTTTAAAATGTTTTATAGAATATATAACTACTGTAATTACTACCTAAATAAAATGGTATCACTATGCGTATATTTTATAGCTCCTACCATTGCAAGCATTAAAAGCAATTGATGTACCTACCGGCCCTTATCATGTACAAACTTAGCTTAAGGTGAAGCCATACTAAATAATTCAAAATAAAATAAAATATGCATTATCGCGTTGTTATTTTACAATACGGCCGGCAGTCGACGAATTCAGATTTTCAAAGTGCACCCTATTATGCCGTCCACCCAAGGACTACATACTTGTCACACCCATTTTTTGTCAGTTGTGGATGGAGCGGGGAACAGACGTTAGAATGAAATCAATTTTAAATTTCCGTTTTATTACAATAAACAATGCGTAAAAAATGAGTTAATGTTTGTAACAGGCCTTTACGAAATCAACCTGTAAAAAAAATCTCAAATACCTTTTCCGACTTTTCCAAAAACTTTTTTTCAAGTATTTTTAAACTCCTACCATAAAGGGGCATGAATTCCGATTTCGATTTTTTCTGGACTGTATGGTCCAGAAAAAATTAATTTTGTCCATCAAGATTTCGATGGTTTTGTTGTAATACGATTTTTCTGCCATCTATGCATAGTTTGACCTAACTAAAACTACCCAAATTCGTAGAAAATACGTTTTCACCTACCGACAAAATATGAAACCTTCACTTGCCGGCAGTGTTGCCAGATGAATGGTTTTTACAATGTTTGTATGTTTTTTTTATCGGTCATCATCAAATGTGTGTATTATTGAGTGAGTTACATTTTTTGCATGAGTAACGTGGGTGAAATCCTGAATTCAGGAATACAGTTCTTGAACTTGAGTACGGGTTCACAACGTCCTTTTATCTAATTATTATCTTTAACAAGAAATAATATGAATACCTTCAAAAAAATATAAATTTGTATACTCGTATATCATGTAAATTTAGTTAGGTTACCTACACTAGAACTGGATTTAGAGATGGGTAAGTTCTGCATTTTGCCGGGGGGCCTCTGGGACGTGCTTCCTTTTAAAATTACTCGAGTTCTAGGAGCAGGTTGTCCGAGTTCTTGGGTACGGACTGGGTACTGGGTGCTATTGCGACTACCGGGAAGCACGGGTTGGGGCGGAGCCGGACCTCGGAGCCGGAACCCGCCAAAGAACTCGAACCCGGGACCTCCGACTGCTCCCGGCTCGCGAGTGATTCGGACCGCGAACACGGGGACCCCGCTACGAATGGAATGGCCCGGAGCAAGACCGTCTCATAAATCGAAAACTGTACTTTTTCAGATATGCCTATAGCGGTTTTAATAAGATAAACGATCGATAAATTTTTATCCTTTGTAAAATTTTGTTCTTTTGCATATTTAAAATAATGTAAAAGTACGGGTTCAGGCTGAGATATTTAATTGAATCAAAATGTGGAATATTTCTTGGTACAAATTTAAAGCATTTGAGCTAGTACAAGGGCGGATCCAGGATTTTTTTCTGGGGGGGCACAAGGGGCGGACGGGCAAAAAAATCAACAATTACTGTTAGAAATAAACTTGAAGTATCATACTTCAAGTTTATTTCTACAAGTTCAAGTATGTATAGGAAGGTTTATGAAAGTTTCAAAACAATAGAACAATTAAATGTTTAATAGAGAGAGTTTTCTGTACTGTGATGGAATCTCTACAGTACGCAAAAATACTTTCTGGGGGGGGGGGGGCACGTGCCCCATTTTCATTTGTATTTTTTTTTCCTTTTATTCGAAGGAAAATTATAAAATGGTTGTTTTTAATGAAAGGTACCATTGTTTTCTTATTTAAATTCTTAATTAAAAATAACTTGTGAAAAATATGGTTTTTTTATGTTTTTTTTATGTTTTTTTACGCCTCTGTCCATCCTCCGGCAGTGACGCATACTGGATAAATATGCTCGCTCCCAATGGAGTCACAGTCCCTTAAGACTTATTATTATTATTTCCTTTTTTACTATTATTTTATTTTTTTACTATTATCATTATTTTATTATCTTTTTTCATGTACAATTATATTCACCTGCTTTTTCTTTATGTATGTATGTCTTTATGTAACGTGCGGGACTGCACTATCCTCCCCTTGTTTTTAGTTTTAACTTTACATTTATATGTTAAGTTTCTTTATGTTATTGTATTATCTGTCTTCTATCTATCTATCTATATCTATATATTAGTTGGATGAAATAAAAATGAATTGCCGAAATGTATGTACGCGCATAACTTCCGAACAACTGTACCAAATTGGATAATTCTTTTTTTTGTGTTCGTTCGTGAGGACAAGGTTTGTATAAAGAAGCGGTGAGCTCTGACATAATGAAATTTGTATACAAAAATTGCAATAGGTGGTACGCGAGCTGTTTGAAAACGGAATGTACCGGGACTGAATGTATGGAATGCGGAAGGGGGGAGGGGAACTCGAGAGGGGGGAGGGGAACGCGAGAGGGGGGTTCGCTATGTGGGGAAGCGGGAGAGGGGAGTGAGGAGAGGGAAGGCGGAGAAGGCGGAGTGGGAACGCGTGAGGGGAAGGAGATGCGGGAGAGGAAGGAGAGGCGGAAGGTGAACGGGATGAATGGGAAAAGACACGCAGGGAGATACAATTTCTTTATTAAGAGGCATAGCAACGCATGCCGGGAACTCGCTAGATATATATAAATTTAATTATGTTAATGGCACATGTGCCGTACCTATGTGTTGAAATAAATAAATAACGGAATAATTAAAAAAGAAAAAATAAATTCATTATTTTTATTATTTACCCCTAAACGAGGTTTTTTATTATTTTTGGGATATGGCATCACTGCTTGCCGATTTCCCTCCAAATTTCGTTTTATTTACAGCGGTTTCAATTGTACCTGCAGCTGTCAAAAATTTATTGGTTGGTTTGATTGTTTTGGTGATTTTGAAGCGCCAAGGAATTTTGTGAACTTTATTGCTGATTTACCGCTTCAAAATAAAATGGAATCAACGGTTTCAGTTTCTAAGGTTGGCTTTTTCTTTACTAATTATTTATGTTTGTTTATTTTTTTAGGAAACTAATAGAACAATAATTTTTCTTCTAGGGGTGTTTTGTATTCAAAAATGGTTTTGAGCGTATCTCTAAGAAGCAAAAGAGTAAAAGGGAAGTTTCAATACCCCTTTTTGAACAGCAATTTACTGACGAATTATGGTATGAAGCCTACAGAAACTCTTGGCAGAAGGTTGAGAAACAAATCGAGGTACACATGATATTCACTTTCGTTTCAATTTGTTTACCAGAACCTATAATAGTTCTCTTTTATAATTGAGATAGATTTACATGCCTTCATTTAAAGCTATATATTTCCAGGAGCTGAACATGACCACCTACAACCGCATTTTACGGGACTTAGTAAACTATGTGAGAGAATGCTACAACAGTCATTCAGTATTTTACGATGAAATTATTCCATGCGCCACTCTCCTCACTGGAATCAATCAACCGGATCATATTGTGCAGTTTACAGCTCTGAAAGATCAACTTTTGTAAGTAGACAATTTTGTAATTTGTACCTATCTCTTTTTGGTAAATATCGGTTCGGACTGGCCACGCTTATTACGAATAATTTTTAGAAAAAAACTTTAGATTCGCCTTAATTACTATAAAAGGAAACTTTTTGGCTTTGGGGCGGCGGAAAATAATGCATTTTAATTTTCAATTGCATAAAACCAAAATTCGCTTCGCGACTGACACAGCGAAAATCCGCGGCCGTACATGACACTGTGATGTTGGTATCCTTGATAAATTAACAAGAGCTAATACGACTGTAGCCGACTTCATGGGATAAGGCGCGTAATTACGAAATTTGTCTAGCGGGCTTGTTTGTGTAACATGGTTTGTGATACAAAAGAAAGTGCCCCTTTATAACGCCTACTCGCGTCAACGCAAGAAAAACATCCCAGTTTTCAAGTGGCTTAGCGGCTACGCTAGGTTTGTGTAACATGGTTTGTGATTCGCGGTATTTCATGTAGGTATCCCACGAAGTCAGCTACAGTCCATAACAGTGACAGCAAGTGACAGCTACGGCCGCGGATTTTCGCTGCGTCGGTTCGCGAAGTGAATTTTGGTTTTATGCAATTGAAAATTAAAATGCATTATTTTCCGCCGCCCCAAAGCCAAAAAGTTTCCTTTTATAGTAATTAAGGCGAATCTAAAGTTTTTTTCTAAAAATTATTCGTAATAAGCGTGGCCAGTCCGAACCGATAATTACCCTCTTTTTTTTCTTTGCGTTTGAGTAAATAGAAACCCTTTCTTTTACTTTTCAGATCTGAAGTGACTTCTCATGTTGCTATTATCTACTCTCAGGATGCCAATTCAGTGAAACAAATTATTGAAAATATGATTTTGCAGTTCATTAATGATGAAGATTCTGAGGTAATACAGCTTTTAAGTGAATCTTACTCAAAAATCTTTTTAACCCTAGATAACTAATCGCTCGTCGAAGCGACGACGCGCTACTCGGCGAAATTCAAAATCACCTACTTCCCCCCGCTCCCCGACCTTGACTCTTTCATTACCTTCCTAATTTGAGTAAACAATGCAGCATGTGACGCGATTGCGACCACACGCATACTAGGACGTGTCCTATGACCTTCTCGTCCTCTACTGGATGAAAGTTTAGTTATAACAACAATTTTATTGTTAAGGTACGTACATTCTTATATTTATTGATGTTCTTGGCGAATCTTCTACAATAGAAGCTCCGGTTCCATCTACGTCAAACGTGCGTAAAATTTATTTGCTACCTGTGTCTATCCAAGGCCCGGAGGATGACCAAACACCGTTGCACCAGATGTAGAAAGGCTATTTCTGGTCCACATAATGTTGACATGTGAGGTCACTGTGTAGACTGATATTTTGATATTAATTTGTACTTAATTTGTTCATTATAAACCTTACTTTTGTGCCGTGTAACAAGTTCCTATCTTAATTAAATATTTTTGATTTATTTCTATTGTTTTATTGGGGAGGAATGCAGATCCTGCCAAAATTTGTTTTTTTTTTGCCAAAAACCATGTTTTTACCGCGTTTTATGTTGGGAACTTTAATTTGGAAGGTGAAAAAAAGTGCGGAAAGCAATAGAAAAAATTTTTGAACTTAATACAAAAAAAAATTTTTTCAACAATTTTTTGAACTGTTTTTCACCTTCCAAATTAAAGTAACCTAACCTAACCTAAGGCTACGCTAAAAGACGTATTAAAATTCAAAATTATATTTCGCTCCACTGCTTGTCTACTGCCGAAGTTTCATTTTCTCAATACTTTGAACGGCTGTATCTCCCTCAATTTTGCCGAGCGCGCCTTAATTTTTTTTATTCAGCTTCTCCACACTTTTCTCATCTAGAAAGTGCCTTTCTATTAAATTTCCAGATTTTGGCAGGATCTGCATTTCACCCGTTTTATTGCATAGTCCACTCGACAAAAGTGTAGTTACAATGAAACAATGAAAACAGTTTAGTTATCTAGGGTTAAAATGCTCACTTACTTTTAACTGTAAAATGTACTTTTGTGTTTATTTTCTCATTTAATATTCCTGTTATTAAATACGGTAGTCTCTGTAATCCGAACCTTCAGAAATCCTATCCACCAAATGCCGGAGCCAGGGAGGTGAGTGGAAAACAGGCGCGGCCGGTGCCTTAAATTTTTGGTGGTTCACCGAGTAATTCATCAAAAACGTAAAACAAAAGTAAGAAAATAAATAAAAATAACATTAGACAGAGCCTAGTAACTCATACTCATACAGTGCACTTGAGGTGATGATTCACAAAAAAACGGCGCTTTACATAATATGTTTATATGTATAATATTATTATCCATTTGTTATTATTATTATAATTTTGGGTAAAAGTTATCTTTGTACAATCTTAGTTGATAATCAAAATATAGTTTTGGCGGGCCATTGGCTACAATTCTCTTTTATTTTCATGGGTCGAATGGTTGTTTTTAATATAGTCCATATTCCTTATTAAATCAGTAATTTTGAGGCAAGAAAATTTATTTATATCTATAAACAGCGATATCAGAATATGTCTATATAATGAATAATAACACAATAACAACACACATTAAACGTTTCTCTTTCAGTTTTTAAATGAAGTTTGCAATATGTGAGAAAAATGCACACAAACAAAAGGTCACAAAAACTAATAATGGCAATGTCAAATCGGTTCCCTCTCCATCAAGATAATATCGGACCCGCTGGTCCGTTAACTCATCGTTACATTTTACAAGAGAAAAATATAATTACTATCTTATTCAAACCCTAGTAAGAATAGTCATTTTGCCGGAACAATTTTTTCGGAATTCTTGGGGCATTTCCGTCATCTTCGCGACGCACGGCAGGAGCAATTTTTTCGATACGATTGTGTATTCTGACGGTCTGAACATGTTGCTGGGGACTTCATACAAATGATAATTCCCAAACGGGGCGCTTCACCGAAAAGCGCGGAACCTAGCCGATATAACGCGCGGGAAGCAATGCTTTTGACTGCTATATTAATTATTCTCTACCAAATTCATGTATATTTAGATTGGTAGTTAATTTTTATTTTTTTTAAAGATTGTGCGCAATTTTATAATTAAAAATATTATGAAGGAATACGATGAGCTGCAAAATGTTGTTCAATTTTGTTGGCGGTTCGGTGCACGAGTGCACTTTAGGACGGGCCGCGCCTGGTGGAAAATACAAGACTAACCATTGAATAAAATTTGTTTTACTAAGTAAAAGTTTGTCATAATTTCATGAGTAGTGCACCGACTCCAGCAAAACAATCACTATTTACATTTTACATTTAGTATCCCACGTATAGCACCTTGCTGATATAAGTGGGGAACTTTATGAAAAATCAACTCGTAAAAATAAATTGCAGTCATTGTCATTTTGAAACATTGTAACAGTAATTTGGTTTTGCAAATTAAGGTGTTTGAGTGGGGTGTAAGCAAAAGGGTGGGGGTAATTGCGGGATTTCCGGAAAGAACAGAGCGGTTAATTGGAAAAATATTTAGAATGGGACTGAAAGATAAATTAATTTGGTTATTCAAAATACTTGCATTATTATTTAGGGATTTTCTGATTTCTAGTGCTTTTAAATTATCCAATTTTTTGCTTTTATTGTTACGGTGAAGAAATTTAACCCCTGTGTCCTTATTAAAAGTGTGAAAAACACATTCCTCTATTTAAATCAGGGTTTCTCAACCAGTGGTTCGCAAGAGGCTAGAAGATGCTCCGGCGTTCCCTGGTTGAGAAGTCTGAATAAAAAAAAATCATGACAATATTCAGTTTATCATTACTGTACCTCGTGGTCGTCAGTGGCTATCCTACCCCATTCCACCCCGTATCCCATTCCGCCCCCTCCGTTGTGGTAAATATTCTGCTAGAACAGGTCCCACCCTCATTCCCATTACGCCCCTCCGGTTGTGCTATCCGCCCCGGGTGCCACCCATGCTAGCCTACGCCACTGCTTGTGGTTCCTGTTGAAAAAATAAACGTACAAGTGGTCCCGAGTCAGAATAAGGTTGGGAAACACTGATTTAAATCTTAGACAAAATTGTAATATCAGTGATATCTATCCTTACAACCTACGTACGGATTGCTACGGTAAAAAGAATAAAATTTTCTATTATGTGGCATGTAAAAGGTTTCATCAAACAAACTCTAAATTTTTTGATCATGTAGCATCTATGTGAAAAGATTCCGTCAATCAAACTCAAATATTCTGAAAATCTAGCCGTTTGTCTGAAAATTCATTAAACCGGATTTGGTTTATAGAGACTATACTGTAATTGTAATCATTTTCTTTAGTTTTTGACTGTTACAGCAGCATTATTTTTTTTTTTAGTTACAACGCTCATATTACATGTTTTCAATCCAAAAATTACTACTGTTTCATTTATATTTTAGGATTCCGACTCTTACGAGCCATTGGACAGTCCAAACAAGTCTCTTAGTAAACCTTCGAAGATCAAGAAGTCCCAGTGCAACATGACAATGCTGGTCTCCTGGTTTCAGGAGTTGTACGGCACCAGGAACGGGACCAATTTTCTAAGTCCGTCCAAGAAGTTAAAGGCTACCAGTGCGAGGAACCACCTCGTCATCATCATCCCAGATTTTGAAAGCTTTAATTGCGAGACTTTGCAAGATTTCATTTTGATTCTGAGGTAAATAGATATCATTTTTTTTTTCTTCAACAATATCAATCATCTACCTATAGCTGCTCAGCAAAATCTAATGAACATAACATTTCAATTTCAGTGGATATACAGAAGCGTTGCCATTTGTTTTAGTGTTTGGAGTGGCTACATCCGTCTCCGCATTGCACAAGAGCTTTCCTTACCATGTGTCATCCAGACTATTGGTTCAAGTCTTCCAATCTCACTCTTCAACGCTGTATTTAAATCAGGTTTTTATTTTAAATAATTTCACAACAAAGTAATTATGTTATATCATTATAATAGATCGTTGCCATTCAGATAAAAGTCACCAAGTCGAGGTAGGTACCATCGATACATCGGCTTGACACAGCGAAACATACTATAGGTGTTAAAGACATGGTTAATGTTGCAATTTTGCAACCTTTGATCACTTACGTTTAAATTTCTGTTGGTTGTATTTTTATATTATGTAATTACATGTTTTTTTTTAATCGTAACATATTGATATTATATATCTCACTGTGCAAAATTTTTGTTGCGTATATTTTTATTTAATTTATGTACTTTTTATTTCCACTTTTGTAATATACTATACTTTATCTAAACTATTTGTTTGCTCATGTTAAAGATGGAGGTACTGCCTTTATTATTTATGTAAAAGCCCTCTGGGCGTAAAATAAAAGAAATGAATAAACAACTAAATAAATTAATGTTTTCCAAAACGAGCTTGAAAAAAAATCATTTGTCATATATTTGGTTTATAACTGTGTAATTTCTAGTATTTAAAAAATTCTAAAAATTATAGTACTTTATTAAAATTAAATAGTCATAAATACATACATTGGGAATTCATATGTCAAATATTGGTTTATAAATGTGTACATTCTAATTATGCAATTGTAAATGCTCTCTAACATGGCCTGGAAAGAATCTCCTACTTGTGATCTCATTAAAGAAACCACTCATTATTCACTCTGAATGCAATTATTAATGTTCTCCAAAATGACCTTGAAAAAAATCACATCTTTGCGATTCTTTTCCTTCCCTTCGTTCAGAAGAAACCATCCCTTCATTCAGAATACAATTCTTAATGTTCTCAAAAGTTGTCTTGATAGAGGCAAATTCCCGTGATATCTTGAACGAAACCATTCCTTTGTTAAGAATATTATGAACTAAATATACAATTTGGCTGTCCTGAAACTTAAAATTCTTCCCAGTTGGACAGACAAAGTATCATATTGAATGTATTGTAATATATATGAATATATATATAAATAAATAAATCTAAATTTGATTGTTAGAGTAATAATCTTATTCAAATAATTTTTAATTTTTCAATTATTAGCGGCCAGATAAAACTTTTAAATTTAAAAATTTATGTTACATAAGCTTCAAACCGTATTTAAAGTTTATGTATCATATTTTAGCTTTCAAATTTGTGCAGTATCTCAATGATGTTGTGGTTTAGTGATTTTTGGTTGAGCGATGACAATATATATTTCAAGTAGAACTTGTTTACACACTGGTTCCATTAAAATATTGATATTTATTCTTATGTTTATAGGTATTGGAGAATATTTTTCTAATTGAAAAATGCCCATTCCATTTATCCGGCAAAACTTTTAAGTTGCTAATTGATGTCTTCCTGTTTTACGATTTTTCTGTCACTGGATTTATTCAAAGCATAAAGGTAAATATTAAACACTTTTTAAGTAGGTAAAATAGAATGGAAGGTGCTCATTTATCATCCGAGAAATACGCCAAATGCGCAACCAACTTTTGTATATGGTTGACATTCAGGGTCGTTTCTTCGACTCGATCTTGAGTTCAACAGCTTGGCTATGGAACGATTTGCCGGCTTTTATGTTTCCTCCCACCTACAACGTGGATCTCTTCAAGACCCATGTTCACTCCTTCCTCTCCTCAAAATACCCTTCGCACAGAATCCCCAAAGATGATACAGGACCTGAGGGGAATTATTTTCCTTGGAGCCTCCTGTGTGGAGTTAATGTGCAAAATAAATAACTTGATAAACATTCAACATTGGTAAGTTTAATTACAGAATACATTGTACAGCTTTTTTACTTACCACAGTAACTTCAAAAATATTTACTTTTTGTAAGTGAAAACAGAAAAATACATATTTTCAACAAATTTATTTATTTATTTATTGTTTCTTTACACTGCAGGTAAAAATGTTTACAATACAATTTGTCACCTCACTAGGACAAGCCTGTGTTGAGGTTAACAATTATACAAATTAACAAAATAACACAAAATTATACAGATATTGAAAGAACAATATTGTTGTATTTCTTTCAAGTTGAGATTATGGGTACCTACTAAACTGATGGCGCTAGGTAGTACATTAATGTAAACTTGTAGACTTTTAGGGTGACCATAGTTTAGTGATATGATTTTAAAAAGCATGTTGTAAATAATAAATAAATGTATATAATATAATACGCTTTAAATTTGGCAGGAGGAAGATGAAAAAGAAAATGGTTTAACCAAAAATAAAATTAATTTAGCTAATTATTACAAATATTTGTATATTTTTTAATGTGATAATTTAAAATAATAAACTGCAAGCAAAAATTAGCAAATTAGTCCAATTATGAATGTGCTAAAAGGTTAAATAAAACTGTAAAAATTCAATTCTTGATTTTGGAGAATGACTGTCATGTGAATTACTGTGTTTTTATTTACCGCGGCAGTTCTCTACGGAGGTCACCCATTTTGATAACTGTGCAATTGTGATTAATGTTTCATAATTTAATTGATTTATTTCAGTTTTGCATGATGGAACATTACTACGCCAACGAGATCAGTGCTCTCTGCTGTTCGAGAGAAAACATTGTTCCCACAATATCCAAGATGAAGACCAAAGATCTGGAGGCTGTAAGGCACCTGCCCTCCTTCAGGCCGTACGTGGAAGCTAAACCAGCCTCTACCAGAATATCCCTTTTGCAAAATGATGATTATTTCAGAATTGATTTGGCAAAGGCTGTTGAAAATCTGCACGACTATCTGCATGACTTCCACGTGTCGATGAAGGTTCTTCTTACCATCGTCGGCAGTCTTCCCAACGCTCCATTGGGAAAGCAGGTGATTGCAACAATATAACCTTACACTTGTATTTTTCTTTATAATCCTATTACAATACACATAACATGTACAAAACTTTAATTGAAAAATTATACTATAATATATATTTTAGAGTTTTTGCTAAAATGACTCTTGAAACCTTCAAGGCCAATGTTAAAAATGTCATGAGACCTAGAGATATCATTTAGCAGCAGAGGCGGCCTCTTCCTTAGTGCATTGGTGCACTGCACTTCCAGAAATCTATATACGTCAGAAGTGAAAAATATTACATCCTCTCATGAAGAAGTCCCGCCAATTCGTTTTAAAATCCTATACAATTGACTAGACTCCCTCCCATGAGAGAATGGAATTCGTACATATTTTGTTGTGTCGAGGCGTGACGTCACATGAAGTAATATTTCTACTGAGATCATTGACGATACTTGGTCGAAGATTAGGATCATCTCCAGATGTTGGATGTGTGAAATGAGCAAGACAGGTATAGTAGACCCATAAGGAAGATTGACGTGTGAGAGCAAAGAAGACAAAACATTAAACTTGCGTAGTGTGGTCCCGAACCTTTGAAATGAAATAATTTTGTTTAACGAATTTAGAACTAATTAACAATGTTATGTTTTAACGCTATCGGTCATTGGCCCAGCACATCAACTTCAGTACTGTTTCGGTATTGACAGCATTTTAACGGTTTTAGCAAGTTTTATTCTGTAAAAAAACTTATTTAAACATGAGTGCTACTGAAAAGATTGCGATTAACGTCGATTTTATCAAAAGTAACCGAAGTTCATTTGAGAATAAATTATTTTAGAAAAATAATGGACCTCCAAAACCATGGATGAATTAAAACAAGTTTGTAAAGTTAAGGAAAAAACTGTGAATAAAGTGTTTAAAAAAGAACTATATTTGAAAGCTTTGTGGATGTGACCGTCATTGAGCGGAGCAATATCAATTTTTCAATTATTTTATAAGTGTAACTTAGTGGAGTATTTTAGTGAATTGGTTAAACTTTTAAAAATAATTTGTACTATTCCAATGACAACTGTTGAGTGCGAACGGTGTTTTTCTATGTTAAAACGTGTAAAAACATTTCTGAGGAACACTATGTCCCAAGATCGGAAAAAAGTTTGATATCTTCGATATCAGACTTTAATAATCGTGTCATTGAAGTGTTTTCACAAATGAAAGAGCGACGAATGGATTTTCTCTACAAGTGAACGTTTGTACTAGGTATGTCACTCCCTTTGAATCACTTTATTTTCCCATGTTAATGTTATAATTTTTTTGTGAAATGCACTGCTCGCAAATTTTGTCTAGCACTACCATACCTCTTGTCGTGCTATGCTGGGCCAGAACATCTGTTGTGCCGTGTGGAATACAGAGCAAGCCATGGTGACGACGCTGGCGGTAGTTGTTCGGTACCAACAATTTATAGCATTCCCAGAGATATGGGCTGTCAATGTAATAGTTTATAATTTTAAAAGCTGTTACTGTAAGGGTCCCATTCCGTCTAGATTGGAGACTTTCGTAGCGCATATCAGAGAGCAAATCCAGGTGATCCAATATTAAAAATTGTAATCGCATCTTAATGTCATGGACCACGTCATGTAAAATTCGGGATCAGGTCAATAAAAATAACACTTTTTATATAGGCGGCGATAAGGTTTAAATCCCCGTTTAACACCTCGTCGCCTTAGTTCGTATTTGTCCAACAGACCATTCGAAAATTTTACGGAAGGAGAAGGTTTTCTTGTACTATTTCGATAGATTATGATAGGTGTTTCAGTAAAGCTATTTCTGTAAAGGTAAAGGTGTCATTAGTTTGAATAATTTTTAGTTAAGTGATTAACTATCATTTTACATACTTTATTTTTAATTGTAAACTGGAAATTGAACAAAAACTAAAATGGTCTGTTGGACAAATATGAACTGAGGCGACGACCAGACGCTTTTTTTGATTTATCCACAAAAAAACACCACCAAAAAGCATGTCTTATTTTATTTTATAAGGCAAAAACAGTTAAATGTTTTATGATCATTTTCCAAAGAATTAAAATTTTCCACATTATACAATTGTATATTTATAATATTATACAATTGTAGATTTATTCACGAAAAAAACATCAAAAGGTGTGTTTCATTTTATTTTGCGAAGCTCAGGCACAAATATTTAAATGTTTTGCCATCATTTTCCAAAGAATTTAATTTCCCACATTATATAATAAAACCATAACTGAAAGGGGGTCCTTAAGTAGGAGATTTTGAACATTAAAGCAATTTTTATTGTCCTGATACTTTATTTTTTTCTGGGCTTATAAAAAGACTAATCCAAAAAATACCTAATTTTTTCAAAGGCTGTGTGTTCTACTCGCAGTATTTAATTAACCCGTCAGGTGTTTGTTCAGTTTTTGGAACAACTCGTCTAGGTCTCATAGAAATTATTGTCTCCCTTACTATTATGATTAGAAATATGATTTAAACGGTATTATAAACAGAAAATACCTTGGTTTACATTCAAATCTAAAAGTTGACGGCAAGATAATTATAATTTTCACCTTTATGAATCCAAATTTTACCACCGTAATTTGTAAAAAAATTATGAAATTTTGTGAATTTTTTATTAATCATTTTTACATGAAATGACAATAAATTGAGTTGATGATAACTTTTTATAATACATTGGCATGAGTAAAGAATTTTTTTTTTATAGTAATTTTAGTTAGAAAAAATGAAAAGTGGGTCATTTTTAAAACTTTTTTAGGTTTGCATGCAAAAATTTTATATTTAAAAAATTATAAGTTTATTTAGAATTATAAAATTTGAAAACATATTTCATCACTTTTCCAAAATAGTTTTTAGTTTGCGGATAAATTCAGAAATATTCCATTTATTTGGATTTTATTGCAAAACGGAAATAATTTGACCCTCTGACAAAATACATTCGAGGTTTGAGGGGAAAGCATGTAAAATATTTCCAAGCAATCTAATTTTCAAACCAAAATCACTTGATTTTGCATGTGCATCATCCGCTTGCACAGCGCGGGCGTAAACTGTCCGACATAAAGTTTAAGTTCAGGCTTATGGAATTCAATACTTCGTTTGTGTGAAAGCACTATGAAACCATGCATGATTTTTTTTTAACGCTAATCAAGTGTACCATAATGAAAAGTTGATTTAAATGACCATTGATATTCTATGTTAGTAGTTTTTTTTTTTTAAAGCGGAGATGGTTTACTTATAGTTCCCGTGAGCACATAGACCAGGGGTCGGCAAACTTTCATATGAGAAGAGCCAATTTGCCAAAAAACCAAGATAACAAAAATATCAGGGAGCCATAATGTAGGGGGGGGGATATAATCGTACTGTGGTAAATATGGTGATATAATATTTACGATGTGCTTTGGGTTATCTACATTTTTACTGTTACTTTTCTGCCACAATTCTGCCCTTTTAAATGCCTTAATAAATATTTAAAATAAAACATCCTCATGTTCCGTGCGTAGTTATAAAATTTAAGTTCCAAACTAAATGCTACAAAATTGACAGCAAAACCATTCAAGTGTTCCAAGTACGATGATAATTTTTGCTGGTCAATTGGTGGAGTCGGATGCAAATTTTCTTTAGTTAAAATCAGTGCTGTAAGTGCTTTAAATGAGTTCTGGGGACTCACACAAACTCGTAGATTCGTTTTTAATTCAAAACCAGTTTTGTGTTCGGAATGCCAAAAAAAAACCAGTCTGCTGTTGTTCATCGAGACAAAAAATTCTCATGTTCCGGTTAAAATTATAAAATTCTAGTTCCAGTTAAAATGCATAAAAAATTCGGAGGAAAACTATTTGCTTGTTCCTCGTGCAATAATAATTTAAGCTTGTGGACTCTTATGCAGAATACCCTTAAGTTTAAACCAGCCTTGTGTTCCGAATGTTCCGAATCCATTCTCATACTTCAAGTGACTCGTTCAATAGATCAAGCGTTCCAAGTGCAGTATAAATTGCAGAATGAGCCGAGTTGGTAACACTGATGCTGATTGAGTCAAAGTTCGTTCAGAGGCTCCATCTCATAAGGCTGGTTGAGTGGAGGTGAAATTTTCAAACCAAATGATGTCCGAAGAGCCACAGACGCCCATTCAAAGAGCCGCTTGCGGCTCTCGAGCCCCGGTTTGCCGACCACTGACTTAGACCATAGGCCCAATTTATCTCCCATTTTACCTCATTCCTTTCAGTAACCTAGTCCTTTTTATAAAGTTCACCAGGGTTGTCATCAGTGACGGCTCGTGACTTTTGGTGTGCTAGAGTGCTAATATTTAAAAAAATCAGCTTTCTGAATAAAAAAAAGGTTTTTTTAAACAATGTCATCAAAATAACAAAAATACTTTTAATACATAAAAATGTAATACCTAATCACTAATTAACAGTTCAAATGCAAGATTCTTGCAATGGTGTGTCTATAACTTATTTGAATTCATTAAGAAAATCTATCTTTTTAATTCCTCTGACCGCCATTTCAGCCTTTCACTCTCCGTTGTAACCTTTCACCATCCCCCATTTGCCCTCTAGGCCACCACCGCCCCCTGATCTTATCAACGCTCCCGTTGGGAGCTAAGAAGATAAAACCTTTTTTTTTTCAAACTGATGTCCTAGATTTATAGCTAAGTCTACCTCTAAAAAAACTGAGTTGGCAACACTGAAATGCTGTTCCAGTCAAAGTTGGTTCGGCGGCCCCATCTCATGGCGGCTGGTTGAGTGGAGGTGAAGTTGGAGTCTTGTGAGCTGCAAATTCCTATGCAAACAGTCGTATCTGGTCGCACTGCAGCAGTCTGCAGATCCCTGAACTAAGATAATGCATTACATTTGTATATCATAAAAATAGATTCATTTTTCTTTACAGATACGAGAACTGTATGCTTTGTGTGTTTCATCCAGTATAGTGGAGTCCCCTCAATACAAGCAATGCATGCTCCTCATCGGTTTTCAATCCAAAGATGAGTTTCTGGATGTCCTTGACAAAACTATATCCCAGTTTGACAGCATCCTCAAAAGCCAAGCAGTGGCCACACCCAAGAAAAGACGCTTATCATTATCATCCAAGAAGTCCCATGATACGAATGTGCCAAACTCCTCTGCCACAAAGAGAATGTCTGCAGTAAAAGATAGACTGGTACTTTTTAAAGGGAAGATAAAGAATGCCAGTTTGGACTGCGGCAGCATTAAAGAAGAAGATGAAACTGAAGAAATAATAGAGAAACTTAATAGGCAAAATTTAAGAGAAGTACAGTCAACATACATTTTATTTAGCATATTTTTATAATGATTTATTGAGGATTATCCAATAGTATCCAATTTTTGTGATATTTTTATTTTAACATTGTTGTACTCCAAACTATTAAATTATGTACATTCTTTCTTTAAACCATAGTTCTTTGTACATTATAGAAACTTTTGAAAGCCTCTGCCAAAGAAAAACCCGTGTCCGAGTTTGATAACGTCCGTGGGGAACTTATAAAATACCTTTCCTGTGAAGTTTTCGGAACATTCCTCCAACCTCCAAACACGCAGCCATTTTACGAACTGTTTTTCTTCAGTGATGTTTACAAAGTGAAGAGACATATCGTAGGAACCCCTCGAGCATCCATCCATACAGCACTCAATAATCCTTCTGCCTATTTACAGGTAAAATTTATTAAGTTATTTTTTTTTTTTTTTTTTTAACACGTCACCAAAAAAGTTATGGAAGATTAAAACTATTGGCAAAGACAAGACAGCCACGGTGGATATAAGTTTGGCAACTTCCATAAGGCTAATGATTTTATGTATTTCAATTTCAGTGCAAATGTTGTGAATTACCAAGCCAAGAGATGATTCTGCCAACTTTCCCCGATCTTTCCATTGTGTATAAACTGCACCTGGAGTGTGGTAAGCTGATTAACCTGTACGACTGGCTCCAAGCCTTCCTGACTATTGTGGACCCTATTGAATGCACTGAAAACGACGATGAAGAAAGAAGAGACATCCATCCCGAAATACAGTATCCTTCAAAGTGTCATAGTTCATTTTTAAATGATATTATCCTATACCTGCTTCACAATGCTGCCCAACCGGGTGATGCCATAGTTCCCCTATCTTTGCAGTATACAGACAGGGGTTGTCACATAAAAATAAGATAAAATCTTGTGCACACTGTATATACAGGGGCATTCTTGTGAGTTGTCACATAATAAACAAAAATTTTAACAAAACAAAAAAACGACTTCAAAAAATGCACTAAAAAGTAAAAAAATAATTTCGTATTCTTCTACAACTTAATAATCAACTTACTTTTTCTACTCATCAATATGTAGGTACGATTGTTATTTTTGGAGTCGGTGTCAGCCAAGGTAGGTTTGTAACTACATACATAGTTATAGGTGAGATGTGCTTGTGTCGCACGCGCGACTTGACGAGGTGAGAGGCGATAGCGGGCCGCGGCGGGAGGGGAGCTGTCAAGTGAACACGCCGGGCCGGGTACCTTGGCTGACACCGACTCCAAAAATAACAATCGTACCTACATATTGATGAGTAGAAAAAGTAAGTTGATTATCAAGTTGTAGAAGAATACGAAATAATTTTTTTACTTTTTAGTGCATTTTTTGAAGTCGTTTTTTTATTTTGTTAAAATTTTTGTTTATTTTTTGATTTTTAGTGAATCTGAAGTACACTAACTAATTCGATTAAGATTCGGCCGAGTACCGTTAATTTGCTCTTAAGAATTGGAGAGTTCCGTTACTTTGTCATGGATCCCATAATCAGAACCTAACCAAACTCTCATCAAACTACCCTTGAAGTACATCCTTTCCAATAAAAAAAAGAATCATCGAAATCGGTTGGCGTGATATTGAGTTATTCGTCCATTTGTCGCGCACATACTTGATGCAAATTTAAGACTTATATGATTCTCATGGATGCCATTGTCAGAACTAGACCAAATTAAAATGGGACCACACGGGAAGCACCAGCTTTCAAATAAAAAAAGAATCATCAATATCGGTTCACCCAGTCGAAAGTTCTGAGGTAATAAACATTAAAAAAAAAATTAAAAAATACAGTCGAATTGAGAACCTCCTCCTTTTCGAAGTCGTTTAGTGTAACAGGACGTACCCGAGGGATTTTAACCAGCAATTCCTGAGCATATTTGGAGTAAAAAATGTACATGTCATTATGCTGTCTGATGACATTTTTTTCTATTAAAAACATTAAAAATATTTTTTCATCACAAGCCGCTACTGTTCCCATCGCTATGGAATATATACCATCGTGATGTGTTTGAGCAAAACGCACTGTTTCATGTGGTAATATGCAGTTAGAACGAGACGCAACGCTTATCAAGTGTCCGCTAGGATATAAACGCGCTACATTTCTAATTAGTCTGTTGCGGCATGTGATGGAAAAATATTTTTAATGTTTTTAATAGAAAAAAATGTCATCGGACAGCAAAATGACATCTACATTTTTTACTCCAAATATGCTCAGGAATTGCTGGTTAAAATCCCTCGGGTATGTCCTGTTACACCCTGTATGCAGGGGCGTTCTTGTGAGGTGTCACATAAAAATAAGATAAAATCTTTTGGACACTATATACAGGAGCATTCTTGTGAGGTGTCACATAAAAATAAGATATCCTGTAAAAATGCAGTTCCACTGAGTTTTTTTTTTTTTACACCGGCCCCGAGGAAAACAATTTTCTTCGGGGCCTGTGTCATCTCGGGATAGTGTGTGGAGGTTTTTTTTAAGGAAAGGAAGCAGAGGAAGTTCTGAGAAGGAAAAAGATGTGAGGGTTGGGTAGGAATCTGGAGGTCAGTGGGTCCAGGAGTGACAGACGTATGAATCTATCCCTCCCTCTGCGGTGCAAGATGATGAGGAGATAATCGAGAGAGACCAGCTGGAGAGGTCAAAGAGTCTTCCCAAACCGGCTTCTCTCGATCTGGCCCGCCATGCAACTGGTGAGCAGGCGCATCCGCCGCCAAGACATGAACACACTTCATCTGATGAATCCGGGGACCCCTGCAAAGTCACTAAATATAGCGAACCACTTGGGGTGACCTATGGCAGAATTATTGGTTATCCAATAAATGCTTCCGGGGCAGCGGTACCCATACCTGCCTCTCAAATTGAGTTGTTCCGGGCTGCAACCTACAGAGGTAAGATTGCCCTGGTGATAGCCAACCTACGATGGGAGAGGGCACTGGGAGACCATCCTCTTTTAAGAGACAAACTGTTTAAGAAAGGATTTGTTGGCTCATTATTTTATTAACACTAATTATTTAATAGAGACAAAATTTCTTAATTATGTATCAACTTATGTGCCTATACTGAAAATCCAACTTACTTGTCATGACAGTGTTTGAAGTAAAGCTTTCAGTACAATAATATTGACAAGTGCAATAATATTATTCCTTGACTAGTATTCAGAGCACGTTTCACCCGCGCCGTATCAGAGTTGCAGTTTCTTGGCTTCATCAAAACCTCCAAGAGGAAAACTGATCACGTTTCAAGACTGACGTGGTAGTGAATTGTGTAGGACTTGGCAGTCTTGAGTGTAGTAAATACATGTATTAAGGACACATTAATTTATTTCAAACCTTGATACAATAATATTAATATTTTATCCTACAGAAGCAACTACGAAAGCACAGAATAAGAACTATTAAAATCAAACTTTTTTTTTTAATTCTATATTTTCCATTGTTTTTATAACTTTGAATATACATAATTATCATTATTATACTTAACTATATGTTGACTTGGAAACATGTATCAAAACAATAATTACGTTTCTGAAGATCCCATAACATTACGGTGGTTTCCAAAATATACGCTTATAAGTTTGGTCAATAAATAAGTTTTAAAATTTTACTTGCAAACAATTTGTTACATTTTTTTATGCATTGTGTACCTATTTTATTATTTTTAAACTATGTATCATTCAATAAATTAATTTCAGGCTCAAATTCTTTTTGTCTCTTCATGTTTTCTCATCATCTCATTTATTTCAGGGAACATTGTGATATTATAACTTAATAAAGTGCTGCAGGGGAATCATTAATAAAATATTTAATTATAATGAGATTTCAATTCACTTGGAGATGTGCCATCTTTGAGGAGTGAGCTGTTTTCAGGAGTTTTCTAAAGACCCCTTTTACATCCATATCGGGATACAGGGCACCAATCAAGCCTTCCACAAACAGATACAAAAGCCTTTTGTTTAAAAGGGGATTCTGGAAAAGTTCAAATACCGTCATGAGGCCCCTGTGAGTGGTCTCGGAGCCAATGATGTGCTTCAGTTCCTCTTGGCAAACGGCGAGCAGAGCGGCCTTGACGGCCACTCGCGCCCGAGCTCTTTCAGCCGCATCTCGAGGGTTTGTTCTTCTAGGAATCCCGTTGCCCACTGACCAATAAGTACGCTTTACAATATCCAAGCATTGCACTATCGTCCCTGGTGATGTTAAAGATGAAATACATTCTATGATTCTTTTATTCAAAACATCGGAAAACATGACAGTCAAAAGCTGTCGAAGCAATGCCGATATTTGTCTGCGAAGCCATTGATTGCGTTTTCGAAGCTCAAATACTTCATCTAGCAACAAAAGTAAAACTCGTAGCGGGAATTCCGTCCCCATATCACTTCTCTCCTGTAAACTCATCACTCCCGCCGTCTGTAAATGACTGGGTAAAACCACCGTTGATTCGGACTTACTGCTGCTGAGCACTTTAGATAGACCTTCCATCAAATCATCCACCGTGCTAAACAGTTGCCCCGGAACACCACGCAATGTCCGCATTCCTTGGCGTATTGGCTGCACCAACATTGTGTCTATAACTCGTTGGTTCTGCTTATCGTGAACGTCTTTGGGACTCAAGAAAGGTAATAGTAGGGAAGAATGCAAAATGACATATCGAGGAGGCCCATTCGGAGATCCCAATGCAGCGAGAGCACTTAGCCAAATACTCAAAACTTCCTTCCTTCGTTCTAGAACACTACGAGATGTATTGTGGAATGTTTTCTTCGATGGGAATTCCATTTTACCGAGTTCTGGGTACTGATCTTTAATACTGTTATACAAGTCGAGAAAGTCACTGTACCGGCGATACACGTGCCAGCAAAACTGTTGTCCAGTTGACGGACAGCGTCGAGTAACTTTAACTGCGTAGACACCAAAGGCTTTTCCTCGTTCATGAACAACGCCTGTTTCATAAATATCCGCTTCAAGCAGGCAGGACTCCTTACGAATGATCCATTGTTGTATTTGTTTCTGAGGATCCTGAATTTGGACGGAAGAGGACGGTTCCGCTTTCACTTCCTTGCCACTTTCATTGGGGATTTGCTCAGTAGATTTAGTAGGGCCAGGAGACTGGGATCGAGAGTTCGGCAAACTATCAATAAAGAATTTTGAGGATCCAGAGATTCTTTCAACATCAGTCTCAGAATTATCACTTAAACGACAATCGGATAGTGAACTTAGACTGGTTTTTGAACCATAATTTTGTGAGCCATTATCATTCCGCTCACCGAACTTAGTTAATTCTGACGAATTAAAATTTTCAAGATCCAACTCTGCTAAAAGCATTGTATATTGTCTTGAATTTTTAAAACCAGCACCCACTATTTTAAGTTTGGTTAAAATAAAATCTTCTACTTCTTGAAACCACACTATTGATTTTTCATCCAGAGGCATGCCTAAATTTGTAATAAGATTCCGCACTAAAGTGTGTGGAACATCACCACTGTTCAGTATTCCTCCAGCCAAATATTGGTCATAAATAGCTTGAGCAGCGGATTTAATCTCTGAAACACTTCCCTCTCGAACATTGTGTTTCCCGCTCACTTGTGTAGCTAAATGCTTTACAGCAGCCGCTCTCCATGCTTGAATTTGTAAATGACAAAATATGTACTCATGAGCTCCCATGGATTGTGCGTAATCTAGGAAATAGCCCAGGGCGAGATGGTTTTCTAAGAGAAAACTCATGGGAAGTTGTGCCACAGCATGTCTCTGTTGGGAAGACTCGGATGGAGTTAGCGCTGAACTTCTTGTATTCAGCATTCGAACCAAGTATTGTAAAGATGACAATTGCTGCTTAACGGCTATATCACATTCTCCAACAGTATCGTGGGACACCAAATTTTGGATTTCTTGTTGCACTAAATCTAAAGTACACTTCAACTCATCAACATTATCTGAAGATCGAATGACGGACAAGAAGGATTCTGACGACAAGCCGTTGTAACAAATAAATCTTAAAACTAGAGTATTCAAAGTATCTGGGTCAGTTATGTAGTTTAACGCTGACTGAAGAGTCACACAAGAGATAACTCTCATGATAGCCAGAGAAGCGCCTCCTTTAAAGTCATCAGCCTCCAAAGATATATAAAAAAGCAACTGGCATATTTCTGCAATGAACGATGTTTCTGTATCTAAATCAGTGCACATCTTTTCCCGTGAAATTAAGTTCTTTTCCATTTCTCGTTCAAGTTTGAAGAACTGCTGTTCGAAGGACAGGTTCTTTGTGTTGTTGGTCTCTACATAAAATCTGGAGTTAGCGATGTTTCTCTGTTTGCCGGCGTAACTTGCCACATCTGTATCACTCTTGTTGCGGCGGTGCTGCTGTTGAGGGGAATTGTTAGGGGGAGAGCGGGCGGGCGAGCCTCGGCGGGGAGGGCGCGAGGGGGCAGCAGCCGCCCCGAGCAGCCCCCCTCCGGCCCCACGGAACAGGCGGAGGTGTCCTGTCAGATCCTCGACAGGTCGACCCATAAAATAATTCAGCCAGTTGACTGTCTTGATCCTATTAGACAAATTGACTGCCACAGATTGTGCAGTTTGTCTGATGCCTTCTTCAAACTCTTTATCTGATGTTATGATGCTGTACCATGGTGTAACATAATCCTTCATTAAATATCCAAATATTTCATGTAAGAATGTATCGACAGATTCACTCCCAGTAATCCTTTTATCTCTCTTGGTAACTTTTTTTGGTTCATTGAAGATGCGCATTACTTGCACCAGAGAACTTGTGTATGACGACTGGTCTAAAGGATTATCCAAAAGGTCCTGTGTTGTCACATTTGTGGTTTCTTTATCACTGGCCAAATAAAGCATTGTCAACACACCCGCTATGAATGCAATACACGATAATATAATGTTTATGCATGCTTGTAAACCAAATGTTGTTACAAATAATAAAAGCACTATAGTTATCCACCCAACTAAATTAACTTCCATCATGAGACATTCATTAAAAATATGAATATATAATCTGACCACTACGCTATCGAAACACTATTATAATCAGAATCGAGATTGTTTGCTTCACCACTCTATTCCGTCACCTGTCATTTTGACATTACATAGGCGTGTTTTGACATTCGATACCATAGAAAATTTCAATTCGTAGACATGCTTGTTGACTTTTAATAGACTCTTGACCATAAATTAACCAATTCCCTCTTGACTCTGAAAAGCTATAAAAAAAGAAAAATTACATTCCACATCTCAGCTTAATGAAGTTTACTGGACGATGGACCTATATAACTGTCGACTACATCAAGACTTTTTTATAGAGAACTATCAATTAGTTTCGCCTTCAAGGGCGTTCTTAGTCCTGGTATTGTTGCATTTAACCACCTTTTTCACAACGTCCCAACATATTTTTCCTCTCTGAAACCCAGATAGCCAAGTCTCTCGACGCCTCCTATCTGAACTGCCCGGGCTTCACCCTCGTAGGCAAGTTCAGACCCAAAGAAGGTCTTTATCTTTATAGCCGATCTGATGTCAACTGTGTGCGACTGTTGCTGGAAAACTAATGTGGGTGCGCATCTCTTGCCAAGTACGGCAAGATTATACGCTTGTCTATACCGCTCACCAAACATTAATGAATCAGACACATCCGAGCTATTCAAATATTTGAGCGAGACTATTGATGACCTCTTGCCCAGCTACCATTCGGCCAAGTTTGTAGTTCTGGGGATTTTCAATGATCATAACGAATCGTGGTTGAAGTTCTCAGGATCATCAGACTCGGCTGGCCGACAGGCGGAATCCTTTGTCCTTTACCATGGATTGGAGCAAATGGTTCAGGAGCCTGCAAGGATTTCTGATGAACACACAGACTCACCACTCCAATCTGTTAGACCTATTTCTAACCATGCAGCGCCTTTAGGATCGTCCGACCACTGCCTGGTGACGACCTCAATACCCGTCAACTTCAGACTGCCAATCAAGAGACTGAACATAAAAGTGTGGCACTATAGGTCAGAAGAATTGTTCGGTCTGCGGGCATATTTCAATGCTTTCCCGTGTTCAGCTGTCTGTTTTCGAACTTCGGATCCCTTAAGATGTGCCCAGGAAATTGGTGAAGAAAGCACATCTGTGATGGACGGCTTCATCCAATCTAGTGTGGGCCCAAAGCCGTGGTTCAGTCAACAATGCTCTGAAGCAGTTGGACAGAAAAACGCGGCTTACTGAGCTTACAGCATATCTAGAACATCCGTAAACCGAATAGCATACAACATAATGGCAAAGGAAACCAAGAGGACCATAAATAGGTCAAAATTAGAGCACAGAAACAGATCAGCAAATAGCTGGCTGTGTGCCCGCATGGCAGCAGAGCATCTGGTCGCCACCTCTTACCAGACCTGACGGCTCACTAGCAAACACCGCCACCGAAAAGGCTAACCTATTAGAAAAAATGTTTGCGGAAAAATCAACCAAGGTGCTGTCCCGACGTCGGTTCCTCACTGCGGTTTTCATATGAAGAAGCTGAGAATCCGGCACCGGGATGTACTCCAATGTGATGTTAATAAAGCTAGTGGGCCTAAAGCGGTGCGCTGAAGAAATAGCCACTTTTGATGAAGCTTTTTAAAGTGTCCCTGAAATCTGGCTCTGTACCCTCTGATTGGTAAAAAGCGGTCATCCATCCTACTCCAAAGAAGGGTGACCGCTCCAATCTGGCCACCTACCGCCCCATAGCGATCACATCAGTTCTACTCAAGGTGATGGAACTTGTTATGCTACGTCCAGAGAGAAGCCAACCAACCGAACCGAGTTTGGAGTTGGAAGGTTGGCCGATCTATTGCGCAGACTGGTGTGTTGGGCCAACTCGCATGAACCAGCCATCGCCGATCGCCTCGGAGGCGATCCAGGGCCAACTCGAACTTCAACCTTCCGACTCGAACTTCCAATGCACGAACTACCCCTCCACACAATCGTCCAAACGTTTGAAGTTGGAAGTTGACCGCAGTCTGACCGTACCATACGATTACTTTATCAAGGTCTTTGACAAAGTACGCCATAAAATTCTCCAGGTTAAACTACGTAAGCTATTGACTACTATTGACAAAAAATTTTAGACTGGTTTGCGAGCTATCTATTTGGTAGATTTCCACTTATAAACATTAATTTGTTCCTTTTCAATCAATTTATATCTACCGGTGGTGTATCTCAAGGGTCGCATTTATGCCCAATTTTGTTTTTAGTGTTTATAAACGATATTGTTGATATATTTGTTAAAGATATGTATTGCCTTTTGCGGACGATTTTAAATAATTAAAACCGCTGAGGATTGTATCTATCTACAAAATAACTTAAACAGGTTAATTAATTGGTGTTCTCCAAACTTTATCTGAACATAAATAAATATGTGTCATTCAATTAGATTTTAAAGAATAATTCAACCAATAATTATTCATTCATATGAACTTAACAACTATCTAGAACTAGGGTATAGCAACATCATTTCCATACAATACAAGATTGCTGCCAGGCAATTTTTCCTACGGAATCGCTCATCGGCCCCAGGCGCTGGGCTTTCTAAGTTCTTAGAAATTTACATAATTTCTGTGGTTTGACCATTGGTTTATTTATGGTTTGATCTAAATGGTATTAGTTTATTTATGCCTAAATGTGTTGTTTATGGTATCTCTCTGCGTCGAGCTGTCACTTCTTATTTTTGACTTCTTTCGCTCAGCGATTGATTAATACTTATAAGATTAACGGTAATATTTTAACAATATTTCTTCTATTACCAATACATCACAATTAAACCTATTCAACGGTGTGAACTTATTCATCAAATGAATGAAACGCTCCTAACCAAGAATGTCAGACCAACGGGACGATATGTCCATGTACCGCGAGTTGCAGGGTCAGTGGTCTAACATGCAAGATGAAAATTCTTATAGCCGCTTGAAAATGAACGAACCAAAAAATGGAAATGACGAAGGCTTCCAGAATCATCAAGATTATTGCATGCAAAATCAATACGTGAACCAAGAACTGTATTCACCAAATATGCTTTACACAACGAAGCCATCTGATAACTTGACTGGAAACTCTTCGCCACTCACCAGTAATCATAACAATTACAATGAAAGCATGTTCGTGAGTCAGAATGCTAATTATGATGCAAATTCAATTCAACAAAATTTTGTCCGTGGTGATATGGGTAATGGGCGCCATCATAATAATGTAAATGGTAATAACCAACCCCAGTATAATATGGTCCCAGCCAATAGCTACGAACTCTTCAATCAGGACTTGAGTCACAATATGAATCTACAACAGCAGTGCTATCCTATGATGATGAATTATATGCCCCCACATCATCAGCAACATAACTCGGCCTTGCGCATGGAAGCCGAGTCCTTCAACCAGGCTCACTTGCGGGATCCTCTCATTCCACAGCATTACCAGGAAGTGATTCAGGCAGCACCAGACAGCAACCACTCCACGCTGGACGCTGGAGCTCAGTATGCACAAGCTTTTGATCGACAACCAGCTGGGAAAAACCAACTGATTGATAACTTTCTTGGCAATTGGAACAATAATCCATCAGGAACATACACGCCTTTCGGCCATTCCTTCCTCAATGTTCAACCCAACTTACTTCTGCAAAGAGAGTCTCCAAATTTAAGTAACACTGCGAGCCCAGTTATTCCGGACCAAAATGTTTTCTATAATACTGAGCCCGAAAAAATAACACTTGTGGAGCCAATTAGCAGGAAGGAAACAGAGAGTTTCATATTTTCCGATACCACTGGGAAGAAACGGATCGTCGCCGAAGTGAAACCTATGCGACCTTCATATTCTGCTGTGTTATCTCAAACACCCAAGGGTCCCAATGTTCCTGAAAGCAATAAAAAGAAGGGTTACAATACCAAAGAGCAAGTGAAACCCAATGCATCTAAGCCCGGAGGCGTTAAGTCCGATAAAGCCAGGAACCATTTTGCATTCGGTGAAAAGCCTTTACTAACTGATGAAAAAAGTAAGAAGTCTGATTCTGGCCGCAAGACTGTTTTCCAAAGCCAGGTATCATCGGGAAGTGAAAGTGGTGAACCAAATATTGAGTTTCCTATTAAAGGCCACAAACTGAATGGCAAGAATAGAGGCAAGGGTGACAATGTTAACAGAAAGTGGGTGTCTCTGGATGATCTCTCTAACGACAATGATCCAACCATAGAAGAGAAACCTGGTTACACAAACTGTGACTCAGAATTTGTGTTTGTTTCACAACCTGAGGAGAAGGGTAACCCAAAGAAGAAGAATATTAAAAAGCACGATTCGACCAATGTAAAAAAAAGTGAGAAACCTGATATGGTCAATTCAGAATACAACACCAGTGATGCTGATCCATTAATATATCAAGAAACTATCAATGAATCAGATAAACTAAAACGGAAAAATAAAGATAAATCGAGCAATGCCTCTCGCAAAATACTTTCTGAAAAAAATAAAAAGAACTCGCAGAATCGTCAGAAGAAATCCAAGGGTTCAGGTTATATGGGCAAGTTACAGAACTGCATGGACAGTTGGATCATTATCTTGAAACATGTTCTGTTATGGTTCTTCAATCTAGTATCAGACATTTTTCAGATGAGTGCTCAGCTCTCAGTTGATTTGTAAGTTTAACAAATTTCTTATGTTTAAATTGATAATATCATTCATCTGAAAATTAATTATTTAAATAAATGAAGACAATATAAGCGAAACTCAATCGAAAATCTGGAAACAGAAAAATCAGAAAAACATATTGACACCTCTGGGACTCGATAAACTCGAGTCCCAGAGGTGTCAATATGTTTTTCTGATTTTTCTGTTTCCAGATTTTCGATTGAGTTTCGCTTATATTGTCTTCATTTAATTAAATATTACAATTTGAGGTTTTACTCATAAAGTTAAAAATTAAATATTAATTATTTAGTTTAGCAGAATTTAAGTTTATTATTTTGTTTTCAGCTTTTCAATGACATGCAAAAATACTTATTCCTGGGCATCAGAACTGTGGATATTGACAAAGGAAAAGGCTACAAACACAGAATGGTTATGCAGTATTGGAGTTTATATTGACAATAAAATAGGACATACATGGTTTGGGTTTTGGCGTAAATTGAAATGGATGAAGATGAACTGTGAGTTTCATTATGTATTATACTGTGGGGTGAAGTGTGAAGTCAATATATCGATTGTCCAGTTGGTTAGTCAGACATCACTGAAAATTTTTAATTTGAATTGAGTACACTGTTATATGTAAAAGTATACCCTTTATCTCAGTCCTGGCCAACACAAATTGAACTACGGGCCGCATTGATGACTTATATTTTCCAAGAGCCACACAGGTAATGTCTATAGTCACAACTAAGGAATGAAATTTGATATTCTGTTACTCACAAATCACGAACACGAGAATGCTTTTTCACCATTGTGAGTCAGTGTGTGACTATTTAAATAAGACTTTTGTGAACATTAATAGATACAGTTGGAAAAAGAGAGTGATTTTCTCCTCTGTGAGTAGCATGTGCCTCTTAAACTGTACTTTTCTGAAGAATATGAATAGCTAGTCGGGACACGAGAATGGTTTTCTTCAATGTGTTTCAGATTGTGACTTTAAATTAGACTTTTGTGAACACAAATAGTTACAGTTAGAACAATAAAGTAGGTTTTCTCCACCGTGAGTCAACAAGTGACTCTTACTGGACTTTTCTTAATATGAATAACAACACTCGGAACTGTATTGTACGGTAATAAAGATATAATTGGTCCATTTATTCACAAAAATGCATTATTTTTTATGTTGCTATCTTCATAGCAATCCCGATGAGTTACAAAACTCATTTTGGGATGAAGGAATTCACAAACATAAGTGTGGAGGTAATACAAATTTTACACATTTCAGTGAAAAAAAATTATAAAGTTCACATGCACAGTGCAGTACGAAAATAAAGAGGGGAGGTTATTAATATAGGCACATAGAGGCGCCGCAGTTTGGGCGGCCCTTCTTTATTTAGTACAGTACTCAAATTACTCATATACCACCAAATGAATTATGAAATATCAAAATTTGTAATGAATTCAACAAAATGCTGATGTTTTCCGGGTCACTAGTAGGATATTTCAAAATGTCATAATGTACCGGACGTTATTTTCCATTACTATCCCTGTGTTATTTTATAGCATATTTAGTATGTAAAACATAGACACATATAAATCATATTTCATTTAAGGTGAGCATTCGAATATTGCTTTCCTCATTATCTCAAAACTTGTATTTTAGAGATGTCTGAGTAATCAACTGAACAATCGAAATGTACATGTGAATTATATTTCCCTCCCAGTTTTTGTCATCCCATGGCAGATGGCAGTTGTGAGTTTCCTCTCTTCCTAAAGTACATTGATTGACATTTTTGGGTTTTTTGAAGTGCTTAAAGGTTTTGTTTTTATCTTTGAAGAATAGTTGATGAAACATAACTTAAGTATATCAATCATGCAATTTGAAATGATGTTATTTTTTATGTTAGCTCTACACAGGAGCAGTGGCGGCTCGTGACTTTTGGGTGTGCTAGAATGCTGATATTACAAAAAATGGCATTATTGATGTTGTTGTAGCCGAAAAAAAAATTTTTTTTTTTGAAAATTATTTTTTGTACCAAAAATTTCAGGAAGTTTCAGTTTCCTAAAAAATCTTCATACAAAAACTGATTTTTGAAAAAAAAAAAAAAAAATTTCGTCTACGACAACATCCGTAATGCCATTTTTTTAGTAATAACACCCTAGCACACCCAAAAATCACAAGCCGCCACTGCACAGGAGGCCGCAAGAAAAATAATTTCCCTTTGGGTCTATGTCATCTTAGGGGATGCTGGGTGGAGGGCTTTATTAAGAAAAGGATGAAGAGGAAGTTCTGGAAAGGAAATAGATATGAGGGGTGGGTAGGAATCTGGGGTCAGTGTGTTGGACGTATGAATCCATCCCTCAAACCGCGGTTCAAGGCGATGGGTCAAGAGATTCCGGCTGGAGAGGATAAAAGACCTCCCTCAACCAGTCTCTCTCGGTCCTGCACACCACGCGGCAAGCAGGCAGATGCATCGGCCGCCAAGAACTGGACAAACCTAACCCCGTGAACCCGGGCACCCCTGCTAGGTCACCAAACGTAGCGAACCACTTGGGGTGACCTATGGCAGAGGTGTTGGTTATCAAATAAATGGTTTCCGGGGCGGCAGTACCGATACCCGCCTCCCAAATTGTACAGGACAATAAATCCAAAAAATCAGTTAAAAATTTCATTTTTCTCTGTTTTTTTTTCTTTCTCGTATGCGTCGTCGAAATATTTCTAGGAAAATAAGTGCATCTTTTACGACATGCATTTTAAGAAGATTTTTTCAAAATAATTAAAAATAAATTATATGCTGTTATTAAAGAAATTTACAAAAATGTTATGTATGTATTATTCTGTAAGATCTATTTAATGTTATTTTATTTTAAAAAAAATCGTAATTATAGGTCTACAAAAACAAGAGATATGATTTTTAGAAAAAATAAAAAATATTTTTTTTCACTTTCCTGAACAATTAACATTTTGTCCTTTACAGCATTTCATATTTCCTTGATGGATATGTTTAAGGATTATATCTTTATTTTAGGCTTTCGCAAATAAAGTTTGCCACCTTGTTTTATTTGATAATTTGTATTGGACTTCACAATCTTTTTTTAACTAAAGTTGGAAGACTTGATGATCACTCCACATCCATGACATGCGTCTCTTTGTAAATTAATGAAAATGTTATTTTGTTTCATGTTTATTAGCTAAATATGAAGATGAAAAGGACAACCAAAAGAAAAGTAAAATTAATATACCTCTGCCAGCCACTGGTGACGACGCAATGAAACGGTTACTCGCATGCAAAGGAAAGGATCCGTATAGGTTAGTACCCGACTCTTGAAATTGTGTACCTGAAGAGTTAAATTGTTACCCTGATGTTAAGAATACTTACACCTAAAGCTATGCATACACACAATGTCAAAAAGATGCTGTAAAGGCCGGATCAATTTTAGTTGTGTATGCGTAATAGCCTTTTAGATCGTAGGAAAGTGAATAATGTGAATTATATCAAAACAGTTATTAGCTGTACAAGGCAATAACATACCTTTGACTTAAAGGTTTTGAGGGTTCTAATTTAGAATTTAAATATGCTTAGATAAAGCTACCTTGATTTCTAGTATATGTTATTTGACTCTTCATGTGCCGGTGACAAATTTTCGCAGTGCGCCAGTTGATTCTATTTTCGCAATAACTTACTTGTTTTTTGCAATGTTATGTTTTTGTAATTTATACCGTCTTACCAGATATGTGTTTATATATTTATAAAAATAGTATATAATCTACCATATGTAGATTTCTCAGAGTAACTACTTTTATTCAGAGAATTTTTTTTTATTGTACGGCAACGGCGGTGCACAACAATTTAAGGGATATTTAGACAGATTTTTATGCATCATAGAACTCTTTAGCCTTTTTACGACAATGTTGTTAAAGAATTTGCAATACCCGTGGACGGGTAGATTTTTTGCGATTTAAGAATCTAATTTTAATTGAATATAGTGTCACTTAAAAATATTCAAAGATGTATATGTATTCTAAACAGTTCAAAGATAACAAATCTAATCCAATAATCAAATATTTCGTTATCTAAACAACTATAATATCCCATACAAAAACAAACGTACTGATCTCGGTGACAGCCATTATCGGTTATGTGATCCGAGCCACATCTTAACGAAGAAGGAATGTGCGCAGATGACAGATTTATTGCTATGAATCAGCGCCGTCATCCAATGTTGCTACGCACATGCGCTGTAGGTTCTCATAAAACATATATAAAATATTTACAGGGTTCGCGTATTTGCTTATTATAAGAATATAACATATGTATCTATGCATAGTGTAAAGCAAAGTCGCTCCCGCTGTCTGTACGCATAGATCTTTTAAACTACGCAATGGATTTTCATACGGTTTTCACCAGTAGATAGAGTGATTCATGAGGAAGGTTTAGGTATATAATTTGTCAAGGTTTTGTGTAAATTGGTTGAAATATATAAAGGGAGCGGGCTGGCAAGCGGGCAGCGGGTGGTGTGGATTTGATATTATGTATACAAATTAACAGATGGCGTTGGTTGTAAAGGTTGGGTAATGGCGTTGTCAGTAGATAGCATTGTGTTTCGTTAGCACAACAATGTGTGGCCAGGTCTGCTAGTAGCTGATAAATTGATATATCGTGAAGAAGAATATACAGACATAGTATATAGAATTTTCGTCTCAATCGAGTATGAATTTACTGATATATTAAGGTTCAAATTTTGGTTTAACGCTGCGTCGTTTATAGAAGACGCTCGTCTTTTAGGCACGCGATCGGTTGGCATGTACACATGACGCTCGTCTCAAATAAGTTAATAATGAACACAATGATAGAGTTCTACTTGTAAAAATTAATTTGTTCTATTCCAATTAATTTATAGCTACCAGTGGTGTACCTCAAGGATCCCATTTAGGCCCAATTTTGTTTTTACTGTTCATAAATGATATTGTTGACATATTTGATAAAGATGTGGATGTATTGCTTTTTGCAGATGATTTAAAAATATTTAAAATCATCAAAACCGCTGAAGATTGTGCCTGTCTACAAAATAATTTAAACAAATTAATTAGTTGGTGCTCTATTAACAAACTTTATCTGAACATAAATAAATGTTATTCAATAAGTTTTTACAGAATAAGTCAACCAATTATTCATCCTTATGAACTTAACAACTCTACCCTTACCTCTGTCGCAGAAATTAGTGACTTGGGCATAACTTTCGACTCTAAATTAAACTTCATATCCCATATAAACTCAATCTATAATAAAGGTATCAAAATGCTTGGCTTCGTTCTTAGAAATTCCAGAGGTTTCAAGAATATTTCAACTTTAAAAATTTTGTATACATCCTTAGTACGTAGTCAAGTCGAATATAACTCCTCGATCTGGTCCCCCCATTTTAAAATACATTCAGATTCAATCGAAAAAATTCAACACAAATTCTTAAGACACATTAATTTTAACCTCGGTATTCCCATTGAAAACATAAATTATAATTACTTGATGAAAGAATTAAATTTACTAAGACTGTCAGATCGAAGAATTATATCCGACTTAATATTAATGTTCAAAATTGTAAATGGTAGAATAGACAGTCCTGATCTAACTAAGCTCATTGAATTTCATATTCCCACGAGAACTACTCGTTCTAAAATCCTTTTTAAATGTAACAATAATCGGACTGAGTATACGAAACACTCACTTTTACCTAGGTTGCATGAAGTTACTAATAGATATGCAGATGTGATAGATCTATTTAACTGCACGGAACATAGGTACAATATTATCATATTTTTTTAATGACTATTAATTTTATTTGTATTATAGATTTTTGCATGTAAACGTATCTCTGGTGTCACTTCCCAATGTATCGTCACAATTAACTGTTATACATACAATGTTTTACCATTACTAATATTTTGAATATGAATTTGTGACATGTAATTAATGTTTATGGCATACTTATGCCGTTTGTATTAAATAAATAATTAAGTCTCACAAATTAGACCATATTTATGTTATAATAATATTTACCTTTGGTTTAATTTATTTTTAGTATTTTGGGTGTCGGTGTGCAGTGCAGCGATGATGACATCAAGAGATATTACAGAAGACAAGCCTTTCTTGTTCACCCAGACAAGAACCAGCAGCCAGGGGCGGAGGAAGCTTTTAAGATATTGCAACATGCTTTCGACCTAATCGGTGAACCTGTGAGAAACTTTTCTTCTTTTATTGACCTACATTTTATTAACATAAAGGTTTATAATGTAGGTGGAAGCATTGGCACTTGGATGTATGAGTGAATGAGAATGTGATGTGATGTGATTGTGTGTTGCAGGAGCGGCGCGAGGCGTACGACCGCAAGCTGGTGGAGTCAGCGCATATGGAGGCGGCCTGGTCCGAGGTGTCAGAGCTCCTGGCGCAGTTGCACGACAAGGTGCGCCACGCTGCCGCCACCATTCGCTGCACCAACTGCTCGCGGCGACATGCGCGCACGCTCACCGCCAGACCCGCCTACGCTGCGCGCTACTGCCACCAGTGCAAGATTCACCATGCTGCCAAAGAGGTGTGTATTAAATTCCTTAATGCAACAGGATTCATTACACACTACACGCGTCTGAACCAGGAAAAGGCTTTTCATACATGCTTTGGATGCTCCACATCCCTCATGTCAATAGTAATTATTATTAGGTATTATTTATTCATTCTGAATAAAAATTTTATGGACTCATTTTTTCTAACCACAAACAGCACCACTGCAGTTTAATGACACCATCTCGTCCTCGGAGATTTAACACACACACATTGACACGACGCACGAAGCGAGTCGAAAATGCTTAAACACAGTACACCCACACAGATGCCAGCAATAGTGTGGAGTGGATTCTATGTTTTATTCCAATCCACAAAGTTTTAAAGTATTTTAATTTCGCACACAATTCAGTCCCGCCTGCATATGACTTTGAATGGTAAATAACGTATTTGACATCAGCATCCAATGTACAAAAAAACTATTTTTAGCATTGCCATTCAGCCGCGAACATCGTTATGTATATTGAAAACGATCGCAGATCGGCTGAATCGCGCTGCTAAATCGCCAATGTGAAACTAGCATGAGGCATATGGGTACAATGCACAGAATAACATACCCTATTACCTATTTACGAATCAAGTGGATTGTTTTTAGTATGATTAGAATTAGGTGTACGTGACGCGTTTTTGTCAGTTAGACTTGAATAACTAAAGTTAAATTATTGAAATACTGAATATCCTTCGATCATCTATTTAATTCGTTTAATTTTAAATCTGTTTCAAACCGTTTGTAATAATTGTTGACGTTGCAAAGTTTAAATAATTTATAGACCTAATTTGGCATAATATTATAATAATAATAGCCTTTATTCAGACAGTAAATTACATATTATTTATAATAAACTTTCACATTTATAACACTTATCATGCATCGACTCCTTGTCTGTATGTCACTAGTTGACAAGGGCCTCCTCCAACTGTCGCCATTTCTCTCTATCATTAGCTACTCTTGTCCATGTACCACCTGCTATGGCATATTATATTTGTCAGTAATTGCATCTTTTTCTTGGGCTGGTGTGTGGATTTGTGTGTTTAGTAGTAGGTACATATATACATATCTTCTACAAAAAGTCACCAACCACGACTATGGACCCGCTATGACAGTTACCGAAGCCCCTGCTGACCCTGCCAGAGAACATTTACTTCCTATCTAGAGATTGTAAACATGTGCACTTATTGCTCTTCATACTACACCACTGTGTTTTAACAGTTCAAAATATTAAGTACCTTCTTAAGAATCGGTGACCCTTTTTTGACCGGTGATAAATATTCTGGTTGTTCAATTATTGTATAATCTTTCCCGCCTGCTTGTTTTCCTCAAGTAAATGAATGCTAATTGTATGTATGTGCGAGTTGTAAAATTTTGTATTGCTCTTCAACAGGGTGACATATGGGCTGAATCCAACTTCTGGGGTTTCATTTGGATGTACTACGCTTGTATGGATGGAGCTGTCTATCAAATTACGCAATGGGCATCTTGCCAGGTATATGAGAAAAAAAATATTTCCATATTTCTCCTGTAACCAAAATTATGTTGAATTTTATGTTATAAATATATTACACACTTGTGAGTTTATAGTCTTTTCTATCTGTACCTTCTTTAATAATCTGTAAAAGGCATTAGCCGTTTGCATTAGAAGTAAATAAATAACTGATGTATGTATTGTTTCAGAAAAAGAATTTGAAGCACCTGGTTGCCAACTCTCACCATGTACAGTACAGAATCGTTCTAGGAAATAAATCACAACCGAGCAACGCACCCAGTGGAAAACAAAGCTTCAATAGCAGGTAACTAACCACATATCTTATCCGTGTGTCGTGTGTGTTAGGTTGAAGGAAGGTTCGGAAATGTCTTCTATCTGTGAGTGCATTGTACAGAACACCAACACCCCTGATGTATTTTGTTATATTTTGCAGCTCTCATGATGCCAATTTAGAAGATTTCCTCAATAACTTATACACAAAGAGTGGGCAACCGACCCCCGGGGCTGCCAGGAACATGCCCCCCACCGGGGCGGGCGGGGAGCAAGTCAAGAACAAGAAGAAAACCAAGAAGAACAAGCCCTGAAGCTGAAGTGACCTGCGCTTAAACTAATCCTATAATATAATTATGTATTCTTATTATGTGTTCCCATTAGTTGATGTATTAACATTAGTATTAGCGCATTAACAAGTAGAAACAATGTGTTAATACATAGTTATTAATATAATACATAAGAGTCTCTTTATCCCTTTATAGTCACAATAAACAAATGATTTAGGTGGTATTTTTTTCAAAACCAAGAATATTATATTCTAATGTTTGTTCTACCAAAGGTTTTTAAAAGAACTCCTGTTGTATTTTACGTACAGTTATTTAAGAGAATAACATCTGACTTATGTACAATCACTACATTACACTAGTACAATGTCTGAAATGTTCACATGTGGTGAGAGGTGTGAAATTATTGTACTAACTTTCTATAACAAAGGTGTGGATGGACCCAATAAATTATTTAATAAGTCAGGTAAGCCTCGTACATCTTACGTATGTCTGATAATGTTATATTATCGTGAAAACAAGCTTATGGGTGCGATTGGTTAATTAAGAGTTAGAGTTAAGGACTGTCCTGTTTTCAGTATAAGCTACATCTCACAGCCCCTTCCTTCCGTAAAAATACTAATTTAATAATATTATGAAGTTTACTAATGCACCATTTTTATTGGGAGATGGAGAAGTTTGTTGTTTAACCCGAATTAACTAATCTGTCGGCTCGCCTTTGATATGTATTACTTCATGTAAGTAATATCAAACATACATAAAAAATCCCTGTAGGACTTCTAATTCGTCACCCATAACACAAACAGGAGTATCTCATATTTCTAAATCTTTTAGGAGAGCCAAAATTATTTTTTTTTGTTGAATTTTTATAAATTTTATAACATGTTTCGCTATTAAAGTAAAAAATAGCATAATTAAATCCCCATTTGCAAAACATGTAGTAGTATAAGAAACTGTCAAAAAATACATTTTTTTGCTGTTCTAAAAAATTTGCAAATATATCTATCTACCTTTTTAGATTTTAACGGCCAAAAATTATTTTGTTATTAGTTTTTGGGGTATTATGCCGTGTTGCGCTACCTCCTTCTTTGATGACATGTGTGACACATCTGCCCTGATGATGGACACTGCAACGCTGTCCGAAATGTTGGCTAAAGAAGGAGGTAGCGCAACACTGCATAATACCCCAAAAACTAATAACAAAATCTATCTACCTGTTTGTATTGGGGGCGATGTATTAAAAAAGGTTAGTTGTAATGGGGATAAGGAACAAATGTAAATATTATAATCACACCTTATTTTACATAATACATTTAAATACCTCATTGTGACAATTTATTTTTACCTACTTTCAATTATATTTAAAAAACCAGAATAGTGCCTCTTCTTTCATCGGCATTCATAAGCTTTGTTTCTTTTGCAACTCGAGTGATGGCGATTTCCGGATGATCGGTTTTCGATTTGGCCATTCGATTTAATTAAGGTGATTCTTAAAAGAATAATCTTCTCTTTCGTAGATGGTTCGAGTTAGTTATTTTATGGAAAAATGGTTTTTACTAATTATGCTTTAAAATATTGAGATTAATTAATTGTTTGCGACTGTACATACACAAAATGAATATGAATAAATATTATTGTCCATAAAAAACTCAAATCTTTCAAGAAAGGCTAACAAATACAATATTGTGTTGGTGATTCAATCCAATATGGAATTTATTAGCCTTTCTTGAAAGATTTGTGTTTTTTTTATGGACAAAACTATTTATTCATATTGTGTATGTACGGTCGCAAACAATTAATTTATCTTAATATTTTAAAGCATTTGTAAACAATGTTTTTTCGTTAAATAATTAAACTTGCCACATCTGCGAAAGAGTAGATTATGAATTCTTTTAAGTATCACATTAATATCATTCCTACAAATATCAATTCGGAAACATATGAACTGCTTACTGTGGTTTAATGCCAATGAATCCATCCAGGTTTTACCTGTTATCTCATGTTTTTAGGTTTAAAAAAAAAAACGTTAAATTTATAATTCATAAAAATCACCTACCTAAATTTGGATAGCTATCACTCGAGTGGATAACTAAAATTTGAAGGCTTATAGAAAATTCAAATATCCTTTTTACCATTAAATCTCTGCCACTGAAAAGTCACCCTTGTGTGCAAATGTTTTAAGTTTTTAAAGATGATGATATTATCCATTTTGGCAGAAAACATTTATTATTTATTAACTCTAATATGTAAGTTAACATCTTTATCTTTTATTGCCAGAACAAGGTCTATACCTTAATAATATACTTTACTGATTTATGAACTAGGTAAGTATGTATAAGGGAGAGTCCCCCAGTACCGGCCGGCATCCAGTACCGGCCAGTTACAAGTTCTATAATCCTACAATGGAGCTAAGATTTTGACCGCTGTTAGTTTGATACGCTCTCACAAGTATATGCCTCGCGGGGCGTCGACCTGTTGCGACCGGTTTACTGCCAGTGCAATTTCTGTTGCGCGTAATGGACCTACGTTACGTAATTAATATTGTGTCAGTGATTTTCGAAGTTCAGAGATCCAGTTTAAATCTCATGAAGAGGATTGGATACAGTGTAGAAACTGCAAGATTTGGGTTCATGAGGCTTGTGCAAACTTATCAGAGCTGTCCGATCAGTATATTTGCGATTATTGTATTGTATAAATGGTTTAAACTATTTACTGGCCGGTACTGGGGGCAATTCTTTAGAGTCTGAGTTTTCCTAATTTTCGAATTGCATTAATAAAGTAGATTATTTATAAACATACTGGTTGTTTATTATTTTTATTGATAGTTCAATATATCTTTTACACACATCGGATTTCGATTTTTTTGTTGATAACCCGGTGACGGTACTGGGGGACTCTCCTCTGTGTGAAAAATAGATCCATGGCGATTTTTGTACATAATAATTATTATTATATTTTGATTTTAATCGTCATTTTAAGATTTTAAGTTATCAAGAGACAAAAGAAATTTGATGTTGTTTTATTTTCAGTAAAAATTATTAAAAAACTTCATAAATATTATGTAATTAAATTTGACTTTATTTTAATGTACATAACTATGATATTATGTACTTATGTAAATTTACTAAATTGTCTTATTTTAGATCTTTATTTGAATGCCCGTGATGGATTTTCAATTATTTTTAGTATCATGATGTGTTATTATTCCTTGAAGAATAACCACCGAAAATAACGTTTATATTAATAACACCGAAAATAATTTGTTAATGCGGAATAATTGTCTTCAAAATTGACAGTGTGTAATATGTGACTTGTAAATGACATTACATTGGGCATTGTGTAAAAGCAAAAATACATAAAACATCCGTAAAGATATACTGGAAGTGTCCTTTGCTATAATAGGGATCGATAATTAGACCACCAAAAACAATGTATTGACACTGACATTTTCATAACATGCGTTGGAAGTACATACTACATATTTAAACAACTTTGTTCCGACTGGTGTGTAACCATTATTCAGAATCGGAACATTGTTTTAAAATGCTTTAGCTATATTTAATAGCAAGATCTGAATTGCCAGTTCTCCATTTTCCACTGACTTTCTCATCCCAAATTCCCCAATTGGGGGTACCTCATGCCAAGGGATCCTGTGCAGTGTTCTCTTTATTAAAATATATTAAATGGGTTACTGATGCATAAGTATTTATAGTAGAATTAATTTTTCCAAGGCATTGCTTTGTTGCGCTAAATGTATGTCTGGTCATAACTGCTATGGATATTTAGATTTTGCATCACTATCTTCAAACCAAGACAACTCTAAAAATAAATATGTCAAAACATAAATTCATATTATTTACGCATGCCTCTTATTGAATCTTTTAAAAATGAGCGAGTTCACAAGTTTGTTTTAGTGTACCTATTCACCACAAAGAAAGCATTCCATTCTTCTGTATCACAACCATCGAAATGATGCATGAAAATATTATCCAATACAGGGGATAATTTTTTGATGTGCCGAAAGCAATCTCTTGTTCTCTATGGCAATGTTAAAATTATATTTAAATTTTCACCCTAATTTGATTAAAACCACCCAAAAGTCTGGCACGCACATTCATTCTTTCTTGATCGAGTAAAAACAAAGGCTCGAGACAGTCCACACATACGGTTATACTCTACGAGATTGGCTCGAAGTTTGGTGTATCGACCCTTTGGAATAACAAGGTTCCATCTGTTGTGATAATATCACGCGATAGTGAATTCTAAAGTAGCTTACTATACTATAGATCAACAGATGGAACCTTGTTATTTCAAAGGGTTAGTATGACGAACCGTTCAAGCCTCAGCATGTCTATAACAAGAAAGAAACAATGGCTCTATTTGGCGAATCTCTCGTTGCTCTCTCATAAATATTGAATTTAAAGTGAAAGAAAAGAAACTGGGTGAAGGAGTGGTTGAAACGACACGCAGATTACAGTTATTTATTTCTCTATTATATTCTAAGGAGACACCTACAGAGTTTTAAAAGAACAATACATGAAAATAAGTGGTAAGGCAGCGCGATCTCACGGCCAGTGTTGCCATCTTGGAATTTCCGTTCCCGCTAAAACTTAACGGATTATCGGTCAGAATTCCGTAGGCTGTTTTCGCCTTTTATGTTATGGCCATTTTATGTTTTTGTTGGCAACGTTGCTTTACTCGATGTAACATCCACACTCTACACCAGTGGTTCCCAAACTCTTGGCCCACAGACCCCTTTTATCCCATCCCGTTACGCCCCCTCTGTTGTGGAAATCCATCCTGCCCCGTGCCAGATACAGAGTAGTTCCAGATCTTTCGAAGCCGGCTCGAAGCGACTCATGAGTTTTTGCCACCCACACGGTGATACTTACTCAATATTGAGTTAGAACGAATGTGCACACCAGACTTTACTCAATATCAGAAAGTCGTAATTTTTTTAATACTCTCAACACTCTAATTCAAATGAAAAACTGTTGTTAATTTGTCAGCAATAAATAATAAAGAGTCGCTGTGTGCCATAACCTTATTATTGTTGAAATATAATCTGAAATCAGCTTTTATAATAATTTGTTAGAGATTTCCATTAATGACTGCTTAATACATAAATGTATCATTATAAAAATACAATATACCATTGAACCCTCTAGTAAACAATCAACTTGAATTGAACCCATCTCTCAAATTTCGGAAATTACTAATGCAACTCGAAATCAGAACTGTGCACTTGGTCTGAAGTAATATGATTAAGAAGACTTATTTTCATACTTAACTGTTCGACTCTTATGAAATGAAATGTTCAATGTTGCAAAGGATAATTCAATCTATGCTTTCCAATGATAATAATTACGTATCATTCAATAGAAAACAATTACTTGAATTATAAATTATTGTTTTTATTATTTAGACATGTATTGACTTTGAAGTATTTATATATGTACAATAATGTACATACATATTGTAATGTTGTGTTCATGTTCAATGATGCTTCGTTTCATGTACCTGTAGGTATGTATTTAAAAGTGTACCTTTCTGAAGTACTGCTAAGAAATAAATATAACAATTACAATTATTATTCTGTGTTGATAATTATTATTATGTTGATTCCAAATTATTAGCTATCCATCCCCCCACTTAACTCCTAGAATCCGGACCCGATTTGAACCGAACCCTGCACTTGCAGTGTTGAAAAATCATACCCATGCAGAGTACGAAGTTAAATACAAAAATGTCACTTTACCAAATTTAGTATGAATGGCTTTAACGAAGATATCTTTTTATTTGTTGAAGTTTCTTGTCGGCCCCTAAGGGTTAAGGACTGTCGACACTTGCTGGAAAAACCTGGCCAAATGAGGAGCTACTTTAATAAATTTTATTTGATTAATTTGTGTTATTTCACAATGAATTTCAAATAATATATATAGTGGAAGATACTGTCGGTATCGCCCTGATGTAAGACCATCATTCAGAATTGAAACATTGCTTGAAATGGCTTTAGCCGTGTTTGGTGACCAGATCTGAATAGCCAGGCTAGCTAGCCCCACCTTCCTCTTTCCCATCTCCTCCCCTTCCCCACTACCTTCAGCCTCACAATATACCCCAATTGGGGATGCCATAGTTTCACTGGCTCCAGACGAGAGCAGCTGGGACTCCTGTGAGGTATGCACACAAAAAATAAAAAATTGTGTATAAAATGAAAAATAAATGTAATTGGTTTTTGTCCAACCAAACTTTCAGTTTCGGCAAAAAAACTGGTTTCAGTTTCGGCTGCCATCCAGCCGAAACCGAGTTCCGGACGTTTCACGATGAGATCGGACATCGGTGCACTGAGCTGCAAGCGACGAAGTGTTATTTTGCTGCGTCTGCGCCATAGAATAACTAGTTACTCTAATATTTAACTAACTAGTATTTTTTGTTTACTGTACCTAAACTAATTAGGTTAAAATAAGTAATTTTGTTTTGTACCTTTTAGTTTTTGTTTGTAAATAACATTCAAAAGATTTAATAGGTAATACTGTCTATTATTTCTTTTTTTAATATTATTTACGAAGGAGTTGTAGGTATATTTATTTCAAATCAACTCCTTATTTCAAAAGCACAAATAATTTATTTGAAATAAGGAGTGATAATTATATTACGTTTATTATTAGTTCAAATATCAAAGACTGAATGATTAATATATGATTTAAAAATAGCGACTAACTGATTAAGATTGACTATTTTTTTCCCACTAAAACATATCCTTATATGGAAGTTTCAGTTTCGGCCATAAAAACTAGTTTTGGTCGGACACTAGTAATTTTACATAAAAAATCAAAAATAATCTTTACTGGGACGGCAAGAAACATGCAGACAATCCCGTACTTTATAAAGTGACATTTTTACGTTGATATTACCTCTATTAGGGCAACAAAATGAATATACAAGGTCAACACTGCAATTGCAGTGCTTTGCTCCGAGCAGAGGCAAGATTCTTCAACACTGCAGTTGCAGGGTTCCGGTTCCTAGGGGTTAAAAAAATATAGGTAGATACAAAAAATAAATTATAATATAAATATTATTTTATGCAAGCTTCTTTATTTTATTTATACAATAATTTTAGTTAATTTCATTAATATCCTTTGTTAAATTATTATTCTTGCATATTTTCAGCTTTTCCAGCAACTTCGTTAGTATTGCTATTTGGAAGACATTCATCATATGTCCATTTGGGGAAAACTCTCTTGTAGAGGGTCAGCAAAATAGTATCCTGAGACTTGAGTTGACTGTCGAAGACACACTTCATGTGCCCGTGCGTACCTGAACAACAAAAAAAAAACAAATAAATATGTAGAATTTAAAACACAACATTAACAATGATTAAAATAATAATTTTAAGTACATAATAATTCATAAGTCATTAAGTACATAAGGCTTCATCTGATAACTCTGTTGTAACCTCTCCCTCTTTCTCATACAAAACGCAGGTAATACAAAAAATGGTGACCGGACAACTCAGAATGAAACCATCTCAGAATCTCCTTTGAAAAGTCATGAAAAGTGATTAAAAAAATATATTTAAAAAAAGGGTTAAATGGGTTACGTTAGGTTAGGTGTGGGTTATTTTTAATTTATTTTTTCAGAGCTTTTAATAACTTTTCAAAGAGGTGTTGAGTTGACTTGATTCTGAGTTGGCATGTAACCACAAAAAATATGTTATACCGGAGCCCTTCAGAGGTAGGTGGTTGGCACAGTGCACAAATGTGAAAACTTAAAAGTTTATTATGTATGTAACCTATAAGGATTAAAGTAACACAGGTAATATTAATGTGGGGTTAATTAATTCATGTAAATTTCGCAATTCATTGAGAAATGTGATATGCCCATATTATATTTTGTATTTACATAAAATTGCACTTCACTCATTACTATATATCAATGGAAATGTGTATGTAGCTTTTGGTTTTTAAATAGCATGTTTACCTAGAGATTCCTTGATATGACCGGTTCGTCCATATTTGGTGCGTAGTTTACAAGGTCTGAAATATAGAACATCATCTCTGTTGAAGAACATAAATCTGACAACAGCTGATCGCTTGTGAACCTGAAAAGAAACGAGAATATTATCGTATTATTACATAATACATATATATATATATATAATGATTGTTACATAATACGTATTAACCCTTTCAGATCACACATATATTTGAAATTACATAGTTTCAGAATATTTTCCTTACTAATTAGAGCGAATAAAAATTGGCAGTTTTCGTTTTCCAATTGTTGTTGTTGCTGGCTCTGAATGCTGTTTTTTTTTTAAGTGAATTTTAGCTACTATTTCAGACAGTAGCCATTTTTTAATTTTGAAAGATGATTTTTGTGTTTTCTCAACTGAATTTTTTCTCGTAATAATTTTGCGATGCAAGTTTTTTCAAAGTTTTATTTATATGTAATTATTTTTAAATTGCATAAAATGTTATATTTTTGATATAAAGAGTAAGATTTGTCATTTTATCTAAATAACATCCCTATTTTTTCATCTCGTTTTCGAAAAAACATGTGAATATTTTTTAGCAAAATCTTTAGATTCACCTTAATTACTATAAAAGCTAACTTTTTGCATTTGGGGCGATGGAAAATACTGCATTTAAAATTTCAATTACATAAAATGTCAACCGTGACCAATGGTTCCATAGACAGGTGAACCATAGACTTCAAGTGAATAGACAATTTACATTATTTCTATATAGGGTGTGAGACGCAAACATAATCGACGTTTCCATAAACATTTCCATAAACCGAATTTTATCCATAGAGATAAAGAGGACCATTTTCAGTCCAATGTGATAAGTTTGGTCAAACGACGAACTTGTGAAACCGAAACGTAGTGACTGGTCTAAGAGAGATACATAGTGACTAGGCCCCCAGCCGAGTGATTCCGTATTTGTGGGATTGTTATTGGATAACGGACGTTATCTCCTGTCAGATTTGTGTGATTTTTACATATTTTAGTTTAGATCGATTTAACCAGTTGAGAAAATTTGACACATTTATGGGTCAAACAGCCGATTATCGTTAGAGTAAATTTGACCCTTTTAGGGGTCAGGTCTCATAAAAATCTTTATGTCTCCCTTACTATCATGACGAGAAATGTGATCCAAGCAGTGTTAGAAAGAGTGTGATGAACCTGCTTTGTTGGATGGTTGGCGAATAATTTTTTTTTTAAATTGCGAATATGATCACACTATCGACATCTATTGGTTAATTTTGAAAGCAACATTATGGGAAACTGTAATGATTGAACATTTTTCTGCTACGAAGGGTGTTAACAAATTTTGGAAAAAAACGACTAGCAAATCAGAGTATGGTTGGAAGCCATTAGACGCGTCTCAGCCAATCACAGAGTCAGGGCGTGGTGTGGGGGGCTGTGTCAAATTGAGACACAAACATTGTCCCACGGTCTAAACAGATAGTTATTTTAAGTGGTAAAAACACTTCTAACTTGGTCATAAATCGCATTTTTATGAGAAGCACGAGGGAGTTGACAACAGTTGATTTCGCGTCGGGGGTCGGCGAGTTTTGCAAGAATCTCGTTGACGGAGGTTTTAAAAGGATAAAAAAATCATGCACTAATTAAACATGAAGTATGATTACCTTAACACGGGCATTAGCCTAGTATGGTAATCAAGAAAAAAAAACATAAAAGTGTATTTTCTAAAATTGTATGAAATAATAAAAAAAAAAAAAAAAAAAGAAGTAATGGGCGATTTCGATTGCATGAGAATAGGAACGAGAATAGGCATTGATGGTCATTACCGCTTTTTCCAAACAAAATTCCAGTGGGATTTGCATGTAGCTATTGGGAAGGAACGTTATACGGGAGTCAAAACACAGAAGCTGATAATGTCAGGATAGTCGGGGAGGAATCAATTACGTTAACGACCAAATAAAATCTAAGATTTCGGGTTGGATTTTATATCTGTTAGGTTAGAGGGGAGGAAATGTTGTCGATCTCTTGCGTTTTTGGAGTGGTTTCAAGTGCGAAACATCTAACACGGTTTCGGGTCATTGGGATATTCATTAAGCTGAAATCACCACTCGAGTTTATACGCGAGATATAGGGAATAGGAAATTAGAAAAAGCCATAAAATTTAACGGCCTGTCAGGATTTTAAATTATTTGAATTCTTAAGTATTTTTCTTAATTGCTAGGTGCATAACAACGAAGATTTATTGGGTTTTACGCCAGAGGGAGATGGGAGGAGGCACTAGAAATGCAGATAAAAAACGTTCGGAGGCAGGTATGGAATTGGACTTTGGTAGAGGTTACAGCCGTGAAAAGGAGGATCGAGATCATTAAAGTTTAGGTTATTACTAAATAAGGTCCTACGAGTGTCGCGACCTTGTTTAGGAAGGGGTCAAATGACTAGAGATTGCCCCTAGGTATTTGCGAACGTGGGAAATTTTAAGAAAATGTATGCGAACACGAGGAACGCGTCACATAGCCAGGAACAAACACAGCCGCATGTCCACATAAGTGGTACATCCGAATAAGAATATTCAGTCACTAATTGTTAGAAAATCCATAGTCAAATGCTAAAACGGCAAAATACCTAGAAGGTGACGTGTTATGCGAGTTGTGCGATAATAAGATGCATAGTAGTTGACGGTAGGAAAATGTTGTAGGTTGCCGAGTTGAAATAAGACTTGGGGTTAACGAGAAAAGTATGGAAAGTATATCGAAAATTCAGGATACACCGTACCTGGAAGCGATTTTAAAAATGGTAGAACCGACACAACCAATTTTCGAGAAAAGTTGAATTGATTATTCACATGGTAAATGATATCTCGTAGGCGCTAGTCTTGCAGAGTTTCGTATGGAGATCTAAGGTGCTAGACCGAGTACGCCCCTGTCCCATGCCACAAAATAGTGCTGTCGCGCAAGATGAAATCTGAGTTGGGGGCATCGATCAGGACGGGAGGTCGTAAACCGCGGTATACGATACTAGATTTGGAAAATATGAAAGTGGTGCATTTTAAAGGTCGAAATTTGTAAAATTTAAGTTTGATTAATTGGGAAGCGGGGGATTAAAAAGGGCTGTTTTTAGGGAAGAGGGGGAGTTCAGTGTGAGATCTCGGGAAGGAAAGGCTGACAAAAGCGCGCGAAACCGGAGTGTTGGGAATTTTTTTCGGAGACTTAGCAAAAAATCGATCCGGTGGAGTGTTGATCTAACTTCAGTGGATTTTTGTGCAAAGTGTTATTGAATTAGATTCAGTGAAAAGGGGTACAAGACTTCGTGCACGAGCCAGTGGTGAAAAGCTTTTAGGAACTTCAAAAATTAGTGAAAATTATTTAATGCCAGTGAAAATATTGAGTTACAATAACAGATATTAATTAGTTCGGTTTAAACAGGCGTGATCTAATAATAAAAACTTCAGTATTATTACAAATTAAACGGTGTCGACAAATAAATGATAATAATAAAATTGCGGATTTTATATCAGAAATAATAATAGAATAAAATCTTAATTATGATCCGACAATCGTTCTCTTTAAATGGAAAAAAATGTATCCCGAATAGTATTGGAAATAAAACATAATGTGAAAAAATAGTAGTATTAATAAAAAAATAATGGAAAAATAGTGTTAATTCAGTTGAGGAGTTTTAACCAGAATAATTTGAGTTTTGATAATAAATGTACAGTTCGTCGAAAGCTAAAAATTCAGTTTAGAAAGGAGGTTTTTAAAATTGAAGTAGGACCGACGTTACCGTGTATAGTTAGGGGGGGTTTTGATAGTTAGGATTGCGCAATAGTCTGATAAGGAGCCACAGGACGTGAGAGAAGATCTTCCCACAATGCAGCTTAGGAAAAAGGGGGTTTTAAGATTAGAGTACATTAACACCTCGTCGAATGGTGTAAAAGAAAAATTAGTAGGGAGGATTTTCTCCACAGGTGTACGGGGAGCGGGGACATACAACTGTTGTAGTACATTCCCGATGGGAGGGTTGCTATTGACTATCGCGCCCGATAAGTTAGGAAATCTATAATAAATTACAGGTCCTACCGATTGCAGGATGGAGTGAAGAGAACGCTGACCCTGGATTATTTAATTGCACCAGCGTTGAATGAACTGATGTTCTGATTATCCCAGAATAGATACTAGGAATATTTCACAGATGTTATCAATAAGGACAGTGACCTTTTCCAGCACACAGCTGAGCCCGAGCTGACACAAAAAAATATGAACCTGACATAGAGGATACAGTCAACCAAATGGGGAGCGTCTCAACCCGAACAGTTGGGCATCTTTAAACAAGAGAGCAGTGGAGCAGATTCACGATTTTAAACTTGAAACAAATAAAACTAACAGCTACTCCGCTGAATTCCTACTTATTGAATTACGCTTTTCAAATCTTTATGATTGAACAATGTGATGACGACACCGAGGCTACACATACGTGTCAATTGGTGGTCCACCGGTAAGGTTCTTTCCACATTGTCATATTGAAGAATGCTCACCATAGACTGATCGGGTCACGCAAGGTTCTGGAAGCAATTCCCTTCCGCGGAACGGTGTCGAGCGATTGGGCGCGAAGGATCATATGAAATGAGGTGCCAATCATTTGTATGAAAGGGCATGGTTCGCTGACGGAGGCATTTTGGCCAAAAGCATCTCGGGTTACCGGCAAGGTAGTGTGGAAGGAGGCATGGGCATGACTTCTTGCGGAGAGAACCCTGCAGCATCATCACATTTTTTAATCCTATCGACCTGGAAGCAAACATAGCTCTTACAAGGGTAGGGGCTACGTCAGCTTCTAGAGGTGGTCTGTAACGCTAGGTCGGTCACGTGGGAGGATGGATCTACCTGTCACAAGCTTACGCCACATTGTACCGTGAATAGAGTCTTGATAAGGGACGAAATAGATTACCCCTTCTAGAGCCAGTAAAGTAGTTCCGGAGGTGTTCGATACTGGAGTTGATCAGGAAAGGTTTTAAGGCATGCCGTTCTTCTTTTATTATGAAGGGGTCCGGGTATCTGGTTTATCATCAAGAGATTTTCCGGGTGCCATGGGTATAGCCTCATCAAGCATTGGTCAGGGGGTCTTGTCTTGAGAGCTGACCACCTAGTCAATTTGGTCAAGTGGAGGAGCCAGTACTACCTTGCAAAGAATTTCTTCCCCATCACCATCCATTCTATCCTCTATCCCGTCTTTATACTTCCATCCTAGGTATAAATTTGTGTTTACTAACAACAGAACATATTATCACGATTATGTATAGCAGGGGTGCTCATACTTGAACTGCTGGCGATCTACCTCAATAGTATTAGACTCCAATCGATCGACTCTCCACGATTTTCAAGTGCCGGGGGTTGGGGGAGTGGGGGGGGGGGGGGTAGATATCCAATTTTTTTTATTGCGACCTCATTTTATACCACATGTGACGAGTATTCTTACCATACAACATGTTAATATCTTCATAACACAAGGCAGGTTTTAACTTAAGATTGCTTCTGCGTAAGAGTCACGAAATAATAGTTGCACATGGATCAGTCAATTTCTCAGAATTTTGCAGCACATGACATGCAACTCAAATGCAAATCTTAACTCGGTACACGAAGAATCGGCAACTTGTTATTTAATTTATTGCTATTTTGTGAACAAAAAACTGGTTTCAATTAAATCTGTATCCGGTGAATTAAAACAACACTCAACAATGAAAATGTGTTTTCTTTGATTCTGGCAGTACATGAATAGTCTGCAACTTGAATTTTATAACTGCGCTTCGAATAAGATAATGATTTTCTTTCGAAATGTGTCAGCAGATGAATCCACAACTGGAATTTTACATTCTGAACACAAAACTGGTTTAAATTAAATCTGTGTGCGGTGAATTAAAAAATTCAAACTCAGAACATGAAAATCAATTCTCTTTGATTCTGATTCACATACATAGTCTGCAACTAGAATTTTATAGCTGTACTTCGAATAAGAGAATGTTTTTCTTCAAAATGTGTCAGCAGATGAATCCACAACTCGACTTTTACATTCTGAACACAAAACTGGTTTAAATTAAATCTGTATGCGCGAATTAAAACTACTCGCATATGAAATTGGTTTTTCTTTATTCTGGCAGCATATAAATAGTGTGCAACTAGAATTTTATAACTGCACGTCAAATAAGAGAATGTTTTTTTTCGAAATGTGTCAGCAGATAAATCCGCAACTGAAATTTTACATTCTGATCACAAAACTGCTTTTAAATTAAGATTGAATCTTGTTGCTCCCCAGCTTTAATTACTATTACTCTCATAACACGCGTACGGTTTTCCAACGAATTACTGAAGAATAAGAATTATTACTTAAGAATGGTTTGAATTAAAATTTTACTCAAAATATTTTTAGTTAGATTTTCTTCGAAATGTGTCAGCAGATTAATCCGCTACTGGAATTTTAACAGATCATTCGGAACATGAAACTGGTTTTAACGTAAGACTTAATCTGCACACGAATCCTTGGCTTTAATTTATATTACACCCAATTTTATTGATATTTAATTGATACTACACTTAACCCGTGACAGGCCGGAGACGCGCCGGCGCGCGCGTCATATGCGCATGCGCGAGAAAATAATTCAAATATTTGAATAATACATCCGACAAAAAACTTTTGGTCAGCGATTTTGGCCCTTCTATGTACACAATTTGTATGAAGAACAGTGTCAGAATCGCTTGCGCAATCATTACTCTCGGAGACGCTACAAGTTTCATTCACCTTGCAACCCTGGAATATTTTTAAAACGATTTCGCCTATGACAATCGGCTGTCAGAATTTGCTGCGATTTCAACAGTCGCAATAAATACATGTTCTGCGAATAAAACATTGTAAAACCTATTAATTTACGTAATAAATGCAAGTAATGTTGTTTTGGTAGATAGTTTATTGTGTTGTGAACGTGTTTCAGTCAATAAAATATACAATAGCTCAAAATTAATCAACAAAACATTCAATTCAAAGTTCAAAATGGTGCTTTTTTAGTGTTTTTTTGTGAACTTTCGTTATTCGTTTTAGGGGTGTTATGCCGTGTTGCGCTACCTCCTTCTTTAGCCAACGTTTCGGACATCGTTGCAGTGTCCATCATCAGGGAAGATCCGGTAGATGCGTCACATCTACGTTGGCTAAAGAAGGAGGTAGCGCAACACGGCATAACACCCCAAAAACGAATAACGAAAATGGCCGTGAAAATCTTAAAACTTATCTTTTTTTGTGAATTTTCGCGAATTTCCGCGAAATGGCCTGGCCTTTGACCGGTTAAAACACGAAAATGGTTTTCGTGCAATTTTTGTACTTGGAACTCATGGACGGTTTAACACATGGAAATTTCCAAATAAAGTTTCACCCGCTTCAATAAATTCATTCTTCATTCTTCACAACCATTCAATCTTCAAATAGTTTATTGTGTTTCACCAATATATGAGATATTTTAAATGACGCGATCGTTGCAGCTTTTGATTGTTTGGCTGGTCTTATGAACAAGATTTGTTTTTTTTTTAAACAAATCATCAAATCAAATACTTTTCGTTTTCTTAATTCACTCTGTGGCGGGAAAAGCTTTTCATAGTTTTTATGAATGGTTTTATAATGCCTCTCTAAGTTCACATGCATAGATATTGCAACTGACGCACGGCAAATCAGACAAATGCACTTATACTTCGCCAATCAAAATAAGAATTCTTCCTAACAATCGTTAATAAATTTATATGTTTTACTTCTATTCACCGCACTCATTTTGTATTATTTATTAATAAACTTCGTATCGCCTTCAAGTTACAACTCGGACTGACTGACTCATAAATAAACCGAACCACACACTAGAAACTAGATCGATAACTTCGGGCTTTTGAAGGGAGCAATTTTTGACAATATTTCACCATGATTATGCAATAATTAGACGATTTTTTTTCTATGTGGACTTGTGACGTCAAATACCATAGATAAGGATAGAGTAAACAAATAATAAAAATGCGCAACCATTGACAATGGTAACCGACGAGTTCATCGAAAATCAATTCATCGAAAGCAAATTCATCGAAAACGAGTTCATCGAAAATCAATTCATCGAAAGCAAATTCATCGAAAACGAGTTCATCGAAAATCAATTCATTGAAAATCAATTCATCGAATGATCAATTCATCGAATCGCCAATTCATCGAAAAACAATTTTTTTGTAGATATTAGAGCTGTCAAAATTAAATACACAAAAAGGTCTGTTTAACTGAGTTAAATGTGTTTAGCAACTGTCAGTTTCATAGTGACAATGTAAAATTTATAGGTTATCTCTTTGATTTCCGATTGTCTGATACTGCAAAAAAGGGAATATCTAAGGAACGGTGACCAGACAACTCATAATGAAACCAACTCAGAAAGGTTATTAAGAATGATGATAAAAAAATATTTAAAAATTGGTTAAATAGGTTAGGTTAGTTTAGGTTAGGTTCGGTTAGGTTAGTTTAGGTTGACCAATGCTTTTTTAACCTCTCGGTCCGCTCGGCATTTCTCTCAAATATCAACAAAATATATTTTTTCGATGAATTGGCGATTCGATGAATTGATCATTCGATGAATTGGTTTTCGATGAATTGATTTTCGATGAATTGGTTTTCGATGAACTCGTTATCGATGAATTTGCTTTCGATGAATTGATTTTCGATGAATTGATTTTCGATGAATTCGTTTTCGATGAACTCGTCGTGAACCATTGACAATATAAGCTACAAATAAATTGTTAGGGTCTGCTTCGATTAAAATCAAATGTAAATTTTTTAGGCCTTTAAAAACTCCAACAAGAAATCCAATCCAAATAAATTCTGAAATCCCCCCAACGGACCGACAATATAAAGTTTCCTTTTAAAGGCAAACTAATGCAGAAGAGGTAGAGAATAATTCATTCATCCTATTTATAAACTTACTACAGGGTCCATTGGAGAGGGAAGACTATCGCCACTCCTGACATCTATGTGCAAATCTTGGAACTATAACTATGCCTGACATCTTTATCAGAAGCGGAGAAACATTTCAACCCTCGCCCAACTAAATACCAACTTTAATTTCTTAACAAAATAATATACAAAAAGGCATGAAAATGGGCGGTCTTATTGAGGCCTAGTTGAGGATCAACTAAAACAAAAACTGTGAATAGATCTATTTATATCGGCAATTTTTTCTCGAGATCGACTCAAAAAGCTCTCGCGATCGACCGTTTGAGCACCACTGATGTATAGGATCTAGCCATGGAAAGCGGTGCAGGAAAATCACCAATTATCCGAATGAAACATTCCAGGTATGTACATTAAAACTTATTAGAACGTAGAGGGGGGGAGATCTTTTATAGCTTATCGGGAGTAATAACAACAGTGCTCATTATGTGAATATTGGAGCAGTGTATATCATTAGGATCATAGTGGGGACTAATTCAGGATAGTTTAGACAGGTCGTGTCCTTCAGACGTTAAAGAGATACAGAGGAATTCCTTCACACCTTACCTAAAAGAACCGAAAGTTACCACAAAAGACATTAAATACCTATCCTAGATGCTCTAGGAACTCCGAAATTAAAAAAATTATCACAACGTGGAGGACAGGGTTTATTGTAGAGCTTTTCCAGGAGGAGAAAACCTTTTACTGTGTTCAGTCACAGGGGTGGGAAAAACGAGTCATGATTCAAAACATTATTGGTGAATCATTCAGTAGGTACGAGACGAAGATCTACCAACCGGAGATCTGAACGCGCGAGATAGAGGAGAGGGTATAAAACCCAAGCAAAAGGGTTGCACCATCACAAGAGAAAACACTACGCTACGATTTGAGTTCCATAGATATCCGCAAAAAAAAATATTATTCAGATTTATAACGTCAAACTTCCGCCAGAACAACGTAAGGTGAAAATTTTTAATGTTTGCATTCAAAATTTTAATATTTCAAAAATTACATGCTTACTTCTAATAATACAATTTGAAAGCGTATTTAATCACCTTTCAAGTTTTTAGTTTTTGGAAAAGAAAGAAATATTCAAATTATTTTGATTTTATTGGAATGGGGAAATACTCAAGAATTCGCCGGCATCTTTTTTATGAGCGGTATCAGTAATTTAATCTCAAATCTACAGGGGTTAAACACGAATTCCTGCAAATATGCATGATTATTTATTCAATTAATATACATTGTACATAGAAAACGCAAATAACAGTCATAAAAATTGCACAAATCTGACAGGAGATCATGTCCGTTATGTAAATAAACCCACAAAAAATACGGAATCGCTCGGCAGGTCTGAAAGGGGGTTAACATAAATTATTTCCATTAAAAAAAATTAATGAGTTACTAACCTTTAATGGATGTCCCGATAAGACTATTCTCTTAATGATGATTCTGTCGGGGTTACAGGACAAAATGCAACCAGTGGCTATCAGCTGTGTAGTTGAATTTTTAGTCTGTGGATTACAAAAATACAAAAAAAATTAAACTTTTTTTGGGTAAATTTATAAATTATATTATTAAAAATAAAATCAAAAGCCCCAAAAAAAATTTGCTGCCTATAAACGAAAATATTGAAAGTTGATAAAATGGCTCATAATATTCAAGTTCGTTTCAGTGCCGGCAACCCGGGCATTTATTTTCATTTCATATAATATGTACATAGTTTTCTTTTACCCGCAATATAGACAAGAGTCTGTATTAAAAGGCGAGTTGTGAAAAATCTGGAGCAGTTAAATTTTTGAGCAGTTGCTCAAGCTTCAAAGCAACAAACTCATCTCTCCAATTCATTTCGAACACAGCCATCGAAGTGACCAATCAAGCGTTTTCGAGATGAGGCACGTGATTTTTTTACTTACTTCAAATTTAAAAAAAACAAGCGTGTAACTTAAGAATAACTTACCTTATAGCAGAGCACTGATGAAGGATTAAACTGAATAGGGGCAAAGAATGTGGCCACACAGGTCGATGCTGGTTGGAAGAACCGTTCATACTGCAAATTCAAAATAACTATTACGATACATACTACCCCCTATCAACTATGTGAGTGAAAACCAACATAACTTGACAGGTTTAAATATTTATTAAATATAATAATAAAAGTAGATGGTAACATTGCTATTAAGAAATAACTTACTTTGTGCTTCTTCCCGTTAGTGTGTTGGCTAAATATGGGAGATACAACGTATCGCCTGTACCCACACTGCATGAGGAGGCGTTCCTTGCTCTTGATGGGTTCCTCGCTGGCTCCAGTTCGCCTCAATACGGCGTTCACAACGGACATCTTATGCTCGTGCGGCAACAAACCAAACATGATGAGGGATCCCTTGGGAGTCAGGTTGGTGGAGGAGGTGTATGCATCCCAGCACACTTTGGGCACATTCACTATGAATATTGTCACATACCAACCGGGCTAAAAGAAATTAATTGTTCAAAAAATTATAAATAAGCTGACTAGACTACAGCCCTCATGGCCATTATATTCCCAAATTTTATTTATTTATTTATTTATTTAAGTATATATATATATATATACATTACAATACATTACAAAATGATACTTTGTCTGTCCAACTGGGAAGGATTCCCATTTCAGGACAAAATTAATTATTACATATTCATTACAGTTTTTGAAGTTGAAGACAAATTTTATTTTTTATTATCACAGAAGCCGAAAAACTCTATACATTTGGCTTTTTTTACATTAGCTTCACTGAGGGAAAAAATCTATCAGGTCATTTATCAACTTTGGGATGCTGTGTGGAGGGCCTTGTTAGGGAAGGGAAAGGAAGAAGAGGAAGTTCTGGGAACGAAAAAGGTATGGGGGGTGGGTAAGAATCTGGAGGTCAATGTGTCCAGAAGTGCAGACGTATGAATCCTTCCCAATCCTCCCACTGCGGTGCAAAGTGATGGGTCGAGAGAACCCGGCTGGAGAGGTCTAGGTCAGGTCGCCAGGCAGGTCAGGCATTCGCCGCCACGACCTAGAGAAACCTCACCCCGGACACCCCTGCAAAGCCATCAAACATAGCGAACCACTCGGGGTAACCTACGGCAGGGGTGTTGTTGGTTATCTTATAAATGGTTTCCGGGGCAGCGATACCCATACTCGCCTCCTAAATTGATTTTGCATTGAAAAACAAAAACATTATTCATATTGAGATTTTACAGGATCGCACAAACAACCTTTATGGTTCGAATTCATTATAACGTTTTTTTTTTCAGAGTAAATTTTAAAAATATATAATTTGTATAGTACACAAATGAGAAAATTTATTAACCTAAACCTAAAACCTGACTATTTTCCGCTTTGCAAAAATCCTACTCTTTCTAATACATTTTCTATCACCTTTCGCAAAATATCAGGTTTTTTGGCATGGCTTTTTTTTGGCACATTTGGAGGATGGTCACTGGCTTATTGACGTATACTCGTTCTTTCAAACAGGCCCCAAGAAAACAGTAAGAAACAGCGAAATAATACACTCATCGAAGATGTCCCGTAACCATTGAGCCATTGTGTCCCTGACAGTATGCGCTGTGGCTCCATCCTGTTGGAACTACATTTGTGGATGGTTTTGCACAGCTCGGCTCAATAAAGTTTCCAACATCATCGAATTTTGAGCGTCATTGATGATAATTGAGGTAACAGCTTCATTTTAAGAGAATAGGGGGCCAATGATCCCTTTGGACAATACACTACACCTAACAGTATACTTAAGTGGATGGTATTGTCGCTGATGAACTGCTTTGGGATTCTCCATAGCCCATATCCTCCAGTTTTGTTGATTAACAAAGCTATTTAATTGGAATTGTGGATAAAATCAGGATTTTGCTCGCTGGTTTTAAAAAAAAAATTGAATGATATTTTGTTCGTTGTTCAGCTGTGTACCGTATTATACATATATTATGTACCATATTAAATTTCCCAAAAGTGGTGTTAGCAAAAAACTGTAATGAATTACTTCTTCAATATTCACAAATTCACTTCATGGCATCATTTTTAACCCATAAGCTGCTGAATTTATTCTGCAGTATTATTGCGGCTGGTGTATTTTTCTGAACAAAAAGTGTGCATTTATCTACTTGTTTATGAGAAAACTCCTAAATGTCATCCGGTTTAAATCGTTCCCGCAGGAAAAACTTAACCCTTTCACGCACTTTTCCACAAATGATCACCTAGTCAATCCACGTTATGCACTTGCAGTATATAAGTATAATAAATACAAGAACAACATGTCAAAGAGACCAAATGGGAAAATAATTCACCGACTCCAGATATTTTCATATCAGAGGGTTCGGCTCGGTGGAACTCCTAATTGGACCTATAAATCCTACTGATCCCTCAATATAAATATTTAAAAAATCTTTTGTAATCCTACATATACAAGGTGTCCGGAAACTCGTAGTACAAGCGGGAAACTGGAGACTCCACATCACATTTGGAGTCGATTTTGTGGTATAACTTTTTTTGATTTGAGCTTTCGTTTTCGAGTAAATCGAGTGAGAAGTTGATTTTTGTTTTGGTCAAATTCTTGTAAATTATTACCGACGATCATAGTACCTAACTAATAAACACTATTTAAAAGAAAAACAAACAAAGAAATCCGGATTTAAAGCATTATTTTGAAATTGCCCATCATTTAATTCAGTTTAAAAATAAAATATTTGGTCGTTCCACGGTTAAACAGCTGATCGTACATATTCGCAGTTTGTAGGTAGCCGCGCGGGAAGAGACGAGGGAGGGGAAAGGTAGTCCGGTCAAGTTAGCCCGAAAAATAATAATAAAACATATTGCAAGTGTAATCCGATTTGAGATTACAGAGAGTAGTAACATCAACCTGAATATCACTAATTTAGTTGCAAAAAAGCAACACCAACCTTCACATTAATTAATGTAAACGTTAGTGATTCTGTTGTACGTTAATTATTAAAAAAAGGTTTTTTTTTTGAATTTGTACTTCAAAGTTTGTAGTACTTACTAACAAAGATATTAGAGGTCTCAGGCGGTAGGAGTGAAACCTTCAGAAAACTAAAGTAGACAAGAGTGGGGAGGCTAAGAAGCACCGCACAAAGAGGAGACCGATTATACCATCTCACTCTCTCACAGGCTAAATCTTATTGATGTATGTGTTTGTCTCTTTTTATTGTCGCAATTTTTCGTTTTATCGAGTTTCAAATCAGAAACATATTGCAAGTGTAATCCGATTTGAAATTACAGCTTAGTAGTAACATCAACCTGAACATCACTAATTTAGTTGCAAAAAAGCAACACCAACCTTCACATTAATTCATGTAAACGTTGGTGATTCTGTTGTACGTTAATTATTAGAAAAAGGTTTTTTTTTGTATTTGTGCTTCAAAGTTTGTAGTACTTACTAACAAAAATATTAGAGGTCGCAGGCGGTAGGAGTGAAACCTTCAGAAAACTAAAGTAGACAAGAGTGGGGAGGCTAAGAAGCACCGCACAAAGAGGAGACCGATTATACTATCTCACTCTCTCACAGGCTAAATCTTATTGATGTATGTGTTTGTCTCTTTTTATTGTCGCAATTTTTCGTTTCATCGAGTTTCAAATCAGAAACATATTGCAAGTGTAATCCGATTTGAAATTACAGCTTAGTAGTAACATCAACCTGAACATCACTAATTTAGTTGCAAAAAAGCAACACCAACCTTCACATTAATTCATGTAAACGTTGGTGATTCTGTTGTACGTTAATTATTAGAAAAAGGTTTTTTTTTGTATTTGTGCTTCAAAGTTTGTAGTACTTACTAACAAAAATATTAGAGGTCGCAGGCGGTAGGAGTGAAACCTTCAGAAAACTAAAGTAGACAAGAGTGGGCTAAGAAGCACCGCACAAAGAGGAGACCGATTATACTATCTCACTCTCTCACAGGCTAAATCTTATTGATGTATATGTTTGTCTCTTTTTAGTGTCGCTATTTTTCGTTTCATCGAGTTTCAAATCAGAAACATATTACAAGTGTAATCCGATTTGAAATTACAGCTTAGCAGTAACATCAACCTGAATACCACTAATTTAGTTGCAAAAAAGCAACACCAACCTTCACATTAATTCATAACGTTGGTGATTCTGTTGTACGTTAATTATTGAAAAAAGATTTTTTTTTGTATTTGTACTTCAAAGTTTGTAGTACTTACTAACAAAAATATTAGAGGTCTCAGGAGGTAGGAGTGAAACCTTCAGAAAACTAAAGTAGACAAGAGTGGGCTAAGAAGCACCGCACAAAGAGGAGACCGATTGTACTATCTCACTCTCTCACAGGCTAAATTCTATTGATGTATGTGTTAATGTGTTTGTCTCTTTTTCTTGTCGCTATTTTTCGTTTCATCGAGTTTCAAATCAGAACAGTGCTAAAGACTTCTTCATTTCAAAAATGGTCAGAAATTTAATGTTGTTTATATCTATTTTAACCTGACTATAAAAATTCCGAAACAAAATTACCATCTCTTTCTCTCAGGGTCAATCCACACGTGCGCGAACAGGCGTGCGAATAATGTCTTGAATATTAAAAATGGCCGCGTTTAAAGCCCGTCTTCCACTGTTCGGAATCCGCTCGACTAGCAAACGTTAACTGCATACAAGTGCTTCTATCAAGAACGTTGCGAGCGAAGCAGACTAAACGAGTTAAATAGGTTCGAACGAATCCGCTCCGCTATTAATGAAGGTGTTTATTGAAGCCGCTTGCCAATTTTAGTGTTTATAGGATACGACTAGCAAAGAATGTCGCAATGTCGTCAAAAAGGATGCTGCTTGGAAAACCATCATCGAGATGAAATTGCCGGAAATAAGAAAGTTTAAAACAAATATAGATTTAATTACATGTTTTTTTTTTAAGCAAACATTTCTTCATTGCCTACGCGTTAAAAAACATCCTCACAAGAAACGGTACTTGAAATCACAGAATCACTCTGTTCATCAATGACTAGTTACCCGCTCAGCTAGACTCTTTTCCGCTCGCAGTGGAAGCCGGGCTTTATTATAATGGCCGCCATTAAATTTTGTTGTTTCGGAAATTGTTTACAAATGCAATCGACAGTTTTGTCCACGCGTTTGGCTCGTTGACATCTTTCTACAACAAACCTTTCGTAATTAAACTTTAAAACAAAGTGTGCTTTGAATTATTTTGTGTTATTTTCATATTTTGACGTGATTAATTATTGTGTTATTACAATGGAATATACCAACGCATATGTGTTTTTTTGTGATGTACCAATGACATGTTAAAATGCGTTTTTTGTGATGTACCTAGTGTTTTTGGATTAAAAAAGAAATATTACATAATGTAAGTTAGAACATACCTATGCTAATAATTTCTCTCACAATGCTTGTTCGAATTGGTCCAGTTATATCGCCGAAAATCTTTCAAGTAGAGTACATTATTGCCCGCCGTCCGTTTCAAGATGACGGGTAGGTACACATCAAAGTAAATACGTTAATTTAACCATATTATAATGCTTAGAAGAAATGAAATTTTAGAAAAGGTGGAAGAATAAATTAGTGGGATGAAAATAAATAAACTATGAACACGAAAAGAGATTAATGGCAGCTTATAAATTTTGTAGCATCTTCGTTCTACGACATTTCCACCTATCAGATGAAATTTTAACCCTAAATAGCCGAAATTAATTTTTTTTTTTTTTTTTTTTTAATTTTAAATGTAAAAATGCTTAAATTGAAAATATTTATGTTTATTTGGGTTCTCTATGGGATGTAGGTTCACCAGTTTTCCGCTTGTACTACGAGTTTCCGGACACCGTGTATTTAAAATGACTGATTTTTGCATTTTTGTTATATTATTATTATTGCCAATTATTATTATTATTGTCAATGTTTACAAATACCTACACCATTCACTTCAATAATTTCATTTTTACACATACTTACCAAAACAAAATAACATAAAAAAGCAGCTAGGGTTAATTACACAAATTACTTTGTGTACCCCACTTATTTAATCAAAATTATCAACATGTTTCAAATCCCAATGGTTTCTTCTTCCGGATTAAATTTAAAATTTATTTATTTAAAATTTTATCCCGATGAAGAAATTTTGCTTTTTTGCTTTTGAAACATGTTGATAATTTTGATTAATGGGTCACACACAGCTATAAAAGATCATCTCATGCACAATATCGCTCGCCATACAATCCCATACAGACCCACCACACCTAAGCAGATGATGCGCAGATAAACCATAGACAATACAGATTACACGCCGTAACCGCTGCTCACGTAATATGCGATCCCCTCTACGCAGTAAACAGGAGAGGGGTCATTTTAATTACGAAGCTGCGTAAACGTACGAATGACAGCTGTCAAGTCGACAGATCCAATACACAGAAATGATATTTCGCGGCAGCTCCTTAATTCAACTGACCCCCTCTCCTACCATAGAAAGAAATCTTTTATAGCGTAGTGTGTCGGTACAACACACAAGCCCTTGCGGTTCAACATATAAGTGCTCGCACTTTTAACGCTGCGTGTGGCCGATGCTTAAATAAGTGGCGTTATCAAGAATTTTACAAACTAATGAGAAATGGAAACCAATTTATTACACCTAATTTTAAAACAACTCAAATGCAAAATCATTATATTTTCCAAGCCATAAAAAACTATAATAACCTCCTTTCTGAATTACGATGTATCATCAACCAATCAGAACAAATAAATAAAATAAAACAATTTTTCAAAAAAACTTACAGTAAAAAGTAAATATTTTATACAAAACAGATAATAACTTACAACTCAAGTAAGAATCGTGGCTCCCTTATCAGGCACAAGAGCCCCTCTTTTCTCATAAGGTATACATGACCAGAAACGACCTTTAATTTAATATATTTTGTAAAATATATGTGTATATATCGATCCATAATCGGCAGAACAGCGTAAGCGGCAAACAGTAAATTGTTCACGAGAAGGTTTTTTTTAATTAACTTTCTTCATTGATTCCAAAGAGGATTTTGGTTAATGAGGATTATTAATCTTTGGTTGCTGCCTATATAAAGCTGATAATACATTTCAGTTGTTGAGATAGTGGCGGTAACGCTGTTTTGCCTATGACCCTGACAGATTTTTTCCCCACAAAATGTTGCATACGCTGTTCGGAGTACATATTTATTTATGAAATATCTATCACGCAATCATGATAAGTAAACAAATAACTAAATAAAATGGTTCCATGACAGTTGATCCTTAAGTTGACTAAATACAATGATTGGCAAGTAAGTATGGAAAGAGGCTATACGGCCGTAAAACCAAAGTCGATATACTTGTATCTGCAGACATCTTGATTGAAAATCCGTTGTAATGATATTTTTACTAACAATCATTTTGACTCTCCGAAGGAGCGTGCGGTAATAACAAAATACGACATACTTATATGCGCAGTCGGCTTAGCAAAAAACTGCTATATAACATTTTTTATCTGAATACAACACCAGAGGCACACCTTCTCCCAACCGTCTGGAGCCAGTGAGACCATGGCCTCCCCAATTTTGGTATGTTATGAGGCTGAAGTTAGTGGGGAGGGGAAAGAGATGTGGAAAATGCACCTGGCTATACAGATCTAGTTACCAAACACGGCTAAAGCAATTTCAAGTAATAAATCTAATACCTACACACCACACACCAGCGTACAAATACAAAAAAATCATATAAAATAACTTTTTTATCCGAATACAACGCAAGAGTCCCAACTTCTCCCAGCTGGAGCCGAATCCCTAATTTTAGTAAGTTGTGAGGCTGAAAGTAGTGGAGAGAGGAAGGAGATGTGGAAAATATACCAGAATATTCAAATCTAGACACCAAATATGTACGGCCAAAGCCATTTCAAGTAATAAGTCTAATAATTATATATGTACACTATACACCAGCGTAAAAATATAAAAAAATCATATAATGTAACTTTTTTTATCCAAATACAACACAAGAGTCCCAACCGTCTGGAGCCAGTGAGACTATGGCATCACCAATTTTAGTATGTTATGAGGTTGATGGTAGTGGGGAGGGGAAGGAGATATGGAAAATGTACCTGGCTATTCAGATCTAGTCATCAAATACGGCTAAATACGGTGACTAGATCTGAATAGCCCGGTACATTTTCCACATCTCCTCCTCCTCACTACCTTCAGCCTCACAACATACTAAAATTGGGAATGCATAGTCTTACTGGCTCCAGATGGTTAGGAAAAGTTGGGCCTCTTGTGCCGTATTCGGATAAAAAAGTAATATTATATATTTTTGGTAATTTTGCGCTGGTGTATAGTGTATAATTAGACTTATTACTTGAATTGGCTTTAGTCGTATTTGGTGACTAGATCTGAACAGCCAGTTACATTTTCCACATCCCCCTTCCCCTCCCCACTACCTTCAGCCTAACAACAAACCAAAATTGGGGATGTGATATTCTCACTGGCTCCAGACGGTTGGGAAAAATGATATAATTTGCATTAATACTTTTTATTCTAATATTCAAATACAAAATAATAAATTAAGAATTTTCATTTAGTTTCCGATGCTACCAGCCGCCAACATGTCCACAGTAGTCATCAGATGGACGCCAACCGACTAAACTGAGACTTTCTTGACTGACAGCGTAAGACAGCGTAACCGACCACTGTCGCTTACGCTAAAAGCTACAACTACTAAAAAAAGTGTCATGCATATAAGATAGAGCTGCAATATTTTTGTCATTGATGTATTAGGCAGCATTAAACAGTTTTCGCTAAAAATTGTAATTTGACAAAAATGTCGTTTACGCTGTTCTGACGATTATGGGTAACTTATGTAACTTATATTTTTTTATATTACAATAAAAAAAATAAATAAAATTTTAAAAAATGTACAAAGTGATTTGTTTCCATATAAGTTAAACCGTAAGGATCATTTTGAGCCACACTGTTTAATAGAAATACTGAATTAATTAAACTACTTACAAGAGCACCATCACGATCATCAGTCTCTTTCAACATCCTTTTCCTAGTGTGATCAAAATTCTTGAATTGGAAAATTCTAGCATAATCCTCGGGTAAATTCTCCTTTACATCCCAAGGAGAAGTTCTGAAGGATTCAAGACCTCTGTACTTCTGGAATCTTTCCTTGGCGGGAACATTGTCCGGAGTGTCCACTTCATCCGGGAATTGTTGGTCACTGCGAGCTGCTTTTATTTTCTCCAGCATCTCCATCTCTTCAACGGCATCCATGCCTTGATCATACTTATCGTCAGACACTCCTACTTCTGACTCAGTTATAGTTTCATATTCGTCTTTGTCATTGAGTTCAACATCCGAGTTATCATCGTCGCAGGACATAAAACCCTCCTCATTCTGAAAGAGATAAAAAAAATAATAGTTTTGCCTCCATTGAAATATTCAATGGCACTTTGAAGAATTTGCTGTCTCATAATAACATTTATCAATATTCCATTCATGTATGTGCCGAAGAGAATTGAAAGAAACTATTTATTTTATATACATTATCACAGTCATCTTTCTTGAGAGAGTATGTAGGTACCATAAATTAAAGGGGTGTATACATTTAAAAAATACTGCACAAAATGGTTGAAAGAATACCTCATCACCACTGACGTCAGACACATCCTCTTCATCTGATTCTCCTATCCAAGTTGCTTGATAATCTGACATACCCTTTGGAATCTTTTTCATCTTCTGTTTTTTTGTCTAAAATATAAAACAGACAACAGTATGATTATAATCCATTTGGATTACTTGACATATATGTACTGATTTTAATCCATTTGGATTACTTGACATATATGTACTGATTTTAATCCATTTGGATTACTTGACATATATGTACTGATTTTAATCCATTTGGATTATTTGACATATATGTACTGATTTTAATCCATTTGGATTACTTGACATATATGTACTGATTTTAATCCATTTGGATTACTTGAAAAATAGACAGCAAGCCATACTTCTTCTTGCGCTATTTTGATTTCCTCCTCATTGGGCCAGGTTTGTTCCGCATCCATAGGATCGGGTGTGTTGACGGCAATAAGACTCTCCTGCTTGGACGGGTCGGCTACTTCCAACAGTTTCATGACTCCTTTAGATTCCATTGCAACATCTTTACTTTCAGCATGTCTAGAAAAGATATTAAACAATTTAAATACATAGGTCAGCGCGCCCAGGATTTTTTCTTGGGGGGAGCCTAATTAAACTTGGCATAGTTTCTCTTAGTAACTCATATAAATAAGTCAAAATTTTCAAGAAGAATTCATCTCTTAGCTAAAGCTCTAAACAGATGTTGGCGAAACTAAATAAATATTTTGATTATTAAAAAATATTTCTTTTCTCAAATTTTTCATTTTGAATATCGCACAATAGTCACAAATTCCCATAGCTAATGGTATGATGGCATCCCAAATTAGGGTATGTTGCGAGGCTGGAGGGAGTGGCTTATGAATAGGGTATTTTCACAAACTAAGAATACCGCTAAAAACGTGTGGAAGATTTGAAGATTATTTTTCTGATTATGATTATCGCATTAAAATGGTGTAATTTTAACATTTTCATTCTTAATTATTGATTTCAAAATAGGCCTGATGCAAACGGACCACGAGTGGTTGATCGAATCGCGACTTCACGTCCATCAACGTTCAGAGATTTATCACCGTGCCACTATCAAAAGTCTAAACATTCTTGACTTGTTCGCGGTTTGCACCGGTATTTCAATAGAAGATGTTCCTCCAATATTTCAATTGGCGTCATTGATCCCTTCGGCACGGATATCTAACACATCAAACGCACGCCCAACATTTGTCAACATATTTGTTTCGTTAGAAAGGTTAGTTTAAACATCTTATTTTGGGCTTTTCTTATAGTATTTGTATAGGTGTGTACCAAACTATATATCGATCCATAATCGGCAGAACAGCGTAATCGCCAAACAGTAAATTGTTCAGGAGGAGGTTTTTTTTAATTAACTTTCTTCATTGATTCCAAAAAGGATTTTGGTTAATGAGGATTATTAATCTTTGGTTGCTGCCTAAATAAAGCTGATAATACAATTACAGTGAAACCTCTATCAATCGTTCCTCGAATAATCGTTTTCCCGTAAGCGTCGTTTTTTTCTTGTAGTCCCGAATTAATTTCATATAAAATACGCAGAATTAGATCGCATTCATCGTTTCTCTTTACCGCTTTGATCGTTTAAATTATGTGGAAAATTTCGTATATAAATGGTCAATAACATTGGAGAGCGAAAGAGAGATAGAAAGAACGGTTTGTCGCCTTTGTTTGCGGCCGTTTCTGACATATTAGTGCTAAATTAGGTAGGTACCTGCCAACCTACCGTTTAGGTCCGTTTATCATTTATGGGTCCAAATTTATGATGGGTCCGTTAATTCTTGTTAAACATCCAGGCAGAAGGGTGCGCGTCTTAAGGTTTTTTTTCTTTTTACGATCTAGTTTTTGAGCCCTCCATAAAAATGAACCGTCCGGTGAAAAAAGTGCGTACTCTCCAAGAAAGACTAAAAATTGTCGAGGAAGTGGAAAAAAATCCCCTTGAAAAGCGCGTTAATTTAGCCAAGCGGTTAGGAATCGCGGCTTCCACCTTAAATTCGATTTACAGAAATAAACTTTAATAATTTTGTTACTTTCGACGACAATATTCCAACCTGTGGGATTGAAACAATTGAAAATTTGTGTGACGCAACCTTGAAAGAGACTGTAGAAGAGGTCGATGAAGAGGATCCGCCATCTGTCCCTTCATTTTCGGAAGCGTACGCGATGTTCGAAAGATTGAAAACCTTCTTTTATGCACATTCGATAACTGATTCCGAAAAAAATGTAATATGTAACACCGAAAAAATATTGATTTCCTACGGCAATAAAAAAAGCCAAAAACAAATGACGATGAAAGATTATTTAAAGCACAAAGTGTAATTTTTTTGTCTCCATGCAGCTTCCTTTTTTTAATTTTTTTACGATATTTTTTATTTAAACAAATTGATTTACAACTGAAACGTGTTTCTTTTTTAGAATATGTATGTATGCAGGTACATATTAATCCTTTTAATATTAATGTGTTTTTTCTATATTCCCGCAATCATTGTTTTCCCGCATCCATTGTTTATTTCAATTGGTCCCTTCAAAAACGATAGATGGAGGTTTCACTGTATCTAAATGCCTTCAGTTGTTGAGATAGTGGCGGTAACGCTGTTTTGCCTATGACCCTGACAGATTTTTTCCCTAGGAAATGTCGCATAGGCTGTTTGGAGTACATAATTATTTTGAAATATTTATCAGGCAATCACGATAGGTAAACAAATAACTAAATAAAATGGTCCCATGACAGTTGATCCTAAAGTTGACTAAATACAATGATTTGCAAGTAAGGATGCAAAGAGGATATACAGCCGTATAACCAAAGTTGATATACTTGTATCTGCAGGCATCTTGAATGAAAATCTGTTGTAATAATATTTTTACTAACAATAATTTCGACTATCCGAAGAAGCATGCGGTAATAACAAAATACGACATACTTATACATGCAGTCGGCTTAGCAAAAAACTATATAACATTTTTTATCTGAATACAACACCAGAGGCGCCCACCTTCTCCCAACCATCTGGAGCCAGTGAGACTATGGCCTCCCCAATTTTGGTATGTTATGAGGTAAGTGAGGTAGTGGGGAGGGGAAGGAGATGTGGAAAATGTACCTGGCTCTTCTAATTTAGTCACCAAATAAGGCTAAATACGGTGACTAGATCTGAATAGCCCATTTTCCACATCCCCACCCCTCCCTACTACCTTCAGCCTTAACATATCAAAATTGCCAACATACCAAATGCCATAGTCTCACTGGCTCCAGACGTTGAGAAAAATGATATAATTTGCATTAATACTTTTTATACTAATATTCAAATACAAAACAATAAATTAAAAACACTTAAGATTTCCGTTTAGTTTCCGATGCTACCAGCCGCCGACACATCTGCACTAGTCACCAGATGGATGCCAACCGACTAAACTGAAACATTCTTGACAGAGAGCGTAGACAGCGTCAACAGCTCAATTTTTGCAATTTCTGTATTTCTTGTCCATGGACAAACTGTCGATTTTTTCAAATAAATTTTCCTGTGGTGCTTTTGTTTCAAAAGAGTTTTCTTTTGTGACAAATTTGTTCTTGAAATAATTGTTAACAAAGCCTGTGGTCATTTCATCTATAAACCTGACATACAAGAAAAGTACAAAAATTATCACAAATTTCGTCAGCAAGATTAGAAAAACATTTTGCCGAGTTCATTTTTTTGTATTCAAAATTATGTTGTTGCATGCATTTACTAATATATGCACAACTAATTTAGGTTGTGTTTTTGACAGAATGCTTAACGCTTCTCTTCGGTACTAGAAAATCCCTCAAACTCCGATGCTGTGCACTCAGTACACAGGGTACACATTGAGAATTTTGTAATTTTTAAGTTGGATAAAAATGAATAATTTACGTTTATTACTTATACAAATCATTTTATTAGCAGTACATATGGATACTTGGGCATAAGTTAAATATAACAGGGCCAAAACATTAACCTCATCACCAATTTACATCAGCGAAGTGCTTTCGCCTTATTTTAAGGAGCTAATGTGGAAAGCTAAGCAAAGGGCCAAAGAATTGCTTTTCCAATTTGTATGGTTTAAATCCAGTAGACTGATGGTACGCAAAGGACCAGGCGATAAAATAATCCGGATAAACAATGAAAACGATCTCAAAAAAATGGGGAGACTTTCATAAATGTCTACGAGTGTCAAACTATTGTTAAACTTGCAATCCAAAAATGGATTTCATCACAGATTATAGTACGTCAAATCCAAATTTCTGTAAAAATGTACTACGATCTAACTCTTTCTCTCTTCTAATTCTACAACAAAATATTAGATCAATTTCAAAGAATTTTGATGAATTTCTGTTACAACTACATAATATTGGAACCTCTTTCCATATTCTCATTCTAACTGAATGTTGGCTATCAAATAACTATACATATACCTAAAATGATGAAAGGATATGACCATCACAGCACTTCAATGCATACAAAACAAAATGATGGGAGTTGTTGTGTATACTAGATCTGACTTAATTGTTCTATCTGTCAAAGAAATCCAAGTCAGCGGTGCAAATTGCTTACAAATAAATTTCAATAACGACACATGTATCTTAGCAATATACCGTTCTCCATCCTCTTACAATATTTTACCTTTCTTAAAATCGATCAATAACTGTTTAACTAATTTATGTAATATTAAAAATTGTACTATTGCTGGTGATGTCAACATAAATATTCTGCCCACAAACGAACATCCGCAATGCCAAGAATACCTAAACACACTCTCATATCTTGGATTTCAAAGCACCATAAACACTCCTACACATGCTATACTGGATTCCATCTTCATGGTCATGGTCAAATCAAACTACCCAATAACATCTATCGTATACGAATCTACACTAACTGATCACTATACCACCATACTTGCCTTACGGTTATGCAACCTGAAAGACAAAAAACAAAAAAACACAACAAACATAAAAAAAATTAACTACTATGGAATTCTTCATTCGCTAAGGAGTAAATCGTGGTCAGAACTATTTGGAATTACAAATCCAGATGATGCCTGGACATACTTTATAAATTACCTACAAACTACCATTAACCAACAAACTAATATTACTGTAAAACATGTACCTAATAACATTTTACCAATTAAGCCATGGATAAACCACACTATTATTAAATCTATTTGTAAACGTAACAAGCTCCACAAAAAAGTTATTAATAATCCTTACGATATACAACTTCAAAACTTTTATAAAAGATATAGAAACATATGTACCCAAATAATAAGAAAGGCCAAAGAGATATATTACAAACAGAAAATAGAAAATTGTAATAATGATCCTAAAAAAATTTGAAAAACACTTAAAGAAGCCACTCATTCTCAACCTAATCCTATAAATGACTTGAAACAACTCACTATAAATGATAAAATAATTCGTTTTTATAGTAATCCCAATATTATTGTTAATCATGCAAACCAATACTTTTCGAAAATTGGTGAAGAACTCGCAAAAAATATTGGTAAAAGTTCTCCCAATTCCAGCACACAAAGCTGTAATACAAATTGGCCCAAAAACTTGAATTTTAGTCTAAAACAAATTTCGAATGAAGATACTAGGTCGATCATAAACTCATTAAAGAACTCATCTTCAACTGGCTTGGATGATATTTCAAATATTACCTTAAAAAAACTTTTACCAGAAATCACCATTCCCCTTACAAATCTCATTAACTTAAGCATCGCAAAAGGCCAATTCCCCGATAAACTTAAACACGGAATCATAATTCCAATACATAAAGGAGGCTCTAAAGCGGATATAACTAACTATCGTCCAATAACATTACTAAATTCACTATCCAAAGTCTTTGAAAAAGCAATTAACTTTCAATTAGTCGAATACCTTGAAAAAAATAATATATTTTCCCACAACCAATTTGGCTTCAGGAAAAATAAAGGCACCTCCGATGCCATTTCGACAGTTACAGATTTTTTAAATGAAAACTTAGACAAGGGATCAAAATGCATGTCAATATTCCTAGACCTATGCAAAGCATTTGATACTATCTCACATTCCAAACTAATACAAAAACTATCAAACACTGGAATAAATGGGAATGAACTTAGTATTATTCGAAATTACCTTTCAAACCATAAACAAAGTGTAAAAATCAACAACTGCCTCAGCAATCAACTGCCAATTAGTTTTGGCGTGCCTCAAGGAAGCGTCCTGGGTCCCAAGTTATTCCTAATTTCCATAAATGAACTGTGCAATCTGCCTATTAATGCCAAAATCGTTAGTTTCGCTGATGATACGATTCTCCTCTTCAAATCAAGTAACTGGTATGATGTTTACATAAAAGCAAACAGGGGCATAGCTATTGTTAAAAGATGGTTAGACAATAATACACTAACAATGAATGTGTCTAAAACTAAATACATTGAATTTAGTATTAATCCGTCCCTAAGTAACCCAGAAAATAATATTCAAATATGTGCTTGGCCCCTGTCAAAAGTTAATATATGTGATTGCCCCTATCTAGAACGTGTTACAAAAATCAAATACTTGGGTATTATTTTTGACAGTAATTTAAAGTGGAAAGAACATATTATCACTACAGCAAACAAACTTCGAAAATCTATATACCTTTTTAGACAAACTCGCAACTTTCTTAACTTGAACCAACTCAAAACAATTTACTATGCACTATACTATGCACTATACTATGCACTTACTATGTCAATCTCTAATCGAGAATGGTATCATAGCCTGGGGAGGAGCAAACACTGCCGCCATTGATCCGATCTCTAAAGCCCAGAAACTAATTATAAAGATTATTCTAAAACTACCGATCACAAGCAGTTCGGAAGAAATCTTTAGGAGAATCGGTGTTTTGGACATTAGGCAACTTTATGCCAAAAATATACTAATTTATCTATTCAAACGTAGTACTGTTTTTGACAATATCCAAACTGTTCGTGATACGAGAACCAAAGGGCAAAATCTCTTACTTATCCCTTTCGCCAAAACGTTTGGTCTAAGAAACTTCAGGTACTTTGCAACAAAACTTTATAATACACTTCCACTGACCATTAGACAGCACACTAATCATGTAAAATACAAAACAGATACCAAGTTTTGGATCACTACCAAAGACAGATCATATATCAACAATATTTTTAGAACCTCCCAATGCATGCTAACCCATTGATACGATGCTGATTGTCCTTGTACTTTTACTTTAAATGTAAATAACATTGTTGTTGTTATCCTTTATAAACTATTCTTAAACTATTTATGTTAAAATGCGCCTGCTCTCAACACAGGAACTCCTAGTGAGACAGGCACAGCACAATTACCTATGTAACAAAAAATATAAAGATTACAATAAAAATAAAAAATTACATACTAGCTTTTGCCCCCGGCTTCGCTCGAATAGTATTAGGGGGGTACCCACAATGCCTCCTCCGCCTTCCCTATCCCCACTCCAATCCCACCCCCCTCCTCCTCTCCTCCGCCCCCTCTCCCCTGTCCCCCCACCCCCCTCAAATCCTCCCACTCTCTTCACCCTCCCCCACCATCCTCCGCCCTCCCTCATCCCCCCACCCCTCCCTCCGCCCAGCCCCCACATCTTATCCCCCCCTCACCACCCCTCCATACCCGTTACATTCATTTTTCAAACAGCTCGCGTGCCATCTATTGCAATTTTTGTATATAAATTTCATAATGCTAGAGCACTGAGCTATTATAGCCTATAGCCTATTCTGATGTATGAGCTATATTATTGTAAAGTTTCATTAAAATCCATTCAGTAGTTTTCGCGTGAAAGAGTAACAAACATACATCCATACAAACTTTCGCCTTTATAATATTAGTAGGATAGTAGGATTAGTGAAGTTGAAAACGAGGAAAAAAAACATTGGCCATATATAAAACGCTTGATACATCCATTACAGGCATTTACATTTTGGGAGGCGGGAATGGGTACCGCCGCCCCGGGAACCTTTATTGGATAACCAACACCTCTGCCATAGGTCATCCCAAGTGTTTCACTATGTTTGGTGATTTACATGGGATTTGGGGATTTACTTTCATAGGGTGAGGTTTGTCTGGGTCTTGGAGGTAGATGACCAGGACCCACTGAACCCCAGATTCCTACCCACCCCTAAAACCTTTTCCTTCCCAGAACTCTCCTTCCTATCCTTAAAAAAACCCTCCACACAGCATCCCCAAAGATGACATAGGCCCTGAGGGAAATAATTATCAATAGGATTATTAATTATCAAAAGGAAATAATTATGTGTGGACCTCATGTAAAAAAAAAAAAAAAAATTACAGTCAGCTACTACTGACACCCGCTCAACATAGAATGGTGAGCAAAATCCCATCCCCTTCGCACTAACTCACCACTCAGCAAGTTATCAACACGCGCAGACATACGTATACATTTGCAGATTTGGTGTATATAGGTTTCGATCATTATACGATTCAGCAGCAGGGATAGTCGACATACAAGTATTTAAAAGGATAAGTTACCTGACTTTCTCTAAAGGATGTGGATCAGTGGGGGCGTATATATGTGACATCTGATAGTCTCCTAGAGAAGGAATGTGAACGATTCCATTGACGCTCAGAGGAACGCCCCTCAAATAACCGGTGACTTTGAGAGTGCCAGTATCGCCGTCCTCATTGGGAGCGTATTCATAATGTTCAGCCAACATGTAGGGACGCTTTTCTCTGTGATGGAGGTACTTTCTCTTCATGGTGCCAATACGTCTGAATAAATTCAAAGCATCAGAATTCTTATCAAACTGATAGATTTTTTCTTCGGGGAGCCACTTTGATATTAACTTTTGTATATTTTGTTTTTCCTGTGTTCTTTTCTTTGGGTTCAAACTTTCAATGTCCATGGCCGCCACTATTGGAGATGGCATTCCCTGGCCAATGGCACCTGCCAATATCTTCTCTCCCCATTCATCAATGGGGGAATCCAGAGCAGACACTAAGAACAAGACTGAATCGGCCACCTTCAGGGCGTCCAATGTTTCAAATTCATTGTCAACCTCAGGGCAGATGAAGGCATAACGTTGTTTGAATATAGGTAAACTAACATGCACTACTCCACTGGAAGTAGAAGTGACAACAGCATCATCATGGCATGAGCTCAGAATGGCAATGGCAGATTTACTGTCTAGCTGCACGTTTAGAGGCACAATACAAGTAAGGAATGGCGGTGTATTCACTCCTCCGAGTCCTCTCTTCTGGGAGAATATTTCTTCCCGTTTGACTCTCCTGATTTGTAAGGCTTGGTGTTTGCGTTCATCCTTCCGCAGTAGGAGACGATTCCTTTTGGTGACAGTCTTAATATTCACCTTGCCTGAAACCAATAAACATCATATAACTTCGAAAACGATATTAAAATAATATTACGGGACAATGTTTTGAAAAATTATTTATAGGTTATCCGTCACCCACGTGAGGAAATATTACCTTTCATAGCAGCATCGAGAGACCCCTTAGATCGATGTTTTCCAACTTTGTGGGTTTTATTAACCTGTTTTAAGGCCCCTGGCCTATGCGTTGCCTGCATGGTATAGTTTTTTACTTATTGACTTATTATTATCTCAGGACATCCAAAATTTATAAGATCGACAAACGTCAAACGAAGTTAACCATAGAATATTACAATTGGTTTATTAATTATACAATCATAAATAGAATCACACTTCGACATAGAAATAGAAGATACTCTTTGTTCTATCTCTATGGTTATATATTGTAATCATAATAAAAAATATTATTTTTTTGGTTCCCATATATCTATTCTACGATCTATTTCGTAGATTCAGATGGGATTGAACAGATTGAACCAAGGTTCGTAGAAAACCTGTAGGTTGCTCAACGAGGGGGTAGAGCGGTGATTGGTTAAAAATTCGTGACGTAGCTTGCAGTCCATGTTCCACTGGGACCTGGGGGCATAAAGCCTCGATGACACACGGCGAGTTACAAGCTACTATCTACTAAGTATTAAAAGCGGGTAAATCGGCGAGTGAGATTGTCATGATCACACACAAAACTGTCCACTCGCTCAGAAGCGTGGGAAACTGAGGTCGCTTTTAGCGCCAGTAACAAGAATAACGACGCCTGCGTGAACTAATTCTTCAGATTTTTGACAGCCGAAATCAGCTGTTTATCGGAAGCCATGTTGGAAACGTAAATAAACCAATCACGAGCAAGCGTGTAGGCGAGTAAAGTTGACGACCTTTCAACTTTTTTTCGTAGATTGTCAACAATCTGCTAGTTGCTGCTAGTTAGCAAGTGACACGATAACACTCAACTGGGCGAATTTACTAACAGATAGTGAATTTCCCAGATAGTAGCTTGTAAACTAGCCCCGTGTCATCGACGCTTAAATAATGACTGGAGGATTTGAATTAAGTGCAATACAAGTGGGAGTATTTTACTTCAAGCTACGTCACGCTTCAAAATTTCGAAAGCGGCCCTACGAGTTTTTTTCGAAAAGGGCCCGTATGAGCTAATCATGTTAAAAGCATTTTCTACGAACCTTGCAATTTACCCTAAAAAGAGGGCTTTGTGAAAATAATAATGTATTTTGTTTCATGAACAAACAAGGTTTGTAAAAATGCGTTTAACAAGGTTAGCTTATCGAGAGGGTAAGGCGGTGACTGGCTAAAAATTCATGTAGCTGAAAGTCCATGTTCCACTCGGAGATTTGAATTAACTGCAATACAAGTGGCAGTGTTTTACTTCAAGCTACGTCACGCGTTCGAAATTTAGAAAGCGGCCCGATGAGTTTTTGAAGTGAAACTTCTAAAGCACCGCTGCGCGCTGTGATGTGAAATGGCGATTACAGCACCTGCGAAGCATCACTGCGCTCATCGGCCGCTTTGATTATGATGTCACTTTTCAAGGCTCATATTGGTTGAGATATGAAACGGAAATTACGCTAGGACTGCGCTCATTGGTCGCTTTGATTATGACCTCACTTTTCAAGTATTGGTTGAGATTGTTTTGGTAAATTTTCGCTTCTAAACAATAATCGCGTGTAAACGGCACTCGAAATTTTTTTTCCCTTAAAAAAAGGCCCTTATGAGCTAATTCGAATTTTCTTTGAACCTCGACGAACAAGGCCGGGGTTAGGAAAATACATGAAAAATACTTTTACTACTTAATTTTATCATGACATGTCCCATCAAACTCAAAAAATCATAAGCCGTCATCGTCATACGCACATTAAAAAATAACAATTGTTCGTTTTATATCAAATAATTTCAAAAGTTTGTTATACAAGGTGGCTGCTAGGCAATATCCTCTCACCCTAGATTTGGCTTCAATGTCAGTTAACCAAAATCAAACCAATGATCTGACGTATTTAACTAGCTGAAGTCCCCGGTGATGCCCGGGCTTTACACAGAGTTTTCAAAATCAAATGTAGACAGTGACCTTCCTTTGCATTCAAATCAAATCCACACCGCCCGCTTGGCAGCCCGCTCGTCCACAACATACAGACATTCTATTGGTGATAACCGCATGAAAAATTGTTCATTAATTTTTTAATTTATCGTGAAGAGACAGACAGACGCGGCGGAGGACTTTAATTTATAATATGTAGAGATAAATCTTTCTTATCTTTTACACGGCAAAGAAAGTGATTTTTGATTATATGAATCCTGCTTTTATGCGCCCCACCGGTTCCTCTGAGAATTAAAAAAAATATTCAGAAGAGTGCATCTGAATTCAGGACAAAAGTTTACTTTTTTTAAATTTTAAAGTTTTTTAATTTAAGTTTATGGATATTTAAGTAGATAAGACTTTTGCGGTAAAATGGTAGTGAATAATACTGAAATCATATTTTAACCAAACTGTAGAATGTTAATTTTATATGTATTACTAGCTGACCCAACGAACTTCGTACCGCCTCAGAATCAATAACTGTTGAATTAAATTCAGTTTTTTTATTTAAGTCAAAAATTACACAATGAAGCAATCATCAATGCACAACTATCCGTGTTTTGATTTTGTCAGTATCAGAGATGGCATTGTTTATGGATTTATATTTTTTGTGATTTTCTTATTTTTCCACTTAATTACGATAATTTGTGAACCGGGAACCATTTATTGGATAACCAACACCTCTGTCATACGTCACCCATAGGTCACCCTTAGGAATCGCACCTTAAGTGATTCGCTACGGGGTGACGTTTGTCCGGGTCTTGGCGGCGCGTCTGCCCACCTGCTGCGTCGCGGACCGGATCGAGAGAGACTGGTTGAGGGAGGCCTTTTGACCTTTCCAGCTGGACTCTCTCGACCCAACGCCTTGCACCGCAGTTGGAGGGATGGATTCATACGTCCGTCACTACCGGATACACTGACCCCAGATTCCTACCCTCCCCTCATACCTTTTTCCTTCCCAGAACTTCCTATTCTTCCCTTCCTTAAAAAGATCCTCAACACAACATCCACAGGCTGTAAGATGACACAGGCCCTGAGGAAAATAATTTTCTTCGGGGCCTCATGTGTTGTGGAACTGATGTAAAAAAGAACTTTGCTTGTCATTTTCTTTATACGTGTGAGGGTTTTTTATTTTAATGGTTGTATCTTTCCTTTGGATGGGTGGAGACATACATTCACCGTTTGTCTCATTTTAGGCTATTGACATTAAGTGTGTAAGAAAGAGAGGCAGCATTATATGTTTAAGAATAAAAACAAAACAATCAGCAGATTGACATTTGACGTTTTTGAATTATTGGAACTCACTTACTACTCAATATTTATAGGTACTTATCATAAAATTCCTGCAGCTCTTTCAAAATATTAAAATTCGTTCCATACAAAATGTATGGGGAAATGAATTTTCTTTATAACTTTCTTTTTCGTGGTTTTTTGCGATGTTTTAATGGTTATTCTGTTATCCGGGCGGAGACAAATCCAACAAATCAAAGATCATCAAAATCGGTCCAGCCGTTCTCGAGTTATAAATAGTGTAACTAACCCGACTTTGTTTTATATATTAAAAGATTTATATTAACATTTAATTTTTACGGAACAAGCGTTTACATTCAACCCGGGCATTGTTGGTTCGTTTACAACTTTTCTGTAGTGCAAGAAAATAAATTATTTGATTTCCAAAATATGGGATTTGTGCCCTTTGTGGGCACATTAGAAAGTTTCAGTATGCAAAGAGGTTGTAAATAAAATTAGTTGTCAATATTTATGCTACCATTATATTCTTTGTGCATCTGTGATGTTTTAAAATTAGGAGAGAAATGAGATTAGGTTTAAGGCACTGATTGATATAGTTGTTTAATTTCCCAAATTAAATGATTTGTATTTCCAATTATTTATTGCGTGATTGTGCCTAGCCAGCCGTCAGGTAGATACGTACGCACACGTTTGAAAGGTGGCAACCCAAGGGATCCAACATCACCGGTCACGTGACGTGACGTTGGGGACGTGTCATTCGAAAAGAGTTGATGCGGCGGCTACGCACGCTCACTTCGCGTTCGATCTTTTTCAGGAATCTGGGTTCCGTTGCTTGTGTCAGTTCTTTCGTCGCCTTAGTCGTGTTTATAGTTTAAGTTATTAAATAAATCATCATGGGGAGTAAGTATATTGATATCCTTTATATTTATTAAGATATTTATTTATATAATTCAGTAAATGTTTCGTTATATTTTCAAGATTTTCGGAAATGGTTGTACCGCTTTGCCTACGTACACAGATTTATTTCCAAATTCACTTTTATATGTGGAAGCCTTATTACAAGCATACCGACTAAATTTATTGTGTTTCTTTCAGTTAAATTCCTCGAAGTTATCAAGCCCTTCTGTAGTATTCTACCAGAAATAGCGAAACCCGAAAGAAAGGTAAGCACGTCATCTCATTAACCTTTCTTTTTGATATGACAATTTGACGACCTATTTTTGTAAAAGTTAACTGCATTTCTATCTAATGTTGTATTTTCCATAAAATTGACATATTTTTGTATAAATAATGCAATTTGGACTCGGCAACCCACCGAAATTGCTGATTAATCACAACGGTATCTAATTGCGGTGTGTTTTAAACGTTATTCCTTTCTTTCCAGATCCAATTCCGGGAGAAAGTACTATGGACTGCAATCACCCTATTTATCTTTTTAGTATGCTGTCAGGTAAAGTATTTTTTGGACTAATACAATATGCATTGTTCCATTTGATAAATTCGTGAACAACTGTTGAATTTCCAATGTAGCTTATACGTTATTTGGTGATCGGCCGAACAGATAAATATGTGCAAAATAAGTGAAGTTCGATATTCCCGATATGTGGCAATGACATATGTTTGAGTATACATAATTACTTTTTTATGTATGGAGTTTATTCTTATTGTAACAAGCAATGTTATCAAAACCATATGGTATAATCTTTGGTTATGTCATAAAATGTCGGAAATAATGTTAAAACTTATTGTGGAAACATCATTTTAAAGTTTTGTGCGAGTCGCAACATGATAAACCACCCTCAACCCCAGTAAATTCCTTGTTTTGTGGCAAAACCTAAACCATTCTTATGTTACCAATTATTATTCAAACATTTTCAGTAACGTTATCTAGTATTAATTTATGTTTGGGTTCCTCAAAAAACAATGTTTCACAATGAGTTCATTATTCCAGATTCCTCTGTTCGGTATAATGTCATCAGACAGCGCAGATCCCTTCTATTGGATCCGTGTCATTCTGGCCTCCAACAGAGGAACCCTCATGGAGCTGGGAATCTCCCCCATCGTGACCTCGGGCCTGATCATGCAGCTGCTGGCCGGCGCCAAGATCATTGAAGTCGGAGACACCCCTAAAGATCGAGCACTCTTCAATGGTGCACAGAAATGTAAGTGACCATCATGTCTGTCTTAATCCGAGTGAATATTCAAGTGTTAACATAGGGAGCATGAGTTTTGGTTTGGTTTATAAAATTAGAGCACAATAAATATGGTCCTACCACTGATGAGATCCGTTACCTCTCTTTCTGATAGATGTGTCACTTATGAGGAAGAGGTAATAACGGATGAGCCTTTCACCGCTTTCTCTCCATCTGCACCCGAAGCAGCATCTTCAGTTTTAGTGTCGTATTTGTCATTCAAATTGGGCACTCTCGTGTGCAATCTGTCAAATTGATAATTTTATATCAGCATCAGTTGCTGATTATAATTTCCTGCATTATATTATCATTACTGTTGGATTCTATTTAGAAGTGCAAATGTTTACGACGAATTACTTTATTCAACAGTTTTCCGTAAAAGTTTCTTCAAAGTATTCCAGGCCTATTGAAATTAATCAAGTACTAATTCTGTATTAAACCAACACCTCCTGGAGATCTTCTACCTCATTTGAGGCAGTCAGAGCAGAAGTGGCATTATTCACAAAAATGCTGAGCTGAGATAATATTGCGTTTGCAGTTTTAAAATGTGCGTAAAAGTTGCAACAAATTGTTGTGGAATTCACAGTGAAATAATACTTTTTAGTTAATCTATCCAATTCTATTTGATGAAAATATCATTGACAGTTCCTTCCAATTGTTAACTTAATTTTTTGAGGTTGCCTGCTGTGATGTGTCAAACCCACTCTGCGCTGACTGTCTCATTTGTATCCTTATAATAGGAACTTCGCACTAAATACACTTTTCTAGTTCACACAGGACGTCCTGAGGAAAATAATTTCCCTTAGGGCCTATGTTATCTTTGGGGTTGCTGTGTGAGGGAGATATCTTTTTGAGGAAAGGAAGGAGTGAAGATATCGCTAATAGCTCTTTTAAAATCTCTCAAATAAAGCTCTCGGCAGCAAGACCAAATAGGTAGTTGAGTAGAACCTGCACCCAAAACACTTTCTTTCAGCTGTTTGAACGATTCTCTAAAACAAAGAGTATCATTAACTTATTTACCTTGAATATTGTCTGTCTACAACAATCCATGTTTGTTTGTCCCTAGTGTTTGGCATGGTAATCACCGTGGGTCAGGCAATCGTGTACGTGATGACTGGAATGTATGGAGAGCCAAGTGAAATCGGAGCAGGAGTCTGCCTCCTGATCATCATCCAACTCTTTGTGGCCGGTTTAATTGTGCTGCTACTCGACGAGCTCCTACAAAAAGGTTTGTTGATTCCTCTTGTATATACAAGTCTTTTATATCATATTATCTTATAAGAATTGATTTTTAACATATATCTTTTTCTAATTATTTGTTATTTTCACCTTGCAGGATATGGTCTGGGATCTGGTATCTCACTCTTCATTGCCACAAACATTTGCGAAACAATCGTATGGAAGGCATTCTCCCCTGCCACAGTCAACACAGGTCAGTAGATACTTTTCTTCTTTCTCCTGCCGTTACTCGTGTTGTGTATTCACATTGCAAACAACTTGTCGCACACAGTACGTACACGACACTACTGAAATCATGAGACCCGGGTCGCCACCAATCATTATTGAATTCTTGATTATGTTATAACTATTCTTTCATAACTTCACCAACAACCAACATGTCATTATTTGCTGACTGCTTTGTTCTTAGCATTACTAAGTTTTTAACACATGCCATGTTTAAAGTCTCGACGACGTGAGTCGGAATAACCTCGCCCAGCTGGTCGCTGGAGATTGGCATCGCCGACTAGTTTATAACATGTGCTTGAACCTCTGCGCAGATGTATGGCGGTAGTCGCCAAGATTACTGTTTCAAGAATTATCAACTATCGAATACTCTGTGTCCCTGTGGAAGAAGGGTCTTAGGTTACCATTAGCTACTTCGGGTTTGCCTGTTCTCACTGCTTCTCGCACTTCCAATCTCCAGCTTTTCCTATACTTATGGGCTTACGACATTTAATGTAACTAAACTTATCGACATGGAAAGTTCCAAGCAGCAATACCTAGGAAATCCATTTGGTTCAATATGATAAGGACAAAATATAGTTTCTGTTCAGTGTAAATATGACAATAAAATACGAATTTGTCAATTAAGCCACCATCAATGTTTACTTTTATCATAAATATATTTTGGATAAAGCACTGGATTCCAGATAACAAACCCAAGGAAATATTTCGTAAATTGTTTGGTTTGTTTGCTAAACAAACAAAACAAAACTTTTAGATTAAATTCTTGTCACCAAATAATTTGGATTTGAAACCTCATGAATCATATTTGCCACAATCAAGATTTCGCTCAGGGCCATGCCATCTTTGAGGATGCTAATCTCTTTGGTGAGGGCATATCTGATATATTAACAAGAAATCCTGACTAATAATTTGTATAATTGTATTGACCAGGTCGTGGCACAGAATTCGAGGGAGCAGTCATCGCCCTGTTCCACCTTCTGGCCACCAGGCAAGACAAGGTCCGTGCTCTGCGCGAGGCCTTCTACCGCCAGAATTTGCCCAACTTGATGAACCTACTGGCCACTGTTCTCGTCTTTGCTATAGTCATATACTTCCAGGTGAGTTACTGACATATATTTACTGTTTTTATAAACATTAGATCAATTTTATCATTCTGTTCTACTCGCACAATTTTGGTCTTAAGATGAATATAAACGCTAGAAATATATCGAATCTCATGCCTGCAAAAATATATCGAATCTCATGCCTGCAAAAGTTTAAAATCGAGCGTCTTTTTGCTCGAGGCTAGTAAGCGAAAAAGTGGTTTTTATTTATTTTGTGCATAATTTTACAAGAACAAAAAAAAGTTAGAACATGGAAAACCTCAAAAATAGTCTTAGCCATAAAGGGGTATTTTTTAAAAATTGTTTCTTGTGTTGCTTCATAGTTAAGTCATGAAAAAACATTTTTTTTTGGTGGTTTACGCTTATATTTTTTGTTACGTAAATAATAATTTTATTGTAATTCCAATACATAGAAAAGCTAGTAAAAGCTTCGATTTATCCGTATCATATTTTTTGATGTTCATACTGTAAGACGATTCGTTGTAAAGATTAATCAAAATAGTATCGAAATAGGATTTCACGTATGTAGACCAAACGAGCAAATGCTCGGACTAAATCTGGATTTAGTCTGCTCTTGCAAATTATTTTGGTGTTAACAGTTTTAGAACAGTCTTTTGGTGCTCCGAGTGCATTCGCCGAAATTTAGTAGAATGCTCGTTCGTTTGAAGTAAACAACGTAAGTGCGCCGGAACAGTTGCCTAGAGCAGTTCTTCATGTTCGGATGCGATCGCTCCTCGAGGCAGTCTCTCCAAAGTGTTCTTGTAACTTGTGTTGACTTGTTTGTACTAAATATGGATTGGAGTGATGAAAAACATCTACAAATGATAGAAGCTTACCAAAATTTCAGATGTCTGTGGGATCCAACGGAAGAATTTACATAAATTATAAAAATACGTCTCTTCCTTTGTTTCTTTTCCAATAATTGAGTCATAATGATAAATGCAGCACTTGAAATTACAATATCGCTCTCACTGTCCGATGTGGTATAGTGAAGGCTACCACTGATTGTTGAAGAATGAGTAATGAGCATTCGTTCGCCTGATCTAAGAGGAGCACCTGCAGAATTCTACTTGTTTTCTCGTTCTTGTTTGTAGGTTTTCCTTTGGTGTAAATGGTGAAAGCTAACTCTACGCTCGTTTGGTCTAAATCCACATTTAGTTGCAAATCAGAATATAAAATTGTAAATGATATTATAGTATTCATTATTTATTCTCTAATGTGTAGCTTTCAGAAGTCTTGCGATGATAATCAGTTTGACACTAATGTATTAGTTGTCTAGTGTAAAGAATGAATACATTATTTGAATTGTTTGTGTTTCTTCCAGGGTTTCAGAGTAGATCTTCCAATCAAGTCAGCTCGCTACAGAGGACAGTACTCTTCATACCCCATCAAACTATTCTACACTTCAAACATTCCTATCATTCTCCAGAGTGCGCTTGTTTCCAATCTTTACGTTATATCTCAGGTAAGAAAACATATTTCCTAATGTGTATTAGATGCCTGATTAACTGCTCTTGACTTTAGAATATGTAATTAAATAAATATCTAATTCCACCTGTTTTCTTCTCAGATGTTAGCAGTGAAATTTGGGGGCAACTTCCTAGTGAACTTACTAGGAGTTTGGGCCGATGTGGGTGGTGGCGGCCCCGCCAGAGCCTACCCGGTGGGGGGCTTGTGTTACTACTTTAGTCCCCCCGAGTCACTGGGGCACATAGCACAGGACCCCGTTCACGCTGTCCTGTACATCATCTTCATGCTCGGCTCTTGCGCATTCTTCTCAAAGACCTGGATCGATGTTTCAGGATCTTCTGCCAAGGACGTGAGTATTCTTTGCTTGTACCTCGTTGTGTTATTTGTACTAATAGCGAAGAATGTGCAGAGTTTGGTAACTAATGCTTGTTTGTTTGCAGGTTGCCAAGCAACTGAAGGAGCAGCAGATGGTGATGAGGGGACACCGAGACAACTCGATGATCCACGAGCTGAACCGTTACATCCCCACGGCGGCTGCCTTTGGAGGCCTGTGTATCGGTGCTCTCTCGGTGCTGGCTGATTTCCTCGGTGCCATTGGATCGGGCACGGGTATTCTGCTGGCTGTCACCATCATCTACCAGTACTTTGAAATCTTCGTCAAGGAACAATCAGAAATGGGAGGAATGAGTACTCTCCTGTTCTAGAGAACTGAAGACAGGTAGAATATTTCACACAGAGGAAACAATACCGGAAGCGGTTGTGAGTGAAGGTGTTGGTTGTTCATGAGTCAGTTGGATGCGACTGTTGTGGACATTCTCATTGGTGATATTTGTGTGGGTTTGGGAACTCTTCGACCAAAACCGGAAAAAAAGTGTGAATGTAATTCATCAATGTGATTTCTCAAAATATTCATGACTGTATTACGGCAAGTTCTTGTGAAATCTTCAAGCGTTTTACATTCAAAACACCTGTTTACAAATATTTATTTCAAATGTACTCATAATTTTTATACATCGTTAACTCTGTACTATAAATCAGTGTCATTATTTATTTAAAAGAAGAACTGCATTTAATTTGTCCTCGACTTGGGACTGAAAACCATCGACATTTAGAGGGTAACTTAAATATTTTCATTTTTCATAAATGTTAGATATTTGTAATTAAGTGCTGAATCACTACTATAGATTAAAATGTTTTGTTAAGAGAAATTTAAATAAAAATCCCTAAAAAAATGCATAAATATTAGTTTTTTTTTAACATAATTTAAAAATAAGGAAAACTCATCAACCTACTACTGAAGTGAATTTGTAAGTATAATAACATGTACATACAGTGAAACCCTCTTAAGAAGTTTTATTTTTCGGTCTGTTAGCCCAATTTTTAGGTTTATATATTAGGTTTTTTTCCAGTTCCTTGAAAAACTTCTTAAGATGAAGTTATATGTGAAATCCTATTTAGATTAATCTTTACGACGAATCAGCTTACAGTATGAACTAAAGATGCTACGGATAATTTTAAACTTTTCTATGTATTGGAATTACAATAAAATTATTATTTACATAACAAAAAATATAAGCATAAACCACTAAAAAAAATGTTTTTTCATGACTTAACTATGAAGTAATACAAAAAACAATTTTTAAAAAATACCCCTTTATGGCTAAGACTATTTTTAAGGTTTTCTATGTTCTAACTTTTTTTCGTTCTTATAACATTATGCACAAAATAAATAAAAACTTAACACAAAATAAACTTTTTCGCTTACTTGCCTCGTGCAAATAAGAATAATTTTGCAGGCGTGAGAATCGAAATATTTCTAGGGTTTATATCCCTCTTAAGAGGGTTTCACTGTTTATAATATCTTGTAATCATTTGCCCACCACACTGCAGAGAGTTAATTGACAAAATATAGATTGCGCAATTCACACGCGGTGGAAGTGAAAACTTCAGAAAATAGTAGACAAGAGTGGGGATGCTACAAAGCATTGCAGCACAAAGAGGAGACCGATTATACTATCCCATTCTCTCGCAGGCTATATTCTACAGATGTATGTGTTTGTCTCTTTTTTGTTTCATCGAGTTTCAAATCACAGCGGTACTAAAGAAGTTTTCACTTAACGGTCTTCTCTTTGTGCGGTGTTTCGTAGCCTCCCCACTCTTGTCTACTATAGTTTTCTGAAGGTTTCACTTTTACTGCGTACAAACTGCACACTTGCATTTTTTTAAATATTAGAACCAGGGTTGCCAATGCTTATGTTCTAAAATACCCGCAAAAAATGGTCAAAATCCCCAAATTGGGGAGAGCAAATTATCAAATACCCCTCAAGATAATTCGGCCTTCAAAATAAAACAAAATTGTATTGAAAATAGCATTTCTTATTTATTTATTTTTATATTATTTTGTTTGGAACATGAACCGGATTAAAACATATTATTACATACATAATATAAGATTAAAACATAGGTTACAGCCCAATACATATTGAAGCAAAAATAAGGAAACAAAAAAATTAAAAGGTAATCATACAAGTAGTGTGCCCGGTATGGTGAGGAGAAAAAAAAACTAAAAAAGACAAGTAATTTAAATTAGACAAAAAAGAGTTAGTTGAAGAAAAGAAGATAAAATAATGTTACGACACAATTTTAACCCATATTTAAAATTTATATCGAGATATGGAAAAAACGATTAAAAAAAACTGATATTGAGACCAATAATTTTAAACAGTGAAATTAAGTTAATTAGTAAGCAGTTTACATAATTACAATTATCAACATGTTTAAAGGCTTATTAATGGAATAAGCATACATACAGGTGATGTAAAATAATTACCTATATTCGTCAATTACTTCATCATGCCATATTTTTTTTCTTTTTTATCCATTTTCACAAACTCAGTTCTTACGTATTATAAAACTAACTTTCAAACAAGTCACCAATTCATCAAAACAACAACAAAACGTATCTAAGAAAATTATCCTTCTATCGTAAAAGATCTATGACTAGCAAATTCATGTGTCTTCGAGTTAGGGTACCGAACTTCAGGAATCCCCCGACATTATTGTTTAAAAAATAAATGTCACAATGCTGCCATAAAATAAACAACGAAATCTTTCACCGAATAAACGGAAACACGAGCAATAAACTTATAACTTTTTTTAATAAAAAAAATGCTCAGAATCCCCGCAAAATACCCAATTCTTGAAAAATCCTAAAAATTCCCCTCAATTTGGGAAATTACCCATAAATCGGCAACGCTGATTAGAACTGGATCTAGAGAAAAATCACATTTTTTCTTGGAACATACAGATGCAGAAATGCTTCCATTTGACTAATCGGTGGCCGAGTTGGCCAGCTGTGTCGAGTTCCTACCTTGGCATCGCATGTTCAATTTCTCGACTGGCTAAGTCCTCCATCGTTGCCCAAGCAAAATCTTCGGATAATAATGATGGTAGTATGAGATTTTCGAATTTTTTTTTAATAATGTACGAGTGAATACAAAAATTCTGAATACGAAGAAAGGATACTCCTCTAAATACAAGAAAAGTACCAATTCCAAAATTGAACTAAATGTAACTAACCATCATGCCTTTTCGCCGCAGGGGTAGGTAGAGAGGATGGACCGCCAAACAACTCAGTCTTGGCACACACAATTTGCCTCATTCACATACATATGTCGACTCATACTTATTCTTCTGTTATTCTGACTCTTGACATGGCCCGACTCAAGTATCTGATTCACTTGATTGTGCCATGTACAGAATGGGGTAAAATGCACAGAAATAAACAATTAAGATAAAGAGAAATCCAAAATTGAAAGGTCTTGACCGAAATTTTATTCTTTGTTATCTTGTGCACGCCACGGTGGGAAGAAGGCATTTCCAGCAGCGCAATATTTTATACACATTCATTATGTAATTTATATGCATTTATAATGTGCTAATAACTTTTACAAAGGGGATGCTGTGTGGACGGTCTTTATGAGAAGAGGAAGGAGTGAACATGGCTTTTGAAGAGACCCATGTTGTAGGAAAGAGGAAATACAGAGGCCGGCAAATCGTTCCATAGCCGAGCTGTTGAACTCAAGAACGAGTCTTAGAAACGACCCATTCTCATATGACGAATGTCAACTGTGTACAAACATTGGGTGTCTTTCTTGACTGTACACCGGTGCTGAAGGGATCAATGAAGCTAGTTCCTCAAAGTATCTTTCATTATAATACCGATAGAACAAGGACAGCATTCCTACGCATGTTCTCTAAAAATTGCAATCCATAGGTGGGGCAACCTGGCTGGCCGATGCATGACCTCTGGGATTATTGACCGAGTCGCGTTTTCAAATTAACAGCACTTCGTAGGATGGTTTTCCATCTTCCATTCATATTATTTGTATTCATAGAGCCTAAAGCATGAATATGTTGTAGGGAGCCTACTTGTTTTCAGTTCCCACTCTAGATTGTTATTTTTGCCCCACCCTAAATCAAACTATTCACAGACCACCCGTTTCTGCAGAGTCAGGGGTTTTTTTTCAAGTTTTGGAGGCTCCAGACAAGATGTGGCTGCCAAATTCAACAGTGGAGCTCACTTGCGATAGTATGTGTACTATTAAAGTATCTGCGAGCCCTGTACAGCGCGCCCAGCTTCTGAGGGGGCTAACTTGACTGGCATAGATGGAGCCTCCGTGCCTGAGCTGGTCACTTAGAGTTACAACAAGCATATCAATGGAAGGCTTGTTGGGGAGATTGCTTTCGTTGAAGGAGACTAGATTGTCATTTCAATATCTTTTAGACGTAATCAGACATGATTGGGTCTTTGAAACATTAAATTCAACTAGGTTATTCTTACCCCAAAAGGAAACCCTCTCGAGGTAACCTTCCATTCTCTGCTTATATTTGCCGCTATACAAATAACAAACCTGTGCTAGTGCACTGAAATGGCGTACTTACAAAAGATTTTTATGAACTCCAAACATTCTACTCATGTCAATCAACGCCTTGAATGCTTAACGGAGTTCTGTGCCCTGAAACCTTTTCTTACCAACCGAATTATTGTTAAGTCCTGCCAGCTGAAATTGACATGAAATTCATCAAAAAGATTCACCTTCGCAGCGCAGAGCTTTTTCAACGAGATCTATGTTTGATGCATTTTATAGGTTCCTGTTTTATAAAATACCAACAGTTTTGACAAAATTTTGTTTAACTTTTCAAATGATAAAAATCAACAGTTGCCTAAAATTGCAATTTTTATACGTTCCGTAATATGTCAATATGATAAAAAGCTGCAACATTTATTGTTTTGTTTTGCATCGCTTTCTTTTTATGTTCGGTTGAAATTTGATTAGAAAATCATGGTTCAATCCTGAGGTTTGTAGAAATGCGTTTAACAAGGCTCATTTGGGCCTTTTTCGAAAAAAACTCATCAGACCGCTTTCTAAATTTCGAACGAGGAAGTAAAGTACTGCCACTTGTATTGCAGTTAATTTAAATTTCCTAGTAGAACATGGACTTCAAGCTACGTCACGAATTTTTAGTCAATCACCGCTCTAACCCCTCGATGAGCTAACCTTATTAAATAGATTTTCTATGAACCTTGGTTCAAACCCACCTGAACTATAGAATCTAAAAAATAGACCATAGAATAGATAGATGGGAACCTAGCATTATTATGGTATATCCACACTGCGGCCAACTTCAAACGTTTAGACAGTTTGTGGAGGGGTAGTTTGTGCGTTGGAAGTTCGAGTTGGAAGGTTGGAGTTTGAGTTGGCCCGAGATCGCCTCCGAGACGATCGGCGATGGCTGGATCATGCGAGTTGGCCCAACACATCAGTCTGGGCAATATTATTATGGGAGAGTAGTAGAAATTTTTTTTGGAATTATTTTTTTATCGAAATCATTGATATTTTATTTTAATCGAAATCAATATTATGGAAACCCAAGCACCAAGCCTGCACTGATACGGCGCCGAATCAGCTGTTCGACATCTGCCATTTTGGAGTTCGGAGTTGGAGGGTTGACCGCAGCTACCACACGATCGGCCAACCTTCCAACTCCGAGCTAAGTTCAGAGTTGGAAGATTGGCTTCGGTGTGGTAGTTACATTAGAGTTCCTATCTACCTTCTTGGTGTGATCCAATCCTTTGTCTTTTATCGAATTCACTTACAAATTTAAGAAGAGTAAGTATGAGATGACGTATGTATGTGAATGAGGCAAAGTGTGTGTGCCAAGACCGAGTTGTTTGGCGGTCCGTCCTCTCTACCTATCCCTGCGGCGAAAAGGCATGATGGTTAGTTACATTTAGTTCAGTTTTGGAATTGGCACTTTTCTTGTATTTATCCTTTCTTTGTATTCACTCATATATTATTAAAAAAAAAAAAAACAAGAAGAGGAAAGAAAATCCAATAAGAAGTAAGAAGAGGCAACTAGAAGTAAGAAGAAGCAAGATGAGGCAAAAAGAAACAAGAGAGAGATAGAAGAGTCAAGAGTAGCAAAGAGAAACGAGAAGAAGCAAGAAGTGACCAGAAGAGTCACAAAGAGAATAAAAGATGCAAGATGAGACTAAAATAGTCGAGGAGGATCCGAATCCCAAGAAAATGAAAGAAGCGAGAAATGAAAATCAAAGATCAATAAATTCCTTTATTCTTGACCATCCTAAACTCCAATATTGGCTTATTAGGTTTTCTATGTATACCGGTTGATAAAACTTCAATCCCCTTCCCATCTGCAGAGCATATGTTCCAAGATATAACAAAATAGTGCCCTCTGGTGTACCGGCCACGAGGGGTACTGGCTGGGGGGGTACATTCGTATCGTAAGTGTGAAAGTTTGAAAGAAACATCAGCCGAGCGATTCTATATCTTTTGTGGGATCGTTATCGAGATAACGGACGTGATCTCCTGTCAGATTTGTGTGATTTATTTTCTTTTTATAGGTACAACGCACATAACAATGTGTTTAAAACGATCTAAACTAAAATATGTGACAGTAAATATCACACAAATCTGAAAGGAGATCACGTCTGTTATCTCGATAACGATCCGGCAAAAGAATTGCTTGGCTGATTTGATTAAATTTTATTTTGCTAAGCTCTGATTTTATGGATAACTGTTAAGGTCAAAGTAGTTGTGATTGATTTTGAAATAAAGTTTAATGTTATGTTTCAACAATTACACTCATATCTCTGTTAGAGAACATACCCATACTACGTGACCTGTTCAGGGGGGGGGTCTTCAAAATACCACACTTGGTACAAATGAGCACCGGCGGGCTTAGGTTTGTTGTCACCGGGGGGGGGGGGGGGGGGGGGGGGGGTTTAAAATTGCAAATAGTTAGTCCCCGTAGTATGCGTACGTTCCCTCACCTACTTTGTTTGGATAAAACTCATCTTTTTTCTAATCCACTCTTTAAATCTCTGCATTGATGCAAAATTTTCACCGTCCTCCAGATGATTTTATTTATTATTATAGACATTCAAAGAAATAGACCAGACAATTAGGGAAAGGGGACAAACCATGTTGCGCAAAGGGGGCATACATTAATTACGTGAGCTCATAAGGGGGAGGGGGGATCCAGCAAAAGCTCACATAACTTCAAAGTAGCCCAAATTTATCTCACCAAGGGGGGTCTAGATTGGAAGAAAAACTGCTCACGTAATTAACGTATGCCCCCAAAACGCGGGAGGCGACTTGATCGTCCCCCTTCCTGTGATTTGTCAATAAATGATCTGACAGTACAGAGGCAATTCGCATTGTAATATCACCATTCGGTCCTCGTAAATAAAATCTGCTTATGAATTACTAGGCCTTTTTATAATGGTGCGCAATTTGCTGGCTCTGTAAAAATCTTAACTGCAAATCCCAAATGGGGTAAACAATAGTTCGGGCTTGTTTCCAAAATTTTATGTTTTGTTACACTCATGATATAATTTATGGACAAATGAGTTACAATTTACTTACCTCACTCAATTTTTGCATCGCTATGCCAGGCAGTTTATTTAAAAATGAAAATCCAACCCTGCGCAGAAGTCCCACGATGGTCTGCGCTGCAAACCTTTACCTTACTTTAGTGAACTCTTCTTTTCTGCGCAAGATCTGGTTATTTCAATGTGCGCTCTTTAGTGTTCAATGTACGACTGATGTCGTAGTTTATTCAAAGCATTCTTGAACCCTCCTGGTGCCCTCAGTGTTTGCCTCCAGCCTGTTACCCAGATTTCATGTTAGGGCAAGTCTAGATATGCTTAGACACACAGCTACTTTAAATTCCAGTGTATTTCGTTTAACACTTTGTGTCCCCTTGATAAATTGTCGCCGTGCGCCATCTGGTTCTATTTTTGTAATAACTTATTTGTTTTTTGCAAAATGGTGTTTTTGTAAATTGTACCATCTTTACCAGACAATGTGTTTATATATTGATAAAAATAATATATAATCTACCAGAGGTAGTTTCCCCAGGTCAGAGAAATGATTTGATTGATCCATTTGGACAACAGCGATTAATTTGCAAGACAAAGAAAATAAAAGTAGGGCACCGTGCCGAGTCCCTTCTTTAGACAATCAACTCATTATTTGCCATGACTGAAAATAGGACATGTAATATATGCAAGCTCCGAATAAAAATAAGTAACTACAATTTCTCCACTGCCGTAGGTTCGGACTCAGGCTGTCACATGATGTAAAATCCATTGAGGTTCAAATCTACTTCAGTCCCAAGTACCCACTTGAAAATTTGTGATTTAAACCAGCAACTTCCCAAATAAAAAAAATTACCACATCAAGGACCAAAATTACTACAGCATCCTCTCCCATGGAAAGTGTGAACATTGTATTGCAGCTGCTTTGCATACATGATGCCATAATGTTAATAATAACTAAAAGACTGTACTTTGTATGGACAAGAACATACCACATAGCGCATGTTAGAGGATCTCCACTCAGGATCCTGATGTAGCCACCATCAATTGTCTGCAATTTATCGCAGACTTAATATTAGCCCGAATTTTGCTCGCCAAGACTGCGAGTGCATTTTATAATAAAACAATTTTCTAATTGATCCCGTGTATATTTCCCGTTCCTTTGTTGTGCAGTCGCAAATAAGTTGATAATAATAATTTGTTTGGTTTTTTATGCAAATCAAATGATGTATTTATTTGTTAATTTTTACAATCATTAAAATATGGTGTTTTCTACATGGATACATAGAAACTAAAGTTTTACTAAATATATTTGTTCCAATTACATAGGCATCACCTTTCTATTGCTTTGCGTACTCGGTAAATTGATATTTATTTCTCAAACCTCTCAATTCACTGAAGTCCATCAAGAACAATAATTTACATTTACGATACCGATACAACTCAAATTTAAGACAACAGAGGCAAATGACAATTTAGTTACGAAAGCAAGCTAAAATTTAAAATCACAATACACATTCATTTATAGCGTCTACGTTGAATTCAATAATAATGATACTAATCTTAATTATTTTTTTATAACACGGTAGCCTAGACTATAATTTAGAATGTTTATTTTTTTACAGCATAAGAATAATTATTTATCTCTCCTTTCTATCGATGTTTTTCTTATCAAAAGTATAACAAAATCCGAAAAAAAGAGATATAAAAACTAAAACAATAATCTAAATCAAATAATTAACATATCTAACATAACAATTTATAAAAACAATAAAATTCATCAGTTAAAAAAAATAACAATTTCAAAAAGGATGATGAATTTACTCCAAATATGAATGAAAAATGTTTATGATTTTTGTGTGCATCTAATGAAATATTTATAATCATATAAAAATAATAACTCTAAATCCATGTTCGAGGCTAATTCTCAAAAATCGGCTCAAGCAATAACAAAAAAACAGCTGAATTGTCACAAATAAACCTTATGTCAAATAGGATTTTATTTTACAAACATATACTAACTATGTAATTAGCCAATTTATTATCTTGGATGAAAAATTTATTATTCTTGTACATATTCAAAATCATCTAACACGCATTTCACAATTGGCTTCTAACCTGGAACCTATTTACTATGTATGTACATTGAATTTTGGATATTACTTGGAATTTGTAAACATTTTATTGTGAGACAATTGATTCAATAATACAAACATTTCATGATGTCCTGACATTATTTGAATTTTTGCTTCTCCCATCACTAATCCCGGATTGCAGCTATTCCCAAGATTAGGACCCACTTAGTGATACAAATGCAACACAGGGTGGATTAAATGTGTATTTCAAATCAACGCTCTTAAATAAATTGCACAAATAATATTAAAAAGGTAATAAACCTTTGAATGATGGTATCAATAAATAGAGGCTATCTAATTATTGACTATTAAATCAATGGAATCATGATGTTATCAAGACTACAACTAAATAAATGATAATGAAGCCACTAACAATTTTAAAATCAAAAAGCAAATCAATCATAAATATTTTGCAATATGTACAACAAAAATAAAATATTTAGTCAGCTGTATTGATGTTGGCCGATTTAGAAATTATAACATGGATTCTTGAGCAGGGTAAAAATGACGATTTAGCTAAGCATCAGAATCCCGCAGAAGTAAATAATATATTTATTATGAAGTTTTCTAGGATATCACCAAATAATAATGTTCAACATTCAACCTAAGGCATCTGACTAGATTATGAAGTCTGTTTAGTGAGATGAATAATTCATGATGAACATGTAAAGTGAAGAAAAGAAATAATGCATTTGGTGTTGTTATGTAGCCCCAGTGTAACCACACTAAGGTGGACATATGTAGCCCCAGTGTAACCACACTAAGGTGGACATATGTAGCCCCAGTGTAACCACACTAAGGTGGACATATGTAGCCCCAGTGTAACCACACTAAGGTGGACATATGGAGTGTCAGGGACTCTGTATCCTTTCGTAATTTAAAGCATATTTTTTAAAAATTAGTTCAAAATGTTTATGAACACTATCACCAAATAAAATAAACTAACTCTTTGTGATTTTCAGACACGAACACCGTTTCAACAGTATTTACGAGATCGTAGCTATGCTAAAGTTTCAATTTCTTCGGCAATCACCCCAGGGGCGTCCGTCTGGAGAGGAGTAACGGAGGTGGGGGTGACGTAGGGAGCTGTCTTCAGCTTCCTCATCTCGCGCCTTTGCTTCTTCTGCTGCATCACGAGCCGCAGGTGATCTAACTTGCATTTAGTTTTAGAGTTCTCTAATGCGAGGGCGCTCACAGAGTGACATCTCTTGCAGTTCTTGTTGGATCTTTTCAACTTGTCATCTTTTTCTTTATCATGACATTTCTTGAGGGGGGCGTTAAGTCTGCCCATGGAGCAGGTCACACAAGAGGCGGTGTGGTCATCGGAAGAGTGCTGGGCCTTGCAGGAGCAGTCGGCGCTGCCCGACTCGGAGGAGCTGTGCGCAGGGGTGGGGTAGTGGCCGTTGCACTCACCGTAGGGACACTTCCCCGAGGAACCGTTGCACTTGTTGCAGGCACACTCGGAGCTACCGTGGTGGTCGCCAGAGCAGCTGGTCGATGCAGACTGGGACTGGTGGCGAGCATCACGCTGTTTGGTGCGCGCAGATGAGTTGCTAGTGTTGTGAGTTGGTTCAAAAGTAATGCGAGCACCACGTCTATATTGTGGTGGTGTGGCACAAAGCAAATCATTCAGGATGTGAATAATAGTGGAGATGTCTCGTTTCGGACGGCCAAACCTAAAAAACATTAAATTGTTAAAATGAAACTAACCCATTGCCAAATAATATGTTAGTATTATGTATGTGTACAAATTTGTCATTATTGGTGTGCATACATATTGATATGGTTAATTATTAGAATTTTATTATATACAAGATAATATTGTCATTGCCTAAAATAAAAGTATAAATGTTCACCAGACATATATATCTTATAAGTTATAATAAATTGCAAGCAGGGTTTTAAAAGCTTGGGAACAAGGCGTACCTGTCTTGTAGGGCTGGGTTTAATGTTCCAGAGAAGGTTCCAGAGTAAATGCCTTTTCCGTGATGTTTCATAGACTCTATGACGGCTCCTTGGCCGATCTTGGCTCTCGTGTTCTCCTCATTGGTCAAGTCCACCTTGCTGGTGAGTACTTCTTTGGACAGCTTCTTTAGAGTCTGAGTTAAGTTTTTGGAAGCCTCAATGAGAGCTTTGGTGTCAGAAACAGACGCTGACAGAAGTGGGGGCTTCTCCACCTTCTTGGGAGTGGGAATATTGGGTACGCGGAAGACCGATGTTTCTTTTGCACAGTGGGATGTCGAAGGTTCACTCAAATTTTCAAAATGATTACTTAAATAACCGGAATGTGAGAAATCACTCTGCTTCGATGTGGATGGTTGAGCCGAATCATTGCTTGTATTGCTGGAGTTCTGCTGCATCTTCTTCTTAAGGTGTTTATTGACTACAGATTGCATAAAGGCCTTTTGTTTGTTTTGTGCAATAGGGTTACTTTGCTTGGAGGTTTTATGTAAGAGATAATGCAGTCGTTTGTTCTTTGTAGATTCAGATACATCTTGTCTCTCTGAATGGGTCTCTCTATCCTCCACTAGCTTTTCAGCTGACTTGCTTCCGTCATTGATTGAAGCTAGTCCGTCTTCATTAGACGGCTCGCAATCATATTCTACACCGCCTATTGTCTTCTCTGCCTCAGCATTGATCAATTGGTCTTCAGGATAAGCACCGAGAATGCCATCCCCAGAAATGGGGTCATCGCAAGAATCTGTCTCCATCATGACACTTTGAGGATTATCTACTTTAGTAATAGTGTGACCGGTTGTATGGCAGTTGGTGGAGCAGTTGTAGTCGGGATTTAACTTTGAGCAAAGACAGGATGTGAGGTTAGCGGCGATAGGGTCTGTGATATCCGGGCTGCAGGGGGGCGACTTGGCCTCGCCAGGATCTTCTTCCACTAAACTATCAATCAAGTTGTTCTTTAGGGAGCTGGGCAATGGAACATACTTGGGTGGAATAATACTGGAACTGGGCGGTGGCTTGTCTTCCATCTCTTCACAATCTTCTTTATTGTTTAAAGGAATTGAAACTGGAGAATAGTTGGACTGCAGAGCGGACTTCAAAGGACTGGAAACGAGGTTAGAGAGAGATTTGATGGGGGATTGCTCTTCAAAGCTTAAATCGGTACTGGATGATGATGAATCCATGACACTGTTTTCATTGTCATAAGAATATTTAGATGAACAACTACTTGAAGATTGGTTATTGGAATCATTAGGAGAGGTATCATCAGAGTCTTTTTCCATATCTTCTTGCATTTCAGCCAGTGATTTAAAGATTTCAAATGCATTTTGAAGGGTTTCAATATCTTGCTTCCTCAAAAATGACTTAATATCATCGGCATTCTTGACTTGAGTTCCCATTTTCTTTTCCGTGTTTCTAGACTTGCCCTTTTCATCAGGGATTCTAGTATTGGGCTCAGCGGGTTCTTGCTTCACAGTGGCTGGGTGTATATCAGAATTTTCAAGTGGAGGACATTTGCTAGGACTTTTAGGGCGTAATTTGGATTCTTCGTCGGAGGTTGAGGGAGTGCCTTTGGAGGAGCGAGGTGGGGCGACGAAGGTGCGAGGCTTGCTGGTGGAGGCGGGGGTGCTGGTGGCAGCCGCGGCCGCAGCAGCCTCTGCACGAGCAGCACTGATTCCAGCCAGGGTGTTAGAGATGGGGTTCAGGGTGGACAGCTGGAGTTGTATGAGCATCATGTGGTCCCCCAGGCGCATTGTCAAATTCAATGGGGATTTTCCACTTAAGAAATCGTTCACTTGAGAATCATTCAAAGATTCTAAAGCTTGCATTACGGAACTTTCCGGGCGCTGTGTCTGTTGAACAAATTACAAATATATATTTTATTATTTGCAGTTCATACCATACACAGGCAGCTTTAAAAGTTAAAAGAGCAGGCAGTTTTCATTCAGACGACAGGCAATAAAAATAACTGTGAATGAGTAAAATGTGATGACAAGGTTAGGTATGTCTTGAGAGCTGAAATAAGTACCAGACTGACCGTGGAGCTGGCCTCCCCTCTTCTGAGGGTCAATGTGCTTGACTGTAATATACTGATTTTACACTATTGCATCATGAAATATATCAACTATATAAAATCTAAATTAATTTATCAAATAAATTTAAGGCATTGCGAAAATAAAATTGGTATTATTTATGCATTAAACCGCTTACTCGTTAATACGGAAAACTTTTTATCCAAACAGTTAGATTTAGCTTTATTATTACGAAAAATGAGTATTTATGTCAGGGGAGACCAAAAAACATGCAAAAAATATGCATTTAACATTTTAATTTTGTTAAAATTAATTGACTAGCGCGGTAACGCCATTTTTATTCATCGTTTTTATTTTAACATTTCATCAATGCTGCCAATCATAGAAAAATTATTTTTGCGTAAAACAAAGTGAATGCATCATTGACAAGTTTGTACCAGTATTTATAACAGTAGAACATGGAAAGAAATGTATTAAAATAATTACACAAACCCGCTAGACAAACCCTGCGTAGCCAAACAAACCATTCAAAACCTGGGATGTTTTTTAAAAGCATGATAAAAAGCGAGTTTATTTTAGAGAATTTATTTTATAAGATTGGTACTTCCGACAAATGTCATATTTGATTGTCTATTAGTTAAAAAAGGAACATTCCGTATTATCCGTGCATCAAACTTCGACAACACAAACGTTCCGTGTTATCCGTGAGGTGGACTAACTGCATATTTACCAAATTGGTCATTGTAAAATAGTAGAACAGATAGAACTTGTATGTAAGCTGACAACAAATGGTAATTTCTTTATTATAAGAGTTAATTGCGACCTCGATAATTCCGAATTGCAAGTAAATCTATGATAAGAAAGTATTGGAAACTGAAGGCAAACCAATATTGATTATTCACTGCTGTGATGCATAACTGGAAAACAAACATCTCTGTTCATTGGAGAGTGGTGATACTTATTATGAAAAGAAAAGGGCCCATCACCCCATCTCCAAACCAAGCCAAACTTACCAATAGTCCAGTTTCTACACTAGGCAGCAGGATAACCCTGGAGCCATCCATAAGGCCGTTATCTTTAAGTGTGCCATCCCTTAATTGCCTGCAAAATGAAATCACTTGTAGAACAACAAAATGCGAATCGTGGGCAAACATTCAATCAATTAAGTAAGTTGATTAATCATCGAATAAAGCGAAACGTAATCGGAATCAAATTGACAACAAAATAAGTACGTATAATATAATCAAATGGAAATAAGGTACCTTTCACGATGAAGCAAGCATATACGGTCTTTTGGCACTTTAAGCTTTTTTGATATAATTTTCTTGAGCTGATCAACGGTATAATTATCATCCACGGTTATTGAGAAGTTACCTCCTGTAGTTGTTTGTATGTTTAGTGTTATTTCCGAAGATTGGCTTGAGCCACACCCAAGGGTTTCACTCGATGTAGGCTTTTCCATAATAGATATTTTACTTTTGAACCATTAACTAGCACTTTTCGGGGCCCTATTACGTATCGAAATTCCTTTTACGGATGATATTGTTAATTAGTAACAAGAAAACAGGGTCACTCTGCGCCAGGGCCCAGATTCGATGTGGCCGCGAGTATGGCAACTGCGAAAAATCATTTGCATCATCGATAAATCAAATACGGATAATCCACTCTGGATGCTTAGTTCGGAACAAAATTTCAACGGAATATACTTTTTATTATTGTTCACTTAAAAAAATATTTTATATTTTGTTTTAACTCAGTTATTATCGAATGCTTCTAAATAAGTACCACTGTCGGTGTAATTTAGAACATCTGATGGGAACAACATGACAACACAAAATTTGGCGCTGATATTTAAATCAGCCACGCCGCAAATAATGCCGCACGAGTAGGTACCTACAAACCAGAATTTATTATAAATTCCGTTACAACCTGATAATTTCGTAGTCGTATAATAATTTATAAATCGCAAAATATAAATTATTCGAAGGCGTATTATATTATCAGGTTCATGTATTTCTAAATAAATTGTTTATTTGACTTAATAATAATTAAAGTTTGACTATTTAAAACCAAGGTAACTATGCTAACTGTTAATAAATCAGATAAATGTAAATTCAGCCGTGAAATACGACAGAGCAATAATTAAAAGGGAAAAAATATATAAAATTTTAAGAAAATGGTATGCAATGATTATCAACCCCTCCCCCTAAAGTTTGTGTACGGAAAGTTTGGGGGCGTTCAAGTATTACGTAACGCAATTTTTGAAGATTTTTGACCCCCCCTCCCCCCATATAACGCGCCGTAACGTTTTTCCGTATTCTCCCCCCCCCCCCCCCCTTAACGTTACAATTTTTACCTTGAAGTCACAATTAAGCTGCGCAAAGTACTGGAAAGTCGCTTATACCTTTTTTCTTGTTTTAATCGCGTTTGCTGTAATAAATAAAACAAGAGATTTCGAGAACGAAATAGATTGCAGACTTGGAAGATTTTAATTCCCTAGTTGTTTTAAAAATCTAAATAAAGAAAAACATGTTACGTAACGTGTTGTTCGACCCCCCCTCCCCCTCCCAAGTGCGTTACGTAATACTTGAACGGCCCCTTTTGCCTATTCCAATTGTTAGAAACATGAAAGGGTATTGTTTTGCCCTAGCTAGTTAGACCAATAAATAAAAAAAAATCATCGTACCAGTCTGAAGACGGCCTTAATAAGTTGAAACCGGTAACGGTCAAATAAAATAAGTTAAAAAATTTAAAACTGTGTTAATATATATATATTTATAATTTAAATTTTGCATATGCTCTTTGTGCTAATATTTTTCATTATGGAAATTATTGTTATTTAGCTGAAGTCCTTGGCGTAGCCGGGGCTTTAAGTAGAGTTTTAGATATCAGATAGAGACAGTAATTTTACACTTATTTTGAATGTCACATGTACCAAATTTCATTAAGAAGTATCAAAATTTTGCTTTAAAGAGGTGGGGAGAGGGGATGGGGGTGGTTTTTCGAAATCCTATATAGACAGTGACCTTCCTCTCGGTTTGAGGGTCAAGTGTGAAAAATGTTATCAATCCAGAATAAAAGAGTAGATTTGAATAAAATTCAAATAAGGAACTCCAGTGAAAAATATTATAGCTTTAAAAAAATATGTTCTTACAGAAATATAGACCAATAAACACTGATTCTGAATACATAAGTTTTATTTAATAACTAGCTGACCCGACGAACTTCGTACCGCCTCAGAATCAATAGCTGTTGAATTAAATTCAGTTTTTTTATTAAGTTAAAAATTACGCAATGAAGCAATTATCAATGCGCAACTGTCCGTTTTTTGTTTTTGTCATTATCAGAGATGGCGTTGTGTACGGATTTATATTTTTGTGATTTTCTTACTTTTACAATTACTTACGGGAATTCGGGAGGCGGATACGGGTGCCGCCGCCCCGGGAATCATTTATTGAATAACCAACACCTCTGCCATAGATCACTCCAAGTGGTTCGCTACGTTTGGTGATTTAGCAAGGGTGCCCGGGTTCATGAGGTGACTTATGTCCGGGTCTTGGCAGTTGATGCGCCTGCCCACCTGCTGCGTGGCGGGCCGGATCGAGAGAGACTGGTTGAGGGAGGCCTTTTGACCTTTCCAGCCGGACTCTCTCGACCCATTGCCTTGCACCACAGTTGGGATGGATTCATACGTCCGTCACTCCCGGACACACTGACCCCCAGATTACTACCCACCCCTCTACCTTTTTCCTTCCCAGAACTTTCTATCCTCCCCATTCCTTAAAAAGATCCTCCACACAGCATCCCCTAAGATGACATAGGTCCTGAGAGAAATTATTTTCCTCAGGGCCTCCTGTGTGGAGCTTATGTAAAAAAATGCGTTTCATTTCAGAGATTTATTATAATTATTGTATTTTTCCTTTGGAGGTGTGCAGACATACACGTTCACCATTTGTCTCATTTTCGACTATTGACATTGAAGGTGTAAGAAAGAAGGGCAGCATTATATGATTAAAAACAAATGCACAACAATCAATGCATTGACATTTGACGTTTTTGAATGTTTGGAATTCATGCACAGTTCAATATTATACCCCTCACAATATTGCTGCAGTTCTTTCAAAATAGGAGAATTCGTTCCATACAAAATGTATGGGGAAAATAATTTTCTTTATAACTATGTATTTGTATTTGTTATTATCCTATCCGGGGCGGAGACAAATCCAACAAATCAAAGATCATCAAAATCAGCCCAGCCGTTCTCGAGTTATAAATAGTGTAACTAACCCGACTTTGTTTTATATATTAAGATATTAAACATAGAGTTTTAAAAAAATTATTAAAAAGTCCATTTTTAATCGGGTCATAGAAACCCGCCGTCAAGTTGGTATTATTGAAATATTTAGTGGTGACGTCACTGAACACTGTTAAGTCATTGTATGGGAAAGTAGGTATGACACAATCCATCGTATTAACAACGTTTCATCTTATTAAATAAATATGCAGTTATTTAAGTTAGCAGGTCATTAAAAAAAATAAAAAAATTGGACTGGAGTTCCTTATTCATATTCATGCCGCTCGCCCTCCACAGACACTTCTTAATTTATTTCTAAAACAATATGCAGTGAGTGATACTTAGAAATTTAAAAAAAATTGAAGACGATATATTAGTTACATTGTAGTTCTAATTCAATTTGGGAGGCGGATATGGGTACCGCCCATAAATAAACCAATCCCGTAACGCCGCCCCGGGGACCATTTATTGGATAACCAACACCCTACCATAATAGATCACCCCAAGCGGTTCGATATGTTTGGTGATTTAACAGGGGTGCCCGGGTTCATGGAGTGATGTTTGTCTAGGTGATGGCGGCGAATGCGTTTGCCGGGATCTACTGTGTGGTGGGCAAAATCGGGAGAGACTGGTTGAGGGACACCTAACCTAGACCTTTCCAGCTGGACACTCCCGACCCATCGCCTTGCACCGCAGTGGGAAGATTGGGATAGATTCATACGACCGTCAATCCTGGACACATTGACCCCAAGACCATCTTGTAAATTTTCTACGATAGATTCATACGACCGTCAATCCTGGACACATTGACCCCAAGACCATCTTGTAAATTTTCTTGCCCTAAATAACCTCAATCAATTCAATGGCATTGCTAATAGTAACTGTAGAATCTTAGATCTCGTTCTATCCAATTAAAAAACAATACAAGTCAGGCAAAGTACCGAAATCCTAAGTCGCATTGATATACATCATCCACCTTTAGTTTTGATTTCAAATTAACAAAAATGCTAAAAAATAAAAACTTACTTAAATATGATTTTAATAAGAATGAATACTTTCAATTCAATCTGGAATTACAAGAACTGAATTGGGCACTTCTTTTACCTGATTTCATATCGGTAGACGATATGGTTTCTTTATTTTACACTCATTTGTATCGTATAATTGAGAAATGCGTAACCAAATTTGTAAATCGCAACAGGCAGCATCCCCTCTGGTACTCACTAGACTTAGTTAAATTACTAAAAGAAAAAAATAAATTTCGACTCCTCTATAAAAAATATAAGAATCCACGTGATAGAAATTCTTACGAACTCTTACGCACCCGTTGTTCCAAACTCATTAGTAATTGCTACTTTAAACACATTGAACAAATAGAATCGTATCTGGTTAATCATAATAACGTCAAAGCTTTTTGGAGATTTGTCAAACACAAGAAACAAAACATAAGTACTATCCCCCAAAACATGACGTTTGGAGAAAAAAAATCATCAAACGGCGAGGAAAGCAGCAAACTATTTGCCCAACACTTTTCATCAGTGTATGAGAAAGATGACATTAGAAGCAATGAAGAGACTCAACCTCAATCTGAATCAATGGACTATTCTAACAGCTCTCTGCATACAGTAAACATTAGTGTACACGATGTAAAAATAGAAATGCTTAACCTCGACCAAAGCAAAGGCCCTGGCCCCGACAAAATTCCACCACTCCTAATAAAAAAATGTGCACACAGTCTCGCACTCCCTCTGACTATCATTTACAGTAAATCATTATCTTCATCCATTTTTCCAACAAGATGGAAACAGGCTAATATTGTACCAATATCTAAAAGCGGAGACCTTCACGAAGTCACAAACTATAGACCCATCTCTATTCTCTGTTCATTTGCGAAAATTTTTGAAAAATTAATTTGTCCATATCTGAATTATCATCTCAAAAATCTTATAACTCCAAAACAGCAAGGTTTTCTCTCTCAGAAATCAACATCCTCTAATTTACTTTGCTATGTCAATACCTTAACCGAAGCTGTCGATAGACACAATCTACACAGACAGATCAACAGATAGACACAATCTACACAGATTTTAGCAAGGCCTTCAATAAAGTAAATCATAGATTACTAATTCATAAACTAAAACAAATGGGTGTTCATGGTACCTTGCTAAATTGGTTTTACTCCTATCTAACTGACCGCATACAAAGAGTAGTATTTGATGGCTATGAGTCAAGAGGATTAGATGTGCCATCTGGAGTGCCGCAAGGGTCCCATTTGGGCCCAATCTTGTTTCTTGTTTTTATAAATGACTTGTGCAATGTTATTTTGGATTCTGAAATTTTGTTGTTTGCTGATGATTGTAAGATATTCAAAATTATCCATACATTACTAGACTCAATACTTCTCCAAAACGATATAAACAGAGTTTCAAAGTGGTGCAACGACAATAGAATGTTTCTGAATTCTTTAAAATGTGTTCACATAACCTTTACGCGTAAACACAATTCTATTCCGACTCAATATTTTATCGACGGTACTAAACTCCAGAAAGTCACAACCATTCGGGACCTAGGCGTATTATTTGAAATATTTTGAAAATGCTAGGATTTATCAAACGAAACAGTAAACATTTTAAAAATCCCACATCAAAAATAACACTGTACAATTCCTTCACCCGCAACGTGTTGGAGTACGCAAGTGCTGTATGGAGTCCAACCTACAAAGTTCATATTCAGCGAATAGAGCAGGTTCAAAAACATTTTATGTACCACCTGGCATATTCCGATAGGCGAGCTCGATCACTTCCTCACTACACTGATAGACTAAAATTCTACAATATACGCACCCTTGAACAGAGAAGACTAAATACAGATCTAAATTTTCTATTCAAAATTGTAAATGGTTTAATAAACTGTCCTTTTCTACTTCATCAAATCAGGTTCAATGTTCCTAGAATTGGTTCACGACTGGTAAATTATGTTCCGTTAAATATTAAAAAATATCGAACTAAGCTGGGGTATGACTCAGCTTTATCGAGAATGTGCCGTAATTTTAATGAGGCTTATAAAAAACATTCGATTAATTTGACAATGTCAACATTGGCCAACTTCAAATCAAATCTTAACAAGCTTTAAAGCTCCCTATTACGTTGTTCTATAAACTTATGAACCTATAAACTCATTGTTCTAAAAACTTGTTCCTTGTAAAACTTGTTAATTATTATTTTGTAATGTATAGTATGTGTTTGTGTGAATGAATGTAATGTATATGTAAGTATTATATTATCAATGCTGTGTTTGTCTTTAATTAGTGATAGCATCAACCATGTTCAGTGTAATTTTATCTGTGAAAGCTTTGATGTAAATCGCTGTTGACAAACCTAATTAAAAAAAAAAAAAGACTCTTACTCACCCTTTTCCTTCTCAGAACTTCCTATCCATAAAAAGACCCTCCAGAGAGCATCCCCAAAGATGACATAGGGGGCATTCAAGTATTATGTAATGCAATTTTTAAAGATTTTTGACCCCCCCTCCCCCCCATGTAACGCGCCGTAACGTCCCCCCCCCCCTAAACAATTAAGTTGCGCAAAGTACTGGAAAGTCGCTTAAATACCTGTTTTCTTTTTTTAATTGCGTTTGCGGTAATAAATAAAACAAGAGATTTCGAGTACAAAAAGGGTTGCCGGCTTGGAAGATTTTAATTCCCTAGTTTTTTTATCTAAATAAAGAAAAACATGTTACGTAACGCGTTGTTCGAACCCCCCCCCCACAGTAACGTTTCGCAAGACCCCCCCCCCAAGTGCGTTACGTAATACTTGAACGGCCCCATAGGCCCTGAGGTATTTTTTTTCCTCAGGTCTCCTGCACGGAGCTAATGTGTAAAAGCTCCAATTCTATCATGAGATGCATTTTTTTTACATTAGCACCACACAGGAGGCCCTGAGGAAAATAATTTCCCTCAGGGCCTACGTCATCTTAGGGGATGCTGTGTGGAGGGTCTTTCTAAGGAAGGGAAGGGTAGAAAATTCTGGGAAGGAAAAGGGTATGAGGGGTGGGTAGGAATCTGGGGGGCAGTGTGTCTGGGAGAGACGGACGTATGAATCCATCCCTCCAACTGCGGTGCAAGGCGATGGGTCGAGAGAGTCCGACTGGAAAGGTCAAAAGGCCTTCCTCAATCAGCCTTTCGCCACACAGTGGGCAGATGCATCCGCCGCCAAGACCTGGACAAATCTCACCCCATGAACCCGGGCACCCCTGCTAAGTCACCAAACATAGCGAATCACTTGGGGTGATTTACAGCAGAGGTATTCGGGTTCATGGGGTGAGGTTTATCTAGGTCTTGGAAGCGGATGGAACTGGACACACTGGACCCCAGATTCCTACCCATCCCTCATACCTTTTCCATTCCAGAACCTCCTCTCCTTCCTTTCCTTAAAAAGACCCTTCACACAGCATCCCTAAAGATGACGTAGGATCTAAGGGAAATGCTTTTCCTCAGGAGGTAATGTAAAAAAAGGAAAGGTTTAGATCACATTTAGAATAAAAAGGCTGAAATGTGCATTAATGATGGAAAAAGCCCAATTATGTGCTAATGATCAAAAGGCTAAAATATGTACTAATGATCAAATAATAGGTGAAATAATAAACACAATCACTAATCATAGGTGAGATAATAAACACAGTGAGTTTTTTTGTGAAATAAAAACAAATTTTAACAAACTAATTATTTATTTTCCAAGAATAACAGATAAAAATTTATGTAGAAAAATAGAAATAACCAATCTGTGGTTAAAAACGGACATTATTTTAAACACTGTTTATTACAAAGTAAAATATTTTGGCTAATCAATTCATACAGGGATACAGAAACATTTAAATGTTCTAAAAGTTACACTTTAGCAAGGAAGCTTATAGCCAATGTCACATTTCCAAAACAAAACTACAACAATACGAAAAAAAATAATATATACATATATATAATATTGCATCGTCTTTGCGCTTACAAGATCAGATATGTGAATTTTTCCAAATTTTACAGAGGAAACAAAAAACTTTCCAGTTTTGTATTCAGATGCGACAACAAACATCTGAATGAATTTGTGAGATAATTGTTAAACTGCTAACAGCCGAAATTGGGCCCCATTCCTTGATTTTAAAAGAAAATTTTGGTGTAAAAAAATGTTTCGCTGAAATCTGGCACATAGGCGTTTTTGCAAGTGCAACGACAATGTGTAGAGTGTTTAAGCATGTCTTAGAAGAAAAGATTTGTGTTTTTTTCATATAAAGTAGGTCGATTTGTTTCAAACAAATATAAAAGCCATTATCACATAATAAACATCAACAATTAATTAAAGCACCATATTAGTTAGTTAACATTATAATATAAATGTGAAACATTTAATTTAATGTACACAACGTCAAATACTTCTATCATAAAATGGTTGAAAGGCACCGACCCTGTTCATATGGAGACATTTATTATTGTCATTATTATATTATTTGACACAATTTATCTAATGCTGGTGAAGAATCAGTTGTTATTGGGGTTTCTTAAGATTTTCACAAAATCTATTTTTTTACAACCATTGCAAGTTACAAGAGAACATATGCAAATACAGATTCAGCAGAATTAACCGTTCACTCACTTCACCGGAAGAGTCTTTATTTAGTAAAATTTATCTAAAATTGATATTATAAATATAATCTATCTACATATATATCTAAAATATTAATTCAAACGAACAAAAGATTCCAGGCAATTTTGATGTTTTCACGCAAGCGTATTTTAGAAATTAATATTTGGGGATGAAATAAATTGATTTACGAATGCATAAATATATTATTGTGTGTACAATTTTCAATAACGACCACACATATGAAATCGGTAAATTCTAACTTATAATGTAAATAAGTGAGTGAAACAATGATTCCCATACTGATGCAAGTGCGAATTAACACTGATTATCACAACAATGAAGGTTTCATTTTTTTAATCACAAAATAAAACATATTTTACATTTTACAACTTCATTTGTTGTGTAGCTAATTTACATAGAATTATTTTGTTTGAATCTGTTTTTCAAAATATATCTCTTGAATGTAAGATAAATAACAAATAAAACAAAATCATGTAAAATATTTAGGTATTTATTCAACATTTGTAATTATTTGATTATTTTTTTTTTATTTTTTACAGTGAATACCGCACAAGAATCTCAACTGCTCCCGTCTGGAGCCAGTGAGACTATGGCATCCCCAATTGGGGTATGTTGTGAGGCTTAAGGTAATGGGGAGGGGAAGGAGGTGGGGAAGAGGAAGGTTGGGAAGGACCTGGCTATTCAGATCTGGTCACTAAACACGGCTAAAGCCATTTTCAAGCAACGTTTCAATTCTGAATGGTGGTCTTACACCAGCGCGATACTGATAGTATCTTCCACTCTGGAACATGCCGCAAATATACTATATATTATTTTAAATGAATTAATTATAGAAATAAACATTGCATTGCAAATGTAAATTGGTGCTAATGATTAATTATGCTTACCTACATCAATATAATTTTAAATTCTGACATCAAATAGAATGAATATTGTCGCATGGAATTTTTTTAAAAGTAAAGCCGGGTACAGATTGCTGTAACGTAACATGCAATGAAAGAATTTGCTGTCCACATTGTCGCAATGTAACAGAATTCCCTTAGTGTGAACGCCTTGTGCGCAAGAACCGTGCACACTACGCGCACGAACAGAGCATTTAAATTTGTGCGTGCCGCAATCCGCCAAGTGTCGGTTTTTCGCCGAACACAAAGGGGCGCGCAGTGTGCACGGAGCGTCAGTGTGGACGGACAGTTTGTATCTATTCCCGAGAATTATAATTTGTAATATTCCTGAGAACTTGTTCCCGGCAGACTGAGCTATGTTCACTGCGAGCATGCCGGAAACAGATGTGAGTAGGTACATGCTCGGTTCGTGCGCGCGCTACGTCCACACTTATGAAATGTTCCTTTCATGTTAAATTGCATGTTACTTTACAGCAATCTGTACCCGGATTTTAATAGGCACCTACAAAAAGTTTTAATTCCTTTATTCGCATAAAATTTCAAATTTTTTTCCTGATAAATCAAATTCAGTTGTTTATATTCCTTTGAGACTTTTATCTTACAGGATTCATTCACACTCTCCAAGAGGTTAAACAAAAAGCTTGGCTGTTAAAATAAACACTTAGCTAATCGGATATGATATGAGACCACCTTTTTTTTTTTTTTTTTACATGAGCTCCACACAGGAGGCTCTGAGGAAAATAATTTCCCTCAGGGCCTATTTCATCTTTGAGGATGCTGTGTGGAGGGTTTTTTTAAGGAAAAGGAAGGAGAGGAGAGTTCTGGGAAGGAAAAGGGTTTAAGGGGTGGGTAGGAATCTGGGGTTCAGTATGTCCTGGTCATCCGCCTCCAAGACCTAGACAAACCTCACCCCATGAACCCGGGCATCCCTGCTAAATCACCAAACCTAGCGAACCACTTGGGGTGACCTATGGCAGAGGTGTTGGTTATCCAATAAAGGTTCCCGGGGCGGCGGTACCCATTCCCGCCTCCCAAATTGAATAATCCTTTGAACCATTATTACAGTGGCGGTTCTTCACAGGGGGACAGTGACAGTGGGGACAGTCCCCACCAGTTACACCCGAAGTCTACTAAATAAATAACAGTCGATGCTTTAGTCTTCACCAAAATCAATGAATTCTTTAAACATGAAAGCAATTAACATTTGCAGAAATAAAATACAAAAAATGATTCCGGATGATTTTAATGTGACTCGGCTACTACCCAGGCTGCCAGCGGATAGCCGACCAGCGCACGAACCATCAGAGTCCTTTTTAAGTGTGCAGAATCCACCGTGCACTTGGGGGACAATCCAAGTTGTCCCTTTAGGCATTTTGGTTCATTATTTTGCGTTTCTTTCTAGATCGTAGGCAATCCGAGAACCGCGAATGCGCACTTGTATGTGAATTTCAAATACCGTGGGGACAATCCAATGACAAAATACTGAACCAATTGTTTGCGTAGTTTCAGGCGAGAATTGCTCGTGTTCAAATTAAGTTCGATAATAATCTTGCAAGATAAAGTGTTATTATACTGTATTATAAATTGGTATATATCTAAACCTTCCATATTATTTTGGATTTAGATATCTGATTAGCATGATTTGACCATCCAAATTTTTGTTTGTGAAATTTTATTTTATATTCTCCGAGTGGTGAAGTACAGTAGGTACACGTAAAAAAATGTCGATCCCCACCATCAAAGAAGTGCTGGAGCCGCCACTGCCATTATATACATAAACTAACATTCAAATCCTCGTTTGATGATTATAAAAAATAATTATTATCCTTTAGTTCAACTAGTATATATGAAAATAGTATACTAGTCCATTCGCCCATGTCAAAACATAACATAAAAAAACTATAAAATATAAACATTGTAAAAAATACATAATGAAATGGAAAAATAATCATTAAAAAGATGGATGCCTAGGTTTGAACATACATACATAAACACCCTCATACATTTCAAATAATGAAATGAAAAATAAAATAAAAAATAAAAGAAATTCACTTGACGGTTTGTTTCAAATTTTTTTAACGATTCATCAAATATTTGAAGCGCCATAAAACTGAAAAATAATCACAGAACTTGAATAGAACTTACACGGAATGTGAAAATTAACTTAAAATATTTGATGAATTGTTCAAACACCACTTTATTAAATACACAATCAAATTGGTGTTTAATTAAGTGAAATTATTTTATTTTTTATAATCAACTACCACAAAGTATTGGCCAAATACAATACAAAATATAAGTAAGGGGTCGTCCATTAATCACGTGAGGCTCCAAAGGGGGGGGGGGAGGGTTCGGAAAAAATTACGAAATATCACGACGGGGGGGGGGGGAGGGGGGGGGGGGGTAAAATGAGATATCATTGAAAATTTCAAAATACTTTGTACTAAAAAAAATACACATGATTTTTGGGGGGGGGGGGGGGTTTAGTCTAAAACCTCACCACATATCACCAGGGGGGGGGGGGTTAAAAAGTTGTTAAAAAACATCACGTGATTAATGGACGACCCCTAAGTTAATAAGTATTTATTATTATTGTATAATATATTAATGAATTTATTATTTGGTGCTGCAGTACCTACATACTTTTAAAATCACGTATGGATAAACAATATACAGCTTTAAATATAACAATACATAGCTTGGGTAATGTATAATATAAAATCTACCATCAACCATTTAACAAAAAAATTAATATTTATTGAAATTAATATTTATTCATCTGAAACAGTAAGACCATAATATTTCGGTTGCTTAATGTAAACTTTTTGTAAGATGCAATAGTCCCCCTTGCTAGAGGCAGTGGAACTGTTAAGTGGTTGAAAAAAAAATTTAATGACATCAAGTCATTGACATGAATTTGATTTAAAATATTTTAGGCAGGTATCTATCAACTTAATTATTATAAAATTAAATATTATCATTAAAAATTAAAGTACCCATGTGTAAATTTATTTAACTTAAAAATATGATGATAATCTATAAAGGGAATGAGATTATCATTCATACGTCAAATATCTAAAACATAACTATGAAAGACGAAAAATAATCATAAATATTTCTTTGAAGTACAATGGATAATACATTATGTATACTTAGAATCAGAATATTCTGAAGCAATGCGAAGATGTTTTTTTTAAACTAAGAAATAGAATATATTTACTAGAATAATGCTTTAGTAACAAAAGTCACAGAAACAATGTAAAATGTGATTTAAAATCATCATAAGGGTGAGGATGGTTTAGAGACCAGTCGACACACACATCCAATTTTATATATGTACTTAGATTATAATCTAAGAATTTTATTTCGGTAGTCTTTTATAAAGTAAGTCACATGTAATTAAGTCTTAGCATAAATAAAAATGGGCACACTAATTGTTTCAATGTTTTTACAAAAGCATTAAAAATATTTTTTCGGAATAATAATATAATAATACCCGGTCTGAAAAGTCTGTATTTTGAATACAGAAAAAAATTCTAAAATATAACTGCTCTTTTACAGGAATAGAACCTGCAACCTTTCAGCCTGAAGTTAGCGATCTACACCAACAAGGCTGTAAATCATAAATAATCCACCAAGAAACATACCATTATAAGATCACAGTCAAATATTATGAACAATATTTACAGTATTATGTATTACATAATTCTTGTGTAATGTGATGTCTTATTATGTAGGTTTGGTTTATCATGAGCCGAATTCTTCCGTATCCTCGGCAATGAGCCCGAACTTGAAGCTTCCCCTTCCGTCCATCTTCAGGTAGTAATCATGGTGGGTCCACAGGGACTTCCTGTGGGAGACTGTGAACAGTGATATGCCCACCTGGAAAGAGAATAAACAATTTTTAGTTTCCGTAAATAGACGGGAAGGGAAGAACGGTAACTATTATAACAGTCCCGTTTCTTCAGCTATGATAATGTATGAAAGCAGTCATAGCTTTTTGAAAATAAACATAGTTAAAATACAACAAAAAATCTTACAGTTTTGCAGTATTGGTACATGGAGCCTTCTACGTCAACTGAGACGGCGCTCGTGCACTCATCCAAGATGGCGAATTGTGGAGCGTGGTAGAATAATCGAGCCATCTGAAATAGATAGATTAATTTTATTGAATATATGTCCTATATAAAGTATGAAAGAATATCTATTGAATCCTATGCGGAATTGCGACAACCTAACGCCTGGAAGAAGTTATTATCTGAATACATCAACAAATGCGTAAATACATTGTACATATCGAATAACTTACGGCGATTCTTTGTTTCTCCCCTCCGGACAAGACGTCCAACCAATCTGCAATGGCATCCCACCCTTTCTCTCTCGTCAGCAGGTACGACAACTGGACAATGTCCAAATACTTGAGGAGTTCCTCGTCAGTGCGACCTCGCCTTGTCATCTCTAGGCGTGTGTGGGGGTAAATGACCTGGTTAGAAAAAAGATTATTACTGTCACATCTGATGCAATCAATGCAGTGGACGGTGAGGAGGAAAACACTACATCCTTGGAAACAAAGAACTAAGGACCAGCACGAGTGAAGGCATTTCTTAAAGGCGGACAGAACTCTAAGGTTTGTAGCGCTGATGATGATGAATACATTTTATATTGGACCATACAAATACCGAAAGTACGTAAAAGTAAAGAAAACCAATAGCTAAGCTTCCTTTGATAGCTGAGAGTTGAAGACATAAATAACATATAATTTTGTTACATGCAAAAAAATCACAGTACTTTTGATTTAACGTACACATTCTGCATAGGAGAATACATTTTTTACTTTCTGTTTAATATTATGTAACCTCAAATTGCACTTGTTGGATATTTATCTCATCTCTTCCGCTAACCCACTAGTTTGCCTATTGCCTGTCATTCTTAACCCCTCCACAACGTAAGCAGATATAAAAATAGGACAGCAGTCAAGTACAATAAGCGTGTTTATACGTCAGCGCGTGTGTTTCCATAGAAATCATTCTAACTCCGTTATTGTTTTAGTTACATCCCTAAAACAAAAAGTAAAAGGTCGATAGTAGACCAAGCTGCACATCCCTATCAAGTTGTCTATGGAAATACATAACAGGAATCAGCTGTCAGTTGTGTAGTTGACAAAAATATTTAACCGCGCAAATTTGCTACCGGCAGCTCCACATTTTAAATTTTTATTGAATATTTTTATATGAAATGATAAAAAAGTGAGGTGACAAAAGTGTTTATTACACATATATATACAATAGAATAAGTATTGTTGTTTACATAATCTGTGATTTTAGTACGTTTTCACATAAAAAACATCACGTGAGTCATTTTTACCTATTTGTAATGTTTGCGTTCTAAATTTTAATATTTACAAATGCTAATATTTTTTGTAATACATATAATAATTTGAAAGCCTATTTTGTAACCTTTCTAAAACAGTTTTTACTATTCAGCTACGTTCAGAAATGTTTCATTTATAGAGCTTTAATTGTGAAGCGGTAATAACAAAAAGTTTTCGTAAAATGTCATTTTGTTAAAGACACCAAAAGCGAATATTCTCGAAAATTCGGAGGGGTTAAACTGTTTTACAATGCAAAAACAGTAATAAGTAAGGAATGAAGCACGGGCAGATGCTACCGATCCAAATAAGATGTGTACCTGATCTCTTAGAGTTCCGAGAGTCATGTAAGGCCTCTGGGGAATGTAGAATAGTTTTCCTCGAGGCGGTTTGACCAGGGTGCCGCCAAACATCGGCCAAAGTTCTCCGAGAATTCGGAAGAGGCTGGATTTGCCACAACCGTTAGGTCCACAGACCAACACATTCATACCAGATCTGAAATAATAGAAGACAACATGTTTTAAACTACCGGCATATTGCTGAAATATTATTTTTAATTCATTATTATTATTGGATTGAACCGTACTTGACTTCGAAGGAAAGGTCCTTAACCAGAACATCTCCATTGGGTGTTACCAGAGGGACGTTGGTGAACCTAATCACATTGTCTTGGAATACTATCTTCCCTGAGTTTGGAACCAGTGGCATAAGTTCATTACCTATAAAAGAAAATAATTCTTTTCAATACAATATTTGTAAATAGTTTAAGACTGTCTTCACACATATTGATGTCTTTTCCATACGAAGTAGGTCATCTTTTCAACTCCGCCATATTTTCTTGGAATCAAACCAAGTGGTGGAGTATCTATACTTCAGATGGTGACATAACTATAACGCGCACTTGAAGTGAAACGACACAAAACTACGCTATACAAATATAACATTATTATTACTATTATAAAAACAATATTATATAAATTTAGGTATATTACAAATAAATGAAGATTACCAATGATGACGTCCAAAGATCTTTATGAAAATTCTTTCTAAGTAGGTATAATAAATTACCAAAACAATTGAACTCGTGCATAGATAGTTAGGTAAGTCTTCACAGGTAGCAAACACTTTGTGGGAATACATAATTATAAAAAACACAATAAAATAACTTTGTTTCAATTCAACTTTATTATTTCTTAATCAAACCGGTTTCGGTTCATCCTGAACCTTCCTCATGGTTGATTAAGAAATAATAAAGCAGAATTGAAACAAAGTTATTTTATTGTGTTTATTATCGTTAGGTAAGTGTCAAAAGGGAAATGAAGATTTGGTTTTGCTGCTTATTAAATACATAAGTAAAAAATAATAACCTGATCCACTCTCAAGAGCGGAAGAACCATCTACCATGGTCCTTTCGTAATGGCCATCGTTGAGATCTTTCAGCACAGACATCAGTTCAGTAACCCGAGACGTGAGGCCGGCCAGCTTCGTCAGCTCTTTGCCTCCGAGTACGAGCCTTCCAATGGCTTCAGCTAGTTTCACCAACATGCGCCCAAATGTGTAGTAATGCTGGAAATATAACAAAACTATCACGTTAGGAAAGAGTTTTTAAAAAGTTGCAAATGGAACAAACACATTTCAGAAATATACCTGAACGGTGAAAGTAACTAAAATACTCGAAGGATGTAAAGTAATGCATACTGAAAGATACTCACTCTAAATCTATCCCCTTTGTTAACAGACAGCAGCTTGTGGTCAGCGACAAAGAATGGAAGAGAGACTGAATAGAATCCAATAACGGTTGCAAAATCTAGAAACAAAATAACACATTGTAATAAATACACAAACATGTGCGTATGTATTTAACATAACCAAATATCAAAGATTGTAATATGTACACATTTATGTACCTTCATAAATCTTAGAGGATTTAATAATTTAGTTTCGTTCAAAAACATGATTTACAGAAAAAATACTGTACCTTCAAATTTAGCAATAATTTTATACCAATACAGAGAACAATTTGAAAATAAATTCTTTAAAATGACTCACATTTAGCAACTACATTGTCAATGACTCCCATAAATATTCTGAACTCCAGGAATTTCCTTAAGTGGGCTTTCAGTTTATTGAAACTCGCCATCAGCGTAAGCTTCTCTCGGTTATTTCCCTGTAAATAGACAATGATTTATAGTTCATTACTCAAAGCCACAAGATGTCATTAAAATGTTAAGTGTTTTGGTTTGTAAACCAAATTACAAAAGGCATTCTAAAACCATACATACTCGTTAAATAAACTAATAGTTAGTTAACTAGGCACAGGCACTATATAATGTTGTACACATGTAAGTATGGTCCTAAATATTTTCTGCCAGTACAGAATATAAGTAAATAATAATATATCATGTACATTTAACGCAGCATCATGTTTATTGGTCAAATGCTTTGTACATATAGTTTTGTATTAGTGATCGATGAACCGTTGGATGTAATCTGTCAGCGATGAGTTGTTATAATAGTTTGTTTAGTCTGAAGTTAGTAATAAAATAGAGCATTACAGAAATATATTACACATTTGTACAGCGCCCTTGAGGTGATTTTGCACAAAAACGGCACGATATTACTGAAATGTTATTATTAATTATAATATGTAGACTTCATATCAATAGCTATTGCAGCAAGTCTCTAAAGACAACTAATATTAAGTAGCATCCAATAGATTGATAGCTGCAAAAGGTACATTGTATGTACAGACAAATAATTAACATAATTAATAATACCTGATAGAAAGCAATTTCTTCAGAGTTTGTGATTAATCTTGAATTAATATATCTAAATTCTCCTTCTAGTTTCTGCTCGGTCACAGTCATACGAGCTGAAATAAAAATGATACATACATATTATAGATAAGTAAACTCCATCCTTGCAATCAGATTAATGCCTGTAAAGTTTTTTCGTCTTTTATAACAGCCTTACTAAAAAAAAACCACAGCGCGACTGATTAACTGTGTTATTGCAATAACATAAATAAACCCCGTATACACTAAAACACGTTTCATTACCAATAAGCTTTCTTACTTGGTCACGCTGTTAACATGCTTAAAGATCTGACAACGTCATACATGGTTATAATTTACTAGAAAAAAATGTTGTTTTAATTATTCTCCGCCAGGGGCATTATTGGCGCGCGTGTGCATCAACGGCCCGCGATGAAAACACAGCTTGAAAACCAAGCCCAGGTGTGTTTATGGCCGGATCAGACGGGATGTCGAAAATTTTGTTAGATGTTGTGATTTTACTTAATAATTTCTATTGTAGTGACGAAATTACTGTTCTATTCATATAATTGATATATTTACCGTGTTATTTGTGTGGTTTACATCAGTTTAATCAAGTTATTGTACAAACGCCGTACTTTCAAAGTTAAACTGTCAGAATATTGTTTTTTAGGTTACATAAAAGATAAAATTTACATTTTAAGATCTTTATTTTAAGAGAATTTCTTAAAAGTGATAATTTTTTATAATATTAATATCTAATATATGTGTTCGTAAACGTATCAAAGAAATTAACGTCTTTAGAGATGCAAGAAATCTGTTTAAAATGTCAGTATTATTTCTAAGTTATTTTTTTGGCAATAAAAAAACTTAGAAATTTTTTATTATTTTTTTATTGTATGCACGAGGAAAAAGTGAGGTGACAGTTTCCTTTCAAATTTATTACATAAAAGGACTGTGTTTTTTAAATTTTGATTTTTTTTAAATTTCTCTACATTTTGGTCAAACATGTTTTGGTAAGTATGTTATTACATTTTTTTCCGAGTTTGAATCTTAAAATATGTCAGTTTTTGAAAACTAAAGTGTATTTCAAATACACAAATCTAAAAGGTAATTTTATCTTGTTTTCATAAATGGTATTTGTTTTTACAACACCTTCAAAAATAAGAAATATATAGAACATTCAAAATACTATGGAAAAATTACAAATATCGTTCGGACATCAATTGTTAAAACAGAAATAAACTACCCTCACAGGCCGTGGAAACCATGTGTATTTCTTTCAATGAACAAATTTTTAATTAGTAATGTTTTCACATCCGCGGCCGTTTGTCAATTGAATAAAATTTTCACTGGGTTTTTTAGTAAGGCTGAATATGTTCAATATTATTTAATTTACAAGAAAACAGTTTATTTACAAAGAAACTCTGCTGTGTTACATGCCAGAACTTTTTTATAAATAAGCTGTTTTTTTATAAATTACAAACTTACAAATTAAATTTAACTCCTCAGGCCTCAGGCAAATTTTTTCAGAAGGTTAAAATATTTCGATATAACCGAAAACTACAAAATGTTTTTGAAAGATGATAAAATATGCTTTCAAATTTTATAATTCGAAATAAATGTACTTTGGCATTTTTGAAATATAAATTTTTTGAATGCAAAATAAATAAGTTTTAAAAATGGCTCACCATACGTTTTTTATAATTTTTGATAACCAAAAAAAAAAAACATATTTGATTAGACAAATGTATAAATTATTATGTAATAATTAAATTAACTACCTGTTGGTTTCCTGAGATGGGTAAGCAGCATTCCAGCAAAGAATAAATAACCTAACATCACAGCTGGAGTCTGTAAACAACAAATTAATAACATATTTGATAACTGAATTATGTAGTGTGGTAATGAACCCCTTTGTGACCACTCGGTCCTTGACCGTAACCGCCCTACACATACAAACGTACGTGATATATATATATGATATATATTATCACCTAAACGCAACAAGCCTTATCCCGTACGTTCAGGTAAAAAATAACTATACCCGAAACCCACAAAACGTTTGTGATATGTTCGTATACATCAAGTTTGTTCCTGCAGTATCGCGAAGTTAAGGGATGTGTTTGGGTATTTTCATCTCTCCCATAAAAGTCACACCACCAGTCAGTGTTACTCTCTACGCAAGTGACGCAGTTTATATAAACCTTTTAAAAAACCTGCTGTTTTTTTACCTGCTTTTTGAATAATAATCCAAAGGTAGGGCGGTTTTTTTACATTAGCTCCACACAGGAGGTCCTAAGGAAAATAATTTCACTCAGGGCCTATGTCATTTTGGGGATGCTGTGTGAAGGGTCTTTTTAGAGGAAGGAATGAGAGGAAGTTCTGGGAAGGAAAAAAGTATGAGGAGTGGGTAGAAATCTGGGGGTCAGGAATGGCAGACGAATGAATCCATCCTTTACACTGCGGTGCAAGCAATGTTCTGAGAGAGTCGTGCTGGAGAGGTCAAAAGATTTCCCTCAACCAGTCTCTCCCGATCCGGCAAGCCACGCTGTTGGTGGGCAGACACATCCGCCATCAAGATCCGGACAAACCTGACCCCATGAACCCGGGTACCCCTGCTAAGTCACCAAACATAGCGAACCACGGAGGATAAAAATAATGACACAAAAGCTAGAAAAAATATGATGAAATTCCGTAAGTTAGGAATGGGTTTCAAGGGTATTCTTGGCATGCTTGGTCATCAGGTTGATACATTAAACAAAAATTTTCATTAAGCAAACGACACATTATATTTTATGAAAATATGTGTGTATTTGAAGATAACCCACCTGTCCACCCAGATTAACAGTCAACCTGTATACGTAGATTCCTATATCCAATATAGGCTTGGAAACATTACTGTAGAGGTCAGTGACAGTTTCACAGAACTTGTCTATATCATTTGTGAGCAACTGATCGGCATTTGATATCCTATTGTCCAAATTGGACATTTTGTAATAGGTGAAACCACTGCAAGAAAACAAAATAGATTAATTAAATCCAATTATTTTATAATTTTAAAATTTTATCACATCGATTTGATTGTTACACTCAAAATGGAATAAATTAAATATTAATAAATTAATTAATTAAATACTTACTTAAGATACTGATTGTATAGATTGTAAGTCATATTGGTCCTAAGTCGAATTTTCAATTCTCCTATACTCCATTTCATTACATTGTTTACTAAAGATATCTGCAAATAAATTGACACTATATAAAATAAAATAAAACCAAACATTGATAATTATAAATGACATTTTTGTTCACAGCTAACTGCAAATTTGAATAAAATTCGAAGAACCGGTGTGATCCTTAAAAAATCAAAAACAGAAAAATGCGAAAAACTTGGATTTCTCTCAGAATCCACCACCCCCATACACTATGCGGCCTACGAACATTGAAAAAGTAGGTAATGCAGACAGTGGCGTAGCTAGGGGGAAACGAGGGGGGGGGGTGCGGCCCGCCCCGGGGGAGTGGTGACACAGCACCCAAATTCTCAAAGTCAACTTTAATGGGAAGGGGTGGGGGGGGGGGGGGGTCACACTACGTTATCAGCCCCGGTGCCACCCATGCTAGCTACGCCACCGAATGCAGATCTTCTGCTAAAAAGGAACTGCACTTCTGTTACAAATTATGAAAAAAATATTGAGCAGATTTTCAAGAGGATTATGTACTAATAAATAGTTCAAAAATTCTAAATTCACTTTTCAACAAAAATTAATAATTGTTTATCGATAATAGTATTAGTTTCGAAGATTTGTGTAGTGTTGTTTTTTATGTCAAATGACTTTGTACAAAAAAATTTTTTCAAGATAAGATAACATCAGGGTTAATTTAAATTTAATTTATTTAAGTACCTACATAATATCTATCAAATTATGTATGTAAATATTTTTCGAAGCTGTACTGTAAAATTTCAAAAAAATATATATCTGAGGGAGAAAACTCTTACCACAGGCATTGCGTAGAAGAAATGCAGTAATCTTTTTTTGAATAAAGGCTTGTCCATCTCAATAATGGCACTGAAATAAAAAAAAAATGATAGTTATTAATATATATTAACTTCAATCGGTAATACTTAATATCGTCAGTCCAATGCCAAAGTCGCGAATCTGCATTTTTGCCAATTTTTTTTCATTTTTAACAGAGCCATAGCCTGCCATTTATTCTTTATTATACTTTATTGGGTACAGACTGATTTATCAACCTGAAGATATTATATATTATTCAATATGTATGACCTTCAATTATCTATTACAATTTATCCTATTTCAATTTGTCATCCCAAGTTATTTTTCTATTTATGTATGGATTACATAGAAATTGGAAATTATTGATAAATGGGACAATTTAAATAAATAATTTATTGGTCCCAGCATTACATTACACATAAATATTATAATGACCTTTGTTACTTGTTAGAAAAAAAAACACAAATAAATTCCACATAATCCAACACTTTTTAAAATAAAATACTGGTTCTTCTTTGACTTCATGTTTACATTATTACGTGACAAATAATAAGGATGATTAAAATTTGCATAAATCATTTTGCACGGTTTCCAATGACTACCAATATACTCGTATTTGCATTTTAAAAATAGTTTTTCAACGATCGTAATGAACAAAAAAAAATGAAAGGAAAAATGACATTTATAACTGGTCCCAAAACCTACAAATCTTATTTTCTTGTTATAAATATGACAAGTTTAGTGCCAGTTACAGACGTAACGTGTCGTCTCGGTCAGGGCCGGACTTCCGCATAGGCCCGAGAGGCCCCAACCTCGGGTTTAAAGGTTTCCATTTGAAACAATCCAAAAATATTACGGTTTAAGAACTAAAGGATCTTTGTCAAAATATTTTTGGGAAACTGACTCCGAAAAATAAAAGTTAAAAGCATTTATAGGTTTGACCTAGAAAAATCTTTCTCCGTGTGTTTGTGAATGTAATAATTCACATTTCATTCCCTCACTCACACCACAAATGGGGAGGGTTTTTATATTTTTTATTTAGATAAACTTTCCACTCCCTCCACTCTCATTACTCCGATTGGGAAGCAATAGTTCCACAGGCTCCGGGTAATTGGGACTAATATCTTTGTAGGTAATCTACAATTCTTGTTAAAAATAAATTTATACATTTCATTTTCATTATGTGTGTGCGTAGTATACAATTCAAAATGATAATATGGCATCACCCCTCGTTAATGTAATGAGTGTCTTGGATGAGAGAGGGCATGAAGACAAGACGAGACAAAACTGTAAAGATGTAAAAAGCACACATGGATGTCTGGAATCTCTTCATTATCTGTAATCCCACAAAATCAAAGCTGAAGATGTTGCCTATGCAATGCAATGCTGGAGAACTTAGCCAGTATTGGAATTGAATCCAAGATGCCTGAGTAGGAAACCCACACATTTATCAACTAGGCCACCGAACGGTCAATTACAATTAACCAATTTGTCTGATTAGTGGCTTAGTTGACAAAAGCGTCTGTTCCCAACCAGGTGTCTCGGATTCAGTTCATAAGCTAGAAAAGTTCTTCATTATTGCAACATCTTTCGCTTATAATGGTAGGAGTTTTTTCAAATATTGTCAGGTTTTTCATAAAGCGGGAATATTTGTATTTCTTTAAAAAAAATATACCTCTCAATGAGTGTCCCATTGTTGATCATCCACAGATCACAGAGCGTTCTCGCCACCAGTGATGCGGCCACGAGGAATAAGAACCCGTTTTCTTTGGACCAGAAGCCGGGTATCATAATCTTCAGGAGCTTCTTGAACTGCGCAAAGAACTTAGCATCCACCTGCGGCCGCGGTTTCTTTGAGTTCTTTTCCACGATCATGTACTGGATTTGATCCTCCGGTCTGAGCTGCGTTTTCTTTGACCTGGGTAAGCTGGAAAGATACAAGAACATAAATTATTGTTAAAAAAATATTATTATAGAATATAAATGTGTCGTGTTTTGTTGCAGGATTATTTTTATATCAAGGAACCCTTCGGTGCAATATCTATGAAAATGAATCAAAAAACGTGGTTTAGTTATAGCTTCATAATTTGATTACGTAATTTGGCTTTGCGTAGTGGCAACAGTGGTAAAAATGACGAAGTTTGCAAGTGAATTCAAGTGAACACAAAGGATTTGTCAAAGGCCTGACATCAATACTCAAGATAAGATCCACTTCACTTTTGTTTATAAATATTAATTGATGGCGTAAATTGTTTATGTTAACATAATATTTCAGAGCAGTGAACTCGGATATCAATCTCACAACAAAAATAATACCACTTAGAGAGCACATTTTTGAAATGTTTTTTTTAGATTGACCACCATAATACGGGCATCAGCCTAACATAGTGGTCGAAAAATCCACTAATTAATGTAACCATAATATTTATGCAATGAATAAAGAAAAAATTAAATAGTTTGTTTTTTTCCAGTCCGCCTTTATTCATTAGTCATTACATTTCAGAGGAGTATCCATTGTTCGTACAAGGAATTGGTGTAGTTAAGGTATTTTTTCCTTTCTTTGTTAGGTTTTAATTTATTTTATTTAGATTTCACGGTTACTCTTCTAGATCTTCATCCAGGAAGAATAAATCGGCTCAAGTTATAAATGATTTGAAAGGTTGGGATTGGTTTATTTACAACTCTGCTCAAAATGTCCACTCGCCACTGACAGGATTACAAAGGGACAAAGATATTGCATGGATCTTCAGATCCAGGAGCAAACAGGAATACATAATATGGTAGTTGGTCCCAGAGTTCCTGCACTGAAATAAATCCTGACTTACAGCATTAAGTGCAATCTGAAAGCTTGTCAATGCAAGCAATTCTGGACTATCAACTACATCATTTAATATTTTATGTAAAGATACCAGTCAGTGAAATATATCAGGAGACTTACCTATATTTTTAAAGAACTTCGTCATGTACTGGATAAAGATAAATTAAAATCTGTCTATTATGCCTTAGTACAATCTCGACTTTCTTACAATATTGTATGCTGGGGATCCTGTCTAAAGTCTAAAGTAGAGCCACTAAATATTGCTCACAAATTAATTCTTAAATTCATGTACAAAAAATTTTTTCATTATCCATCGAAACTTCTTTACAAGGAATCTGACGTTATGAGTATAAAACAGCTGTACATCTCTAAAATAATTTGTAAATTTTTTATCAATACTTATTCTGCAGAAAGAACCCAACAAATCCATACCACTCTTCGATCAAGTATTGTCTCATACGTCAATGATACCACTAGAATTGGCTCAAGAATGAACTTTGTCGCAATAAGTACTAAAACATCTTTTGGCCAAAGAAACTTTTATATCAGGCTCCACTTCTGTTTAATATTCTGCCAGATTACATAAAGTCTTCCAATTCATTAGCTAAATTTAAATAAAATGTTAAGATTTTTGTGTTGTCAGAGGATTGGCATACTATTTTTTCATCCTTGGCCTTTTTTAAATAATAAAAAAAATATATATTTTAAAATAATAAGATTTTTTTTAATAATATTTGTTTTTCAAATAAAAAGGTATATTATTTATGCATTAAACCGCTTACTCGTTAATACGGAATACTTTTTATCCAAACAGTTAGATTTAGCTTTATTATTACGAAAAGTGAGTATTTATGTCGGGGGAGACCAAAAAACATGCCAAAAATATGCAATTAACATTTTAATTTTGTTAAAATTAATTCACTCTCGCGGTAACGCCATTGTTTATCCATCGTTTTAATTTTAACATTTCATAGACAATGCTGCCAATCATAGAAAAAATATTTTTGCGTAAAACAAAGTGAATGTATCATTGACAAATTTGTACCTGTATTTATAACAGTAGAACATGGAAAGAAATGTATTAAAATAATTATACAAACCCGCTAGACAAACCCTGCGTAGCCAAACAAACCATTCAAAACCTGGGATGTTTTTTAAAAGTATGATGAAAAGCGAGTTTATTTTAGAGAATTTATCTTATAAGATTGGTACTTCCGATAAATGTCATATTTGATTGTCTATTACTTAAAAAAAGAACATTCCGTATTATCCATGCATCAAACTTCGACAACACGAATGTTCCGTATTATCCGTGAGGTGGACTAACTGCATATTTACCAAAGGTATATATATATATATTTTTTTTAAATAACTAGATTTTATTTGAGTTCCATTTGTCAAAATCGGAGTGTCACCCTAGTTGTTTTGAACTACCTTTGTTTCTTGGTGGGTATAGTAATTAAGGATTTGTTTTATGGTCTATATTGTTACAAATTACCCATCTGGTCACCAATATAATATTGTTATTTCTTACTTTCAGCATATAATATTTTAGTGTTTTGGATGTAGTGTTTTGTATTTTAGTGATTTGTGTGTAAATGCATCACTCAAATCTATGAATTTAACCTCAATACAGGCTGCTAGTCCTAGTGAGGTTAATATTTTTGTATGTAAAAAAAAATAAGAACACATGTAAAAAAAAAAAAGAAAAAAAAAGTGAAAATCTTTCTGTCTGACAATTTAAGCATATACATATCATTTAAAAGAGATGAATATGTCTTGACGAACTTACCGACATGCATAATATGATAAATAAAGGGAAAAATCTGAGGGAAGATCTTTTCAAAACCTATTTGATGATCTGATTTGAATATTCAAGAATAAGAAAGAAGAGGCTAGAAGAAATAAGTAGTGGCAGGAAAAACCAAGAAGACTCACAAAGCAAGAATAGGCAAGGGAAAATATGGAGAACCAAGAAAAATCAATAAGTTGCAAGAATAGGCGAGAAAGGCCACGATAAGAAAAAAGTCAAGATGAAGCAAGAAAATGTCAGCAGAGACTAGGAGAGCCAAGAAAAGTCAAGAGTAAAACAAAAAAGCAAGAAGATGAAGCAGAGACTACGAGATCCTAGAAGAGCCAAGAAGATGCAAGCTGAGACTAAAAGAGGCAAGAAGAAGTAAGAAGAAGCAATATGAAGCCAGAAGAACCAAGAAGCAGAAAAAGTGGCTGGTGGAAACTAGATAATGCAAGAAGTGGAAAGAAAATAATAAAAAAAGTCATGATGAAAAAATAATAAGCAAGAAGAGACTGGTAGAGGCGCAAAATTAAAGAAGGGAGTAGTTAAAAGCAGAAGAAGTGGGAAGCGAGAAACCAAAGCTCCATCATCTCCTTTATTCCTGCACCTACGTAGTGGTCGATTAAACTCCGCAAGAAGACGCAAGAAAAGCCAGACAAGGCAAGCCAAGAAGGGGGAATAAAATGCAAAAAGAGCCAAATAGAGCCAAGGAGAGACAAGATACGAGAAGACACAAGACAAGACGAGACAGGCCAAGAAGAGACTAGAAGAGACAAGAAGAGTCGGATAGAAGATTCAAGACGAGCCAAGAAGGGGCGAGAAGATGCAAGAAAAGGTAAGAAGAGGCAAGAAGGGCCAAGAAGAGACGATAAGGTCCCAGAAGATTTAAGAAAAGGCAAGAAGAGACAAGAAAAGCCAAGAAGAGTCGAGAAGAGAAGAAGCAAGAAGAGCCAAGAAGAATTGAGAAGAGACAAGAGGATTCAAGAAGAGACAAGCCAAGCTAAGAAGGGGCAAGAAGATCCAAGAAGAAGTAAGAAGAGCCAAGAAGATAAGATATGATACAATTGTACCACCTCAGCCAGGAGCACTCCTGTCCCGGTGAGACCGGTACACCAGGGGGCACTGATTTGTTAGAACTTGAAACAAGTGCTCTGAGGATAGGGAGGAGGTTGGAGTTTAATCCGGTATACATGGCAACCTAATAAGCCAATATTGGAATTTAAAAAGAAGGAAGGAAATTGAAAGGAAGTAATTAAAACTATAAAAATCCGAAAACTTCAATATCTAATATACTTCGACATCCAGAGAAGTATGAGATCCTGCATCTCAAAATGCAGGGAAAGATTGCCGGAAGACGGGGCCCTGGAAGAAGGAGAACCTTATGGCTGAAAAACCTGAGACAGTGGTTTGGCCAGTCTATCGTGGAGCTGTTCCGGGCCGCAGTTAACAAAGTCCGCATAGCCAACATGATAGCCAACGTCCGTTGAACGGACAGGGCACAAAAAGAAGAAGAAGGAATTTAGGATGGGCAGGAGTAAAGGAATGGATTGAGCGTTAATTTTTTCCCTTCCTTCTTCTTGCCTCTTCTCGTCTCTTCTCAACTATTCTTATCTCTTGTCTTGGCTCTTCCTGCTTCTTCTTGGATCTTCTCGTCTTTTCTTGGCTCTTCTTGTCTCTTCGTGGCTTTCTTGTCTATTCTCGCCTTTCCTTGGCTCTTAACGTCTTTTTTAACCTTATCTTGATTCACCTCCTCTTTTCTCATCTATTCTAAGCACTTCTGATACTTCGTCATTCTTATCGTCTCTTTTTGCTTCTTCTAGGATATTCCTGTCTCTTCTTGCCTCTGTTTATTTCTTCTTGGATCTTCTCGACTCTTCTTCGCTATTCTTAGCTCACCTTTGTTATTGTTGCATCCTCTTTCAAATTTCCACACATTGCTGGCTTGTTTCGGTTCTTCCTGCATGTTTTTGTATCTTATTGTGCCTTCTTGTTTCTTTTAGACTCTTATTGTATCTTTTTATCTCATCTCTTAGTGTTTCTTGCATCAAATCTCTTCTCGTTTCTTCTTGGTGTTTCTTACAACTTCTTGCGTAGTTTAATCGGCTGGTAAATATGGCAATACGGTCAGGAACACAGATTTTGATTGGAAGTTTTTTTCTGACTTCTGTCACTTCCTTGCCTCTCCTGAGCTTTTCTTGCTCATTTTTGTCCTCGTTTTGACGCTTTTTGGCTGTTTTTCGGCTGTTTCAGTCTATCCTAGTATCTGCATACATCATCTGGCTTCTACTAGCCTCTTCTTGGTTCTTCTGGCTTCAGCATGGTTCTTATCGCGTCTTTTCGCTTCTTCTGACGATAAAATCCCAGGAGAGATAGGAAGAAGCAAGAAGAGAGAAGAAAACCCACGAAGAGCCAACAAGAAGGTTCAAGAAGAGAAAAGAACAAGCAGCAAGAGCCGAGAAGAGTCAGGAAGATTCAAGAACCGGCAAGAGACAAGACGAACCAAGCAAAGGCGAGAAGATCCAAGAAGATCTTTGAAGATCCAAGTAGAGACGATAAGATCCCAGAAGAGACGAGAAGAAGCAAGAGACAAGAAAAGCCGAGAAGAGGCAAGAAGAAGGAAGGCATAAAGAAAAAAAAAGTCATAACGCTCAATCCTTTTCTTTATTCCTGCCCACCCTAAATTCCAATATTGGCTTATTAGGTTGCCATGTATACCGGTCGATTAAACTCCAACCTCCTTCCCATCCTCAGAGCACGTGTTCCGAGTCCTAACAAATTAGTGCCCCTCTGTGCACTGGTCTCACCGGGACAGGAGTGCTCCTGGCTGGGGGGTACAATCGTATCATATTTAATTCTACAATCGGGGTGCAGTTTCATAATGACTGAAAGTCTACGCCAACCTCTGGGAAAAACAAATAATTTAAAATACAAAAAAATAAAAATTTCTGATAAAAATGTAATTTTTCCATTATTTGAAAACTTTGTATTAGATATTCTTAATATAAAAACAAACATTTCTTCGTTTGTCCCTTATGAGCTCCTAAACCATTCATCCAATTGCTATGAAACTTTGGTGATTTGATGTGCGCATGCCTGCGATGGTTATGAAATTATTTCCCCTTACTATTTATCTGATTCGATGAAACTTTGGTGAGTTGTTGTGCGCATACCCAAAAAGATTTCTATATATATACTGTTGAGCTCTGGAGTTACGAAGTTCATATAAAAATTTTACAATAGGTGGCAAGCGAGTATTTTAAAGAGTGTGTGTATTTCATGTAGTTGAACGGAAGGGAGGGAAGGCGGGGGGGGGGGGGGGACGGGAATCTGGGAGGGGAAGGGAATGCAGGAGAAGAGGAGGCGGAAGGGGAACGGTGACGAATGGGAAAGTAAACGCAGGGAGAAAAGTGACATTGCATACATGCCAGGAACTCACTAGTTTTTTTTTTTTTTTTTTTTTTAAATTAACTCCACACAGGAGGCCCTGAGGAAAATGATTTCCCTCAGGGCCTATGTTATCTGGGATGCTGTGTGGAGGGTCTTTTTGAGGAGAGGAAGGAATGAAAATTGGTCTTAAAGAGACCCATGTTGTAGGAAGGAGGAAACACAGAGGCCGGCAAATCATTCCACAGCCGAGCTGTTGAACACAAGAACGAGTCGAAGAAACGACCCGTTCTCATGTGACAAATGTCAACCGTGTACAAATGTTGGGCACGCGTTTCCCGAATATGCACCGGTGCCGAAGGGATCAATGATGCTAGTTCCTCGGAGCATCTTCCATTGTAATACCAGTAGAACAAGGATAGCATTCCCAACCGACGCCTGTACTCTAAAGATTGCAATCCATTAAGATGGGAAAATCTATTAAACGGACCGCCCGTTTCGCACAGAGTCGAGGGTATTTTTCAGGTATTTTGGAGCTCCAGACCAGAGGTGGCTGCCAAATTCAACCGTGGGGCGCACTTGTGATTTGTACAGGGTTAGCAGTTGTGTACTATTAAAGTATCTGCGGGCCCTGTACAGTACGCCCAGTTTTTGGGAGGCTAACTTTACTCTGGCTTCGATGGAGCCCCCATACCTGAGCTGGTCACTTAGGGTTACACCAAGCATATCAATGGAGGGCCTGTTCGGAAGATTGCTTCCGTTGAAAGATACTAGATTTTCATTTCGTTCCCTTTTAGACGTAATCAGACAAGATTGGGTCTTTGAAACATTAAATTCAACGAGATTATTTTTACCCCAAGAGAAAACACTCTCGAGGTAACCATCCATTCTTTGCTTCAAAGCCCTACGAGCCGTTGGAGTTTGTGAGCCCTTTGGGGACATGTCAAACAAAAAGCTATCATGGACTGTAGTGTCATTCGCGTAACAGTGAATCGGTGCACATGACAAAAGGTCGTTGATGTGCAACAAAAACAAAGTCGGCGACAGAACCGATCCCTGTGGGACGCCAGCATTTATCGAGTGTGAGGAAGAGGTGAAACCATCGGCTACCGTCTGAATCGACCTCTCCCTCAAAAAGTCGGCAATCCACGTACACAAGGATGCGGGAAGTCCGTAAGAATGCAGTTTGTTGACAAGTCCTCGGTGCCAAACCCGGTCAAAGGCCTTGGAGATGTCCAGTGCAACCGTTTGGGTCTCACCGAAACAGGCATCGCCCCCAAACATGCGTCACATACGCGAGAAGATCACCGCACGAGTGGTTCCGCCGGAATCCGTATTGACGGTCGTTAATAATTTTGTTCTTCTCGAGGTATGTGAGCAGTTTGTCGTTGATCACACGTTCCATCACCTTAGACAGAACTGATGTGATCGCTATGGGGCGGTAGTTGGCCGGGTTGGAGCGGTCACCCTTCTTTGGAATAGGATGGATAACCGCTTTTTTCCAACCAGAGGGCACAGAGCCCGTCTTCAGGGACATTTTAAAAAGCTTCGTCAAAATTGGAGCTATTTCTGCAGCGCACCTCTGCAGTACCAGGGCAGGTATTCCGTCAGGCCCACTAGCTTTATTAACATCAAGCCCTCGTAAAACATGGAGTACTAGTTGGATACTACATGGAGTAGCTAGTATAATAATATAAAAATATAGGTTTGCCGACCACTGGGTTATAAATACCTAAGATTCAATAAATTAATGATGACACAAACAGCCTTACTAATAAAAAAAATAATTTACGACCGTTAAACGGTGTTTCTGTTCCACGCTGCGTAGAGACTGTACATTTTAATTCTGCAATGTTACTAATAAAATAATGACGGTTTTTTGTTGGCAGCATTGAACTTCGGTAGATTGATGCATGTTTTCCATTCATTCGCAGCAAAATTTTTGTTGTGATGTGTGGGTATTTTATGCGCAATTCATTTAATGTTTTTGAACATGATTTCAATTTATATATATATATATATATATATATATATATATACATCCCGCTATCATTGCTGCGTCTTCTAATGGTCCACTTTCATTCAATCCTGCGTCCGACCGTCATTCTGCGTCCGGTATACGGACGCAGGATTGAACACATGTAATTTCAAGTTTTCTCCACTCCTGTACCCTCATACAGTTCAAAAACGAAAATAAGCCAGACGCGGTATTGGTACCTAAATCAACTGAAATATGCTATTTTAGTTCAGTGCTTTGTCACCGAGCGGCGAGCCGCGGCGCTGCAGTAGACGAGCGTATATTTTTGGCAAAATATACGTTACATTGACTCGCGTATCGCAGCTCCTACATTTGGCAACGTCGCTTTTTAATAGCGTTTCTTCTGTTTCCTAGAACGACGAGAACAGATCGACGAGAGCACATTGCAAAATAAGATTTCATTAAAATTCACAGAGAAAAACTCGTAATCATAGTTTTGTCTAGAAAACGTGCAAATCGTCGAAATTATTGAGACAAATAAATGAATTCCAATGTACAAATGATGTTTCAAGCATTAAACCCAACCATTTTTGATTTATTCGTTGATTTTAATCAAAATTGGCGCCAAATATCACTCCAATAAATATGCATCTTGTCAAACATATATATAATAAATATGTTAACATCGCTAAAATATGCCGTTGTTAACCAAGAGTTTGTTGGTAATATTGAATTTGCTGAGCCTTTTATTTGAAAAGTCAATTGAAATTTATGGTTTAACTGCGAGTAATATTCAATTACGGCTTATTTCGAAAAATGAGGATAAAGTTGCCTAATCTAATTTACTAGAAATGGTATTTTTTCAAGTTCTTCTAAAGGTATTCAGAGACTGCCGTTGCACATTTATGAAAAATTCTGAGTTGAAATATGAAAATAAAACTATCAGAACTTGGTAGTTTATTATTATAATATTAAACCTAAATTTTTATTGTATAGTTAGTAAGTAGGAAAGGAATGCCGAGTTCTGTGAGTTTTAGTTAGTTTAGACGTACAAGAAAATCGAAAATTACTTTAACAATCAGGAACTGACTGCCTCCATGGTTGAGAGGTAGCGGATTCAAATCTCGGAGTGCGCAAGTAAAATTTTACTTGATTAATTTGTGTTATTTCAGAATATAAATATTCAGTATTAATAATTTGTAGTAACTTTTTCGGTTCGTACCAAAGTAGAAAACATTCCGAGTTTGGCCCCGGTGTAAGACCACCATTCAGAATTGAAACGTGGATTCAAATGGCTTAAGCCGTCTTTAGTGACAAGAGAGAGAATTACTGACGATGCTTTAAAAGGGAGATATCATGAAACAATTACAGTTAATACACGTAAGCGATTGTTCTGAAACATTTAATTTATTTAAGTTTTTATTCCAGCAAGACTGGGAGGGTAGTGCAATCCCAGTCTGCCATATTACATAAACAACTATAAAAGAAAAGAAAAAAAATAGTTTAAATATTAGGTAGGTACCTAATTAAAGCATAAAATGAAAACAAAATTCATCACACAAATAACAAAAAATAAGCATAAAATTAAAATAAATAATAAGTAGACAGAATTAAAAATAAAAAGATATTTTGGGATCGTCCATCATGGAGGTCGCCTCATCATCTGCATCCATCGCTCATTTAATGGGGAACTGAGCCACTCGGATGCAGCCACGACAATGATATTGGTTGAAGTCCGTATCCTGCTCCAGAAGCTGGCTAGTCGGTGGCGAAGTAGGGCTGGGAATGAGTGCACCCTCCCCTCGGTGAACATCGTGGAGGCACTGCAGAACCTCGGTAGTTGCATAAGTTGCCTGTATGCATTATTGAATAAAACACGACTCACTTCTAGGCATTTGAGTTAAGTATCATTTAAATAAGCAATGTGATTTTTTTTCATATTAATAGGATGTTAAATAACCGAACTGTGCGAGCTTTTTATAATTTTCTAAACATATGTACCTACTATGCATTTTTTTACAGAGGGATTATTTATGGCGTTGCTTCGTGAAATTACTATTTTCAAATAATTTTTACATATAATAAGTAAAATTATTTTGTACATTAGCTCCACACAGGAGGCCCTAAAGAAAATATTTCCCCTCGGGGCCAATTTCATCTTTGGGGATGCTGTGTGGAGGGTCTTTTTAGGAAAGGAAGGAGAGGAAGTTAGGTGTGAGGGGTGGGTAGAAATCTGGGGGTCAGTGTGACCAGGAATGACGGACGTATGGATATATCCCTCCTACTGTGGTACAAAATGATGTTCCGAGAGAGACCAACTGGAGAGTTCATAGGTCTCCCTCCACCAGTCTTTCCCAAGACAAAAGATAAACCTCACTCCAAGAACCCGGGAACTCCTGCTAAGTCAAAAGGCGTAGCAAGCCACTTGGGTTGCCCTGTGGCAGAGGTGTTGGTTATGTGTAGTAAAATGCTCCCGGGGCGGCGGTACCCAAACCCGCCTCCTAAATGAAAAATTATTAAAATGCGAAATATACCTACGAGATGAAGCATGAATGTGATCGACGACAAAGAGCGTTAAAATGTATGGGTTATTTTACCTCCACGCAGCACACTTTTTCATCTCATCTCGCCGACTAATAATATTTATTTGAACTGTAGTTAAACCTATGTTACATGTTCATTATTTATGTAAACCGTTCTCAAATTACGCATCCTTATCTTAAATAATCATATATAACTCAAAATAATTGTTTTGAGGCGATGTTTATGAAAGCATAATTAAATATTTCTGGGCAGATAAAACATTTATTGACTGTCAACGCCGGTCGGGCTTCTTTACGTCTGTTAGCGTTTGATTTTTTTTGTATCCCATTAGGTATTAAATTATTTTAAACCTACGCTCCGATATTATGAGCGTTTTTCCTTCCCTTTAGTTTTCTTCGGAAAGTTCCTGGCCATAAATAGATAAATATTTGTATTTCAGAAATAAGTCATCATTCTTGAATCGAAATGAAAAAAATGCTCTAATTTATGACTACCGATGCCAGATTGGTAACACTTCGACGTTAACATATTCATTTCCTCTCCTCAAAAAGACCCCCTATACGACAAATTTGAAGATAACAAAGGCCCTGAGGAAAATTATGCTCCCCTGTGCAAATAATATATAAAGATACACTAACAAGAAACGAATACGCGGTCGTTTTATACGTGTACACCTAATTTAAATGTTTTATTTTTTCATAATTTAGAGTACCAAATGTCTAAATAGTATTTTTTTAAACCAGTTTTTCAAACTTCACATTTTTTTTTTCACGATGCATTTCATATTTAAAAAAAAAACTTTTTTCGGTACATGCAATGGACAAACTCTTAAATAACCGGATTTTTTTACAATAACTTTTTTCTCATTAATTTGGAAGGCGGGTATGGGTACTGCCGCCCAGGGAAGCATTTACTGGATAATCAAAACCTCTGCCGAAGGCCACCCCAAGTGGTTCGATACGTTTTGTGACTTAGCAGGGGTGCCCGGGTTCAATGGGAGAGGTTTGTCTGGATCTTAGCGGCGGATGCGTGCTTCCACCAACTGCTGGGAGACACTGGTTTAGGAAGACATTTGACCTCTCTAGCAGGACTCTATCGGAACATAGGCTTGCACCGCAGTGGGAGGGATATATTCATACGTCCCGTAAGATACGATAATACACAATTACAATAATTGTAAGACCCTCCAACATCCACATCCACTCCAGCATCCCCAAAGATGACAGGCCCTGAGGTGAATTATTTTCCTCAAGGCCTCCCGCGGGGAGCTAATTTAATACAATGTTTTTATATTTTTAAAATGAGTCTCCTGTTTTTTTGAATGATAATAATAATAATAATATAATATTATATTATAATCATTATCATTTTAATTTTTCTTCTCCGTTTTATTTTACTTGAATCATTTTTATTTTACTTCTTCAAACAAAGAATTTTTTTTGTTACATATCTACATTAAACATTTAAAGTTCTTAAAAAAATATGTTATTTTTTAAGATAATATCTAGACGTGCCCTACAACGAAGTGCAAATCATATGGAATTCCCTCGATAGAAAAAAATCGAAAATTATGCTCCGCAAATTAATATAAACACGTTCATTTCACTTATTTTAGAAGTTATATGTATGAAAAAATTCACAGTGTACCTTTAAATGCTACTTAGATGTTCTCCGTGAGATTTTTGCTCTATTTTAAACGAGTTGTGTTTTATTAAACGTTTTCACCCTTTTCACTTCAATTTTTTCGTTTTAAATATTAACGCGCTCTCTCCAACATTTTCAACTACATATCTGCTTCTTTTTGAGCGGGTATATGGCGCCTTAAACAATCGTTATACATTCATATTTGACAGTGTTAAGAATTTTTATTTCGATGATCAATAAAATTACGACACAAAAAATTATATGAAAGTATTGGCCAGAAAAAATTAAATAAAATCACTGTGTCCAGTCTTCTTGCCACAAAAACATGCCTGTTTCGCAAGTCATGGGTCGAGTTTCATGGGACATTCTTTACGCTCCAGATTTTTTTTTTAAATTAGCTCCACACAAGGGGCCCCGAGGAAAATAATTTCCCTCAGGGCCTATGTCATTTTAGGGGATGCTGTGTGCGAACCACTTGGAGTGATCTATGGCAGAGTTGTTGATTATCCAATAAATGATTCCCGGGGCGGCGGTACGCATACCCGCCTCCCAAAATATCTGTACTAGGCTGCATTTTCATGCGTGTAACACGAATGACACAAACCACGAATTGTGGGAAAGGAATGAAACAACAGCAAACGGCGCGAAACGCCACTTGCAGATACTCCATTCCTTTCCCAAAATTCGTGGTTCGTTTCGCGTTGTTACACACATGTATGCTATCATACTTGTAGGTGCTAGGTACCTAATATATTAAATAATGTGTTAAAAGTATTTTTGAAGTGAAAACTTCTATAGCATTGTTGTAATTTGAAACTCGATGAAACGAAAAGTAACGACAGTAAAAAGAGACCATCTATAGGATTTGTTATGTAAGAGAATGAGATGGTGTAATCGGTTTCTTCTTTGTGTATTGCTTCGTAGCCTATCGGTCTCCTATTTGTGCGTGCGCCGTAGCCTCCTCAATCTTGTCTTCTGAAGGTTTCACTTCTACCGCATGTGAATTGCATACTCTGACTTTGTTTTTAATTTTTAGATAATATTTTTTATTTTGTTGGTAGGTATAAGTAAAACAAACGCGAAAAAAGACTATGTACGCTAAATTGACGTTAACCCTTCAATTATTTTTGTGTTTTCTACAAACCATTAGATATTAAATGGCAAAAAAATACTAGAAATGAGTGACTTATTGTTCCGAAGTTTCTTTATAATTAATAGGTTACATAATATTTCTACTGATAATCGTGTTATTTTAATAATTACCCACTAATATTCAGAGTTAATTCTTTAAAACTACATAAAATTAACAGATTTTATTTTATTTTTATACTAGCATACCCGGCCACACGTTGTTGTGGCTAACGAAACACAACGCCACTACCTAACCTTTATAAAATCCACACTACCCGCTTGCCAACTGCCCGCTGTCTAAATTGAATATTTGAATTTCTCGGCTTTTCTCTATTATAATAAGCATGTTTTATACATGTTAATCTTACTCTTGAATCACTCTATTTATTGGTGAAAACCGCATAAAAATCTTTAAAAACCGTTTAAAAGATCTATGCGCACATACATTTTGAGCGACTTCATTTTGTACGTATTGATAATATATTTAATTTATTTTTGTTCTTGCTTATTCATCAATAGATTTTACGTGCGCATTGCCGCCGAGTTGGTTAGATTCCGCAACATATGGGCCAGTCGTATTGGCGCCTTCATATTCTATTAATACCTTTAAAGTCGTTTAACCAAAAACTTGAATGAATAAATGGCAACGTTGCAAGACGTCCGTTTGTCGTCAACATGAAAATAAATATATAATTGGACCCTACATTGTTTACAAAATGAAAGAAAGAATATGCAGGACGCCTCACTACATTAAATATGAAAGGAGTTCAGATTGGTGAGACGTTAAAGGGCGTTTTTTTCGTTTTGTATATTTTTAAATTAATGTTTTTCAAAAATTTAAATACCTAGCAACAACCAAACACTTAAAATATAGTATATACATTAGTTAAAACTATGTAAAATCGAGTCCTTCAGATAGACGCACTAATGTCGATCCGATGAAAGGACGCAGAAATGATAGCGGGATGTATATATATATATATATATATATATATATATATAAATATATACATATACAAATATAAATATATACAAATATAAATATATTTGGTACATATACAAATCAAACACAAACAATTTACATATCACAAAAACTAATAATAAAAACAATTTTAAAAAAACCCTACTCATATTCGTCAGAACTTTTATTCAAACAATTTAAAGTCAGAAAATTAAGTGCATTATACTTTTATCATGCAACATTACAAATTTATAAAGATAATATTAAAAATCAAGTTGCACCATTTAAAAATAACAGAAGTCTTAGACAAACATCAATACTTCCCACTCCAAAATGTAAAAAAAAAATTGGACAATTGAGTCATAAATATCTCGGAGCAAAATTTTTTAATTCATTACCAGAAAAAATTAGAAACATGAATACCAATATAAAAATTTTTAAAACTCACCTTAAAAATTATACTGAAAACTTCGTTTAAATGGTAATTTAAATGTGATATAAATAAACTGAATGATATAAAAAAAGCAATACAATAACACCCCCCCATACACACAAGCCTTGCTTAATTATGGGGGTACATCAAATATATCTACCATGTAATTAAATACTGTATAAAATTTATTTGTAATTTATGTACCTTCTATTACTAATAAAATAAAATAAAATAAAAAAATTTTAATTAACCAATTCACTATTATATTAGAGAACATGTCCTTTTCTCATAAATCTGGCCCTCGCACTGGAAACTGCATCCATATTTTTAGAGTCCCGTCATCTGTGTGTCACTCTCTAACATCTCGCACCAAACTTGCTATAGACTGGGTAGATAGCTTGAAATGTGGCCATTGTCAACTATATGGCCACACAGCTTCGAAGTGCCAAGCAGACTCACCCACCTGTCCCCACTGTGCCAAAATTGGCCACAACCGTGATGCCTGCCCCAAAAAGGAAAAATCTCCAGTATGTGCTACCTGCACCTTCTTCAGAAAACCGGCTTCCCACAAAACTGGAGCTCAAGACTGCCCCGCCCGCCAAGCTGCTGAAAGACGTGAACTTTCTCGGATAAATTTTTTAGGTTGAACCTGAATAATCGTTCTGAGAAAAATTCCTTCTCAATGTATTATCAAAACGTTTGTGGCCTAAATACGAAACTGAACATTATTCGCTGTAACGTCAGTGTATGTAATTACAACTTTATATTTTTAACCGAAACATGGCTATCTGAAAATGTCTCATCTGCTGAACTTGGACTTTTTGACTAGAACGTTTTCCGCAGTGACCGTTCTACTTCTTCTGTTAAGTGTAAAGGAGGTGGAGTGATGATATGCGTAAACAAAAAATACCCCTGCCATATTCTAGAAACATTTAACAATGTTTCTGATCAATTGTTCCTGTGTGTTCTACTTGGTACCAAAAAGCTTGTACTTGGTTGTGTTTACATTCCTCCCTCCTCTTTGGTAGAAGTCTATAAGTCACATACTGCTTCAATTGAACATGTGTCTAGAAACGCTGATTCCCTATTTATTTGTGGCGATTATAATTTACCTAAAATATTATGGCTGAATGACGATCAAGGTGTCAAAACTCCTTCTAGTAATCTTTCTCCACAAGCTGTTGAAATTGTAATTTTTTTTTTGCCTATTTGAATATGTTTCAAGTAAATCCAGTCACTAACTATCTAGGCTCTTGCCTGGATTTGATTTTCACTAGCATACCAAATGTCATAGTAAGTGAAGCTGATGTTTCTTTGTTACCTTTGGATAAATATCATCCACCTCTCTCTATTAGCATTACACATTTTTTCAAATTTGATTCCTTGAAACCAAATGTCTCTTATCACTACAAATATCTTAACGGCGACTATTTTAATATGAACAAATATCTATCCCAGATTGATTGGTCGACACTATTTTTAAATTCTGATATTAATGACGCTGTACTTAAATTTAATGAATGTGTATCACATGCTGTAGAATTGTTTGTTCCTAAGGGGTGTTACTCTCAACCCAAGTTTCTAAATTGGTTTAGCACGAAACTTAAACAGTTAATAATTGAAAAAAAGAAGACTCATAAATTATTTAAAGACACTGGGAACTTAAGCTTTTATCATAAATTTTCTCAATTAAGGGAACTGTCCAAAATCGAATCAGCCAAATGTTATAAATATTTTGTAGACGTTACAGAGACAAAGTTACTGCAAAATCCTAAACAATTTTGGCAATTTGTTGTGCAAAAGCGTACTGATAATGATCTTCCTTCAAGTATGTATTATTATGAAACTCATTGTAAGCGACGTTTCCCGCCACTCACATAGACTGTAAAATAGGGGGGCTGGGTAGTCCTGGGTAGCCGCCAAGATGCTCGTCAATAAAACCCCGGTGATGGCCCACAAGAGGAAGAGGCAGCGTCCAAGGGGGGCAGAAATGAAATCCAAGTTTTCAAGTCAAGTCCGGGGAGAGGTCCAAGGGCCAGGCAGAAGAGGCGAAGAAGTCTGAATGCCTGATGTTCCCGGGGTACCTCTCTATTTATAGCCCGACCCCCTGCTCTCGCCGCCGGCGCGGGCGGGCCCGAAATTTTTGCCCACTTTTCCGGCGGTCCGAGTTTTGGCGGGCCGTAACCTCTGCTGTGTGCTATACAGCAGAGTTTGCTATTGTCTCAGCTCTTCCCCTTATCCTTCTCTTATGTCCGACCCCCATGACCTTTCCCTAGTAATTTATTTAGATTTATTAAAGCATGACAAATAATTTTCATCGGGGTCCCTGCACCCACATTTAGTCAGGGAAACTTAAATATCTAACTTATAACTAGTTGTACATTTACAAAAGATATTTATTCATATAAAGGAGAGTCCGGTCTATCTCTCTTTTCATTTATTCGGTGATAGATTAGACCGAACTCTCATAATTTGATAAAACATTCAAAACCTTCCTTGCATTTTTGATTACAAAATACCAGACGGAGCGTTCCTATTGGTCCGCCCGGTGGGTAGGTGAGGGGAAGGGTAGGGAAGCGGAGCCCGCCCGTCCCCGCGGGTAGATTTCGCCACCCGGGGTGGGCAACCAGTGGCGGCGGAGAGATCGAAAAACGAGAGTTGACTCAGCAAAAGCCTGCTCCCGCCTTCGACCTCTCTAGAGGGCCCGTTTTGGGTGAAGGAACTTGTCTTTATTAATTCAAAACGGGGTACATTATAATTGTAAACATAATTATTATCATATCATCTTTGCTTCTAACCCTTAGGCCTACGTTATTTAAGAAGACGAGGACGGCCTGTGAGGGAACTCATCCTCGTCTTCGTTTACCAAATATATTTAACTTTTTAAAATAAAGGAAGAAGACGTCCGGAAGGGAATCGTCTTTCCCTCGTCGTCCCGTCCGGTACACTCATGCTACTAACGGCCATGACATCGCCAACCTTTTTGCCAAACACTTCTCCTCTGTATATTCTGATGCATCATGCAACATCCCTCCACTTAACTATGACTATAATATTGACTTAAATGATTGCCAAATTACACTTAAGGAGGTTTAACAATCCTTAAATAATCTCTCTAACGAAAAAAGTACCGGACCTGATGGCATTCCAGAAATCTTGCTAAAAGAATGTAAATATACACTATCTAACCCAATTTGTATGTTGTACAACTTGTCACTTTCATCTGGAACATTTGCTGACTCATGGAAAATTTCATATATTCAACCCATTTTTAAGTCCGGAAACAAGTTGAATATTGGAAATTACAGACCGATATCAATTATATCTAATATTCCAAAAATATTTGAGTCGATAATTACAAAGAAAATTACTACTGTTTTCAAAAGTGTTCTAATTGAGGAACAGCATGGATTTAGATCGACGAAATCTACAACAACAAATTTACTTTCCTTTACAAGTACCATTGTGAAAGCCTTAGAAGATAACACTCAGGTTGATGTCCTATACACTGACTTCTCCAAAGCCTTCGACAAAGTTAATCACCGTATCCTCATGGCCAAACTTTATGCTAAAGGCATTAGAAACCCTTTGTTATCATTCTTTCACTCTTACTTGACAGATAGAAAACAAAGAGTTAAAATAAATAACTTTGAATCCTTTAACATTGATGTAACTTCCGGCGTTCTCCAAGGAGCCCATTTGGCCCCGCTTCTTTTTAACCTTTTTATTAATGATATCACTAAAGTTTTTTCTCACACACTTTTCTGGCTATTTGCTGATGATAATAAGATTCTTAAGATTATTAAATCCCACCTTGACTGTTTACTATTTCAACTTGATATTGATTCATTTAACGATTGGTGCAAAATTAACTGCATGGAACTTAATGTTGATAAATGCAAAATCTTGTCCTTTTATAGAACCAAAAAACCTATTCAGTTTGATTATAAACCAAATAGTGTTTGTCTATCTACTGTCACATCTATCAAGGACCTTGGGGTCACTCTAGACTGCAAACTTTCTTTCCGTGATCACATTAATAATATTGTAAATAAATCACTTAAACTACTCGGCTTCATTCATAGAATTACCTCTGACTTCAAACATATAAGTACACTTAAAACTCTTTACTGTTCGCTAATATGCTAGTGTCATTTGGTCTCCTTTCTACGCTGTCCACATTTGTCACATCGAATCCGTACAACATCGTTTCCTAAGAGTAATTGCTTGGAGGTTGGGTCTTGAAAGAGGCAAGTACTCATATGATGAAATTGAACACATTTTAAACATGTCTTCTTTAGAAAGACGTAGAAAGGACTCTGATCTAATTTGCATATTTAAAATTATCAACAGTATTACTGATACACCTGCATTGTTACAACTCATCCAGTTTAACATCCCTTCCCGTAGGCTTCGAAATAATGAATTGCTGTTCCTCAATCAACATTCTACTAATTACGGATACCATTCTCCCTTATCCAGAATGTCGAGACTTGTCAACGCAAGTCAAAGCATTGATTTTTTTGGTGTAAAACTAAATGACTTTCGGCAGTCGATACGCAATATTTAAATGCTTCTTCATGCTTTGATTTGTAGTGTCTCTATATGTACTTTTTATATTTTATATTGTCATTGCTATTAATTTTTATGTGCTCTCCCTTCACTGTCATCTCTATTTTTTTATTTGTGTTATTATTATGTTTTCAATGGACTGTTGTCCGTAAATTAATAAATAAAATAAAATAAAAAATAATAATAATAATAAAAAATTGAACATAATCTCTACATATTATAAATTAAAGTCCCCCGCGTCGTCTGTCTGTTCGCGATAAAATTGAAAACTACTGAAGGGATTTTCATGCGGATTTCACCAATAGATAAGAGTGTTTCGTGAGGAAGGTTTAGTATGTAATTTGTCAAGGATTTGTGTAAATTGGTTGAAACATAACAATAATTGTTAGAAGTGTTGGAAAAAGTCAAGCCGCCCGGTAGCTTTCATCGAAAACGCTGTCTAATCCTTTTGGGATGTAACAAAACAATGCATGGTGGGATATTCCACTTTTATAGATCTACGAAAAAGTCCGCAAAGGCATATATCTATCTTTTACGGATAGCTTACTATACCCATTCTATCTTCTAAAAAAATGGTCACGTACATTGCGGTAATTGAAAAGTTATTTAGACGGATACAGTATTAATCCTGATTAACTTAAATATGATAGTTACCCCAAGCATTTCATGCACATTATTATAATCTTTCACACCATCTCTATGTATTATAAATTAAAGTCCTCCGCGACATCTTTCTGTCTCTTCGCGATAAACTCAAAGACGGCGGTTGTTATAAAGGTTGGATAACCATCCAGTAGATGACAATGTGTTTTATTAGCCGCAGCAACGCGTGGTCGGGTCAGCTAGTTACTAATATTTATGTTATTTTTGTCAGTTTTAGTGCTTCAATAATGCCATGTTGTTAATTAAACTTTGTTAACATAAAAATATAGGTTATTTCAAATAAATTAATTTTTATACTCTCGAGTTTAATAAAACTTCCATAAAAGTAATGTTATTTAATATCCATTATGCGCACCTCTATTTGTGACTTTAGTGCTCGCGCGCTCTACATAATATGTAGAACACTTTTACTCTAAGGGTTTTTACAGGAAAGTTTTCATAAACAGAAAAAAACGATTGTCATGTTTTCAATAAATAAAATCTTAAAATCAAAATTTGAAATCAGACTTCTTGAAAAACTTTAAATTATTTGAAAAAATTTTTGTTCTTTATCTTCTAGTTTTCATTTTTTTATTCACTCATGTCTTCCACCTCCATTTCATGATTTTTAGTGCAGTCCGGACATAGAAGAACCCGATGGTCTGAACAAATCCACTTATTACATGTGTAACACTGTTTCCTAGTGGACTTATTGCGTGCTCTGCCACAGAAAAAACATGAGAAAAATGTCACGCGAGTGGTCGCATGCTCTACTTTTGTAGAAATTCACTTTTCGTGCGTAATTTCTCCGGCATGCAGTCGCGTCGGTCGCCGCAAGGATACTAGTTATGTTTATTATCTAGTTGTAGAGGAATACTGTAAGTGTGTGCGTGAGTGACTTTCAATTCGCGTTAAAATTCTACGAAATGCATGTATGTTCTACAATGGTAGAATGCGCGACTACTGGAGTGTTAGTAACATAAATAGCTTGTGCGTGTGAAAATAAATACCAAATTCTAAATTGTCTGTTGATGGTGTTCAAACCAGACAATTTCAACAATTTTCAGAGGATCCTAACTCCTATAAGAAGTAACTTATTAAAAAAGCAAAATGTACCGACAACCTGTTATATTAAAAAAAAGTTTGCATTTTGTTTTGCACTAGTGAAATACAGAGAGGAAATTGGGAATACGTTTGTATGGACAAAATGTTGCCTGGTTTCCTCTTAATGCATACTTCAGCCAAATTATTCTTCAAAATGGGAGCTGCTCAAATTAATTTTATGAAGAATTGATTTGATTATTTTCCTTGAGAATTATGGTGGCCCTCCGTGAAATCAAAGAATTTCTTAAAGAATCGGGTTTCAAAGCACAAATTCCTATCTTAATTTAATTTGGACATATGATTGGCATTTTTAGCGCATATTTGGATAATCAAAACCTGAAAAGCTAGTCTGCCCCTGGTCAAGGAGCAATGCACTCCGCTGATGATAAAATGCAACAAAAAGGTTAAAAGGAACCCACGGCTTGAAGTTTAACCTATTTTAAAAGTTGAAACTTAGTTTATGCAAATATGAATTTTTTAAAACGTACAGAGAAGCATAAGTCTAATGTTGTACTCAAAATCATGAATAAACAATGGACTCCAATAAAAGTACTTATCGAAAATGACTTGTGTTCAGTATCAAAATGCTCACTTTATTGAAGAAAGAAATGAACCATTGACCCATGAAGTGTGATTTATTCACTAAGCTGGTTCATGATTCAACTTGAACAACGGAAATGTACATTGAGCACCAAGTCAATATAATATACTTATACTAAAGAAATCTGTTGTAAGTGCCACTACTTACATGCTTTTTATATTTTTATATGTTCTGCAAAAATTATAAAACAACTCAGTCATCGTGACCCTGATGCATAAACTTGTAACTATTGTAGCAGAGTTACTTTATCGTGATGAAATATGTATTGTATAATAAGATTTGTGTTCACTTTACATAATAATAAAATGTTTTCATATTCACAGAATTTTTATTTTTTTTTAATTTGTAGAAACTACAAATGTTTAAAATAATATATTTGTCATTTTCGTGAAAAATTTTTGGGTAATTATTAATATTATTATTTATTTTTTTACTTGAATACACAAGATTACCAACTGCTCCCAACCGTCTGGGGCAAGTGAGACTATGGCATCTCTAATTGGGGTACATTGTGAGGCTGAAGGCAGTGAGAAGGAGAAGGAGATGGAAAGAGGGAGATGGGAAGTACCTGGCTTCAGATCTAGTCACCAAACACAGCGAAAAGCCATTTTAAGCAATGTTTCAATTCTGAATGGTGGTCTTACTGATAGTATCTTCCACTCTGGAACATACATTATTTTAAATAACTAAATTGTGAAATAACACAAATTAATCAAATAAAATTAACTTGAGCACGCTGGGATTTGAACACGCAACCTCTTGATTGCTAGTTGAGAGCTTCACCCTTCGACCACGGAGGTCGTCAAAATTACGCCGTGTTGCACTTGTGTATGTACATAGAAGTGTTGTGTTGCAAGCGTTAAAACTCTGAGGGCCAGTATTTCAGTATAATATTTAGTGAAATTAACGTGAATTTCGGTGTTTAGTTTAGTTAGCTTAATTTTTTAGGTCAAATTTATTGACAATGTACTTTATTTTTTAAACTTAGGATCCATACATTGTCGTTGGGCGCGTAATGAAAAATAAAAAACAACTAAAAATGAATACGGAATCAGAAAAAGTACAAAGTACAGGGAAAATCAGGGAGAAAAATAGATCAGTAAAAAAAGTTTATTTCACATAATTTAACAATATTTTACTATCTAAAATATATTTGTTGCCAACTGGCTAGATTCAATAAAGCAATACTTAGTTGACACAATGTGACTGTTTCATTTGAAAATTGTAAATATTAAAAAGTTCATACTAATAAAGTAATTTTGAAAGCGCCTTATCTATGGTCTGCAGTATTCAGAGTGACTAGCAGTACTATAAACCAACATGGAAGGCCATATTGGAGGTGACATATACCCGCAATAGAATGAGGTGGTAGGTAAAGGGTTTTAAAATTATTTCGAAGGCCCTTCACTTCATCTTATATATAAAAATGAATCGTTAAATGTGTTGCTAAGCGCAAATCTCGAGAGCAGCTGAACCGATTTCGCTAATTCTTTTTTTAGAATATTCCTTGAAGTACGAGGATGGTTCTTACGGAGAGAAAAATTGAGAAAATTGCATAATTTCAGAAAACCTAACGACTATCGCACGTTTGACAGTTTACGTGTTTGAGAATGACATTTTGCAAAACAATAATTGTTAAATCAGGATTCTATTTTTGAAAATCTTTAAGTTGATAAATTTATAGTAGGTACTCCCCTAATAGTTTGAATCGAACCAAGAATTTTAGATATTTTAAATAGGTACCTATGTTAGGTACCAAATTTAATATACATGAAAAATGGAAATTTGAATAAAAATTGTAAAAGGCGGCACGCGGGCTGTTTAAAAACTGAATGTACTGGGATTGAATATATGAAACGCGGGAGGAGGGTTAGCGGGAAAGGGAAGAGGGAAGGCGGGGAAGTGGAAGGGGAACGCGCGAGGGGTAGGGGACGTGTGAGGGGAGGGGAACTCGGGAGGAGGGTTCGCGAGACGGGGGAAGGCGGGGGAAGGCGGGGGAATGGAGTGGGGAGAGGAAAGGTGGAGGTGACGGAGTGGGAACGCGAGAGGGAAAGAGGACGCAGGAGAAGGGGAGGCGGAAGGGGAACGGGACGAATGGGAAAGGAGACTCAGGGAGAAACAATTTCTTTATTAAATGGCATAGCAACGCATGCCGAGACCAGCTAGTTAATTATAAATGATCATTCAATACTAAATGACCCGTGAAAAATCACTGGGAATAATAATTCGAATTTTGAAAAAGACATTTAAAATAATTTTCTGTTAAAATATTATATTATACCTATGTAGGGACACTAGATTGTCTGAATTTGTTCAAACAGACTGTTCCAATTTTGAAAATGACAAATTAAACTAATACTTAAACTCAAAGCAAATTCGAGTTCTAGAGTTCATTGAACCGAAGTTACACACACACACATATAATATATACAGGGTGTAACAGGACATACTCCAGGGATTTTAACCATCGATTCCTGACATTATTTGGAGTAAAAAATTAAAATGAAATTTTGGTCTCCGGTGATATTTTTGATGTTTTGTTTTATTTATTTTTTCTACAAAAACATTAAAAAATGGTAGGCGTTGGACAGTTGGAGGCGGGCTGAGGGGTTGGTTGGTTACTCGGCTGAGTGACCAATGACAACAGGCGGAAGAATTTTTTTGTTTGAATTTGTAAAAAAAAAATTGAATAAAAAAAAGTCATAAAAAAAGTCACCGGAGACCAAAATTTATTATTTATGCATTAAACCGCTTACTCGTTAATACGGAAAACTTTTTATCCAAACAGTTAGATTTAGCTTTATTATTACGAAAAGTGAGTATTTATGTCGGGGGAGACCAAAAAACATGCAAAAAATATGCATTTAACATTTTAATTTTGTTAAAATTAATTGACTAGCGCGGTAACGCCATGTTTATTCATCGTTTTTATTTTAACATTTCATCAATGCTGCCAATCATAGAAAAATTATTTTTGCGTAAAACAAAGTGAATGCATCATTGACAAGTTTGTACCAGTATTTATAACAGTAGAACATGGAAAGAAATGTATTAAAATAATTACACAAACCCGCTAGACAAACCCTGCGTAGCCAAACAAACCATTCAAAACCTGGGATGTTTTTTAAAAGTATGATGAAAAGCGAGTTTATTTTAGAGAATTTATTTTATAAGATTGGTACTTCTGACAAATGTCATATTTGATTGTCTATTAGTTAAAAAAAAAACATTCCGTATTATCCGTGCATCAAACTTCGACAACACGAACGTTCCGTGTTATCCGTGAGGTGGACTAACTGCATATTTACCCAAAATTTTATTTACATTTTTTACTCCAAATATGCTCAGGAATCGGTGGTTAAAATCCCTCGGGTACGTCCTGTTACACCTGTATATATTTTTTTAAGAGCGGAGACGGTTTACATATATATAGTTCCCGTGAGCATTCAGGCCATAGGCCCATTGTGCTATCTCCTATTTTACCTCATTCCTTTGACAGTAACCCAGTCCCTTTTATAAAGTTCACCAGGATTGTCATTGGAAATGAAGCTATATCTTCTGGTTCGACAACGTGTATTCCCAGGTCTCATTCTCCTCTTCACTCCTTGTTGATTTCCCGAGGGCCCCACGAGGGAAGAGGGCTTCATCTCTCCTCTCCACTCCTTATTTCCCTGAAGGCCCTACATGGGAAGAGGACATCATCTCTCCTCTCCACTCCTCCTTGGTTCCCTAAAGGCCCCGCGCTGGAAGAGTGCCCTCCCCCTTGGTTCCCTGAAGACTCCACAAGGGAAGAGTTCATGGAGGTGGCCTCAGCTCTCCTCTCCATGGCTTCTCCTCTTGGTTCCTCCTGCAGGCCACAGGAAGGAAGTCCACAGAGGTGGCCTCAGCTCTCCTAGGTTCCCAAAAGGCCCCTAGTTTTCGAATGGTTCAATTTTTGGTCCTACGAGTGGCCAGGGAAAAAGAAGGTCCACTCCAGCAGAGCCCCCAGTGCTGGAGTAACTAAATACTCCAAGATGCGACCTTGTTTCTCGGAGGCACCGTTCGTGACACTGTTCCCCAGGACATTCAGCCTAAGCACGGTAGCTCACCTTGGCTTGGGATGGCTATTGCAGGTTTGTGTTTCCACTCCCTGAGCGATGGAGTCGCCACACTCGTTTGCAGTGGCGTAGCGAGGGGGGGGCGGTCCGCCCGATAGGGGGGCGACACTCGACCGTGGAAAAAAATTACGAAGAATATTGTCACCAAAGTATCGTATACATGAACACGGCCTGTTATCTTTTTTCATATGTTCCCCGTGGAGTGCCCCGAATTTTGCTAGTTTTGTCTTTTTTTAGGCGAACATAGCCTATATTTGTGGAGAGATCTGGAATCTCTAGCCACCCCCCAGGATGGATCAATTTTATGAAGTCAAAATTAGTGCTTTTGAATTTTTTCTCCTCAAGTCAACTCTAATATAGGAGAGGGGGGGGGAGGGGGGGGGAGGGGGGGGGGGGGGTGACACCAAGCCCCGGGGGGTGACATCGGCCCGGGGGGTGACATCGGCCCCGGGTGCCACCCATGCTAGCTACGCCACTGCTCGTATGCTATCACACACACATAACCGAAATCAGTCTTTTTAATTGCTTACATATCGGAACACCTCAAATCTAATTACTCTGACAGCTTATATTATATTCATATTTTAAGAACACTAAAACTTCAATAACACAACATACTTACATCAAAAAACTGTTTCTGACCTGATCTTGAAATCAGTGGTCATAAACAACCATTGGTACAACGAAAACAGTTTCAGCGCGCATCTCAAACTACCTTAGTTTGCGTAAAATCGTGGCTGGTAGGTTTTCTCTTTTCTGTAAATTGGCCAAATTTGTGATTTACGCGCAGTGATGGATTGCCAGCGAAGAATACATGTCAATTTACCTTTACAATTAATCTTTATATAATTTCATTGTTATCTATTTTTCACCTTTAGCATTATTTTGGCTTTATTGTGTATTGTTTTTGTTCGATTTTTATTTTACTTTGAACTATAATTAAACAGGTGCATTTAAAGATCAGAGTTGGTGTACACATCCACTTCTTACTTTGCTCCCTCGATTGCCTGCGAATACTACCCCTACAAGTGTTCAAAACTGATTTTATATTCGAAATTTTTTTTTCATTCTTTCAATTGTGTTCAGTTACCATGTTTAAATATTCATAATGATACAATAAACATAAGCAATATTATGTTAATATCATGAACACGTGCAGATCATAATGACTGCTCTGAATTGTAATTTATGATAAAAAAATCAAATTTTGTATTCAATCAAAATATTTAATTTATTTATTAATGACTTATTTTGTTGGTGTTAATGTGCGATAGCTGTTTCACCCATCGAAGATATTATTAAACTCTAATTTGAACTACACCAAATGTCAAAGAGAGGAGATTTTGACCCACACCTGCGTAACTTATAAATCGTGGGGTTATTGCTGCATCTAGGTAACTCCTAATCAGCACTCTCGAGGTACAGGCAAAAACCATACTTTTATTTGCTTACGCAATGTCACAAACACATAATATGCATTGTGGATTGTGGCATACGTGAGTGAGGTAATAAAGTTATGGTTTTATGTATAACTCAAAAATGCTGATTTCGGAGTTACCCATTGTTTATTTATTTTTAACTTAATGAGCAAAACCTCAAATTACAATATTTTAATTAATGAAGACAATATTAGAGAAATTCTATCGAAAATCTTTTGATGATTTTCGATTGAGTTTCGCTACTTATTTGTTGTAATTACCTTTCGTAATGTTGATTATAATTCTAAAACACCATTAATTGGCATTATCAAAGTACATTAGATTTGCCTTATCAGCAAGAAATTGCTATAAAACTTTACCTAGCATTGTTTAATTAGCAATAATTGATGTAAACTCTACCTAAAGGCCGGTACAAATGACTAATTTGCCCGGTGGTTTTTAAGAAAAAAAACGTGGGAAGGGGTCAAACATTAGGCTTGACATAAGGAAAGGACGGAGGGACGACCAAGCTCCTCGACGCGGTGGCTTCATTTAGTACCTGGTCGGTCGTCTGTAGACGCCTTAATTACCTAACCAATAAGGAATATGTATTCTATATAATACAAAATAATCCGGGTTCTAGGAACCAATTGACTTTCATATACTCGTTATGTTACACATAATTGCAAAGAAAACAAACCTTGAGCATCAGACTAGGAACACAATAAAAATTCATACGGCATTTTATAAAAGGATGTTTGTTTGATTTTAGTGTTTATTTTACAATAAGGAAAAACAGAAAAAAATTATATTATAAACTAAAAATTACTTTATTCAACTCATTTGTTAGCTGAGAATTTTCATTAACATTTTAGCATTTCCAAGGTCAGGTGTTGTTTTAAAAATATAAAAGATCTAAGTATCAGATTTCCAGTTTCAATAAAGAAATAAATGTGTAAATTATTGAATACCAATTCGATAGACAACGCACGCTACAATATTGAATTTACTTCGGAAGAGATAAGAAGTCATTTTAGTTTTATCATTTTTTATCTTTGATAAATTATGGTCCCCACCTACAAGTCAATTCAAAAGTAATAAATCATTTTTAAATTTCAATACCAAAAGTTTACATTATAGACCAGCAAGACGCGTTTCAAAATAATGATATGCATGCGTATTACAAAATTATTATGAATAATAATGATTGCGTTATAATTATAATGACCTTTCTAGAAAATTAGGCAAAAGTGTAGCTAGCCATAGAGAAGTGATTAGTTAAACCTACTAAAATATAAATATACTACTGCTCAGTTTTAAAGTAATAACCACTGTAGCATTTTAGCAATTTGCAAACACCTGCGAGCGTCCGCTGGCCAAAATGTGGCCAATTTGAAGAGATATTTTAAAACATTTATTGGAATTATTTCAAAAGTTCCCGCGCCTTGGAATCTTCGATTTTATCACAAAGCTAACTTAGTTGTTCCACACTTTAACAAGGGACGTCTTGCATTTCTTCTGAATTATTTGTTTTTGACATTCCGCGAACCGAAATGATTTAAATATTTTTTCTTAAAAATTATTGATCATACATAAAAAACATATTAAAAAATACAGGTTCGAATTTACATTTAAATCTGTGATTATCGAATAGGTCTAAAATAATCTGGGTCTACAGTCCAAATCAGGCATGCCCAACTTGCGGACCATTGGGCCGCATGTGGCCCAATCGAAGATTTTTTGCAGCCCGCAATGAAGTTTTCAGCTTTCTATGTTTTGGATTTTGATATTCATACAAAAAAGAAATCACTTTTATATCATATTTTGTGAAATAAAAAATTTTTGAAACCACATTTTGTGAAATTAAAACGGGGTTTTGATATTGCTTGAAATGTGCCAGGCGCATGGCTGCACTAGGAATTTATTTTCACAATCAATTCCAACCAGTATATTTTTTCCGCGCATATCTCAGAAGATCGAATGCAACTGACCTGATTTTAATAAGTGGAGGGTGAGAGCAAAGGACACACATAATAGGTGTATAGTGGAGAGCGAGAGAGCTAGTATGCCGGTTAAGCATGTGACAGTTTTTTAAATTTATAACGTGCCAAAGGTCATATTAATTGACAAAAGTTTTAGTGAACTCATTTTTTGTTATATGTGTGGCTCACCTAAGCTCAGTGGTATTTTTTTGTCCCACCAAACGATTTGGGTTCAGTACGCCTGGTCTAAATGAAACATGCTGTAGAACATAAGTAATGCATCTGTGCGAGTTCTGTGATGAAGTCAACTAAGGATGGTAGACCTATACCACGAAAGGCAATTTTAAAGAAAATAATGTGCACAATTCAAGCGTTTGTTTCATTGAAATTATAAGTTTAACGATTTTTTTAATAACTTTTTAGGAATCCTAAAAATATAGGATAAACCGTCAAATAGAGGTGCAATGGCTCATCTAAAACTATACACAGTTTATATGTCCCCATATTAAAATTCGGAGGAATGATTTTTGAAAGAGGGCAGGAGGTTTCCACTTTAAAAATTCCAAAATTTTTTATACAGCGGAATCTTCCAGTGGATAAACATATCACAATAATTTCTCTCTAGTATGGTTATTATTAAAAGTTGAAAAGAAATAATTATGTTCTGATAGATTTTCACATTTCAAGCTCAGAACCAATTTGGTATAAATTACACAACCAGCTTAGTGATAGTAAAAATGTTAAATTGCAAAACAAGAAAACCTCTAACTGATTATCTACGTATAAAAGTAAACCGCATATTATAAGTTTTTGCACAATTGCACAATAATTAGAAGGTATCACATCTGGATTGTAGCAAGCAAACTGAACAATATGTTGCATGTGAACTAATGGTGAACTTTCAGGATGGCCACGACATTAATACAAAGATTTTTTAGAAAAAAACCTTTTGATTCACCTTAATTACTATAAAAGACAACAATTTGCATTCGGGGCGAAGGGCGTAGATTAAATGGTAATAACGACTCTTTTAGCCCTTCGTTATGTGATAGGAATACCAACATAACAAAATGTCATAGAATAAGGACAGAAATGATTGTAAATGGCTAACTTCCAATATGATGAAAGCAAATTTTTCAATCCCGTACGATGAAAGTAATTTTGAATGCAGTATTTTCCCTCACTCCGATATCTACATCCATTTTTTCTAAAAATATTCATATTGAAGTAGTCAGCCATCCTGAAAGTTTGCCGAAGTTATTTTGGTAAAAATTCAACTAATTGCCGCGCTTAGCACACGAAACAGCTAAATGCGTTTGGATAGATGGTAAAATTCCATTCCAAGTTCAAAATTTCCCATTTAAAACGATTCCATTGAGCCATTTCAATTTATTTTGTGTGGATTGATATTTGCGTGAGTTCGTTTCAATCTAAATACACATAAACTACGTAGTTAACCCAAACTAAGAATTTAATAACTTATTTTGCGCATGTACTTAAATAGTTAATTCTTATAGTAAATTGTTGAAACGAAGTGTAATTTCCATAATCTGCGGCCAGAACAAAGCTATGAAAATTATCAAGCACTTGTTGCACATCAAAGCACTGTTGATTGTAGTAAAACATGTTAAATTTTAAGCACTTGACATTATTTAAATTATTTTGAATTGTTTTGCTTGTCGGAGAATTTATATTACTTGCACAGTAATGAATAATGAGGCATGTCGCACTGAGCCCTGGGGTCATGGCCTTAAACACAAGTTTGCTGAATCGTACATCCGAGGCATGCAATTAACAAAATATTAAACCATAATTTATAATTCTAAGACTTTACAATTATATCACGAGGTTATCAGATGTAATCAAACATGACACTGCAAATATAAAAGGCCGTTAAATTGTAATTAACATTTTGCTATTTTTGGTTGCTAGTTACTTAATTCGTGATTTTATGATCTTTATGGATTACGAAATCAGTTTACAAATTAAAATTGTTCGCAAACGTCAAACTTACCTTTTCTTGGAATATCCATTTTTGAGGTACCATGCCACTAAAAGTGCCGAAACCGATCCTATTATTTGCACTTTTGGATTTGTAACTAATTTACTCAAAGTTGGAGCCATTTTGCTCACCTATTATTGACAAAAATTATTTCATCGATAGCACAACCGGTTTGTCAAAGAAAACTTAGCAAACGGCGAAACGCGAAACAACTCAAGGAAACTGGAAAACGCATTTGCTCAAACTTCAAATCACTTCAAAGTAGAGATGGTCGATATTCCTTTCCCGGTTACAAGGAACTGGTTCACTGTCACTGAAACCGTCGAGAATACTTTTCTAGGGAACCGGTTATTTCCGATCCGATCCCTTGGGGCCATTCATTTATTACGTAAGACGAATATGAATTTTGCTAGTTTTCGACCCCCTCCCCCCCTATTTTAAGAAAAAATAAGAATAGGCCGACCCCCCCCCCATGTTTAATATGTATTACGTAAGAATCTAAACGAAAAAACTAATACACGTTTGATTTGTTTTAATGTTTATTTTTCAAAGTAACAATTCTTAGAAATGTTTATTTGTACTTACAAAGGTACTAATAATTTTAACTTTGTTAACAAAGTTGAAATTATATTATATATGTTTAAAAAGTTAAAATTATATTTCTTAAAAGTATAATTGAAAGATAAAATTATGCTTTTTCAAAGTATAATTTTAACTTTGCTCGTTTTTGTGATCTTACGTAAGAACTATCGAGACTCCCTCCCACTCCCATGTAAGAAAAAATAAGACATGGTCGACCCCCCCCCCCCCCCCCCTAAATCGTCTTACGTAATAAATGAAGGGCCCCCTTTGAAATTATTATCAAAAATAATTGAAAAGATTTCAGAAAAAAAAGGTTCTACCATTTTTTCTCAGAATTTCTCTAGCTAACCCCTCTCCTCCCTAGAATACTAAAATATTGTGAGGAACCGAGATTACCTTTTTATTTACCTTTTCAAAAATTCTCTAACAATCCCTGAGGAACCGGTTCCATATCAGTCTCGGTAACCGGTACTGCAGTGACAACCCCTTTTTGGTATCTACCATATCTACTTCTTCTAATTCTAAGCCAGTGTAGCCCGCACTTGGTAATTATGGAAAAGTAAAAATCGTAGAAGTACCTACCGTAAGTGAATATAATATCCGCTAAATCAGGGGTTGAGAACCTGCGGCCCGCGAGGCTTTTTAGTGCGGCCCGCGAGCAATTTTGATGTAACCTGCAGAAAGCACCACAAAAAAAATTGCGTTCAGAACGCGCGAATGACATTCTTTCACCGTATGTCAGTTACGTTTTAAGATAGATAGATAAATATATCACCATCTTCGTGGTTCATACGTTATTATAAAGACCCTGTTACAGATTATAATAATCAAAATACAGGAATACCATTCTGGTGTTCTAATTATAACTACAATTTAAGTTAGTAGACTGGTAGACTCGTATGCAGATTTATTCTTGTTAAAATCAGTCTTATGTTCAGAATAGACCGATAAAATTCCAGTTGCGGATTCATCTGCTGACGCATTTCGTAGGAAACCATTCTTCATGTCAAGAACCGTTATATAATTCTAGTTGCATACCTATGCAGTGGCGTAGCTACGAGGGGGGGGGGGGGGGGGGGGGGGCACCCGAAGAGGGGTGACACCCGACCGTGGGAAAAGAATTACGAAGAATATTATTCCTCGCTTGTCACCTGTGTCATTCTCATTTCTTTCGTACATTGTGATTGACGTGAACTCGTGAAGGGAATTATTACCTATTGGTTGTTAATAAGTTGTTATTCTGTTACAAACAAGGTAACTAAGTGGATTTAGAAAAAAAAAATGGGGGGGGGGGTGACCCCACTTTATCCGCCCCGGGTGCCACCCATGCTAGCTACGCCACTGTACCTATTAAAGGTATATATATAAATATATTATTATTTCCTAGCAAAATTTGTGGAAAATCTGTATCGCGTTTTGGGTGTAATCCTAATTACGGTAGGATAAGGCTCACAAAATCACTTTTAAGCCGCCGCTACCCGAATTTCTACCGATTTCTTACACATCTCCCTTAAACATTTGCAGCCTTAATAAAAAACCCAGTGAAAATTTTATTCAATTGACAAACGGCCGCGGATGTGAAAACATTACTAATTAAAAATTTGTTCATTGAAAGAAATACACACGGATTACACGGCCTGAGGGGGTAGTTTATCTCTGTTTTAACGATTGATGTCCGAACGAAATTTGGAATTTTTCCAAAGTATTTTGAATGTTCTATATATTTCTTATTTTTGAATGTGTCGTAAAAAGAAATACCATTTATGAAAACTAGATAAAATTACCTTTTAGATTTGTGTATTTGAAATACAGTTTAGTTTTCTAAAACTGACATATTTTAAACTCGGAAATAAATAGAAAAAAATTTCTTACCAAAATTTTTTTTACTAATATGTAGAGAAATTTCAAAAAAATCAAAATTTCAAAAACACAGTCCTTTTATGCAATAAATTTGGAAGGAAACTATCACCTCACTTTTTCCTCGTGCAAACAATAAAAAAATTTCAAAGTTTTTTTTATTGCTAAAAAACTAACCTAAAAATAATACCGGTTTTTATAGTACAGATTTCTTGCACCTCTAAAGACGTTAATTTCTTTGATACATTTAGGAACACATGTATTAGATATTATTATTTAAAAACACCACTTTTATGAAATTCTCGTACAATAAAATCCTGAATCCATGTAAATTTGAATTTTCATGTAGCATATAAAATAGTTTTTGACATTTCAATTTTCAAAGTACGATTATTGTTTTATAACTTGACTAAAACTTATGAAAAACCACAAAAAACAGGGTAAATATATCAATTATATAAATATAGGAGTAAATTAGTCATATTTATAAATTAACCATCACATTTAATAATATTGCAAACACATCCACGAAGCGAAATTTTTTCGCGCTTCCAGCGCGAAAGTTCATTTATGATATGAGCGCGAACAACGAATGCGCAGGCGCCGCCACCTAGCGGTTATGAAGGAAAACAAACCATTTAGTACTTACACCATAAAAAATTACATTGTTGCCCGATTTAAAATACATTTTAAGAACAAACCTTATTAGTAATAATATGTGCTGTGGTTTTTTTTAGTAAGGCTGTTAATTATTACTTATACATCCTAATCCTAGCCTATAAATCCTATTCCTATAAAATATTACGCACTAGATTTAAATGTCCGGGTTAAATTTTCCCCACAGGAAAAAACTAAACCCTTTCACACACTTCCCCAAATGATCATCTAGTCAAACCACGCTATGCAATTGCACTATATAAGTATTATAAATACAAAACAATACAAGAACCACATGTCAACCTACCAGAGACCAAACGGGAAAATAATTCACCGACTCCAGATATTTTCATTTCAGAGGGTTCGGCTCTGTGGAATTCCTAATTCTACCTATAAATCCTACTGATCCCTCAATATAAATATTTAAAAAGTCTTTTGTAATCTTTTTTTTTTACGCACCAGATTTAAATGTCCGGGTTTAATTTTCCCCACATGAAAAACTAAACCCTTTCACACACTTCCCAAATGATCATCTGGTCAATCCACGCTATGCAATTGCACTATATAAGTATTATAATTACAAAACAATACAAGAACAACATGTCAACCTACCAGAGACCAGATGGGAAAATAATTCACCGACTCCAGGTATTTTCATATCAGAGGGTTCGGCTCTGTGGAATTCCTAATTGAACCTATAAATCCTACTGATCCCTCAATATAAATATTTAAAAAATCTTTTGTAATCCTACATGTATTTAAAATTACCGATTTTTGCATTTTTATATATAAATTCTTTGACAAATCTAATATGCCTAAATTTTGAATCAGAGACCTAGGTGTAATGCCAGTAGCCGAAATAACAAATGGTAATATTTTTATAGTCCGAGAATGCGAAATTCTTTTAATTTATTATTATTTTTATTATTATTATAATATAATATAAAGGTGAAAGTTTGTATGGATGTATGTTTGTTACTCTTTCACACAAAAACTGCTGAATGGATTTAAAAAATTCTTTCACTTATAGAAAGCTACATCATTTGCGATTATTATAGGCTATATATATTGGAAAGCGCTGGCGTTATGAAATTATTTATCATACGTTTTCTGTCGCTAACAAAATCGATTTATTGCAAACGCCAATTGTCGCCTTGGAAACGATGTTTTTTTTAATTAGGTTACTATGGACATCCATTTGATGTTAAAATTCAAATATGTATAAAATACTAATTCCTAATTTACTGAACGGATTTTAATGAAACTTTACAATAATATAAACATATACAGCCTAACTAAAAAAAAACCACAGCACGCCCGATAACCCGTGTTGCTGCAGCAACGTGAATAAAACAAAAATACACTAAAACATGAAATATTACAAAAAAGGTTTGTTCTTAAAATGTATTTTAAATCTGGCAACAATATAATTTTTCATAGTGTAAGCACTAAATTGTTTGTTTTCCTTCATAACCGCCAGGTGGCGGCGCCTGCGCATTCGTCGTTCGGGCTGAAAGCGCGAAAAAAAATCACTCCTCGGATGTGTGTGCAATATTACTCAAATGTGATCGTAATTTCTAATAATATGACTAATTCACCATTATATTCGTATAATTGATATATTTACCGTGTTTTTGTGGTTTGTAATAAGTTTTAGTCAACTTATAATAAAAATATTCATACTTTGAAAATTGAAATGTCAAAAAGTATTTTATATAAAACATGAAAATTAAAATTTACATTTAAAGGATTTTATTGTATGAGAATTTCATAAATGTGGTGTTTTTTTTTTAATATTAATATCTAATACATGTGTTCCTAAACGTATCAAAGAAATTAACGTCTTTAGAGATGCAAGAAATCTGTTATAAAAGTCGGTATCATTTTTTAGGTTAGTTTTTTGGCAATAAATATTGAAATTTTTTCTAATAATAGAAATTGAAATTTTTTATTATTTTTTTATTGTATGCACGGGGAAAAAGTGAGGTGACAGTTTCGTTCCAAATTCATTATATAAAAGGTCTGTATTTAAAAAAAAAAATTATACATTTCTGTACACTTTCATCAAATATGTTTTGGTAAAATAAAAATTCCATTTTTTTCGCGTTTGAATCTTAATATATGGCAGTTTATTAAAACTAAAGCGTATTTCAATTACACAAATCTAAAAGGTAATTTTATCTAGTTTTCATAAATGGTATTTGTTTTTAAGACACCTTCAAAAATAAGAAATATATAGAACATTCAAAATACTTTGGAAAAATTCCAAATTTCGTTCAGACATCATTACTAAAACAGAGATAAACTACCGCCTCAGACTGTGTAAACCAAGTGTATTTTTTTCCATGAACAATTTTTTAATTAGTAATGTTTTCACATCCGCGGCCGTTTGTCAATTGAATAAAACTTTCACTGGGTTTTTTAGTAAGGCTGTTAGGCTATAGCTCAGAGCTCCGGCATTACGAAATTTGTATGAAAAAATTGCAATAAGTGGCACGATTATAAGATATCTATAATTCTTTAATCGATTTAAATTATTGGGTAAGTAGGTACTTCAAGTAAATTAGCTAATTTAAATATTTTCAAAAATAGAATTTTTATTTAAGAATTTTGTTTTGCAAAATGTCTATCTCAAATTTTGACATTTTCCATCACACAACAATTATTGTTTTAATTGGATAGACAGGTATCGCATTTTTGAAGTATAAAACTGCCGTACTGGATTTTTGGTAGAATATAAAAAGAAGAATAATAAGAATTATGCAGCGAAACCGTAAGTCAAATCTTAACAAAAGCTCCAATAAAGCTCGAGCCATGAAAGTTGCTAGACTTGACGAGACGTTTCCACAAGCTGAACTGCGAAGGCTTGAACAGGCGGTGCGTGAGGCAACACACAGAGCCGCTGAGACACCAGAATAATCCCATACTCGGCGTCAACAGAACGCTCAATATCTGGCATCCAAACGAGCTGGTGAGACAGCAGAACAGTATTAAGCTCACCGTCTACAGCATGCTGAATATCTAGCATCTCAACGGGCTGCTGAGACACCAGAACAGTCCCAAGTTCGGCGTCTTCAGCGCAGTGGCGGATACGCGCGCCCCCCGCGCCCCCCCCCTTTTTGCCACCCTAAATACAAGAAAATCTTTCTTCAATCATTCGCTCTACAAGTCTAAACCATCTAAGCGTCCCTTTCTTAATCTTATTTATAACGCTTGTATCAACCTTGCATTCTTTTCATATTTTTCTCACACTATCATACATGGCTTTCTATAGCATTTAGTCCTTCCTCTGCCAGTTTCATGCTTCACTGCCATACATCAGGGTTTCTACCAGCACTCCGTTGTGGACTGCTAGCTTCGCTTCTTTCGACAGTTTTTTGTTACGGCGTTCAGTCCTTCATAAATGCGGAGTTACCTGCATTTACCCTCCTTTCAATATCTCTATCAGACTCCCCATCTCTCGTAAACATACTTCCCGAATACATAAACTTATCCACTGTCATTTTTGGGTAACTATTACAAAATATATTATTATTACATCTACCGGATCTGCCGGATCTGCCCTGATGATGGACACTGCAACGATGTCCGAAACGTTGGCTAAAGAAGGAGGTAGCGCAATACGGCATAACACCCCAAAAACAAATAACGAAAATATTATTTTATTATTTAAAAAAAATGTCTTTGGAGATGCTATGTGAAGGGTCATTTTAGTGGAAGAAAAAAGGTATGATAGGTGGTTAGGACCCTCTGGGTTAGTGTGTCCAGGAGAGATGGACGGATGAAACTTTCCCTCCCACTGCGATGCGAGGAAATGGGTCGAGGGATTCCTGCTGGAGAGGTTAAATGGTCTCCCTCAACCAGTCCTTACCAGCTCGCCACGCAGTACGTGGGCAAATGCTTCAGCCGCTACTTTGAAAAATCACATCCCAAGAACTCAGGCATCCCCAAAACCAAACTTAGCGATCCACTTGGGATGACTTATAGCAGAGGTGTTGTTTATCCAATAAATAATTCCCGTGGTGGCGGTACCCACACTCGCCTCCTAAATTGAAACTTTTGCTTCATTCACATTCATACGTCGTTTCATGTAAAGGTACCCTTAACACGGCCCGACTCAAGTATTTGATTCCCTTGATCGTGTATTCCCTTGAATGCAGCCCTACTGCTCCCTGTGGCCAGCCAAGTTTTAAATGTGCGGTCCGTCAATCTTTTATTTATTTATTGAAGTGGAAACTTCTTTAGCACCGTTCTGATTTGACAAACACATCCATCTGTATGTTTTAGCCTGCGAGAGAATGAGATAGTATTTTTTTTACATTAACTCCATACAGGAGGCCCTGAGGAAAATAATTTCCCTCGGGGCCTATGTCATCTGGGATGCTGTGTGGAGGGTCTTTTGAGGAGAGGAAGAAATGAAAATTGGCCTTGAAGAGATCCATGTTGTAGGAAGGAGGAAACACAGAGGCCGGCAAATCATTCCTCAGCCGAGCTGTTAAACACAAGAACGAGTCGAAGAAACGACCCGTACTAATGTTACAAATGTCAACCGTGTACAAATGTTGGGCACGCGTTTGGCGTGTTTCCCGACTATGCACCGGTGCCGAAGGGATCAATGACGCTAGGTCCTCGGAGGATCTTCCATTGTAATAGCGATAGAACAAGGATAGCATTCCCAGTATTCCCACCCGACGCCTGTGCTCTAAAGATTGCAATCCGTGTGTTAAGATGGGAGAATCTAAAGTGGACCTCCCGTTTCTGCACAGAGTCGAGGGTATTTTTTAGGTATTTTGGAGCTCCAGAACAGAGGTGGCTGCCAAAATCATATAGTCGGTCTCCTCTTTGTGCGGTTCGTCGTATTCTCCCCGTTGTCTACTTTTTAGTTTTCTTATATCTTTAGCGCCCCCCCTTGAGTTTTTTCTGTATCCGCCACTGCTTCAGCGAACGACATACAATGCGTCCCAAAGAGTTACAGAAACCATTGAAGCAGCAGAATCTCGCAGATCCGCTGATGCTGAAAGGGCACAACAACGTCGTGAAATATTCACAAGAAACACGAGGGGTGTTTTTGATAAATCTGCATTTGAGTACGACGAGACTCTTGATTATGAATGCAGATTTTGCAATGCTCTTAAATGGAAAGAGAAAGCAGCAGGCATATGTTGTTGGGGTGGAAAAGTAGCCCTTCCTTCAATAGACGAGCCAGTTGAACCTCTTAAAGAACTTTTCAGTTATGAAACAGATGAGTCTCGCGAACATCCTATTAATATTATATCCTTCCTATTATTATTATTTTATTATTATTTTTATAATATTATAAAGGTTAAAGTTTGTATGAATGTATGTTTGTTACTCTTTCACACAAAAACTACTGAATGGATTTTATTTCATTTGCGATTATTATAGGCTATATTTCTATATATATTGGAAAGTTCTGGCGTTATGAAATTATTTATCATACGTTTTCTGCTGCTAACAAAATCGATTTATTGCAATCGTTAGAACCAATTGTCGCCTTGGAAACGATGTTTTTTTTTTTTTAAATTAGGCAATTCACCCTAAAAATAGTGCTTTTTTGGCGTCGTGCTTAATAACCATCTCTAAAAATGAATCACAGAAGTGTATGTATGCGTGCGTAAACCCGAACGACAGCACCAAATCGGATAATTCTTTTTTTTGTTCGATATTTTGAGTTGAGCTCTGCCATTATGAAATTTGTATAAAAAATTGTAATAGGTGACACGCGAGCAGTTTGAAGATTGAGTGTACCGGGAAAGAATGTGTGAAATGCGAGAGGGGGGGGGGGTGTGGGGAGGGCGGTGAGGGAGGGGGAGGGGGATGGAGTGGAGGGGGTTAGGGGGGGCGAGAGGGGGAGGGTAGGAAGGGGAGGGGTGGAGGAGGGTGGGGGGAGGTGGTTGCAAAGTTGTCATTTTATTTATTTTATTTTATTTTATTTATTTGTGAGACCAACAGTTTACCTACATTCATAATAGAGCATATAGTAATTGAGTAATATTGAATAATTACAATAATTGGACCATTTAAAGGTTTCCACATAGGTATTGTATACAAGTGTAGTGATTCCAGAGATATTTACTAATGAAAAATTACATTTTAAGAGCCGAGTTATTTAGATGGGAATAGGGAGGGGGAAGGTTGGGGGGATCGGTTTAGCTGAGGGATAGTAATAAAAATATGCGTTGCAAAAAATTAAAAGAGAAAAAAAGAAAAAGGAAGTTTATAGAGTGGTGGTTGTATTAGAGGGTATCTATAGTTATTGTAGAGTATCGAGAGAGCGTCTGTGTGATTTTAAGGAGTGTGGTGCAGAGCGCTCTTGAGGCGATTTTTCGCAAAAACAGCGCTATATAAGTTGTCCAAATTTATTATTTTTATTATTAAAAATGTCAAATTGTGTATAGTGTGTGTTGAAAGTGTTGAATGCACGATAGATGAAAGAGTTCTGCTTAGAATTAGTGTTGCACCGAGGGAGGCTAAGAATGATCTGTCTGAAGAAGTGTCTGATCTGGTTCGTCTGTTAAGGACTCGTATCTGTATTCGTTCTAAGAGTTCTGGTCAATCTACAACGGATCTGGCTATTTTTTTAAGAAAAAGTACATCGGCCGAGCTTCTTCGAACTTCTAATGATAGTATATGAAGTACGCGGCTGAATCTTGGTAATTTAGGTGTGTGCGGTAGCTGCGGAAATCTAAGTACCGTAGAAAACGATTTTGAAAACGTTCTAGATTTTCCACATACGATTTGTATTGCGGGTTCCAAACTTGTGACGCGTATTCTAGTAAGCTGCTGACATAAGCAAAATATAGGATTTCATTGTTCTCAAATAATTGAATTTTTTACATGTCCTAAGAATGAATCCTAATATTTTCGAGGCTTTTGATGTGACTGAGTCTATATGAATATCAAAAATAAGCTTAGAGTCCAATGTCACTCCTAAATCTTTGACTTCTGTTTTGTTAATTAATATTGAGCCAAGATAACAATACGTTTGATTCAATATGTATTGCTGACGAATTTAATCTCTTGTCATGGTCGAGCGAAGATAATTTTTCACTCTCTTTAGACAGGAAATATTCCGCTCACCACTGCAATTGCTAACTGCCGTCGATACGCACATTTTTAAGGCTTTGTCAATGTTTGGGAAAATTGTTTCGAGTTCTTTATTTCTTAAAACCTGTAAAATTACTTTGGTTGTTCGGGGCAATCCTTATCGTTGTTAAATAAGAACGTAGATGAATACATTCATCAACTAAGCACTTCTCTTAATCACTAGAATACATCGTTACGAACATACTAGCACTACTTTGAACTTCTTCAGTGTTCAAATTGACGAAAATTTACTACAAAAATTTACTAATTTTTTCTCCACTGTGGGTAAATATGTGGATTTTTAGATATACCTTTGTAGCTCATGAATAAATGCAGTCGGGACATGAAAAATTATTTTTCCCACTGTGGATAAACTAGTGATGTGTAAGAATTCCCTTTGAAGAACATGAATAGTTGCATTCAGGACACGAAAAAGGTTTCTCTCCACTGCGAATCAGCTATTGCGTTTTTATACGTACTTTTTGAGAACATGGAAAGGCTCAGTCGGGATACGAAATAGGTCTTTCTCCTCTACGGGTAAATAAATGATGTTTTATATGTTCTTTTTTAACACATGAATAGTTGCCGGGACACGAAAAAGGTTTTTGTACACGATGGGAAAACATGTGATTTTTTAGATTCTCTTCGTAGTACGTGCATAGTTACATTCAGTACATGAAAAGGTTTTTCTCCACTGTGAATCGCGCTATGAATTTTTGAATCTCCCTTTCGAGAACTTGAATAACTGCATTCGGGACAAGAAATATGTTTTTGTCCGCTGTGGGTAAACCTGTGATTTTTTTGCCTCTTTGTAGAACATGAATAGTCGCAGTAGAAACATGTAAATGGTTGTATGTCACTGAGAGTCAGCAAATGATTTCTAAGAAGTTCCTTTGTACAACATGAACAATTGCAGTCGGGACATGAAAAAGGTTTTTGTCCAATGTGGGTAAACATGTGAGTTTGTAGATACCCTTTTAGAATTATCGCAGTCGGGATATGAAAAGGGTTTTTCACTACTGTCAGCAAGTGCCGTTTTAGTATTTTTTTCGAGAAGAAGAATAGTTGCAATCAGAACATGAAAAAGTTTTTTCTCCACTATGGGTAAACATGTTTATTTTATTTATTTATTTATTTATTGTTTCTTTACACTAGGTAAAAATGTTTACAATACAATTTGTTACCTCACTAGGACAAGCCTGTGTTGAGGTTAACAATAATTATACAAGACAAAATAACACAAAATTATACAGATTTTGAAAGAACAATATTGTTGTATTTCTTACAGATTGAGATTAGATTATGGGTACCTACTAAACTGATGGCGCTAGGTACTACATTAATGTAGACTTTTAGGGTGACCATAGTTTTGAGATCTGATTTAAAATAAAATAAAATAAAGTTTTTTTTTTTTTAAGGATTAAGTTGTGAATAATAAATATATGTATATAATTTAACATGCTGTAGATTTGGCAAGAGGAAGATGAACAAAAACGGTTCAAACAAAAATAATATTATTTTAGCTTATTATTATAAACATACTCATTTAGCTAATAATTTAGAAAGGACGAAGTAGAGAAAATCAATTGGCAATCCTCGACTAACACAAATAATTTAAGATCCTTCTTAAAAGTGTACAAGGAATTAGATGACTTTATATGTTCTGGAAGGCTATTAAATATGAGTGGAGCTTGATAAAAATAATTTCTTTGACCAAAAGAAGATTTAGTTTGAATTGCCATAAAGTTCAGACCAGAGCCAATTCTCGTAGTACGAATTTGCTGTGTTCTTTCTGCAAAATTAATATTATTAAAAAATCTACAAAACGTTTGTGTAATATATAACTGTTTTACGTTCATTACATTACATTGCTTAAAAAGTAAATGAGTTGGATATTTAATTTTTTTCTTGAACATAACTTTAAGAATCATTTTTTGGGCAATATTAAGTGGTTCTATATAAGTCTTTGGGCAGGATCCCCAGCACACAATATTATAAGAAAGCAGAGACTGGATTGTTGCAAAATATTATTAATTTTAATAAACAGTTTTTAATTCCGACTGCAACTATTCAAGTACAGTCAGTACTTGAATAGTTGCAGTCGGAATATCAAATAGGTTTTTCTCCACTGTGAGACAGCAAGTGATTTCTTAGATATCTATTTTGAGAACACGAATAGTTGCAGCCGGGACATGAAAAAGGTTTGTCTCCACTATTAATCATATTGTGGATTTTTAAATCTTCCTCTTGAGAACTGCATTCTTAACATGAAAAGGGTTCTACTCCACTATGAGACAGTTTGTGACTCACCTGTGAGTGAAGTGTTGCTCCACAGGGAAACGTGAGGAGAATTACTATCCTCAGGGCCACCTGAGTAGAGCTAATGTAAAAAAAAAGTACATGAAAAAAATGTATCAGATATGGAAAGATTGACGGTAATACTTAGGTTTGAATAATTGTACCAAGTGCTATATATTACTCATGGCGTCATTGCCTGTCCCGGTTACTTTGTCTCGGTGACTAGCTATCACTGGAAGTCGATCCGAGGAGCGGGCTATTTTTCGAACCACTTCCTTTCGGAATTATAAAACCGTCACCAACAATAACCGGGCGAACCGAACAAAAAGCCGCCCGGAGGGCCTAGGTATATTATTAGTATGAGCGTGTTAAACTGCGAAGATCGAGATGGAATACAAGGCAGATTGAAATTTCCAATTTTTTTATAGCGCCGTTTAATGATAAAATCACGTCAAGTGCACTTGGTGGATATGATTAAAATGTACGCTTATTTGGTTAGGGCATCAAAAAAAGATGATATGACGCGAAGTGTTTTGTGATAAACGTCAAGGAAGTCATGTGTGATCAAATAAACCAAATACTTTAGTCGAACCACGCCAAGAGACGGAATAACAGAATTGTACAGACCAATCATTTTAAGAAGCGCACGTTTGAATGTATTTTTTACCCCGTAGTCCTTCGATACAGTGCACCGCAACGCAACCATGAGACGATTTATGAATGCTACAAATACAAAAGTAGCTCAAATGCTTTAAATTTTTACCACGAAATTTTCTACATTTTGATTCAATTAAATATCTTAGCCCGAACCCCTACTTTGTTTTTTTAAAATACCTATTCAAAAGTAAACGGATAAATTTTTTTCGATAATTTATCTAATAAAACCATTATAGGTATATCTGAAAAAAAATGCACCATTTTTCGATTTATGAGACGGACTTGTTCTGGGCCATTCCATAGTGGGGCGCCCCTTCGTAACCTCGCGCCCCTAGGCACGTGCCTACTTTGCCTTAGGGATAATCCGCATCTTACCGCAAATTACTGTTTATTATTTTCGCATTTTTTTAAATTGAAATTATAAAGCAAAAATCAAAGATACAATATAACTAATATATTATGAAATAACACATTTTTAATTACATACTCGTACTTTAATTACGCAGTTAGTAAAGAAATATTCTCGGGTCTAACTGGGGAGCTATTACTATTTTATGTATTTACTAGCTGGTTCCCGGAATGCGTTGCAACGCCATATTCAAAGAAATAAATTGTTTCTCCCTGCATGTCCTTTCCGTGCGTCCCCGTTCCCTCCCGCGTCCCCTTCCCCTCCCGTGTTCCCCTTCCACCTTCCCCGCCTCACCCCTCTCACGCTCCACCGTCCCGTCAATCCCCCTCCCGCGTTCCATATATTCAGTCCCAGTACATTCAGTTTTCAAACAGCTCGCGTGCCACCTATTACAATTTTTTGAAGTAAAACTTCTTTACGCACGCTTGACTTGGGGAGTAAGCTGGTGAATGCGTGACGAGAGCGTTACGAAAAGTGTGATCGGGCGAGGCGAATGGTCGGGCCTTTACGCACGCTTGACTTGGGGAGTAAGTTGGTGAATGCGTGACGAGAGCGTTATGAAAAGTGTGATCGGGCGAGGCGAACGGTCGGGCGAGGCGAACGGAAGTTGAGAGTGAGATATAAGTTAGTGAAGTTTTACTTCAGTCGTGTTGTCTAAAGTCTAACCACACTAGTTTTCTTCAAATGTTCATTTTTCATATATTACAAATATTAATTTTTGTGTATTATAAGAACAATCAATCAAAGTTGGTACCTCACATAGGTACCTATTTTTTTTCAATTATTTCAGGCTTTCACCCTTCAAGGGTGTTCTTGGCCATCATTTAAAATTAAAGAGAAAGGAACGGTGAATTTATGTATTAATTTTATTTAAATGAGTAAATTTAAGAATTATATGGATAATTGGAGTAGAGTTCAGACTTAGAAGAGATGAGATGTGTGAATGAATGAATGGAGGGGAGGCAATTTTAGATAACGCTTGTTAGAAGAGAGGATATTTATTTAGAGAGGGGCAACAAAAAATATGTGGTCTAAAGTTCCCACATCTAGACCACAGAACGCACAATCTGGGGAGTCAAGGACGTGAATTTTAAAAAGGTGAGAAGGAACGGAACAATGTCCGATTCTCATTCGAATAAATAAGTGAGGAAATTTCTTTTTTGGAAAAATGGGGGAATTTTTGAAACCACGGTTTTGATGGGATAGTCCTTTGTATTGAGGCATAGCGGGCACCCTTGGATTGACTAGCAATGTTCCAATACACTGTCCACACGTTGCGGGATCTATCTTTCATGATGGAAAAAATATCAGACTGGTGAATATGGTTTATGAGGGTAACGGTAGCGTTAGACGCTCCCTGTTTTGCCAAGAAATCAGCAATATCGTTACCCACTATCAGTGGCGTAGCGTGGGGTGGGCGGGGGGGGGGGGGGGGGGGGGGGGGCGGCAAATTTTCGCAACAAATAATAATATTATCTTGGAAAAATTTCAACCATTTCAAATCATTATTTAAAAATGTTCTACGATACTTTCGTTTACGAATCCAACAATTTTTATTATTATTTATTAAAAATATCAATTATTATATTTTTTTAAGCTGCAAATTTCGCAATTCGTAGAAAAACCGTACGCATATTATGAGAGTAATACTAAATAAAGCTGATAACTCGCAAACAGATTCACTCTTAATTAAAACCAGAATTGTGTTCAGAATGTATTAACGAATTAATTTCATTTGTGTATTTATCTGCTGATACATTTCGAAAGAGACCATTATTTTATTCGAAGTGCAGTTATAAAATTCTAGTTGCATACTATGTATGTGCTGCCAATATCAAAGAGAAACCATTTTCATATTCTGAGTGTAGTTTTTATTCACCAAATATATATTTAATTTAACCCATCTAATCAAAGGAGACACAAACTGTCCCACACATTTAATTTTAAAATAAAATTGTGAAATTATGTCCCACACATTTAATTAAAATAAATTTGTGATTGCGATAAATAGTTAAGATACAGTTTTATTCCAATTTAAAAAAAGGAATCTGTATTTAAAATTTTAAGTTCATTCTATTAGGTACTTTAATTCGAATATTCGCAGGCTTGTATTTTTGAGCCAATCCGCATTTTCAATATCAAAATTTTAATATTTAGAAACAATAATGTTCTAATAAGCACATCAGGAAAAATTACTTTATCTAGATTTAAGAACAATTTTGTTTTTTGCAAAAGGATAAAAAAAACAATAAAAACGAACATTTAAAATGCATGGGAAGAACCGGAAATTTTGTGCACAAACATTGACAGGCAAAAGTTTATAGATATTTTTTCTTATTATTCGAAGTGTTAAACCAGTTTTCAGAATGTAAAATTCCATTTGAGGATTCATCTGCTGACACGATTCAAAGGAAAATATTATCTTATTCGAAGTTCAGTTATAAAATCATAGATGCAGACTCTGTATCCTGTACCTTCTGCCAGAATCAGAGAAAAACCATTATCATGTTCTGAGCGTACTTTTAATTCGCCGCATACAGACTTAATTCAATCCAATTTTATGTTGAGAACGTAAATTTCCAGTGGTGGGTTCATAGAAGCAGACTCTGTATCCTCTACCTTCTGCAAGAATCAAAGTAAAACCATTTTCATGTTCTGAGTGTAGTTTAAATTCGCCAGGTACAGATTTAATTTAAACCAGTTCAGAATGTAAAATCCCAGTTGGATTCATCTGCTGACACATTTCGAAGGAAAGCATTCTGTTATTCGACGTGCAGTTATAAAATTCTATTTGCAGACTATTTAGTTAGTGCCAGAATCAAAGTAAAACCATTTTCATGTTCTGAGTGTAGATTTAATTCACCGCATTCAAACTGGTTTTGTGTTCAGAATACAACGATAAATTAAATAACGAGTTGCAGATTCATCGTGCATCGAGTGAAGTTTTACATTTGAGTTACATAATGCTGTAAAATTCTGAGAAATTATTTGTTGCGTGTGTAACTATTATTTGGGGACTCTAACGCAGAATAAATAAATCAACTTTGGAGTAGAATTTATAAATGATTTTCGTTAAAAGAATACTCGTCAAATGTGATTTTGAAAAAATCCGGCTCGTTTATAATTAGGTCGTAATACAAAAATGAGATTTCCGAATACAACCCCCCCCCCATCCCCCGGCCGCTTGAAGTACCCAAATAAGTGGGTACTTCAAGCGGCGGGGTTAATTTTCGGGCGAAATTTTCCTACGCCCCGATGTTCTGAGTGTAGTTTTGATTCACCACATACAGATTTAAATAAAACAAGTTTCGTGTTCTGAATGTAAGTGCCGGCAGAATCAAAGAAAAACCCTTTTCATATTCTGAGTGTAGTTTCAATTCACTGCATACAGATTTAATTAAAACCAGCTTTGTGTTTAGAATGTAAGTGCAGCTAGAAAAAGAAAAACCATCTTTTTGTTTTGAATGTAGTTTTGATACACCGAATATTTGGTTTAATTTAAACCAGTTTTGTGTTATCAACATAACAATAAGTTGCCGATACATCGTGTACCTAGTGAAGCTTTACATTTGGGTTGCATTGCATATGTATGCGTGATAAAGATGCAAATTCTATTACAGGCATACCACTCTCAATTTCTGAGAGCAGTTATATATAAATTTGTAGTAGAATTTATTTATAAGCATTTATTGAAAGAGTACTCGGCACATGGAATTATATAAATCGGCATTAAAAAAATAGAAAATATCTACCCCCCCCGGTCATCGCTTGAAAATCTGCGGAAGAAGTACCTGTAGAAAATGGGGGGGGGGGGGCGGCAAAATTTTCCTCCGCCCCGGGCGGCCAAAACCCACGCTACGCCACTGCCCACTATGCCAACATGTCCAGGAATCCAAATCAGAGTTACAGTTTATCTAGAGCTTTGAATGGAGGTTATCAGTACTCGAACAAGACATAAGACATACAAAGTAGACGTGGGCAGAATGATTCCCAGGAGTGAATCGATTCAGTCTGATTCCCATGGCCTTTTGAATTGATTCCTTTAATTCATTCCTTTAATTCAATTAAATCAAAAAAAATAAATAAAACAAAAACAAAAAAACAAAAAAACAAAACAAATTTAAATGAAATGAATGGGGAGGCTAACACCGCACACGAGACCGGGAGGCTACGGAGTACCCGGAGTACCGCAAAAGAGGAGACTGATAGGCTACCAAGCATCGCACAAAGAGGAGACCGATTATTCTATCTGATTATCTCGCAGGCTAAAACCTATAGATTAATGTGTTTGACTCTTTTTAGTGTCGCTTTTTCGTTTCATCGGTTTTCAAATCATGATGAGTGGGGAGGCTACGAAGCACCGCACAAAGAGGAGACCAATAGGCTACGGAACACCGCACAAAGAGGAGACCGATTATTCTATCTCATTATTTCGCAGGCTAAAACCTATAGATTAATGTGTTTGACTCTTTTTAGTGTCGCTTTTTCGTTACATCGGTTTTCAAATCATGATGAGTGGGGAGGCTACGAAGCACCGCACAAAGAGGAGACCAATAGGCTACGGAACACCGCACAAAGAGGAGACCGATTATTCTATCTCATTATTTCGCAGGCTAAAACCTATAGATTAATGTGTTTGACTCTTTTTTGTGTCGCTTTTTCGTTACATCGGTTTTCAAATCATGATGAGTGGGGAGGCTACGAAGCACCGCACAAAGAGGAGACCAGTAGGCTACGGAACACCGCACAAAGAGGAGACCGATTATTCTATCTCATTATTTCGCAGGCTAAAACCTATAGATTAATGTGTTTGACTCTTTTTAGTGTCGCTTTTTCGTTTCATCGGTTTTCAAAATCACAATGAGTGGGGAGGCTACGAAGCACCGCACAAAGAGGAGACCAATAGGCTACGAAACACCACACAAAGAGGAGACCGATCATTCTATCTCATTATCTCGCAGGCTTTAATCCTATATTGTTTGTCTTTTTTTAGTGTCTTAATTTTTCGTATGTAAAATGTATTTATTACTAGCAATTATATCTTAAAATTATACAAGTTTTCGTTTCACCCTTAAAATTTTATTGATTTTATTTTATTTATTAAACTTATAATTTTGTTCCATTTCACGTGATCTAATATAAACATACATTTTAACATTAAGATGAGTATTTTATGACAGGTAACCACAGCTAATTATTGGCCTTATAATATCTGCAAATTTACATATTATATCGACCCAAGATCTACGTCTAAAAGTAGGTAGGTACAATATCTTTCGTACGTACCAAAAAACAGATAAGCATCATTTTAGCTTCTCACTTTTCTAGCTGATGTCCAGATTCAAAGTCGAAAGTTTTCGACTAACTATGTAATGAAATTGACGGCTTGGCGCGCGGGGTAATAAATGAACCGCGCGGACGGATTAAGGGCTGGCATTGAGGAATGAATTAGTAACTTTTGACTAATGTTTTGTGTCTTACCTAGCAGTGACTTGATTTACTCGCGAGCTGCGGACCTAGGACTGGGATGCGTTTGGGACATATTGTGACATTGACGTGACGATGACGCCTGACGTAATTTCTAGGTTTGAGATTTACAAAAGACCATGACGTCACAAGTGAAAAAGACTTTTGTTTTAATTCCTCTGTCTGTCGGAATCGGACAATCTCGATTTCGACAGACTAGATACCTGGGACGCGGACATTGAACACGGACCTGGGACGGTGGCGATCTTAGGACAATCTCAGGACTATTGATTAGGATAAATGATTAATTCCCTGCGTGAAAGAGAGGTGTTTTTAGAATGGCGGCGCGGTGGTAGCGGAATACAATCATAATAGGCGAGTCGTTCACAATACCGTCCGTCGACCACTTCGCGGCGCGCGGCCCGTTTAATAATATTTAAATACCTATGAAACAATATAATATTTAAATCGTTTACAGAACACATTATTCATTGAAATAATTTATTAGTCAAATAAATGGAAATTAAAAATATATGGTGTCGTTAAAAATCGTAGGATGCAAGGCCAAAGATAAGGAATGAAGAATCAATTCCTTTTGAAATTGAGAATTAGATTGAGTGTGTCACAAGATTGAATTTATTCATTTAATTCGGTCATTCAATTTTGCCCACGTCTAATACAAAGTGATCATCAGGATGAAGAAAAGGACTGGATTTAAGTTTTTGGAGGAAACTGAGTGAGTCAGAAAGAACAAGAGAATGTTCAAAAATATTTTTTATTAACAACATTGTCAAAGGCGCCTTCTATGTCTATAAAGACTGCAAGACATACTTCTTTGTTAGAAATGGATAAATTAATATCAGTGCTGATGATGGCAAGGTTATCTTGCGTAGATTTTTTTCCTAAATCCAAATTGATATGGAGAAGCTTACTCTCAACAAAAAATTCTCACCGGTTTTTAATTAATTTTTCATAAATTTGATGGAGCGGGCCGTATCGGCAGAGACGGGACGTGAAATAAAAGGCGTCAGTCGGTGTAGTGAGTTAGTCGTTTATTAGGCTACGTAGCAAGGGTCGGTGAAGCGGTAACATGATGTAATGCGGAGTGCCGTAGATGAGATACTGCAGGCGCTCGGAGGAGATGGAGATGGTGTGGTGAAGGTCAGCGAGTTGCTCAACACCTTGTCGGTGGAGATGACCTATCTTCCAGGACGTTGCTCGACGCTTTGAGTCGCGGAGATGAACGGTGAGTGGCTCGGTGAGCTGAGCCACCAGCAGGTAGTCCTGGCGAGGCGGAGCGTGTTTCCATGGCAGCGAAACACAGTGCGCTTCGGGGTGCCATGAAATGGTGAGCTGATCCCTGGACTGAAGGTGACGCAAGCCTTGTAAGTTCAGTTCAAGCCTCCATTTTGGTCGCAGCGACGCAACAATCTCCACAGTTAATTTAATAGAAAACCGGTAAAAATCGATCATCAACCAATTATTTCGGGTACACCGCTTAGGGGACCTCTCCCCTGCCCCATTAAACCATTTTGTGTAAATTATCAGTGAAAAATAAGTGATTTATAATCAACTTTCTAAAAAATTTAACGTCTATTTGACGTTTATTATTAAAATCTCTTCTGTGTTAAAAAGATAAAAATCATAGTATAATCAATTAAATATTAGTTCTATCGTGTACGGGGACAACATCCCCGTCACAAAAAACCTTTTCCTGTCTAGTTTTTAGCTTTAAAAGTGATACTTTATCAACTTTTGTATAATAACAATATTTAGTTTCAAAGCGACGTGAAGTGACTGAAGTTTAGTTTTATAGGCGAAAGTGACGTTTCAGTGAAGTTACAGAAGTGTAGATTCTTAACATATATATAGTGAATAGTAATACAAGTGTTAACTCAGTTAAAACACCTATAAAGGCCATAATTTTAGACAAAAAGCTTTAAAAGGGTCAAGTTTAAACCTTGTGGGACACTATTTTTTTTAAATATACTTTTTAGTACGTGAATTTGTTACCGTTCCGGAATATATATACATCATTAAACGCGTTTTGAAAAATCCAACCGTTCAGTGAAAAGACACTTCGAATCGGTAGCGGAACAAAAAAGTTATTAGAATATATAGATTTCAAGTGACGGTAGGATTTTAAAATAATTTATGACAAATCAACAAAAGACGATTCACCGCGGGGTTTTTCATCAATCCTATCTGTAAATACAATCCGTGGGAATATTTGTAAATTTCAAACTGTTAACATACTCTAAATTTTGTACTGCATCAAGCTAACGAAAAAAGAGTCGTCTTCTTTTTCTTTTTTTTTGTAAATTAAGTGAGGAAAAATGTCGTCGGACTCCGACGACGAGGACTCCACTCAGCAAGAGCCTTTACAACCTATTGTAGCCAGTGACAGATCAGCGTCGCCTTATAGCAGCGTACATGGAAGCAGGATGGCTGAATCATCCTCGGCCTACCGCTCATTAACCAAAAAGGATGATCCTAGAGCTGCCACTCAATTCTCCTCTGAAGTACCATTGAGAAAATCCCCGAATCAGGCAAATAGGAAGAGATTGAGGGAAGAAGATTCACTACCAAATTTTATCGCAAACGAGGCTGCTGCGCAATCTAGTGATACTCTCGATCATATTTGGTCTCACCTGACTTTGATATCTCAAACGATCACTGCTGGCAAAAATAAAATGAACAAAGAGGACCGATCAATTATTTTGGATTCAATCGAACATATCAAAAAAAGTCTCTCCAACTTTGCTATTTCCCACGCAGCTGCTACTTCCCGGGCGCAGACACTCGCACAGATAGCTGAAACCCAACAAGGCTTCGAAGAAAAACTGGACAAGATAATAGCGAATAGCGCCAACCAACCAGGACCACTAGCAAATAACCCGAATAAAAAAACCTACGCGAGTGCAGCTTCAGGTGCCCCCCCGTCGAAGTCGATCCTTATGAATGGTATGGAGAGACCTACCCCCATTCTCCAACCGACGGTCCTCTTTTACCCAACGATTCCCGAGGGCTGCACATCCGAAGACCTGCAGAAAAAACTAACAACGGTCCTGAATCCCAAGAAGGATGGTTTTCAGGTTGTACGAACAAGGAAAATCAAGGGAGGAGGGTTTGCCATTCAAACCACCACCCCAGTAGGCATCACAAATATTAAAAAGGTAGAAGACAAGCTCACTGCCAAGGGGATCAAAATGATTAACCCGCAAGGACGCCTTCCAAAAATAGTCCTATATGACGTCCCGAAGGGAGAGGCTTCACAAGATCCATCACTGTTTGAGGAGATTTTTGAAAACAATCTCGCAGGTAAGTGCTCTCTCACTAAGGAGGATCATCTCAGGACAATGCGGAGAGTGTCCCTCTTTGGCAAGAGGGACCAGGGTACGATGCACATGATCCTAACTTGCCACCCCGAGGCAAGAAAAGTGCTGATTGACAATGGTTTATGCTTTCTTGGGTGGAACGCTTGCCGCACTCGCGACTATTTGGGAGCTACTAGGTGCTTCAAGTGCCAACAGTACGGCCACATAAGCAAATCGTGCACGCAAGAATCGACCACCTGCCGTCACTGCGCTGAAACCGGCCATGACATTGATGTTTGCCCCAAGAAAGCACAGGCCGCTGTCTGTGCCACTTGCACGCGTTTTAAAAAACCAGCGAATCACCCAACAGGAGACAGAACGTGCCCAGCCCATAAAGCTGCTTTGGAAATGCAGATTCGCATGACTGACTATGGGTTCTAACGCTTTTCTCTCTATAGGTCAGATCAACCTGCAGAGGTCCCGACTGGCCACGCTCGAGGCGTTGCGGGTCATGACTGACCAAAACATTGACATATTACTCATTCAGGAGCAATACACCCGGTTAGGTAGAACGCCAGTAAGCTATCCGGGTGCGGTACTCGAAATTGGCACAGCACCGGGGGCGGGTGTTCTGGTCAACACTTCGTTGATCAGCCCCCTCCTTCTGGTGGGACTGTCAAACGAGTACCAAACCTGTGTCTCTCTAAATTTCGGAAACACTGAGATCATATTGATCTCAGTCTATTTTAAGTACGGGAACCCAGTGGGACCTCATATCTTGAGCCTGACGCGCGCATTAAACGCGCTTAAAGGACGTAACGTAGTTATAGGAGGAGACTTTAACGCTCGCTCACCATTGTGGTTTGATACTTCTAGTAACCGGACGGAACGCTCAGACGCCGTCGAAGACCTTATTGCGGCGCAAGGTCTATCTCTGATTAACGAGCCAGGGAACATTTCTACTTTCTCTAATACACATGGTGAGAGCAACATTGATCTTACTCTTTGCTCTGGATCAGTTGCGGCCAAGATATCTAAATGGAAGGTTCACGAATGCGCTATTGCCTCCGATCACAGGCTAATAACTTTCACGGTGGGTGTCAAAAAGACGGAAGCCCCAAGATCCTCCTGGAACTTCAAAACCACCAGGGCGAACTGGGATAACTTTGGGGAAGCTCTACATGATACTTTAAGGGGATTTCATGATGTAGCAGCAAGAGATCCGGGTAATTTGGGGAACTTTTTTAATGCAGCCGTGGTATCAGCTGCCGAGCGGTCCTTGGGAAGATCAAACCCAAAGACGGTTATTAGGACGCCGTGGTGGTCGAATGAGCTGACTTCACTGAAAGGGGCCTACAAGAGAGCCTATCGAGCCCTGGGCGTATCCAGACGTGGCGGGTGTACGCAGGAGGAGACACACGCCCTCCAGTCACGACTCAGTGGCTCCCGTAGAGCTTTCAAACAGGCCGTCCTCTCAGCGAAACGAGCTGCATGGCATAATTGGGTACAAGAAGTGGGTAACGCCAACCCGTGGGATATCCACAGCGCCATTGAAAAAACGGGAAAAGGCTCTGACCGGTATTTAACTAGCGTAATAACCGAAAAGGACGGAAGGAACGTTGAAAGTGTGGACGTGGCATCCACTCTCAATACACTTCTGGGTAAGTTAGTTCCTATAGATTCAGTAATTGGGGAAAGCGACCACCACAAACAGATTAGAAATCTGTCACGGCTCCTACCGAGAAACCTCGCCCAGGAGGTAAGGATGACACCAGTAACTAAAGCAGAAATCGAGCTGATAATCAAGGGTTTGGGTCTTAAGAAGGCACCAGGGTATGATAGGCTCAATGGAATAATAGCGAAGCAAGTATGGATCCACGCCAAGGAGGAGCTCTTCCAAGTGATGGATACATGCATGAGAAGAGGTACTTTCCCTTCTGAATGGAAGAGGGGCGTGCTTAGGATTATACCAAAGGGGAACGATAAACCAAGGTCGGACGTGAAGGCGTACCGTCCAATCACCCTGCTACCTGTCCTGGGGAAGATTCTGGAGAAACTGATTAGGCAGCGTTTACGTCAAACGTTATCCCCACCCTGCGAGCGGCAGTTTGGTTTTGTCCCCGGTATGTCCACTGAGCACGCCATCACGTATGCGCTTGACTGGGTGAAGGCTTGCCAAAAGAGGTACGTAATTGGAATTTTCCTCGATATCACTGGTGCCTTCGATCATGCGTGGTGGCCGATGATACTAGTCAAGCTCAAAAATAGGAAATGTCCACAAAATCTGTTCAAGATCTGCGCTGATTACCTCTGCGACAGAACGGTCATCCTTTCTTTTGGAGACTACCTGATTGAACGAATAGTTGACATGGGTTGTCCTCAGGGTTCAATCCTTGGACCTGAGTTTTGGAACATTTTGTTTGACGATTCCTCCAGGCTGCCCTTGCCTGAAGGATGTATCTCGGTGGATTACGCTGATGACAAATTGTATCTGGTCTCGGGGAACAGCAGAAAGGAAGTTGAGAGTAAAGCTGAAGAGGTTTTAAGTGTGACTTTAGAATGGGGAAAGAGAAATCGGCTGACCTTCGCTCCCCACAAGACCATGGGACTCCTGATGAAGGGTAACCTCAATAGAAGTAGAAATCCCACCATCAAAATGGGAGATACCAACATCCGATTCGTTGAGAACACTAAATACTTAGGCGTCACTTTGGATCGAACGTCCTCATTCTTGACCCATGTTAAAAGCGTATCAAGTAAGGCCCAGGCCCTCTTTTTGAAATTGAGAAGAATTTCTACTGCTGAGTGGGGACTGCGCTCTCCAGCGCTCCGTCTCCTATACAGGGGGGCTTACGTGGCGCAAGTCTCGTATGCGGCCTCTGTGTGGGAGCACCGCCTGGAGAATGCACTCATACTCTCGGCGCTCAAGAGAGGCCAGCGAGTCCCCTTGCTGGCGCTTTCGGGTGCGTACAGAACAGTTGCTTCGGACGCTTTGCCAGTTTTGGCCGGCGTTTTGCCTATCGATCTTGAAATTAGGGAGGTGTTAACAAAGAAGCTTCTAACGAGAGGAAGAACTGCCACCCATCATGGTATTGAGCTAATACCAGGTGGAGCGGTTTCCCTCCCAGGACTTCTTAGAGAGATGCGAGAAAGAACTTTGAGAGAATGGCAGGAACGTTGGGATAGGTCAAATACGGGAAGGTGGACTTTCTCCTTCTTCCCGTCAGTTAAACTCAGAATGGAAGGGGCGTACATCACTAAGGATCATCATATGACCCAACTTCTGTCCGGTCATGGGGAGTTCAGAGGGAGACTTCATAGTCTCTCTCTATCACCCCATCCTAACTGCGCTTGCGGTAATACTGATCAAACAGCTGAGCACATTCTGTGGCACTGCGAGATTTTGACGGATGCCCGAGAGGAAATGCTCGATGGCTTGCAAGTTACTACGAGACCAGCTTGGAACGCGGATCTCGTTTCGAATAAGGTGAACTTTGAGTGTTTGAGGAAATTTACGAAAGTCTGGGTAGAGAGATGGCCTGATCTTAGAGTCGCTGACTAGCTGTAAAATCATGTAGGTACCAGGTGTATCTGCTCTTGAATCCACGGACATTCTCTTTACTTTATTACATCTACTGCTAGAATTTTATGTCTTATGCTTTATATCTGTTTATATATATTTTTTTGTTATAATATCATCTCTATCTTAGGTACCTTTTTCTTATTCTATTGTATACATTTTGTTCCTTTTTCTTTTATTTTTCTGCGACTTACCTCTTTTTTGCTTATTTTATTTCTTTTCACACGGTTTATTTTAGATTTCACTAAGCTGAGCTACACGATGTTCTATCGAGATACCTGTTTATTGTTTTCATTATTTTTCATCAATTTTTTGTGATCTTCTTTTTTTTCCAGCTTCATATTCCAAGGAACACTATTGATTCAACTAACATACTCGACTTTGTTTTTTTTTTAAATTTTGTTTTGGTTTCTTTGTTCTCTTTTTGTTTTTAGTCTCACAATGCTACTTCGCTTCGTTCAGAAGGCTGAACTGAACTGCATCTATTTATTTTGTTATGTTTCTTTTTCCCCTTCTGGGGGTGCGTTAGACCTCGTCCTTGCATCAACAGGAGTCGGTCGACGATGGCACGGTGTCCTCTAAAATTAATTGCGCCACCCCCAGCAACATGTGCAGGCTTTAGGTTTGGGGGGGGGGGCGACCTCGGCTCTCCTTCGCCTTGCCTCCGGCTACTCGACGCTGAATTCCTTAGGGTCGTCGGGTATTTCCCCCCAATCTCCCATTTACTTTTCTTTGAGGCATCACCGAGGAACCGGCTAAGGGGCGCGGAAGCTGAGTGTGGTTCACGACTAGACCGAATGTCATGCGCATTCTTGCTGGGACTGCCAATCGATTGAAGAGGACTCCCAACCGTTTGCCATTCCCTTATTACTTATCTACTGTGTCTTCTTCCCAAACAGGTGCTTGTAGGATACGCTGGATACAATCACCCAGCGCTTGCCACCTCGTGAACTTTCACCAACCTGTCTCATTGTCTTGCCTATATTTTATCATACTAACACCTATTGTATCTGTATTTCCCGCTAAGCACTTGCATACTGCTTACTAACAACGTATGCAGGGACATTGGAGGTCTAGTTTCGTTATCAAATGTAGAGTCGTTTTCACCAAAAAAATTAGAGTCCTTGCAAGAGCCTTGAAGGGGTAACCATCTGTTACCTATACCAGGGCGGGTAAGTGGTGGGTCCTCCAAAGCCTTGTAAGTCGCGGGATGTAGCTGATCTCAGGAGCTGAAGACACGATGGGCCTTATAGCTGAGACGTGGTGATGGACCTCGGGAAGCTGCCCTGGATGCGTAGAGATGCCATGCAGGAGCACTTGTGCGGAGATCTGTTACATGTTGATTTGTTGACCGACGAATGGTCTGGGACTGACTGTGCGAGCGCCGAGTTTAGTCGCTTTATATATACCAGCGCGACCGGTGGAGTAATGTTCCATTCGCCGGCAATGTGTACACTAGAAGGTACTCGAACATACCCGGTGCTGAATATTCAGGCGGCTTATAAACTCTAGACCTTTCTAGGCGGTGGCGAAATTATTAATCGTCGAGACGGCCGCAGCAAAGTATATCGTGCAAGCATAGATAGGAAGGTACCTAGGCAAGTAGGTTGGCGGCGCCGCGCGAATATTAGGATATGTTTCTCGAGTGTTCTTTCGATAGCGCAAGATAATGATGTGTCGCCATAAATTTTACTAAGGGTAGATGAAAGGGCCTGTAGTTGGATCCAAAATTGGGTGATTTGTTTGATTTTAGGATTAGGATGATTATTTGAGAACTCCAGTCATCAGGCATTATGCCAGTCTGGAGATATTTATTTAAGACGCTTAAGAAGTGATATAGAACATTATCATTACTATTTTTGATAATGCTATAAGGATAAGGTATACCATCTCTGCCTGGAGATGAGTCCTTTACTGTTGATAAACAATTTTTTAATTCAATTAAATGGAGAGTCTAACCAATGATCAGACAAAGGAGTGTTGTAGATAGAGTTATTTAATCTAAGTTAGGCACAGAAGGGGGGGCAATTTTGTCCAAGAATTCATCTATCCATTTAGAATGAGACGCTCGAGGAGATGTTGAACTGAAGGAGGATCGAAATCTTCGAATCGTAGACCAAACTTCCGAAATTGGAGTGTTTGGAGATACTGAACTGCAGAAGTTGTACCACCCGGATCTTTTATTTGACCTCAACACCCTTTTGGCATTGGATTCAGCATTTTTATATATAAGATAGTTCTCCATAGTCTCCATATTATGCCGATAGGAAAGAATTAATAACGATAAAAAACCTTTCCGAATTCTCACTACCTAAATTCGTCCCATTTGGTGTGTTTTGTTTTAATCTTTGTCAAAATATGGGACTTGTCTGAATGGAAAGAAGTTTGATAAGTGATGGTGATCGGGAAATGATCACTGGAGCAAGGGTCGGGGGACACCACCCATGAGGAGAGAGGTGCCAGATTAGTAGAGCATATGGAGAGATCCACTGCACTGGGGTTTGTGTTGGGGCGAACAGTGGCGTAGCGTGGGGTCGGCGGCACTTTTAAGGGGGGCGGAAAATTTTCACAATAAATAAGAATATTATTTTGTAAAAATTAAAACCATTTCATTTCATATTCTTGTCGCACCTATGATTCGGACCGATTAAAATGAGCACGAAATTTTTTAATTACTTATTCCTTGACGAAACCGGGGAATCCCATTTCTTTAAATGAATACATTATAATGCCACCTTCATCACTGTAGTTACTGGCAACGCCGTATGTAGTGAATTGCAAGAATACCCCGTATTTTGTTTTGGGCTTGGATTGCTTTTGAATAATTTACAGTGAGAATGATTGAGACAGGTCCGTGGACGATGTGATGTGATTGACAATTCTAAGAAAGTTTTATTCATTGCTTGATAATGAGTGACTAGCGAGGTGAGTAATAAATATTTTATTTGCATTTTTTTATTTATGTAATTGTACGTTTGACTATCTGATTTGATTTTTGAGCTTTAATTTATTAATAAAGAAAAATCAGAAAAATAAATCAGATTTAAATGTCCGGGTTTAATTTTCCCCACAGGAAAAACTAAACCCTTTCACACACTTCCCAAATGATCATCTGGTCAATCCACGTTATGCAATTGCACTATATAAGTATTATAATTACAAAACAATACAAGAACAACATGTCAACCTACCAGAGACCAGATGGGAAAATAATTCACCGACTCCAGATATTTTCATATCAGAGGGTTCGGCTCTGTGGAATTCCTAATTGAACCTATAAATCCTACTGATCCCTCAATATAAATATTTAAAAAATCTTTTGTAATCCTACATGTATTTAAAATTACCGATTTTTGCATTTTTATATATAAATTCTTTGACAAATCTAATACGCCTAAATTTTGAATCAGAGACCTAGGTATAATGCCAGTAGCCGAAATAACAAATGGTAATATTTTTATAAATTTCAGTGAAGTAAGTTATTTTTTTAAATGTATAATTATTATTTGTAAATGTTCTACGATACTTTCGTTTACGATTCCAACTCTTTCTTTTATTAATTATTAAAAAAGTCAATAATTATATTTTTTTAACCTGCAAATTTCGTAATTCGTAAGAAAACCGTACACATATTATGAGAGTAATACTAATTATAGCTTAGATCTCGCAAACAGATTCACTCTTAATTAAAACCAGAATCGTGTTCAGAATGTAACGATTGAATTTTAGTTGTGTATTCATCTGCTGATACATTTCGAAGGAGACCATTATTTTATTCGAAGTGCAGTGGAGGTAATCCACCACTTACCCGCCCTGGTATCAGTAACAGATGGTTACTCCTTCAAGGCTTTCGCAAGGACTCTAATTTTTTGAAAGAACGAATCTACATTTTAGTTTGAACGAATCTAGACCTCCAGTGTCCCTGCATACAGTGTTAGCAAGCAGTATGCAAGTGCTTACATAATATACAAAATGCATAAATATAAAGCAAGTCAGGGATAAACAAATTAAAAAAGATAAGAGAAAAACATAAAAGGCGGCTGCTCGCAGGGTAATGGCATCTTGCGTATGTTGCAAGCATCTGCAAGAAAAGATAATGAAAACAAGTATTGTGATATGAAGAACGCTTGTGTCGGGTGGGATACTTCTCTCGTCATCTGGCAGTACCAGCCAGAATGTGTACGGTGATCGGTCTGCCGTGAATGAATCTCAACGTCCGCGCCCTTTAGCCGGTTTCTCGGTTGTGCCTTGACGATAGTAAGTGGGAAGTAGGGAAACGTACCCAAAGACCCTAAGGATGAAAGCGTCGAGTTGCTGGAGGTAGGGCGGAAGGACGCTGAGTTCGCCCAGCCAAACCTCAGGCCCACACATCGCCACAGGTCGGTGGGGGAGGCGCAGATGAGTTGTGAGGATTCCATTCCGAAAAAAAAAAATTTACGCCAGTGTATCCAGGAGCGAGGTCTAACTCACCCCCAAAATGGGGAAGTTGACATAACAGAACATTTACAGTTCAGTTTCAGCCAAAAGGGTCGGAGCTTATCGCTGAATCCCTAAAACAGAAAAAAATGCAAAAAAAAGAAAAACTAAAAATAAGAGAACATAATACTTAGTGAAGAATAACAGTTGCTTACAAGTAGCAGAATATATTATTTACCAGGTTTTTAATTTGGTCAGTAGTAACAGAAATGTATCAATTTATTTTGAGCGAAGGCGTCATCAGGACCTTCGCTCTCAATTCGGCACATCGAAGTCTGAAATGGGAGAAAAAGCTGAAATACATGAAGTACATAAAGATTTTAAACCACCAGGAATTTATCGAAGTAAAAATACAATATTTTCAACTCAGCTTGGATCTAAAATCAAGGGAAACATAAAGGCAGTGAAGATAAAGATATAGAAAACCAAAAAATCGGAGCAATGGTAATAAAAGAGATGAGAAAGAAAAGTCAGTGGTCATCAGGAGCAAATACACCAGGCATCTGAAACTCACAATGATTTTACAGCTGGTCAGCGACTCTAAGATCAGGCCATCTCTCAACCCAAACCCTTGTAAACTTCCGCAGGCACTCGAAGTTCACCTTATTCGAGACGAGATCAGCGTTCCATACTGGTCTCGTGGGCACTTGTAAACCATCCAACATTTCCTCACGAGCATCCGTCATAATCTCACAATGCCACAGAATGTGCTCGGCTGTATGGTCCGTATTGCTACACGCGCAGTTTGGATGGGGGGATAGAGACTGTGCAATATTCCCCTAAACTCCCCATGCCCGGACAGTAATTGAGTCACATGGTGGTCCCTTACAATGTGAGCCCCTTCCATTCAGAGTTTAACTGACGGGAAGAAGGAGTAGGTCCATCTTCCCGTATTCGATCTGTCCCATCGATCTTGCCATTCTCTCAGTGTTCTTTCTCGCATCTCTCTAAGAAGACCTGGGAGAGACACTGCACCGCCTGGTACAACTAGGTATTTAGCGGGTCTTCCTTTTGTCAGGCTCTTCTTTGTTAGCACCTCCCTTATTTCAAGATCAATTGGCAAAATGCCAGCCAAGACTGGCAAAGCGTCCGAAGCAACTGTTCTATAAGCACCCGAAAGCGCCAGCAAGGGGACTCGCTGGCCTCTCTTGAGCGCCGAGAGTATGAGTGCATTCTCCAGGCGGTGCTCCCACACAGAGGCCGCATACGAGACTTGCGCCACGTAAACCCCCCTATATAGGAGACAGAGCGCTGGAGAGCGCAATCCCCACTCGGTAGTAAAGATTCTTCTCAATTTCAAGAAGAGGGCCTGGGCCTTACTTGACACGCTTTTAACATGGGTCAAGAATGAGCATATTCGAAGTGCAGTTATAAAATTCTAGTTGCAGACCATGTATGTGCTGCCAGAATCAAAGATAAACTATTTTCATATTCTGAGTATAGTTTTAATTCGCCACAAAGGAGAAGCAAATTGTCCCACACATTTAATTTTAAAATAAAAGTGTATGAATGCTATAAAAAGTGAACAGACAGTTTTATTTAAAATTTTTTATGAAAAGGAATCCGTATTTAAAATTTTAAATTTATTCTACTTTAAGTACTTTAATTCGAATATTCGCAGGTGTGTATTTTTGAGCCAATTAACATTTCCTATATCAAAATTTTAATATTTAGAAACAAAAATGTTCTAATAAGAACGTCGGAAAAATTATTTTATCTTGATTTTAGAACAACTTTGTTTCTTACAAAAGGGTAAAAAAAAACTAATAAAAAGGAACGAACATTTAAAATGCGAAAAGAACATTTAAAATGCATGGGAAGAACCGGGAATTTTGTGCGCAAACCTTGACTGGCAAAAGTGTATACATATTTTTTACTTATTATTCGAAGGGTTAAACCAGTTTTCAGAAAGTAAAATTGCAATAATGGATTCATCTGCTGACACAATTCGAAGGAAAACATTATTTTATTCAGAGCGCAGTTATAAATTTTTAGTTGCTGACTCTGTATGTGCTAACAGAATCAAAGAAAAACCATTTTCGTACTTTTGATTAGCCGCATACAGACTTAATTTAAACCAATTTTGTGTTGAGAATGTAAATTTCCAGTTGTGGATTCATCTGCTGACACATTTCGAAGGAAAACATTCTCTTATTCGAAGTGCAATTATAATATTCTAGTTGCAGACTATGTATGTGCTGCCAGAATCAAAGAAAAACCATTTTCGTGTAGTTTTGATTCGCCAGGTACAGTTTTAATTTAATTTAATTTGGGGACTCTAACGCAGAATCAATCGTAAGTTAAAACCTGCGTTGCGTTCTTAGCACGGTGTGAAAGTTCAAGATGCGAATTACTTTTACATGGGTATCATTCTCGATTTCCGACAACAGTTATAAACTTTGTGGTAGACTGGTACCCGCTAACATACGTCATGCGCTGGTACAACAAGGACGAGTATTCGTGGACTGGACCGTTTGCGGTGTGCGTGACTTTGTGGGACTTACCGTTTGTCTGAATTGCCAAATGATAGGACATTCACACAAGTTCTGCAAAGAAAAAATGAGATGTTCCCACTGCGGTGTAGAAGGACACGCCCGTGATTCCTGCCCCGCTACTGCTGCAGCACCCAGTTGCGCCACATGCGCACGTTTCGGAAAGCCTGCAGCTTCCCGTGCCCACCCCACCGGAGATAAGGATTGCCCGGCCTATAAAGCCGCATTATTAAAGGATCTCTCCACGATCGACTATGGCGTCTAAGCATACCGAAAAAGATGGCGAGGCGCTTGCTGTTGATGCATTAAATATATACTATCAAAATGTGAGGGGTATTCGAACAAAGACTGTAAGTGTACGCAATAATATTTTAATTAATAACTATGACATTATTTGTTTTTCCGAAACATGGCTGAACTCAACGGTATTTAGTGAAGAAGTATTTGATGACAGATATGTAATATTTAGAAGAGATCGTGAGTCAACCAAATCTGTGTCTAAAGAAGGTGGCGGAGTTCTAGCCGCCGTTTCTAAAAAACTTCTTGTGTCGAGAAAAACAGAGTGGGAGAGTGAAAATGAAGATTTGTGGATTATGATCAAGTCCAATTCTCGTTCCAACTCGCTCATTTATATTTGCGTCCTTTATATTCCTCCTTGTGTAACTGTTGACAAGTATTGCAACCAGATCGAAAAATTACAAGATCTGTATTTAAAGAATTCAAAATCAAATTCACAGTTTATTTTTATTGGTGATTTTAATTTATCTTAAATTAAATGGTTACCCGACACTTCCTTTAAAAATGTACTTTCACCTTCTAATTATAAAAGTCAGAAGGCGCATAGTCTTGTCAACCTTTCTTCAATTTGTAATTTGAGTCAATTCAATTATGTATTAAATATAAATGAAAATGTGTTAGACCTTGTTTTATCTGATAAAATTAATATAGATCTACATATAGCACAAGGCTTAACTAAATTGGATAATTATCACCCCTCATTTGAAATCACGGTAAAACAAAATAAAAATCATTTCTTAGAAACTAATAAAAATGATTCAAAGTACAACTTCAGGAGGGGAAACTATGATGAATGTCGACAGGATTTATTAGCTGTTAATTGGATAACTCTTTTTAAAAATAAAAATGTGAATAGTATGGTTGTCTTGTTTTATGAAAAACCATGGGAAATAATTGACAAAAATTTTAAAAAATATGTTATTAAATCAAAAAACCAATACCCAATCTGGTTTAATCAGCAATTGATTGATCTTCTTAAGAAAAAAAATAAAATTAGACTTAAGGCAAAAAAACATGGCAACGTTTCAGATTATAAAGAATTCTCTAATTTACGGAAAATGGCCAAAAAAGTGCAAATTGAATGTTATAAATCATACATCAACTCTGTCGAAAGTGGTCTGCAAGATAACATAAAGGTATTCTGGTCATACTCAAAATCATTACGAAAAACTAATTGTATTCCTAAAGTAATGCATCTTGATGATATTTCCGCAAACGATGGAGAACACATAGCAAACATGTTCTCCAAATATTTTTCATCTGTTTATACTAATTCGGAATCACCTGATAATGATTCAATGTTAAATATTACTGAACACAACCAAAGCAATCTCGGTAAAATTCATATTAGTGCAGTTGAAATAAAATGTTTTTTGAGTAAAATAGATTCCAATAAGGGCTCCGGCCCCGACGGTATTCCACCTTTCTTTGTCAGATGCTGTGCCGATTCATTATGTTTACCACTTTTTATTATTTTCAATGAATCTTTAACCTCTGGAACTTTTCCTGACTTGTGGAAAAAAGCGCATGTGGTACCAGTATTCAAATCGGGTGACCAATCTTTAATAAAAAATTATAGACCAATTAGTATACTATCATGTTTTGCTAAGGTTTTTGAATCTCTGATATATAAAAATATTTTTTCTCACTTTAAACCCCTTCTCTGCACTAGGCAACATGGGTTTGTTCCTCACAGATCTATTACTTCAAATCTTTTGGAATTCTGTGATTATGTGTGTAACTCTTTTAATGAAAGATTACAAGTAGATGCTATTTATACCGATTTCCAAAAAGCTTTTGATAAAGTTAACCACTCCATCTTACTTAAAAAGCTTGATCAAATAGGAATACATGGAGACCTATTTCGCTGGGTGAAATCATATTTATGTAACAGAACGCAACTAGTATTTATTAATGGATACAAATCATCCCCTATAAATGTAACTTCTGGTGTACCTCAGGGGTCAAATCTGGGTCCTCTTCTTTTTCTAATATTTATAAATGACCTTGGTTCAAAATTAAACTGTGATTATGCTTTTTTCGCCGATGATCTTAAAATTTTTCGTAAAATTAAATCTGTTTCTGATCATCAACTGCTTCAAAATGACCTTGACACACTCAATAACTGGTGTACTGTCAATGATATGCACTTAAATGTTGAAAAATGTTTCACTTTAAACTTCACTCGTAACAGAATAATAAAGGATTTTTCCTATGTTATAAATAATACTATTCTTAAAAAAGTGTTTGCCATAAGAGATCTAGGAATCACTCTTGATTCGAAATTCATATTTGATGTACACATTAACGACATTAAGTGCAAATCATTTAAAATGATGGGATTTATTCATAGAATATGTAAACCTTTCAAAGATCCTCTATCAATTCTAACCCTTTACAATGCCTTAATTAGAAGTAAACTTGAATATGGAAGCACTATTTGGAATCCACATTACTGCAAGTATGAAAACATTGTAGAATCAGTTCAAAAAAAAATGCTAAGACTGTTATCTTTTAAATGTCAATTACATGAACATCTTAGATCGTACGACATGCGACTTAAATACTTCAAAATTAATACACTTAAAATCAGAAGGCAATGGACTGATCTAATATGTTTACATAAAATAATTCACGGCCATCTTGATACTTCATTGTGTCTTAGCAACATTGATATAAATGTTCCCAATTCCCATTGCTTAAGACGCCATAATATGTTTCACCTGAATACATTTAAAAACAATATCGCCTATTTTAGCCCTCTGACCCAAATGTGTCGACTGTATAATAAGATAGAGTGTGCTGAAGTAGATATTTTTGTTGATAATTTATATGGATTCAAAAAAAATGCTCTCCAATTGCTGAAAAATATGTGATAAATTATTATGTGTATCATGTTTGTCTCTAATTATGTCTCTTATCTTGCCTCTCTTTAATTGTTATTTGAGTAAACTTTGATTTTTTTGTTAAATTCTATATGTAACTTTTTTTTTTTTTTTTTATCTAATTTTTATTTAATCTGTTCCAAAATTATTATTTGGTTAATTGATTGTGTATAAATTGTTACTTTATATTATTTGTATAATTAACTGAGTTTTTATAACTGGGTTGTTCTCACATGTGTGTGAACAACCTGTAAAAACGCAGTATAAATAAATAAATAAATAAATAAATTTATAAACATGATTTTCGTTGAAAGAATACTTGTAAAATGTGCTTTAAAAAAATCGGCTCGCATATAAATAGGACTTAACAAAAAAAAAACTCCCCCCCCCCCGCTGGCGTTTGAAGTAAGGGGGCGGTAAAATATTCCTGCGCCCGGGCTAGAGATTCTAGTAGGAGATCCGTCGTTCAAAAGAAAAAGATTGGATTCATCTAGAAAATCCATCACACTTCAACCATCTCGATCAGAGAAAGCAGAACCCCAGCCGGGGAATGGGCATTAAAATCGGCCAATAAAAAGAAAGGAGGGTTTAGTTGACGGACAATTTACAACCAAGTTTGCTTATTGAAGTGCGATGTTGGGAGAAGATAGATAGAAACAAGGGAGGTGTCCTTTATTTTAGCTGCAACCATTTGAAAGTCAGCATTTGGGGATTTGATATTATTTATTGGGAAAAACGGTAAGGATTTTTTAATAAAAAGGGCAGCACCACCGCCCGTACCATCGGGGCGATCATCGCGGAGACAGGAATACCCTCCCACATTAAAGTGGGTGGATGGAGTAAACCATTTCTCCGAGACAGCAGCCACAGAAATAAGGTTAAGAAGGTTCGCTCTCATACCATCCACATTCGCGCCATACGTACCCAGAATCTACACAAAGTTAGTATGTGACTAAGAAAAAAAAAAAAACAATTTCATACGGAAATCACATTACTTAATTTTTTAAGCACATTTAAAGTACACCTATATGGAACACTGATATTACATTTTTTTTAAATTTAAATATAATAAAAAGGATTACCTACCATTAAATTACAATTTATGAAACAATTTTTAATAGAACTACCGCGTTATCTATTTTCTTAAAGTTCGCGGAATACGTAAGTGCTTTTAAATAAAATTTTGTCGGATAACCTTTAACGTTAAAAATGGTATCGCAGGCGAAAATTCTTCATGGTTCAGGGCCAAAACAATAAAACCTTCGATTTTTATCAATCTGATAACAGTGATAATATACAGGTACATGGTGACCGGACAACTCAGAATGAAATCAACTCAGAAAAGTCATTAAAAGTGATGATATAAAAATATTTAAAAAATGGGTTTAATAAGTTACGCTAGGCTTGGGTTCAGTTGTTTTAAAATTATTTTTCATAGCTTTTGATGACTTTTCAAAGAGATGTTGAGTTGACTTGATTCTAAGTTGGCTTGGAACCAGAGGAGTAGCGTGCCTTGGAGAGGCCCTGTGTCAAAATTAGTTGGGGGGCCCAAATGAAGGATAAAGATTTCTCACAAAAGAAACAAAAGACCTCTGTTGCCCCGGGGCACAGTATCATTGATACGGCAGATACGGCGGTAGCTACGCCCCTGCATGGAACCCATATATACATATTAGTTTCGGTAATAAATGTAGGTACGTGTAAAAAGGTTGAATGTTTGGGCGGCTGATTCAAAATATTGAAGACGGTTAAAATTGTCTGTCAAAATTTGGAAAATAGAGCGGATATCATTAAATATTATGATCATAGAACTAACTCACCTCTGAGAACAATTTTTTGTATGGAATCTTATTAAAATGTATTTTCTTGCATCGAGAAGAATCTAATTGGTTTTGTTTCTTCACTTCTTGTCCAAATATTTGATGTTTAGTTTGATAGTGAAGGTTCAGATTACATTCCATTGCCACTCAAATACCATGCTCACATATCAGTCAAAGTATTTTAATGAAACAGTTTTCGATCAAATTTATTTTCCTAATTTTTAGTTTTAGTGGCTTTAAAAATATTTACGAAATAATGATCGCGATCGACCATTTGGGCATTCCTGGCCTATGTACGATGTACGCACCAAGTGGCGTAGCGAGGGGGGTGGGGGGGGGGGGAGAAAGGAACTTAATGAACTGGCTTATATAATTCATACATTTGTTTGTGTATTCTAGTTGTGACGTCTCCAACTGCACATATAAATATGTCGGTCTGCAGCAAGGATCCTAAGAATCGCGTTGGAGTAGGTAAAGGAGGTTGGAAGCTCCGCTATTTATAGCGGAGTGTTCAACCTTCTTGTGTATACATAGGTACATAGTGACAATATTATTAGTAAGTCGACGATATTCAGATATAAGCTATATTCGCTGCCGCTGTGGTTTTTAGCGAAAACCGAGTGGATATGCGGTATTAACACTTTTGAAAACCAGGCGGATTTCGCTTCCTCTCTTAGCAACGTTGCTGATTTTAATTTTGCGGGTTTTAAGCGAAACGTTGTTCATTTTCATCTGTCTAGTCAGTCACATTCGTATATCCATCAATAAATATGAATGAACCCTGTAATCGTGCGTGACTAGTGAAAATAGAAAGAAATGAAAACAAGCGAAAAGGTACCCAGGCAGTTTGACGAGTTTTTAGTTTCGCGCTAACTGCGAAAGCGCGTACAAATGCCCGGCGGAATCCCGCAGTATGGTGGAAACAGTGGTGTAGCTAGCATGGGTGGCACCCGGGCAAGGGCGGATCCAGCTTTGTCGCCAGGGGGGGGGGGGGTCACATAGTCGTGATCAAGTCACAGGAAGTTATAATTTAATTTTGATAAGAATAGATTAAAAAAATATATAAAAACATTGGAGAAAGGGTTGGTGGCTAGCTAAAGCTGTGCTCTTGGGGGTGACACTCGGTTGAGAAGCACCCCCCCATCGGGTGGCACCCGGGGCGGGCCGCCCCCCTCGCTACGCCACTGGGTGGAAACAAAGATATTTGGGTGGGAGCATCGACCAAGTATATCGGTAGGTATATATAATATAAAAAGTTAGCCCACCGTGCATTTCTAGTAGATACGTTATACCTACCTTTATACGTTCGTTATTATATCTACATAATATTGTAAATTTTAATATTGTTTCTCCTATAAGTGTACTATGTATTAAAAGTTCAAACTCCTAAACACATAACCCAACACAATTTCATTTCTTTATGTTGTAAATCTTTTGTAATTCCAACATATTGTTCTTGTAATTCCTCCATCTTGTAAATCTGAATGTATTATACATATGTTACCAGGTTAATTCGGTAAATCCGATTATAATATATGCTACCAGATTACCTTTTCTACTTTGTCACAAAAAATATATGTGTTCTTATATTTATATATTTTATATACATTTTCTTTATTACACACCTTAGCTTCAGAGAAAAATTAAATTTTCTGTTTTTTTGTTTTTGTTTTTGTTATGTAATTATGTACATTTCAGGTATAATATGAACTAAACATGTCAGTTTGTCTGTCCTGGAACGGGAAACTTTCCTAGTTGGTCAGGCAAAGCTTCCTAATTGTAATTTGTACTTTCTTTTGTATCTATAATAAATAAATAAATACATTTATACCTACTTACCAACTTACCTTTTATGGAGTGATATATTTTTAAAAATCTTTCCCATCCTCCATCTCATAAATCGGTGACAGCAGATTGAAATACTCTGATAGTAATATTATGCACGAGTATATTATTACTTGGGTAGTTTCTAATTTATTATTAAGGTAGTGCGGACTGTGGATGCAGTAACATCTTTAGGGCTGGTGTCACCCCCGTGCTCCGTGGAGGCACTCCCATCTCAACTGCTCGGAGCCGGCGGTATTATGTCCACCCAATATGGGGGCTGTTGTTAAAAGAAGTACATTAATTACGTGAATAGTTTTTTTTTAATCAAGACCCCTCCCCCCCTTGGGGATATAACTTTGGGCCAGTTGGTATATTCTTTTCGAGTAACGTGAGATTTTGCTGGACCCCCCCTTTTGAGTTCACGTAATTAATGTATGCCCCTTAACGGGGGAAGGGATGGAAAGGAGGATGTTTAGGAAGTTACTGGATCTTCAGATATGATCACGGAGGAAATTTTCGATATTGTCAGCCTGTACGGATACTAATCTCTCAACCCCTTGTAACAATTAATGCTTATCTGTGAAGGGTAGCAAACAAATTATATAGCTAATAGGTAATAAGGGAAAATATCCTTTATTATTTTTCAATATTAGGTTTAATAATGTAAGCAGTTATATAATATTTAGTATTTGATATAAATATTTACATGATAACATATTCTGGAAATCTTACATTTTACTTATCACTGTCCAGCATAAACTCTAAAATTCTACGTTTCAGGAATATTATTGTAAAAGTATAAGCGCCATTTTAAAACAAAATACAGTTAAAAAACGGCCTCGAGTGTTAACTCAGTTTTCGGAATAGGTTGTTAAGAAATGTCTAAGCACAGTCATATATTTTAAGATAGACCGTTGATTCTGAAAATAACATAGTATTTTATTTCAGTTCCTTAAATCTAATGGACGGATCACTTTCCACTAACATATAGTTCAACTTAGTTTATAAATAGGCAAACAAATAATAAAAAGCAAAACATCCATAATAGAGTAGTAGGTACCTACCTAGAAAATTTATATTTTCTTGTAAAAATTATGTGGTTGTTCAGAAGTTACTAACAAAATATAACAGCAGTTGGTAAGTACCTACTTAATAATTAATCAAATCTATTATCTTAGTGACTCCATTTGTGGAATACCTTTTCAATTCGTTGTAGGTTTTGATTTGGAAAGTTTTATTATTTAATTTTGAAGGTAATATTCGTACTCGTACAATGTTCATGTCACTTTAACTCTATAACTAGACTAAACTAAAGAAAACATAGTTTGTATAATAAAATAATATTTTATTCTTATCACAAAATTTTAGAGCGATCGTAAAGTCTGATTCTCGAAAATGAACTCATTATTTTGCTTTAGTTTCTGAGATCGTTTTAAGGTTTTTGTTTCAAAAACCTAACCGTTTTTTCATCATTATTGTCTTTCTTAAAGAGTCACATAGTTTCCTAGATAAGGTGAGTAGCTGCAGTTTGGTTATTATACACGACTTTGATAACATAATATTATCTTTCTTAGGGGGCACACATTAATTACGTGAGCAGTTTTTCTTCCAATCTAGACCCCCCCCCCTTGGTGAAATAAATTTGGGCCACTTCGTATATTCTTTCCAAGTAACGTTAGATTTTGCTGGACCCTCCCCCCCTTTTGAGCTCACGTAATTAATGTATGCCCCTTTATGTTTATATTTTTATAATAACATTTTAAAATTCTCCCCTACGATGAATAGCTTCAACAGATCGCTCCAAAGGACTCGGTACAACCTACAGGAAATATTTGGCGAATACTACAACGACACAAATAATATAACATTTTTGGCGCTCTTGGTCTTATCTTTTAGTTTTGTTTTTGATTGTGAATCGTCGCCAAAAGCTCGTCTTCTCACCGTTGGTCTGAGCCGAGGGGTCCTCGACATCCTGCTCTAACTTCCCGACGCAGTAGTCGTCTGGTGGAAGTGAAGCAACCGCCACGGCTATGGTCTTTCCTGTCTTGGCCTCTCCACGCAGCATATCTAAGAAGTTGGAGTCCGGTCCGTTCTTCCTGTTGTGTTTCTCTCCAAACTTCATGGCTTCAGCACTCAATTCGGCTTTTAGTTGTTCCGGGGTGGAGTTTTCAGTTTTGAACTCGTTAGGGTCTTCCACGAAGGCCTGCTGTAGGTCCCGCATTATTTTCTTTCTTATAGTCTTCTTCATACTTAAATGTCTTTCTAAGGTTTTCACGTCTCCGTTAGTGAGGGTTTTGTAGTTGTCTTTGCTTTTTGATTTTTTGGTTGATTTTTTGGATTTCGATTTATTGGTATCTTCGAAGTTTTCGATGTTGGTTTTTTGGTTGGGGAAGCTGTTGATTTCGCTATATCCGGAGTGGAAGGCTTGGCCTCCAAGACCGAAGATGTCCCTCAGATGAGGAATGCTCCTTTCGGAAGTCATGACGAGGTTTCTGGTCCAGGTCAGGTGAGGTCAGGTCAGGTCAGTCTGCAGCAGCCGCTCTGTCTGTCTGTTCCTCCTCTCGTGATTTGAGATCTATGTGGGTATCTCATTCCATACTAAGCACAGTCACCTGAAATTAAAAGAAAAAATAGTTAGATAAAGCCTTTTTGTTGTTGTTGTTAATAATATTTGTTTGGAGGGTGTAGATGTAAAACCACGTGTATGTCTATCCAGCGTTACGAGTGGAAGGTAGGTTATTGTGTTTGAAATCTGTAAAGATTCAAACAATACATTGTAATCTTTGTGACGTAATCAGAAATATACTTCACGGAGACCTTCAAAACTGGGAAGACAATACAGCGTGTAGGACGTGGGAAAGTTGAATGGCCATTTAGAACGTTTTAACATATTTTTATAGGTACAATAATAAAATATTCATCTTGTAATAATTCCAATTTAATGTTAATAGGAAACAATAAACATCCTGTTTATTAAGATCTATTGTTCAAAAATTTAAAGAATATTTATATTTTCAGAATATCAAGTTTTATAAATACTAAGGAAACATTAGTCAACATTTATATAAATATTCCGGTTACATCGTTTTCATTAAAATCCTATTAATTTATTGTTTTATCTATAACAATAACGACTAGTTTTGTTCTTCTAACAGTTCTGGAGGAAAATGTGTGCTTAAAAATTATATTTATTTAAGAGGAACGACAGCGCGACATTTTCCATAAAATATTTAAATTTAGATTTGAGGCTAAAATACTTTAAACTGAATATTTACTTATTTTTAATCAAAAGGTGTAGCACTTATCTAATGCGGGTATGTGCTACTTTAATTATTTGTGTTTCAAATTATTAAATATATGCTATTAAAAAATCTATTTTTCACGATTTTAGAGGCCACTTTGGAAGCTATTGTGAGCTAAAAAATAATCTATATACATATATATATATATGTGTTTCTATGTATGCGAGTTGTCTATGCATTGATATAGCATAGGAAATGTTTTAAATTTTCAAAATACCTTCTTTTCACCTACGCGAAGGTTTCTGGATTATAACAACCACATGACAATACATCTGATAAGTTTTTTTTAATCATTACAAAAACTCTCACGAAACTATCAAAAATGTCCCAATTTGAGAATGACAATTTGCAAACCATCGATTGTTAAATCAAAATTAAATTTTCGGATAAACTCTTTAAATTAATGAATTTAATCGAAGTACTCACCCATTGTACCAACCAAAATCGAATAGTTTGAATTTAATAATATTAGATATAATTTTAGAATTTCACGGTCAAAAGTGTTTTAGGGTTGTTATCCCGTGTTGCGCTACCTCCTCCTTTAGCCAACGTTTAACACATCTGCCCCGATGATAATTTTTTAAAATAATTAAGAAAACATCATTTCAATGTCACACTGTATCATTCATTCACTAACATCAGTGGAAAGTTGATAATTGGCATAATTAACTAACTTACTTATTGTATTATTGTGTAATCTAGGATTTGCTGTCAATTTTCCCTAAAATAAATAAAATAAAAAATAAAAATGATGTCCGAAACGTTGGCTACAGGAGGAGGTAGATTAACACGGCATAACACCTCAAAAATAAATAACATTCATCAAATTATATTTATTTTACCTACGTTAGGTACCAAATTTGCTTGATTCTTCTTATAATATTAAAAAATTAAAGTTTGTAGTATATCATAAATGAAAAAATGTAAACAAAAAAATTGCAAAAGCAAGGCACGCGAGCTGTTTGAAAATCTGAATGTATGGACTGAATACATAGAACGCGGAAGAGCGGAGGGGATCGCAGGAGGGGGGTTCGCGGGAGAGGGGAAAGGGGAGGCGGGAAGCTAGAGGGGGAATGTTTGAGGGGAAGGAGACATGGGAGGGGAAGGGAACCCGCTAGTGAAATATAAAATAAAACTAATTCATTCCCCTTAACGCAATTTTTTTAAACCTCTTACTTCATCGAATAATGATTGAAGATTCGCCGTTTGAGTAAGCAAAATATAATGTAACATTCATAGTGGAAGTTCTCTGGTGGCAATGAAATCCTAAAATGACAACAGCAGTAATTACAACAATTGGGTGTGTTCAGACTGTTCACTGTTCAGTGTTCAGTGACTTGTTGGTAAGGCGGTAGCGGAGCGTATAAAACTTTCAGTTCTTCCGGTGGGAAACTGCTTTACAATCTTACGTAAGACATGTTCCATAACGAAGTCTATAAACCGTAGCATTATTATTGTAATAGGTACATATTAGCCTTTATGACATTTTTTTATAACAACTGAAGTCCCCGACGTTGCCCGGGCTTTATGCAGAGTTTATCGAATTTCGTCAAAAATATCAAAATTCTGTTATAAGGGACGGGGAATGGAGATGAGGATTGTTCTCTCAAAACTCATATATACAGTGACCTTTCTCTTGTTTTGAAGCCTAAGTTTGCAAAATTTCGTCAATCTTAGAATAAATTTGTAGATATTATAAAAAATGAAACAATCTTATTTAAATTTATTATATAGTTAGATAAAAACGATATTAGTTTACTAGCAGACCCGGACACACGTTGCTGTGGCTAACGAAGCCTTTATAACCAACGCCATCTGTTAAATGAAATCCACACCACGCTGCCTGCTGCCTGCTGCCGCTTGGCCAGATATATTATGTATTTCAACCAATTTACACAAAAACTTGACAAATTATATGCCTAAAAATCTTCCTCGTGAATCACTCTATCTACTGGTGAAAACCTCATGAAAATCCGTTGCGTAGTTTAAAAGATAGAGCGAGCGACTTCATTTTATACTTAGTAAAGATGATTATTAGTTAAGATTGAAATTGGATAGTGGGGTTCGTTATTAGCAGTACATATAATTTAAAATCTTGATTGGCAAGAACACTCCTTTGGGGGGAAAAATTAAAAAAAAGGTTTTTATCTACCTAACAAGTTTGTAATAATAAGCACTAAGAATTGACCACTTATGTGTACTCATTTTTAAATTTGATAAAAGAACTCAGAATTCACATCCCCTCTCCCTATGTAGGTACCCTGTAGAAACAGTGGGTACACACTAATTAAGGAATAGTTAGCATTTGAGGAAAATGAATATTGAAATATAATGAATATTGATACTCCTTGAACCGGCTTGTCATTTTTTTTTATTTGAATACCTCACAAGATTCCCAGCTGAGACTATGGAATCCCTAATTGGGGTATGTTGTGAGGCTGAAGGTAGTGGGGAGGGAAATGAGATGTACTAGAGGATGGTGGGGAAGTACCTAGGTATTCAGATCTGGTCACCAAACATAGCTAAAGTCATTTCACGCAAAGTTTCAGTTCTGAATTGTGGTCTTACACCAGGGCGATATTGAGAGTATTTTCCCATTAACTAAAAATACTGTATTTTATTTTGAAATGAATTCATTGTGAAATAACACAAATCAATCAAATTAAAATTATTTGCGCATGCAGGTATTCGATCCCGCGACCTTCGGATTGCGAATCAAGAGCCTTACCCCTCGACCACGGAGGCCGTTATGTACAATGTTTATTAGGTTTATATTAAACCCTTCTTTCCCATATCTTCTTTTCTTTCCTCTTCTCCTTTCTACACAAACCTTATCGGACACAAAACTCTCCATAAACTCGAAAGGTCGGGACAGTGGGACTTTCTTGGACAAAAAAGTCCTTACCCACCACTGAAAAAGAACTCTAGCCGCTACTGAGTAACTAACTACCGTCTCGTGTCTTTGCATTAGTCGTCAGGTATTATACAATGTCGGTAGTTATACAAATCTCGGAATCAGATACCAGAACACACGTTTGTTATTAATTTTATTATAAGATAAGATTTTTATAGCGCATGATGGAGACTCTACTCAAAAGTCAAAAGCGCGTAACATTTCATGCGCGTAATAATTGACAATAGATAACCGAGTTATGGCGTTAAACTAAAGTTTAATTATCGTACTATATTATCATCATCTTTTATTAGTGATCTAAAAGTAAGATTTATTACATAACTTCCTACGCACGTTTCCTTTCTGTGACCAATCTCAAATTTCCCTCTATGCTATCACCATTTTTTCAATTTGGGAGGCGGGTATGGGTACCGCCACCCTGAGAACCATTTATTGGATAACCAAAACTTCTGCCATAGGTCATCCCAAGTGGTTCGCAACGTTGGGTGACTTAGAAGGGGTGCCCGAGTTCTTGGGGTGAGGTTTGTCCGGATCTTGGCGGCGGATGCTTCTGTCCACCAACTGCGTGATCTTTTAATCTCTCCAGCAAGACTCTATCGGAACACTGCCTTGCACCGCAGTGGTAAGGATAGATTCATACGCCCGTCACTCTTGGATACACCGACCTCAGATTCCTAACCACCCCACATTCCATCCCAGAACTTCCTCTCCTTCCGTTTCCTAAAAAGACCCTCCACATAGCATCCTCAAAGATGACAAAAGCCCTCAGGGGAATTATTTTCCTAAGGGCCAAATAGTGTTATTGTAAATAAAAACCCACCGTATTTATTTGTATGTAAAACTACGGTTTCATTTCGTCGCTCACATTTAACACCGCGTATCCCTAGCATGGAGGGTGAAATATCACAAAAAAACTATATGTACTTTCGATAATTCATGTATTAAATAAATAAATAAATAGTGAACATTTTCAACCTATACTAATGAATGTATATCCGCAAACTGTAAACTTCACTCGCCATAACACACCCTCATCCCTAGCATGGAGGGTGAAATATCACAAAAAAACTATATGTACTTTCGATAATTCATGTATTAAATAAATAAATAAATAGTGAACATTTTCAACCTATACTAATGAATGTATGTCCGCAAACTGTAAACTTCACCCGCCATAATACAGGGTCATCCCTAGCATGGAGGGTGAAATATCACAAAAAAACTATATGTACTTTCGATAATTCATGTATTAAATAAATAAATCAATAGTGAAAATTTTCAACCTATACTAATGAATGTATGTCCGCAAACTGTAAACTTCACCCGCCATAACACAGGGTCATCCCTAGCATGGAGGGTGAAATATCACAAAAAAAACTATATGTACTTTCGATAATTCATGTATTAAATAAATAGTGAAAATTTTCAACCTATACTAATGAATGTATGTCCGCAAACTGTAAACTTCACCCGCCATAACACAGGGTCATCCCTAGCATGGAGGATGAAATATCACAAAAAAACTATATGTACTTTCGAAAATTCATGTATTAAATAAATAAAAATAAATAAGTAAATAAATCTCATTTTTCCCAGGTTTTCAGGAGGAACAAAAATCCGTTTAGTTTATTAAATAAAAATAGCACAAATGTGAAAAAAAGGGGCAACTAATATTTAACAATCAGTTTTTTTTTCATAAAAAACATATTGTCAGGTATTTTAAATGACGTTCGCGGTGTAATACACAGAAAATACCGAGAAATTATGAGATATGCTGTTATTATGCGAGAAATATAAAATATTCTATTCATCTTTATTCAAACAATAAAACAAAAATAAAATAATTAAATAAAATACTTTTTTGTTTAAAACCACGAGATTTGTTAATTTACGAACCGACCGGTTTCGCTAAACTTAAGCTTCTTCAGGGTACAAATTAATACTAAACAAGAAGTACATAATGTGTGCTTATATATAACAAAATATAGAGGGAGACAACATGATACAAATATTACAAACACATAGACGGCTATAAAATACATTAACATAAGTACTCAAGTAATGGGAAAACTGAAAAATAATTATGTAGACTAATGGGTTATAATAATAAATTTGGAGAAACAAAGCATCAACTGCCATGGTGGTAAGGAGCACTGGGAATTTTTATTTTTAAGGGTTTATTGGAAACAGACCTAATATAAGACTACTTGATATGTCTAATTGATTATTAAGTATATGACTTTTGGTTTTTACAGCTTTTTTATTTCTAGCGCTTCTAGATTGTTTAGTCTGTTACCATGCCGTTTTTATGTAAGATATTAGCACCGGTGCTATGAAAGAACGTATGATCTTTATCGATCAAATTATTGGCGAATTCTGAAAAACCGTTATTATTTAGGCAACGGAGATCTCCGTTGTATCTACCTACCTACATATATTAATAACAGAAAATACATGTTTGTTCATATGAAGCAGATCTTTGCGATACGACATTATACTTTAAAAAGCTTCCGGTTTAGTTGAGAAATTTAAGGAACTATTTTTATAAAGAAGGATATAAATACGCAGAATAAAAAAAATTAAACAATCCATTTGGTCAATCTGTCTCCCTTGATATGACTGCATTAATTAGTTAGGGATTGAAAATGTATGAAATGAAAATGTGATGGATTGAAATGAAAATATCTCCTTCAACGGAAGCAATCTTCCGAAAAGGCCCTCCATTGATATGCTTGGTGTAACTATAAGTGACCATCCATACCTGATATGGAGGCTCCAACGAAGCCAGAATTAAATTAGCCTCCCAAAAACTGGGCGTACTGTACAGGGCCCGTAGATACTTTAATAGTACCTACACAACTGCGAACCCTGTACACATCGCAAGTGCGCCCCACGGTTGAATTCGGCAGCCAACTCTGGTATGGAGTTCCAAAATACCCGAAAAAAAAACTGTGCAGAAACGGGCGGTCTGATAGATTCTCCCATCTTAACAAACGGATTGCAATCTTTAGAGCACATAGATTTATTTTTATATACTTTTAGGTTCTTTGTGGCAGTATTATTAGGAACAAATGTACATTTACCCCTAATATAAAGATGCGTTCAGAGTCTTTGGTTCGACAACGAGATGGTACCTACGATTGAGCAACATTTTAGCTTAGCGATAATCCAATTTCATTGACGAAATCTGAATTCGATCTTTTATCTGAGCCGCCAAGGGCGCCGGTGGACGTCAGTATTCAACGTTCCTTTTCAAAGAGCAATGGCAGAAAAGATTCTGCCGTCGTAACAATGGCGATTTAGTTACACAACTTAAATAACAATCATTCCTCAGACTAGAAGAGAACAGCAGAATACACCCATACTTCAAAGTTCGGCGTGAGAAAAACTCGCTCATAAAATAATGATGGTCTGTTATTACTGATAGACCGACATGTCTCGTCTGCTTAGAACGAAAATAATGTTTTAAAGAGGATGCAGAACACATTTTGAAACAGGTTCGTTTACAAAAGGCATAAGCGAAGAATCGGGGTAAGGAGAATATATTATATGAGCCGAAAGTGAATGGTACAAGATGTCAGGGACCCCTGACAAACATATACTACGATCTAGTGAATCAAATACTTGAGTCGGGTCATGTCAAGAGTCAGAATAATAATATAAGAGTATCCTTCATCTCTGCCTACCTCTGGGGAAATGGCTTGACGGTTATCGTTATTTATTTTATGCCTTGTTGCGCTACCTCCTTCTCTAGCCAACGTTTGTGCCCTGATGGTGAACAAACACATCTGCCCTGCTGATGGACACTGTAACGCTGTCCGAAACGTTGGATAAAGAAGGAGGTATCGCAATAGGCATAATACACCAGGAATAAATAACGATAATTCTTTTGGCAGTGAAAATCTAAAATCATATCCGGCTTGACGGTTAGTTATTATTTGTTGATTGCGTTTCCAAAAAAATACAACAAATGAGGTGAAAAAGTGTTACATCAAAATCGACTTACTTCTTGTCAAAATTATCAATTAGTAAATAACTTATGGGATAAATACTTGCGTAAACCGTGAATAAATGTTCCACAATCGAATTTATAATACTTGATAAAGAGAGATGGGAAGGCGGATAGAGATATTGAAAGAAGGGTAAATGCAGGTAGCTCCATTAATGGAGGGCTGAACGCCGTTGGCGCCAACAAATAACTGTCGAAAGAAGCGAAGCTAGCCGTCCATAATGGAGCACTGGTACTTACCCTGATGTATGGCAGTGAGGCATGGAACAGGCAGAGGAAGGATGAAAGTAGATTGAATGCTGTAGAAATGAGATCCCTGAGGCGAAGGTGTGGTAAAACCATGTACGATCGTGTGAGAAACGTGGAGATTCTCAAAGAAAGCAAGGCTGATGTAAGCGTAATGAGTAAAATGAAGAAAGGGACGCTCAGATGGTTTGGGCGTGTAGAGCGAATGAACGAGGAAAGGAGTGTAAGGAGAATATATGACGCAAGTGTGAATGGTAGAAGAAGTCGAGGACGCCCAAGAAAGACATGGCACCACCAAGTGAATCATATACTTGAGTCGGCCATGTCAAGAGTCAGAATGATAGAAGAGCATGCATGAGGCGATGTATGAATGTAAACGAGGCAAGGGCTGTGTGGCAGACGTGGGCAGAATGATTCCCAGGAGTGAATCGATTCAGTCTGATTCCCATGGCCTTTTGAATTGATTCCTTTAATTCATTCCTTTAATTCAATTAAATCCCAAAAAAAAAAAAAAAGAAAAAAAAATAAAAAAAATAATAATAATAATTGAAAATTAAATGAATGGGGAGGCTAACACCGCACACGAGACCGGGAGGCCACGGAGTACCCGGAGTACCGCGAAAGAGGAGACTGATAGGCTACCAAGCATCGCACAAAGAGGAGACCGATTATTCTATCTGATTATCTCGCTAAAACCTATAGATTAATGTGTTTGACTCTTTTTAGTGTCACTTTTTCGTTTCATCGGTTTTCAAATCACAATGAGTGGGGAGGCTACGAAGCACCGCACAAAGAGGAGACCAATAGGCTACGAAACACCACACAAAGAGGGGACCGAACATTTAAATCCTATATTGTTTGTCTTTTTTTAGTGTCGTAATTTTTCGTATGTAAAATGTATTTATTGTTAGCAATTATATCTTAAAATTATACAAGTTTTCGTTTCACCCTTAAAATTTTATTGATTTTATTTTATTTATTAAACTTATAATTTTGTTCCATTTCACGTGATCTAATATAAACATACATTTAACATTAAGATGAGTATTTTATGACAGCTAACCACAGCTAATTGGCCTTATAATATCTGCAAATTTACATATTATATCGACCCAAGATCTACGTCTAAAAGTAGGTAGGTACAATATCTTCCGTACGTACCAAAAAACAGATAAGCATCATTTTAGCTTCTCACTGCTGATGTTCAGATTCAAAGTCGAAAGTTTTCGACTAACTATGTAATGAAATTGACGGCTTGGCGCGCGGGGGAATAAATGAACCGCGCGGACGGATTAAGGGCTGGCATTGCGGAATGAATTTGTAACTTTTGACTAATGTTTTGTGTCTTACCTAGCAGCGACTTGATTTACTCGCGAGCTGCGGACCTAGGACTGGGATGCGTTTGGGACATATCATGACATTGACGTGGTCTGAGATTCTGAGGTCTGAGATTTACAAAAGACCATGACGTCAGAAGTGAAAAAGACTTTTGTTTTAATTCCTCTGTCTGTCGGAATCGGACAATCTCGATTTCGACAGACTAGATACCTGGGACGCGGACATTAAACACGGACCTGGGACGGCGGGGACCTTATGACAATCTCAGGACTATTGATTAGGATGAATGATTAATTCATTGCGTGAAAGAGATGCTCGGGCAACCCGGATGAATCGCGGCCGCGTTTTGGCCATTTTGGGACATGGACTTTGATGATGTTCGGGTGTTTTTAGAATGGCGGCACGGCGGTAGCGGAATACAATCGTAATAGGCGAGTCGTTCACAATACCGTCCGTCGACCACTTCGCGGCGCGCGGCCCGTTTAATAATATTTAAATACCTATGAAACAATATAATATTTAAATCGCTAACAGAACACATTATTCATTGAAATAATTTAACAGTAAAATAAACGGAAATTAAAAATGTATGGTGTCATTAAAAATCGTAGGATGCAAGGCCAAAGATAAGGAATGAAGAATCAATTCCTTTTGAAATTGAGAATTAGATTGAGTGTGTCACAAGATTGAATTTATTCGGTCATTCAATTTTGCCCACGTCTACTGTGTGGTGTGTGCCAAGACCGAGTTTATTGGCGGTCCGTCCTCTCTGCCTACCCCTGCGGGGAAACAGCGTGATGATTAGTTGGTTAGTTAGTGATCTACGATGGAAGCAACTGGGAAACGCCTTGAAAATAGCAACCAATATAACATACCCTTTAAAGTTTTTTCACGATTGTATCAGACGTCCATTACGTAAGAAGAAACGCGAATTTTCGCGTTATAACCGTGATTTTGATTTAAAAAAAAGTGTTTCCGGTAAAAGTAATCGTATTTTAGCTGATTGCTACAAATAAACGACGCAGTTATCATTCAATATTACTGTTCTCACGATAAATTCTGCACATCAATTTTGATTTGTTACTTGGATGATTCAAAAGACAAAAAATGTAAACATAATTCAATTTTATTGGATCATTGTATTTCAGATCAAAATATCTGCTACAGTTTATCATTTTGAATTCACATATTTACGTTGAAGATATTCTGTGAGAATGTTTGCTTTGTTGTAGAAGGGACGCCCTAGATTTACCATTTACCTTGTTCTTGTTGTTGTTAACTGTTGCGAAAGACATCGTACAGACAAATAAAAATGGAGGCTGCAGTGATTGATGGTGAAATATTGCTTTATGCAGATATTGTGATATAATATCATAGGTATGTTGCGTAGATATTACATTACATATTTGTTGACATATCTAAACACATGACATGTGTTGAGCTTGAGCAGTCGTTATCAGTTTCAAGAATTTCACTAACTGATTTTCTCAGCTTCGGGTTTAATTAGTTAGTTAACAATTTGGGAGGAGGGTATGGGTACCGCCCCCCGGGAACCATTTATTGGATTACCAACACCTCTGCCATAGGTCACCCCAAGTGGTTTGCTGGGTTTGGTGACTTAACAGGGGTGCCCGACTTCATGGGGTGATATTTGTCCGGATCTTGGCGGCGGATGCGTCTGCTCACCAACGGCGTGGCAGGCCGGATCGGGAGAGACTGGTTGAGGAAGACCTGTAGACCGCTCCAGCAGGACTTTTGGAACATCGCCTTACCCGCATTGGGGGGATTGATTCATACGCCCGTCACTCCTGGACACACTAACCCACAGATTCCTACCCACCCCTCAAACCTTTTTCCTTCCCACGACTTCTTCTTCTTCTTTTACATAAAAATACTCTCCTCACAGCATCCCCATAGGTCCTCATCCTCACAGCTCCTCACAGCATCCAAAGATGACATAGGCCCTGAGGGGAATTATTTTCTTCAGGGCCTCTTGTATGGAGCTAATATAAAAAAAAGGTCCGAAATTTAAGGATATAATATGCAGAATAAAAATATTAAATGCTTCATTTGGTCAATCTGTTTACCTTGATATGATTGCATTAATTAGAAAGAAAAAAAAATATTTTCAAATGCATCAGAGTTGTAGAAGGGAACGATGTATTTTATAGTTTTAACGAACGTGTTGTTTGATTCCACGAACCGGATCAGCGTTCCTACCAACTTGGATTGTATTAGATTAAGAGTCCTAATCACAAATTTTAAATGCTTTATAAGTGAGATAGATATACATTACAAAAAACTGCCACTCGTCCCTTACACCAAAATGAAAACATCGGTAGTAAATCACGGACCCCAATCCCGAAGCAAATTTTTGTTAACACCCATGCGTTGAAATAACAGACGAACGAAAAAATATGTTTTTTTCAGTACCTACTCGAATGAACGATTCGAACCTGATAGTTTGGTTTAACGCAGGACAGAGATCTTTTACGAAAATTAGTAATGGGTATTATACTTAAGGTTATTAAATATTCATAAATCTAGATAGGTCTTGCCACAATGACATGTGCAAATATTAAAAGAATCACAATTTGAGTGTAGAAAAATAATACAAATTGAGGCAATTTGACACAAAACACGCTGCAGTTATGTTTTTCTGTGCTTTATTACGTAACGAAGCCACTGAATAACGTGACACGTCATTTACTTATAGTCACACGACAACGTGGAAAACACAGGAAAATTGTTCAGCTGAGACAGCAAACATAAAAAAAGTAAAACCTTTCATTTGTTAGATCCAAATGAAGAGGGAAAATTGCAATGATTTAACTGATTTGTATCTAGCATTTAAAACAATTTAAGATCAAAGAACACATATCTATCTATCATTATTAGATATATTATATACATTATTAATATAAGTAATTTTTCTTTAAACTCTTAAGTTTAAGTTTAAAGAAAAATTTTAATTTAATTTAAACTTTGAGTTTGCATAACATATTATATGTTTAATGAAATATTAAAATATATGAAATAATTGAGCTTAACTCGTGGTCAATCTTTATAGACACTTGCTCAACAATGGTCCAATAGCACGGTTGTGGAATAATGTGTCGACTTCTTTGTTTCTTTCGTTTCACAACATGGGTATCTTTAAGACTGTGGTTCACTTCTTATTTTCTTTAGAAAGATCCCCCACACGTCGTGAGTCGTCACATATTTAACATTTAATATTTTTGTAGACTGTGAGGGAGTGTAAAATCCTATCATTAATTATTTTTAAACTATGGGTGTAGATTCCTTTTTAGATATCACAAATAAATAAATTGCACTCTTTTTTAAGGAGCTTTATCCACACACTTCAAATAACACACGTTAGCCGTTCCCAACTGGCAAATAAATAATTAATCGGTCGAAAGGCCAAAACAAAGGGTATGATATCAACTGTGATTATAATAATTCCGGCCCTCTCAGCAATGTGTGGTGTGCTTGAACCCTTGAACGAAACTATTAGTGTAAAAATATTCTACAATAACTATTTCTTTACATCATCATTGTTTGTGTCACCATTCTAGAACAGTATTTATACCACCAAGTTAAATTTAGACTAAAACACCACTATTCCATTATGCGTATGTGACATAGTTAAACATCAGAGTCGTGTTGAGTTGTTGTCTTGCGTACTCGTTTATAGAGTTGCGGTAAAAAGTAAAGATGTGAACTTTTATACCAATTGCCATAATGTCATTGTGAAACAGGAAGACTTCACGTTTATATTTCGCTAGTTTTAGATGGATAAATAGGATGTTATATTTATTACTTTTTTTTTACTTTTTATAAAAATACGAAGTAAAGCAGTTTGTTCACAGTCCTCCTCACTAGGTATTCCTGTTCCGAGTCGGACTGTATATTATTGTAAGGATGGTGATCATGATTGCCTCATCTTTTGTTGATTTTCGCAAAATAAACAATAAATACAATAATAAGTATTCACGTTTGTTATCTGTAGGTTGCGTTGGGGTTACTGCATAATTTTAATTATTTCCTCATCTTCGTGTTTACTTAGCCTTAATGTGATGTCTTTTTTAAACTTGTGTGTATCCAGGGTGTTCTTAATTTCAATTGGAAGGGCATTATATAGTTTTGTAGCATGAAAATTATGGTTTCTTTGGCTAAAATATGTATTTAATTTCGGGATGTTCAGAAGTTTTGAGGATTTCGTCCTTGTAGTGTAGGTGTGTTGGTCAGCAAGGTACTCATATTTTTCTTTAAATTTGAGAAGTGCATGTTTTGACTACAGTTTAGTAATGATGAATACATCAAAGTTTTTAAAAATTTCTTTTTATAAAGTTCTTATGGGTACTTTCAGGATTATTTTTATTATTGCCTTTTGTGTTTTAACTAGCTGCTTCATTTGGATGTTTGAGGCAGATCCCCATCCTATAATACCATATTCTATGCGTGATTGGCAAAGAGCATAATATAAGCAATAATTATCAGCCTGAAACACTCATCCACATTGAAAAATCTTCCGAGAAAAGATACATGACGCCAACGGGACTTGAACCCGTGCCCTTCTGATTGCCGGTCAGCTGCTCTCCCAATTGAGCTATGGCGGCTTATCTTATACCCGCCAAATGATTCAATATATACTAGTGTTTCATTCAACAATTACTGCTTATTATATTTTTTCCACCTGAAAACAACCAACTTTATTTTTGCGAGAGAGACACTGTTAGTGTTAAATCCGTCGCTAGGTGGCGTCGAGACAAATGATGTCTTCATTTATTAGGGAAATACTTAAACTTGTCAAATATTAATTATTATTTTTAATTGTTAAACTAACATTTAAGACAAGATTTTATGCATAGCACGAAGGGTAATTAATTAATATAATATAATAATTGTTACCCTTTGTGCTATGCATAAAAATCTTTTCTTAAACGTTAGTTTAAGAATTAAAAATAAGCATAATATAGTTTATATACTCGTAGATCATTTTTATAAGTATATTGCGTATATTTCTAAAGTAGTACATTAGCTTTGTAAGTTTATTTGTAATACTACTTGTATTTATGTGAGAGTTCCATTATCTACATTATGTTTGTACCTACTTTTGCATTTTTCATACGTTCATTGAAAAAAGAAATATGAAAAAATGGAAATCGTGCTTAATTTCAGACAATTTAGTTTTGCCTTGTTTAAAAAAGTTGCATATTTGGTACCAACTAAAAACATTTGCAATCAGATCGTAAATTAAGATAGAAATGCTGTACACTTTTCCCGAACTCAGAGCTCATCGATCGAAGTGATTTTTCTGCTTCATTCAACTAATTTTCTGGTTCATACTTGGTTAATACATTCTAAGTAGGTACGAATATCAATCTATAAATAATTTTACCTACATTTTTACACGACTACACGTAAAGATAAAAAATATATTTTAAAATAAATATTTTTAAATAAATATGTAATTAACAAAAATCTGTTCTCAGGTTGGTGTCGTGAATAAGTGGTAATAATATATAAAGACAGTAAAATAGTGCTTATCTATAATAAGATAAACATAAAGCCACGTAAGAAAATTAGCCTTTTTTTATCTAGGATCTATCTGCAGATTGATCACGAGACCTCAATCAACGCAGAGATCCGTTATTGTTAGTTGTATCTTGTTGGTGGTTGTACTAGTCGCAGTTGGTAGTTGGTAGTTAGTAGCAGGTAGCAGGTAGTGTAACTACAGGTAGTCAGCAGTGATGGATGACAGACTCGTTTGACGCATCATACAAGTAGGACTCGGCATTATCATGACATTCTACCGGTACCTAGCACCGTCTACTACGAACAGACTTATTTTGATTTCAATGTAATCGAGTGAACTTTTTAAAAATTCAAAAATTTGACATCACTCAAAAAAAAATCCTCGAACTTAGAACCAGCTGAGAATATCTTGATGTACCTCAAGATATACGTGGTTCTTTAACATTGTTATTGTAATTGCTTAAATTTGATAAGATTTTAAAAAGCAGAGCTCTCAATGACAACAAAAAGTATTGAAACAATCTTAGTTTTTTAATTTGTACGCAATAGAAAAACACAGCAGAAAAATGGGTTTGATTGCTCTAAATACTCTACATTGAGCTATCGCAACATCCTGACCTAAATTGTTAAACGATTTTTTTTTCAAAATACAGCACGAACCCGAAGGATTTTAACAAGCGATTCCTATTATATTTGGAGTAAAAAATGTAGATGTCATTTTGCTGTCCGATAATATTTTTTCAATTAAAAACAATATATTTTTTTTCCATCATACGATGCAAATGTGTAGGCGGTATAGCCTGGCGGGTCACGTGATACAGCACTCTGTCTAATACTTGAAATAGCGCGCGTTTAACGTGATCCGGTCGCGACGTGTAGGAGTGTGATCAGTGGCGACGTGTGATTGATAAACTTTTTGTTTTTGATAGAAGTTTTTCCAAAAATATCATCGGACAGCAAAATGACATCCACTTTTTGCACATATAATCTAAATATACCCAGGAATCGGTGGTTGAAATCCGTCGAGTGACGTGACACACTGCATAATAGACAGAGTTTGAGCATGTTGATAATTTACTGAATTAATTTATTACATTGTTGTTCAATTTTATTGCGTTTGATTTAATTATTACAATAATCTCTATGTTGTATTTATCATTGTTCATCGTTAACTCCAGCCATTTTGAGCACAGCGTGGGGCCTCAAATTTGGTCCGTAACTCCAAAAATTCAGTCAAATATAAATACATTTCGCTGCATTCGCGCTAGATACGAGTATGTACGTAATGGCGTTAGAATAATAAATATGCGGGCTCGACTCCCGTTACAAGTGCAGTTTTTGAATACATACCTACATACATTATTGTAATATGGTTAAACCACTTTTCTAATATTAAAATATCAAAAATAATATTATAAAGATTCGGTAGTAGGTTTCAATTTGTAATCACGCTTTTTGTCTTAGTTTTCGTTTTAACGATGCATTTCGTAAATGCTCATCATTTTTGTAATGCTGCTCGATTATTAAATTTCATAACGGCATTCAGGCGATATTTCATAATGCAAGCAAGCGATTGTGATACTTTAAGTAGATGATCGTGTCAATTCAAACTTCTGGTAAAAAAAATACTATTAAAATTTCTTAATATTGTACCTTTTATGTACAACCAAGGTTTTTGAAAGTATCCCTCGAACTTAGAGACAATTTTACAGCTGATCAGAACCTTATATATTTATTTGACAGTCACATATGTATTTTATATTATTAGTGGTTATTCGTGGTTGTATAAAGACGTGCTTATTATCTGGTGGTCGCTTCTTTCAACCAACAGAGGCCAGATTTTAGTACCTACGGTGAATGTAAAATTATCCAGCGGTTTTTCCGCGTATTGTGAATGTTTTTAAATAAAATAAAAATAAATTGTCTTCAAGCGGGGTAGGATGGTTTAAATGGGCAAGGGAAATGATTGACTTGTGGAAACGCAGTAGATGGTGGGAACAGAAAGTGCTTCTTTAATATGGCCCTGAAATTGGCAATGTTTCAGACGCCATCCACCCCGTATATCAGAAAGCAGCTCAGGCAGTTTTGACCAAGTTACAAAAATATATTTCACGCTTCTTTTTTTTTACATTAACTCTACACAGGAGACCCTGAGGAAAATAATTTCCCTCAGGGCCTATGTCATCTGGGATGCTGCGTGGAGGGTTTTTTTGAGGAGAGGAAGGAATGAACATTGGTCTTGAAGAGACCCATGTTGTAGGAAGGAGGAAACACAGAGGCCGGCAAATCATTCCACAGCCGAGCTGTTGAACGCAAGAACGAGTCGAAGAAACGACCCGTTCTCATGTGACAAATGTCAACCGTGTACAAATGTTGGGCACGCGTTTGGCGTGTTTCCCGACTCTGCACCGGTGCCGAAGGGATCAATGACGCCAGTTCCTCGGAGCATCTTCCATTGTAATACCGGTAGAACAAGGATAGCATTCCCACACGACGCCTGTGCTCTAAAGATTGCAATCCGTCTGTTAAGATGGGAGAATCTATTTTTTTTTTTATTTACTTGAATAGCGCACAAGAATCCCAACTGCTCCCGTCTGGAGCCAGTGGGACTATGGCATCCCCAATTGGGGTATGCTGTGCGGCTGAAGGTAGTGGGGAGGGGAAGGAGATAGGGAAGAGGAAGGTGGGGAAGTACCTGGCTATTCAGATCTGGTCAACAAACACGGCTTAAGCCATTTCAAGCAACGTTTCAATTCTGAATGGTGGTCTTACACCAGGGCGATACTGAGAGTATCTTCCACTCTGAGTCTATTAAGCGGACCGCCCGTTTTTGCACAGAGTCGAGGGTATTTTTCAGGTATTTTGGAGTTCCAGACCAGAGGTGGCTGCCAAATTCAACCGTGGGGCACACTTGTGATTTGTACAGGGTTAGAAGTTGTGTACTATTAAAGTATCTGCGAGCCCTGTATAGTACGCCCAGTTTATGGGAGGCTAACTTTACTCTGGCTTCGATGGAGCCCCCATACCTGAGCTGGTCACTTAGGGTTACACCAAGCATATTTTATTAGATACGTGCCTATATCTTCATATATAAAACAAAGTCGGGTTAGTTACACTATTTATAACTCGAGAACGGCTGGGCTGATTTTGATGATCTTTGATTTGTTGGATTTGTCTAATAACTATTAAAACATCACAAAAGTTAACGAAATAAATAGTTATAAAGAAAATTATTTTCCCCATACATTTTGTATGGAACGAATTCTCCTATTTTGAAAGAACTGCAGCAATATTGTGAGGGGTATAATATTGAACTGTTAATGAATTCCAAACATTCAAAAGCGTCAAATGTCAATGCGTTGATTGTTGTATATTTGTTTTTAATCATATAATGCTGCCCTTCTTTCTTACACACTCAATGTCAATAGTCGAAAATGAGACAAATGGTGAACGTATGTCTGCACACCTCCAAAGGAAAAATACAATAATTATAATAAATCTCTGAAATGAAACGCATTTTTTTACATAAGCTCCACGCAGGAGGCCCTGAGGAAAATAATTTCTCTCAGGACCTATGTCATCTTAGGGGATGCTGTGTGGAGGATCTTTTTAAGGAATGGGGAGGATAGAAAGTTCTGGGAAGGAAAAAGGTATGAGGGGTGGGTAGGAATCTGGGGGTCAGTGTGTCCGGGAGTGACGGACGTATGAATCCATCCCTCCAAGTGTGGTGCAAGGCAATGGGTCGATCAAAAGGCCTCCCTCAACCAGTCTCTCTCGATCCGGCCCGCCACGCAGCAGGTGGGCAGGCGCATCAACTGCCAAGACCCGGACATAAGTCACCTCATGAACCCGGGCACCCCTGCTAAATCACCAAACATAGCGAACCACTTGGGATGATCTATGGCAGAGGTGTTGGTTATTCAATAAATGGTTCCCGGGGCGGCGGCACCCGTATCCGCCTCCCGAATTCCCGTAAGTAATTGTAAAAGTAAGAAAATCACAAAATATAAATCCGTACACAACGCCATCTCTGATAAAAACAAAACACGGACAGTTCCGCATTGATAATTGCTTCATAGCGTAATTTTTAACTTAATAAAAAAAACTGAATTTAATTCAACAGCTATTGATTCTGAGGCGGTACGAAGTTCGTCGGGTCAGCTAGTAATTTATAATTTTGAGTTTTTGCTGAATGAATTATAAATTATAACCTCACTAACTGTTGCAATAACATGTCAATGCGCTGAGCATAACGGATATTTTAGTATTATATAAGTTTTTGTTATCAGAGATTTGCTATACAATATTATGGTGCCCACAACAAGACATAAACAGCAACAATCACTCACAATATAAAAGATACGTACGAGTATATTCACAATTATTATTCCTCTGAAGTTTCTTGGTTGATCTTGATGATAGCGTAAAAAAGTGTTTATGCTTCGAAGGCGAGACGGTTCCAGTTTTGCTTCTAGTTTAATTATGTTCAACAAATGCAAACAGCTGTTTCGCAACGCAAAAATCAATCAATAAAACATTATTGTCTGCCCATTATAATGATCTATGCATTTGACTAAATCTGGAGGTTGCTCGTTCGATTCCTGCTGGAAAATAAATTGAAGGTATTTTAATCACTTCAATTATTGGTGATTTAGCTGTGCTAGAAAAGTGAATTCGACAAATTACTTTGATAGTTGGACGAGAAGTGCACCTAATCAAACTCATTAAGCTCCCCTGTCATAATTTGACACGCTTTTGTCTGAAAATAGATCAATGCAGATTGCTAATTTGAAATTATTGGTGATGGTCTGTGGTTTACTACTCTGTCGCAATAAATTATGTAAGTTCCTATGTGCAACTTTTTTATAATATTAGCTCCACACAGAAGGCCCTGAGGGGAATTATTGGCCTATGTCATCTTTGGGGACGCTGTGTGGAGGGTATTTTTAGGAAAGGAAGGAGAGGAAGTTTTGAGAAGGAAAAGTGTATTAGGGGTGGGTTGGAATCTGGGGGTCAGTGTGTCTAGGAGTGACTAATATGAGTAGTATGAATCCATCCCTCCCACTGCGGTGCAAGGCGATATTCCGAGAAAGTACGGCTGGAGAAGTCAAAGGGACTCCCTTAACCATTCTCTCCCGATCCAGCCAGCCATGCAGCTGGTGGGCAGACGCATCCGCCGCCAAGACTAGAACACACCTCACCCCATGGACCCGGGCACCCCTGCTAAGTCACTAAACGTAGATTTTTGCGATATTTATTGGTGAAGGTTGAAATTTTTCATTTGCAAAGAATGACAGGCTTTTCTCAGCGGTGATGAATAATGCTGAAGAAATTCACAAATCCCATTTTCAAGGATTTGTGAAAATGTTTATTTTAAATCCTCAGGTGAATGAAAAAAAAACGTCATATTGGTACACCATTTTATAAAATTACATTATGGCGTAGGTACGAGTATATACGTCTCATTTTTATCAATGTTTCAAATACATCTCACAAGATGCAAAAAAGCACTCACCGATTTGAAATAATAAAACTATCGTAATAACTTTTTCAGGCGTTAAACTTTCAACGTATTAGTCACATCACATCACGAGTCGGATGTACCAATCAGGTGGGGTGACGAAGTTACAAAAAAAATTGACAAAACATTGAAATTGAGTAGATCTTAAAAATAATGTAGAAAACGTTTGGGAGGGACAATGCTAAGAGTTTTGGTAATACTCGTAGATACTAGGAATATTTCATTTCATTATACAAGCTACTATCTGGGAAATTCACTATCTGTTAGTAAACTCGCTCAGTGTCATCGTTACTTGCTAACTACCAGATTGTTGACAATCTACGAAAAAAGTTGAAAGGTCGTCAACTTTACTCGCTACACGCTTGCTCGTGATTGGTTTATTTATGTTTTTAAAGATGGCTGCCAATTAACAGCTGATTTCGACTGTCAAACATCACAGAATTAGTTCACGCAGGCGTCGTTATTCTTGTTACTGGCGCTAGCAGCGACCCCAGTTTCCTACGCTACTAAGCGAGTTGAAAGTTTTGTGTGTCATCATGACAATCTCACTCGCCGATTTATTCGCTTTTAAACTTAGTAGATAGTAGCTTGTAAACTCGCTCTGTTTCATCGAGGCTTAAGTGACTAGATTTGTTAAAAGCGTGTATTAATAACTAACCTCAGTCATTCCCATTAGATTCTCAGATATGTCGATAATAACTATTAATCAACATATTGTCACGTTAGGCGTAAATGCAGTGATTGAAGTTATGACCATCGTTCATCAGAGATAACTAAGTCTAATAACTGTACTAGATTCTTGTAATGTAAGTGTAAGTCGGTACCTACGAGAAATAGAAGGTGAAGATCTCGATACAGAGAACACACTCCTGAATAAAAATTCACGACATGAAAGTAGAATGTAAAGAGCGAGAGAGAGAGGGAGAGAGTTGAGATCTCTTGGTCCGTTCAATTATTCGAAGCTAATAGATATTTAATGCATGTTTTCACAACAGAACTGCTCAGATGAACGTGGCTGGGCTTGAACTCACGATCAAGTCAATATAACTAAATAATTATATAATATCTATTCCTATATATTTTCACTTCTTTGCATTTGTTATTCGATGCCCGCAGAATTTCATGCAATTTTCCAATAAAAATATTACATATTTATAACCATGAATATTTTGACAATTATAACGAACACTAGCGTGCAAAAGATAAATATCAACAATAATTATTCAACCATGCAGAAAAGCAAATTTAGGCATATTTTTACCAAAACATATCCATCGCCTATACCAAATTTACAAGTCTCTTTAATTTTATCAAGTTAGATAAATCATTATTTCGAAACATAAATTTTAAGATTCGCAATTTTTGCCGAAATAAATGTATAATTATGATTATAATTTGGGGTACATAAGAGTCTAAAATAATTAGGCTCCGTGATTAAGACGGCGATAATAATATCATTATATTTTGCTGGTCTGTGACGCAAGTCAAAAGCGACTACAGTTATTTTATATTATTTAATTTGAAATGTTTTTTATAACGAAGACAAATAATTTGACACCAGAATCCTAAATTACTCAGGATATGAAAGGAATATAAAAACAATAACCAAACAAGGAACCTAGTTGGTTCGTTACTTATTAGGCGATTTTCTTATTAGAATGTTTTATTGTTTTGTGTAGGTTTGTGCCAGACTCTTAATTTTATTTAAAAAAAAAATAATTTAAAAACCCATTTGAAGATTCAGGGGAAGATTGATGCATGGATGAGATTATAGAGGAAAATGCTTCAACTCGTGGCTCTGTAACCTATGTTAATGGTGCACCCATGAGTGTAATAATTGAACTATGTTGTACTTAGCTGCATCTCACACGTTGAAGATTGCTTTAATGATAGTCGAACACAAATATAAGAGAATAAAAAGAAGATTAAAACACAAGTTTCTTCTCAATATATGACTTCATGTATCATAATAATTGATTACAACAAACTTCATAGTAACATTTAGTTTTATTATTCTGAGATCTCATCCAGCGTCCGCTTGAAACCAGAAAAAACCTTTAGAGCAGTATCTTCGGAGGAGTACAGCACACAAGTAGTAGTCAAGGTAATTAATCACCGTAATCCTGTAATAGTAATATTGGGCTTCAGTTGAATGTTAGAAGCCCAGGCCCAGCCCCGGCCCACTGTTGTACGTTCTATGTTCAATACAGTTCCCTTGCGCAATGGTAGAATAATGAAAGTTTCCTCCGGTTTAGAGGTTTTTTGTTTCACACCAGCACCAACCAGCCCATTCCAAGTTGCGGCGGCCGATATGGATCCGTTTAGTAACTGGTAACGTGCTTGTTTCGGATGGTTCGCCTCGAATCGTCTCGCCCTGATTGTCAGACGAATACGCTTTTCAAAATATCGCCTTATTTTCCATTAACAATTTCGTGTCATAATCGTTAGAATGGGCGATACGTGGCATGCAGGAAACGTACCAATGAAGAACATTTTTTAATCGGTTTCCAAATTTATATTTGAGTTGCTTCGCTCGCCTGGTTGTTGGGGGAAAACAAAGATTTTTCCAATGGGGGAATGAAATGTTTTTCTGAGATCGAAAGAACTTCCCAGACTTCCAACTATCCCTATCAATGAACATAACGTCGGTCGGTGGCTAACATCCTTTAATATTTATAATATGAAAGTATGTTTGTTATTTGTGCTATGCATAAAAATCTTGTCTTAAGCATTAGTTTATCAATTAAAAATAATAATTAATAATTACAATGTTTGGATGATTTGTATAGCACCACTTTCATGAGAAAATCAACTCAAGGGATAGTTAGGATTTAACTCAAAATTATATGTACGCTCACGTTACCTTAAATCATAAAATTTACCTGCATATATTACCTACATTATACATTGTAGGTACGGTTGGGACAGCTGTTTTCTTGGCATTAATATAAAAATAATAATCACAGATTCTTAAAGAAAATCTTTAACAGGTTTATTGTGCATCTCGTAGTGCAAAAAATGTTGATGGGAATGGAAAAATGTGCGAGAGATATTTCGTTGAAACTAAATTTAACTAAAGTAGAAAATTTAAAAATAAGAGTATTTCCATTAACATTTGGATGCTCTTAGGCTGTCCGAATGTTGATTCAAAAAGGATAATCGAGGTGCCCAAATTCAACCACCACAAGACATTAAAAGAGGCCAGAAAATTTTAAATCATGTCAGAAAGATAATATCACATCCCAAAAATGATACATTGGTCTTTTCATGTACGAATCTCTCAGCTTTTTTTAAATAAGTTACAATGTTTTAAGAGTGCATTAAGACTTCTTTGTTTTGCTTTTAGTAAAAAATATTTAAGACATTAAAAAAATATGGAATTAAGTGTCTCTGACTGATGAGAATTTTCAAGGAACATAATTCAAACGCCTTATTATGGTTGCGTGATCTAAGGTCGATCTTACTCGCTGATTACTTATGAAATAATTAGCAACACAGTCATATTATTTAACAGAATAATTCATTACATCAATGTTATATATAATTGCTAATTACGTACACCATGTTAAAATTAAGTTGCTTAATTGTGCTCGGTCAAAAATTGACAATTAAGAGCGTTTAACCAGCCGGCGGCCGAAAATTCACATTTCGTCGAAAGTTGTTCTTACGATCGTGCAGGGTGGTTACAATGAGAAAGATTAATTATTCTCCGTACCAGCTTTTTAAAATTATAACTCAATATCGATTTTATTTCATTCCAAATTTGCTTTAATTTATACCTACATCCAAAAATGCTGAAAGGCGTGATGATAAAACTATTAAAATAATGTACTTTTTGTAATTATTTTTTGATTAAAAGTATTTAACATTTTTCAATAATGTCTAAGTTAAATAAGAATGTTAAAAAAAATCTGATGTATATTAGTTTGTAAGTGTGCAAATAAATACACAAACGGACCAATTTTCGTCAAGGAACACATGTACATACATATTTTTTAATGATTTTATTTTAACTAAAATTAAAATTCTAAAACATGCGATACCCAGATAACATATTGATTTATTTTACTGTATGATTATATGATTTGAAATGGGTGTGGTATAATACAAAACCTTTTTTGAAAATTTAACAAATCTGCCAACGACCTATGGTATAACCTTATTTATACTAAAAACAAACATTTTATCTGAAAATTTATTACATGCGAATGCTAGATAAAAGAACATTCTTTCGAAATCCATTTATATTTTTTTGTGGAAAAGAGTCAATACGTCTAAAATCTGATTTAAAAATGACATATTTCTGGTTTTCTCTGTTAATACCCTCTTAAGAATTATATTATATCTTTAAATTACAAATGTCATCGTAAAGACAAGGTTAATCATAACTATAATTACATCCAACTCTAATGCGATGAGAGCTTGGGCTTGTTATGGACAGAGGCCGCAAAAGTAGTGCAGGAAAGGAGGGGGTCCTAGCATGGTCGATCGATAAGGATGTATAGGGTAACTTCGATTATCGTTCTCATCGTTCCCCAGGACAACCGCAGATCGCTTAAGTAAAAACGACAGTTGACGTCGAATATATTAAGAACACTTTGTGATTATGAACTGTTACTAATTCGTTGGCGATCTGCAATCATGCTAAGGAACGATGTGAAGTTACCGAAAGTTATCCTATCAATCCTTATCGATCGATTGTGCTAGCAAATTCGAAGCGATGGGTCTCGACCCGAGTAGGACGAGCAGGAGAAGAAGATATATGCAAGTTATACCTTTGTGGGAAACTACAAAGTACCTAACTCTGAATAAAATATCAAATTTTATTTTATTCTTTGGTTATTTATTTTATTTTCCATCCAGTAACCAAGGTCATAAATGTTTTTGTTTGTATTTGCAACAATGGGCGTCTGAACGTTTCTATTTTTTGTACACCGACCTGAGTATGACCTATGATTAATTGTTTTGTTTTTAAAAATAGTAGTTAGGTATATGAATTCTATACCAAATAAACCAAACAATTAAACATCTTAGAATTAAATTTTGTAAATACATAATTATGTAAACTGCGAAGTCATTATTATTAACTAGCCCATCCTAAGAAGCTGTCAGAATCAAAATGTTATATGCAAATTGATGTTTACGTTTTCAATGTGCATACTAATACCAACACTTTAGCAATAGATAATAATAGCCCGTAAAGACCCGTATTATCTATGGCTAACGTGTACTCGGCTTTGCTTGGGGTTATGAAGTGTGGAGTAAAGTTTTGAGCCTTTCTCGGGAATCCCAGACTTCTTCTACCATTCAAACCACTATCTAAACACGCCTGACACTTATAAGAACAAACTTAAAAATTTTCAGCGCAATCGGTGGAGTTTATTTTGAATCTACACACATTCGAATATTGCCTTTTATTTAAATTTTAAGTGATGATAGTTTCAATTTATGTATGCAATGAAGTTATAAGGTTATGAGTTATGACACTTTGTATAGTAAGGCAGGCGGATGTTGCGGTGAATATCTATTTACCACCTGTACTTCCATACTTCGTACGTTTTCTTGTGCGTAGTACGTTTTACACACGTGTAAGCCTGGCTCAAAATAATAATTGACCGCTTGGTCAGCAGAGATAGCGCGATGAATGGACGGATTATCATTAAAATATGGCGGGCTAATAATATACTAATATTAATTTATCATTGATCACGAACCGTCGAGATGATAGGTCTTTGACCTTGCCGCGGAGCTCCTTCAGAGGAATATTATGAACTTTTTTGGATACTTTTAAACTCGTAATTAATTCGCCTAAAAAATTCCAAAGTCGAAAAAGAAGAAGGATTTGGCAATGTCAGCACTAATTGTTTTTACATTAAATAATGTGGTATTATGAATCTCAATGTTGGCGTTGTCGCCTTATTTTTCTTTTAATCGAATTATACATATATATGGTGAAAACTTGACTTTTTTAAATTTTAATTTTGTACCACAGAATTAATCAGTATAAAAAATAGATAGGTAATTTGTCGGTGAAATCTTATTTTTATATTTAATTACTTGCTGAACTCCCCAGCGTTTTATATAAATAGCTGAAGTGAACCCGGCGTTGCTCGGGGTTATGAATGCTTTGAAGTATGAAACGTTGTGTATTCTAGTAAAAAGTTTATTTTTATGTATTTGATTCACTTCATCATGGCATGTCTTCCGCTGGCGTTCCCGACTTCTTCTTCATTCACTTCCACGTCGTATAATCTCATAAAACTCCTTTCTTAGTTCATTCGACCTCAACGCCCAAACGATACAGGCATCCCTATCTTAATTTTCTCCATTTCGCTTATATTTTATTTAAATTTTATTTATTTATTTAAACGCCCATAGGGCTTTTACATAAAATGCAGTACATTTTTTTAATTACAGTGAAATGAATGAGTTTACAGAATACAAGTAACATAATATATGCTAAAAACAAAATATAGGTTACATAAAATATAAGCGTTAACAAAATACAGGTAACAAAATATAAGAAACAAAATATAGTTCATAAAATATAGGAGTTGACAAAAAATAGGTAATGTTTAAAATTGTTGTTCACATTAGTTTAAGGGAAAGGTATACATATCAATCAGCCTTATATACACGTTTGACTTCGACTTCTTCTACCATTCTCTTCCACGTAAAAAAATTCTGCTTACTACACCCCTTTCTTAGTTCATCACATACCCCACATTTTACCACACATAATTATTTGATTCACTTGATCATGCTATGTGTTTCCCAACTTTTTCTACCGTCCACTTCCACATATTTCACATAATTTTAATATATATGTTTAATCGATACAATAAAATCTTGTATTTTCAAACATATGATAATGTGGGCCTCACTGGGCACTTATATATTAATTTCTTTTGCATTGATATTTAAGTTTGTAGATCTTGTTCTCATAACGACCTTTTTAAATTGAAACATCACGAATTCTGTTCGATTTTTGATATTGTTTGATACGTTAGAAATCAGATTGAGTTTTGGCAAAACAGATTCGAGAGCAGAGTTTGAACTTTCGACAGCGATGGAGTGGGTTCCTAGCCAAGGACAACCACTTTAGCGAAGAAGGAATTAATGTGATGCACTCTTCTACACACGCTTGCTCCTACAGCGACTGGCTATAAAACCACACAAAATGGTTCGAAGTAATACTGTAATAGCCACAATAAAATACCTAATATGTATTTTACTTATTCGTAATAGGTATTGGTATAACTATATATATAACTAAAGCATGTAGGTACATGTTTTAGTTATTTGTTATTTAAATGTAGTGGTGTAACGAACTTTTCAACAGTCTCCCGGGGTCCGGATGCCGAACAAGCCAGTGCGAAGATATTTAAATGTAAAAAAGCTTACTTTCGAGTAATATTGTCAATTATATTTTGTAAGGATGCTTTGCTTATAGCTAAGTCAGACGGTTCATTCATCGTTCATTTCGTGATTTCATTCCGCCTCTTTCCCTCAAAATGACCCGTCTGAACACGCGTTGAAACGAAAGTGATGAGTGATGAGAGACAATTTATGAAACTTTGTGAATCTATTTTTATATGAACCGACAAAAAAGTGAGGTGAGAAAAACGTTTTCTATAATATAAAATTAGTGTATGTTTTTATTTCTGTTTCGTTACCAGTAACTTTAGTTATAAAAAACACAAGGAGAGCCATTTTTAAAACTTTTAAAAGTTTACATTAAAAATTATTCTATTTAAAAAATAACGTGTTTTTTTCTAATAATAAAATTTGAAAGTATATTTCATCACCTTTCAAAAACAGTTTTTAGTTTTTGGATATATTTACAAATATTCCATTTATATGGATTTTATTGCAAGCCGAGGCCTATTTTGGAATATAAAAATTTTCTTTGCGACTGCGCTCGACGACTTTGTAGTGAGAATGATGAGTGAACTCTTATTTCGAAGCGACCGTCTGAATATACGGTGAAACGAAAATGGAACATTTCCTCGAGTAAACCTTCACCCGAGTGATGTGTGTGAACGCCCGATTAGTAAAATTTTTGGCTACTCCAATTTTCTTTCATGACTAAATTGGAAATATTGATCGAAAGTGGTTATTGCTAAACAAATAGATAAAACGTATTTATTTAATATTATATGGTAAGTATATAAGTAAAATTATTAAAAATGTGATGAAATTCAAATGACAATTTTTTTTCAAGCATTCTTTTCAAACATTCGAGTTGAAAAAAAAAACTTGACGGATGAATAGGTTTATTAGGTCGTAGGATCTCAACCTTATTTAGCCCACCGCCCACTGTGAGAATTTTTTTTTCTAGAGCCCCCTTTTTTGCTTACGGGAGGGGAGGGGGGGGTGAGAGATTCATTAATAGTGTCAATTCTTAATAATAATAATACACATAAGATGAAAATGTAGATCTGAATGTAATGGAATCTTTCAGTTCAATTTTCATCCACTTCCCGAACCACCGAAATATGTTAATTTTCGCCCAAATGATAAAAATGATTACAATACTAACATAAAATTAACCAAATTGAAAGTTTACTTTGCTTTATTAGTATGTGATAAGCGTGTTTTTTTTGTCTTTTTTAGACCATATTTGTTTTATTTCTCCACGCCCTCACTGTGCCATCTCAACGCCCCCTAATTTTATGTCTTCTACTGCCCTCCTTAACAGTCTCAAACGCCAACAAGGGGGCGTTATCGACCACGCTGAGAACCTACGGGTCAGATGAAAGACCAACGCCTAGGCGGCCGAGAACTTCCAGGTAAGTATACTGTAAGTATACTAATTCATAAATTAAGTAGGTACTTAGTTGGCTAATAAAATAATGAAAATGGTATTATGATAGTGATAAGTGTATCAGTATCATAATACATTTTAATTATTTTAATTTTTTGCAGTGGCAAAAATTTTTAGTAATTGCAATTTAAAATTGAAATAATCTAAATAATCATAAATTCGACAAGATAGACGAAGGTGCCATTAAATTCACAAAAATGATTAAATTTAAAAAAAGCCATGATAATGATTTAACTGATTTCATCGACTAACACACACACATACACATACGCACACATATACATACATACACACACACACGTACACATACACACGCACACACACACACCTAATTATTTTAATTGATTATCGACAACCTAATGTTTTCACTATTGCATTTAGCTACAAATAATTTTAATTACGAAGAGGAAAAATGGACCTCCTAAATATCTCAGTAAAATTGGAAGATACCCACAAAATACACTAGTAGTAATGGGGTGTTTCTTGATTACTTTTCATGGAACTAATTCATTCTAAAAATACTGTATTGACGAATGCGTGTTTGGAACCTTCATTGACTGACGGAAACGAAAATATCGGCTCATGCGATCTGTCATCATTTCATCATCATCCGATTATAAACTTTATTCAAGATTTAAATTGATTACTTCAACAAATTTAGCGGGTTCCGTTACTACCCGACCGTTCAATATAAGGCTTACGTCCTTTGGTAAAAATGAATTTTCTGGAGTACGATAGCTATTTTCTATACTTTGTCTTCGGTAGCTACTGGCGTGATTTGTTGGTGAAATGGGGAATATGGACGCTGGTCATGGAAGAGGTCATTATTCAAAGTTGAGAGAGAGAAAATTCTTAAAAACTCTCTCGGCTCGGAGGCGCACATGACCAATAATATTTTTAGTATTGACAATATAGGTACTATTGAGCACTAATATCGATGGATTATTAGAAGTATCTATTAAAGATTTAATGAGCGGTCAGTGGACATCTCGTTTGGGTCCCACCCAGGCGTTCCGTGTTCGATTCCTCGGCTGGCTAAGTCCTCCATCACGACTCAATCAGAATGTTTGTCTTTCTTAAAAAAAATCAGAATATTTTGAAACCCACCGGCAATCACAGATATTAACCAGATTATTGACCGTTTGCTGACTGCATTGTTTTATTTTTTTACGGTAGTTACACACGGGAGGCCCCGAGGAAAATATTTTCCCTCAGGGCCTATGTCATCTTTGGGGATGCTGAGTGGAGGGTCTTTTAAAGAAAATGAAGAAGATGATGTTCTGGGAAAGATAAGGTATGAAGGGTGGGTAGGAATCTGGGGTCATAAAATCAAATAAAAGTGGTCCATTTTTCGACCATAATCGCTCCAATGGTTAGGGACATAATAATGTCACATTGTTTCTATTTCAACATTAGTTTAATGAATCTGAACTGGCGTGCTCGTTGTGAATTGTTCAGGTTATGTCAGGGGTAGGAGTTTAGGAGTATTTTAGATGTCTTTTAGGCACAAAAGTTAATACAATTTATGAACTTTGGAAATCTTGTAAAAGTCAAAATCGTAATGAAATCATTTTATTTCGATCATGTGTAGGACGTGGGTGTCTTTATGCATTTGTTGATCATTATCTATTTGTTGAAACCTTTTTGCAACAATGTTGCTCGAAGTCTTTGTGGTAGGCCAGCGTTTTCCTGGCTTTGTTGTTACTATTTGCAGGCTTTGACCATTTGTTCCTCCCACTCGGGTGATGAGGTGATGTAACGTGTTTTCCTCGCCTTGACTCTCCCGAGGCGAATACTCGGAATAGATCGGACTATTGGAATGATCTCATGACCTCGTGCTAAACATTAATACTAAATGTGGATTGATGATCCTTAAGCATAATAAAACACAAGTAACAATAACGTTGGTAAGATTGAAAACATTATAGAAGGCGCAATCAATAACTTAGTAGGTATGTAACATCAAAAATTTGTAACATTGCGTTCGTAGGCCATGGCAATTGAATATTATTTAAAATAGGCATTATAAGATCATTAAGTTAGTATAGAAAGTTTTAAATCTCAAATTAGGGCTGTGATTTAAGGCGCGATGTACCCGCTCAAAAAGAAGAAGATGGAGAGATATGTAAATACGAAGGTTAGAGAGAGTGCGCTAATATTAAAAACGATAATATTTAGGCAAAAATTGTGAAAATGTTTAATAAGACATGACCCGTTTAAAATAGAGCAAAATCTAGTGGGGTTTGTCTAATATAGCATTTAAAGAAACACTGTGAATTTTTTCATGCGTATAACTTGTAAAATAACTGAAAAACGTGTTTATAATAATTCTTGGAGCATACTTAGCAATTTTTTCTATCGAGGGAATTCTCTAGGGGAATGTGTAGATGTATCTATTATCTTTAAGAATAACGTACTTACATTTTTAAGAGCTTCAGTATTTAAGGAAAATAAATACGTAATAAATCGGTAGAAATGCGGTACTTAAGATACCAACTTTGCATGCATTGCTTTTTGTTTGCGAAATAAAGATACAAAATGAATTAAGTAATAATATTAATAAATTTTTATTCCAGAAGGAATGCAGATAGAGTGCAATAATTCGATAAGTGATAATAATTTAATACTATATATATACGAGTCAGGCGCGGCCGGTGCCTTAGTGCACTCGTGCAACGAACCGCCAACAAAGTTGAAAAACAATTTACAGCTCATCGTAATATTACTTAATGTTTTTAATTATAAAATTAAACAAAATATTTAAAAAAATCTTAAAAATTGCAATTAATAACATACTAAATGTAAGAATATTACGGCAAAAACATTCCACCCGCGCGGTTAACACTGGCTAGGAACGAGAAACCGAGGTACATGCCAGTCTGCGCGTTAGACCTAAGCGCTCTGTTTGGGTAATATCCGACAGCGGAGATATCCGAACGAAGAATCCAAGAGTTACGAACATAGGGCTCGAGCGATGTAGGGATTAAGGAAGTATCATAATATTTCTCTTGTAAAATGCAACCTCGGGTCAACGGGTCACGTATCAGCTATGCGTGCGATATTATCTTGTGATAGAGTCTTGCGGATTTACATACATGGCATTGACTTTATTATTTGCTTTTTTTGCAGAAAGTACCTAACCTTTTATTTGTGTGCGTTTTTTTTTACTTATTGCTAACTTCATATGACGCTCATTGGGTCAGTAAACGCCTGCCACCATTTGAATCTTACGCTGCAAATTAAAATTGCTTGTGCTTGTGTTAATTATTGTGATATTAATTAATATCCAAAGGTCTTTCAAAATAAATACCTACTCTTTTTTGCCACTAATCCTCTAATACTAATAGATTTAATGTCAAAAGAAATTAACCGTAGTGCAAAATAGCAAATAATTTATGATTTTTGAAGTTTTTTAATGCAGTTGTTGCCGCTTGCAAAGTCGTTTTCTTATTCGAACTATCCCCGATTTTAATACAAGGGTGTTTGAAGTCTTCGCTCGGCAAAGGGATCGAAGAATTGATCTTCTCTATAAATAAGTATGATACGTGCATTTATATAAATTACATACATTACGTTTTTGATGAAATCGGTGAACCACCAAAAATTTGAGGCACCGGCCGCGCCTGATACGAGTATGTGAAAACTTGTTGGAAGCCAAGACATTCGAAAAGATTAATTCATAAAATATGCAAATAGCACCAAAAACTGTTGTTAAAAATGATATGCCATCTCTACAGGGGCATAAGGGGGGAAATCTTTCCAGGAGAATTGTTTAATTTAATGTTTTTAAATGCATCTCTTTGAATTTAGATTTTATTTTCGTGAATGAATGAATGCATACATGCAAATCTTGAGAGTGGAAATTAACCCATTTCCGACATCCGATAGAGCTGAAATTCGGCAGAATAGACCGTTGGTGGCACTCATGCACACACACATATTTCTCTGAAATTGGCATTAACCTTTAACCGCTGAGGTGATTTTTTTAACGTAGGTATTATCTGAAGTGGGGCCTGAGCGGCCCGTTACTTTAAATGTTTATATATTAGAACTATATTTATAATTTGAACCCCAAAATAATAATTTGAACCCCATAACTTTCATGGAACTCTAATATATAAATATTTAAGGTAACAGGCCACATGACTTTCTAAAAGTAGATTTATTGGACAATTTAAATATCATCATCATCATTACATAGTATAAAATGAAGTCGCTCAAAATGTATGTGCGCGTTAATCTTTTAAACTACGCAACGGATTTTCATACGGTTTTCACCAATAGATAGAGTGATTGAAGAGGAATGTTTATATGTATAATACATGTAAATTATATTAGAGAAAATCCGAGAAATTCAAAGAAAACATATTTTCGTGCGATTTAAAACGGCTGGCGGGCCGTACTATAGTCACTTTTGAAATTCGTTCTACGGAAGGAATTGAAAAATACATGTCCTAGAGTAAGTAGGTATTTGATTTTACCTTTTCAAATATCCAGTGTTGCATTGCAAGCATTGTATAATTGGTGGCGAGTTAATTAGTTTATATTATAGTAGAGAAAAGCCGATAAATTCAAATATTGAATTCAGGCAGCGGGCAGCGGGCAGCTGGCAAGCGGGTGGTGTAGATTTTATAAAGATTTGGTAATGGCGTTGTGTTTCGTTAGTCACAGCAACGTGTGGCCGGGTCTGCTAGTATTTTAATAAAATAAAATAAAATACTTTTTATTGTTAAGTTACTTATATTTGACTATTTGGATATTATGTAATAATTTTTTACTAAAATCACGCGAGATCAGGAATTAGTCTGTATTATCTATTAAACTAAAAGTAAAACAATGAACTCACTGTTATTATATTTCAATAGTGTCTCGAATAAAATATTTATATAAAACTTTATTAAAGTTGTTTCTCACTTAGTAGACCCGTTTACGTCACGATTTAGTAGACCCGTGAGCTACCAGGTCGTGACGTTCGTTGCGTATAATCAATAAACATACAGCCGATAGTAACTCCGTAGCGAACGATTTTTTTCAAAATATTACCTAAAAAACTACAAAAAATGGACTCGAAAACGATAGCTCAAATCAAAGAAAGTACGAGTAGGGGATACATCAAAATCGATTCCAAATTCGACTCCAAAACTGTGATTCAGATTTACCAGCTTTCCGCTGGAACCACTAGTTTCCGGACAACTTGTATAAAGTCGAACTTGTATAAAATAAAACTTATCTAACTTGTATAAAGTCGAACTTGGTTATAACGAGTAAGATGACTTCCATTAAAATTTTAACGAGGCATTTTCCTCTTTAAAAAAAACTCATTAAAAACAAAATTATTCCTAGAGTTCGTTGCTTAACTTGACTCAAAATCACCTCAATTCACCTCGTTGCTTAACTTGACTCAAAATTACCTCCTTTCATTGCTTAACTTGACTCAAAATCACCTCAATTCACCTCGTTGCTTAACTTGACTTAAAATCACCTCCTTTTTTCACTTTGGCAGGCAGCTGTGGGTACCGCCGCCGCGGATACCATTTATTTGATAACCAACACCTCTGCCACAGGTTACCCCAAATGGTTCGCTATGTTTGATGACTTAACAGGGGTGCCCGGGTTCATGGGGTGAGGTTTGTGAAGATCTTGAATTCATACGTCCATCACTCTTGGACCCCCCGTCCTCCAGATTCCTACCCACACCTCATACCCCTTTCCTTCCCAGAACATCATCTCCTTCCTTTCCTTTAAAATACCTTCAGCATCCCCAAAGATGACGTAGGGCCAGAGTGAAATTATTTTCCTCAGGGCCTCCTGTGTTGAGGCTATTGAAAAAAAAATGCCTACATGTTTTTACACTTAGATTGATCGTGGACCCAAACAAACTCACGAAAGTCTTTCTAAAGTACATTCACCTTCAAAACTTGTGTACTGGTCGCACGTCAGCACCTCGAAAATGTTGTTTAGAGTACTTTCTACGGAATAATTTAACTTCACAGAAAATTCATTCACTTTTTATTACTACCAAACCGCGGACTGATTAAGAATGATCGACCTATTTTCCGATGATTTTCATGAATACTTGATGATTTTCTATTATTCCATTATTTATATTCAGACAATATTTATATTGTGAACACCATCTTCAACCTTGTAAAATGCATCTTTATAATAATTTTCAAATTAAAATCTTGGGATTATTAACGAGTAGGATTGCTGACTGATGTAAATCAGGCTGGCGTGCTTAGTGTTGAGTAATTGTAACTATAGCAAAATATCATTGACTAAAGTGTAATGCGAATCAATTAATTCGAAATGCTGGTAGATGATAACAGTAATCGTTTATAGTAATTATTAATACTTATCTGTGGCGAGGTATTGAATAATATAATTACGTTTATCCGCCAACATTGTTGTTGGTCATCGTAATGAGATTGCGTTATTAAAAATTAACAATGAACACTTTTTTTGTCGCAAGCGATTCTCATAATATATTTTTTTTAATCTAAATGTATTGAAGGACTGATTTGCAAACACGAGAAGAAAATGTAAATATTATTTAATTGTGTTCTAATAATATAAACAATATTTGCAAACAGATATTATTTGCAAATTTTAACAATTATTTTCATGAAGTAATTTCGGTTCAATATGATTTTTGATTTTCACGGCCAAAAGTATTTTCGTTAATTATTTTTGGGGTGGTATGCCATATTGCGCTACCTCCTTCATTAGCCAACGTTTTGGACAGCGTTACAGTGTCCATCATCAGGGCAGATGTGTCTAAAGAAGGAGGTAGCGCAACACGGCATAACACCCCAAAAACAACTAACGAAAATAATTTCGGTTCATTTATTGATTTCCAGAGAAATGTAATGGAGTTAGTATCAACATAGATATCTAAGAGAAGACATATAAACAATGATTATTACCTATATTAATACATTAAAGGAAGAAGATGGACTGAGTTAATTAAATAGTTACAATAAGTAATCTAATGACTTCCTTACTTCGTCTTGGAAACTGGGGATATTTAAAAACAATTTTTTTTCTGTTAAATGTAGGTATTTTATTTTTATTACGTATTTAAGTTATCATTAGGTACCTACTTAATATGTTCACTTATTTTATTCCTTTTTTTTATTAAAAAAACTCGGTGTAATAATTGTACATGTAATTTGGAAAACTGGGATTGCACTGTCCTCCCAGTCCTGCTGGAATAAAATTTTAAATAAATAAATTAGCATTCATATGTAATGTATCCTAAGAAGACAATTAAATATCCGACCTCCATGGCAGAGCAGTAAGATCCTTGGCTCTGGGCCAAGAGGCAAGGGCAAATAAAAAAGTATAAATCTCATTTGGGATTTTTAACAAAAAAACTCAAGTAGGGAAATTGAAATGCAAGTCGTATTTCGTGTTTTGATTATTTAAACACGCTGGTGAGATATCACTACACTCTCCAGAATATGTCGAAGTATTGCATGAAATACATTGCATAAAATGGATGCTATTGTTAGTAATGATATCTGAATACCTAGCCAGGAACTTGTAACCTCCTTATTCCCCGTCTCATTCTTTTATCCACTTAATTACGTCTCACAACGTTCCCCAAAATGGACACGATGCGCGACGTAGTCATACTTGCTGCGTTTACTTGCGACTCTAGTACGGTATAACCAACTTTGGGTATAACACAAAATCTCATATTTGCGTGGCTTGGCATATTTCAATTGGTAAATTACATTTATATATAATATAATGTAATCATACTTCATTACTATGGCAACTGGCAACACCAAGCTACTCACATTGTCTTTTAAAATTGTTCTTGGAAACTTTAAATTATAGGTTCATGGTCAAGGTTCGTGGAAAAGATATATACGGTTTTTTCACCGACATCTTTATTTCTCAATAAAGACAGAGGTGATTACATTCGAGCTTGACAGTTCTTTTAAACGGTTCCGTGCCAACTCAGAACCATCTCAGAAAGGTGATTAAAAGCTATGAAAAATAATTTTAAAATAGCCGGTAACCCTAACCTAACCTAACCTATTTAAACATTTTTTTATCATCACTCTTAATGATCTTTCTGAGGTGGTTCTGAGTTGGTTTCATTCTCAGTTGGCCGGTCACCCTTTTAAACAACCAAGGGAAATCAAAATAACTCGATTTTTTAAACGTTTGTATTTTTAATACATAGGTACCTACTTTTGATCTGTGAATTAATTTAACATTTCCTTCCTCGCAATGCATTAAGTAATATTCAAAATTTAAACATAAAGTTGTGTAAGAATATCGTACAGAATCATCTCCTTTCGGAAAGTGCCATTCATTTCCGAACACCGAATGGTTATCAAAAAAATATGCTCTTGGACCATTGTTATTTTTTAAAATTTACTTTCATTTTCCCAAGAGCCATCTTGGTGACTTAAAACCTTCGATCTAAATCGATCGCGATGCCATAAATTTTTGCCTACTATCAAATATGAGACTAAATTGTCTGTTTAATACTTCATTCTTATTCAATCACGGTAAAGTTACCTGTTTAGGCAATACTAATATAATAAAGTCTTGAGTTCAATACTCCTCTAAAATCACGTCATTTTAAAACACGGATTGAAGATAGGGATAATTTCAAACTGAAAGGAACACGACGCGACGTACGTCGTTTGTATTCATTGCTTTGATTGAAATTATGCGAAATAGCTAAATGATACTGTTCGACAGACAGTAAGCTTCTTTTTCAATCTCACGTCGAGCACATCACGTCTAAGGCTTTGAAAATGCTAGGATTTATACTTAGAGTAAGTTCTGTTTTCAAAAATCCACAAACATTTAAGATTCTCTACATATCATACGTCAGAAGCCACATAGAGTATGCTTCAACAGTATGGAACCCCCATTGTTCTACATATAAATCAAATATAGAAAGAGTCCAGAAAAAGTTTTTGAAATATATTTCGTTTCGCATGCGAAATGATGTAAATTGTGTCTCTATGAACCTCAAAACCCTTGATCAACGCAGAGATATCAGAGACCTAGTAATGCTTTATAAGATAATCCACAATTTTATTGATAGCCCTTACCTATTACAAAATATCAATTTCAGATGTCCAATAAGAGTCACTCGATCTCCAGACATATTTTATATTCCTAAGAGCAATGCTAATTATCTTCAAAATGTGTTTATAAGAAGAAGCTGTAGCACTTTCAATAGATTATGCACAGACATTGACATGTTTAACACGAACCTTGCTAACTTCATAAAATTCGTAAAAAGTAATATTCAACGGAAAACTTAATGTTTCATTAATTCCTTATCTTTCTGTTACATTTTCATTTTTCTTAATTTTCATTACATTTTCTTTTTTGATTTCAGCAGTTTGAAAATACATTTTTTGTAGATTTAAGTGAGTAGATGCACTTTTTCAGAACTGTTTATATTACATACATATATTGTTTTGTTTGTTTTTTTTTGTTTTTATTATGGTCTCAAATTTTTATGTCGTTATTTTATTGGTCAATGATATGACTATCTCTAACACTGTTATATATGAACTTGTAATGACTGTTTATAACGCTAATAAATAAAATAAAAAATAAAAAAAATTTCAGAATTCGAAGAAAGTAAAAGTGTAAGTACATTTATTTGAATTTTATTTATAGAAGAGTGCCTAAACCTTTAAAAAAAGATAGAATAATATTTTTATGGATTGGTGTAGATCTACCTATTTTGTAAGAGAACTAAATTTCCTACAAAGATTTTCAGGCATTTTCACAAGATTCCTGAAAATCTTTATGCTAAAAGTTTTGGTTAACAAAAGGTAATAAGTACATCGATCTATAAACATGTATAAATGAAGTATGTATGTTTTTTAGTCTTAGCCTTCTTCGCCTTCCGAAGACCTTGGAAAATCGTGTTAAAGTCACCAAGGAAAATCTATTTATGTACACCATTTACATACCCATTAAGAAAATACTAAATAAAGTTTTATTTTACTGCAGATTTTTTGTAATATTTTTAATAGTCCTTTTTATTAATATTTTTGTGGCCAAAATATTTAATTTTTATTTACCTACCCATCTTAGATTTGTGAAACTTGAGTAAAACCAGGTGTCTATTTTAAAAAGGTCAAGAGGACCATCTTGTAGCTCAAAGAAGTCAAGAAAACCATCGAGAGAAGCCAAAGGAAGTCAAAAGGACAATCCATCTGGACGGGAGCCACCAGGATCTATGAAGAGGACACCCAGGGACAACAAGGAGGGCACCACTGATAGTATTCCTTGGCACCAGAGGCTAGGAGTGTGAAAGGGAAGTGTGATAGAGGCAAACAGCATGTTTAATCGAGGTAAGTATCCGAGGCGGTTTTTGACTCTTATAGTCACAAAACGATGGACTGGTGTATTCTCTGATCGAGATGGGAACATTCATTTTTATTAAATGACGAAACATGGGTAATAATAAAAAGCGTGCATTTTTGTTAAATTCCGTCCCGGAATACAATACACGCATTACGCATACAATAATCACCTATTCACGATTAAAACAATACAGGGTGCATTACGTAATCCGATAAACTTTAATCAATGATTCCTGGATTTATTTGGAGTAAAAATGTGCCTAGTTAGAACTCCAGTGATTTTTTTTACGAAATAAATTTAGAAAAAATCAGTAGATATTGCAAAGTTAAGGACAGGACGGGAAGTTGGGCGGTTACTCGACTAAGGGCCAGTTTTATAAACGAAGTACCAAATTTCAGTTTTTCGTTATCGGACCGTTATCCGTTCGTTATTTTATTTTACGTATTATAAACAAATGTGCATTACTAGCGGCCATCGGTTACATTTAGTCCGAAAGTTTTATTACTTGGGTCACTCTCCGTATAACAATGCACTACTTGCATTGTTAAAAGCAGGTAGTGCATTGTTATACGGATGGGTCGACTTGGAGATTCATGTAAAATCGCCAGCTGCTTGCAGCACTGATGCTAGAGCTTAGAAACGTAGTGTTAATAATAACCTATTTACTGTTTTAGTTTAATTAGTAGAACCCCATTTTAATTTTAATTTTCTTTATATATTCTAATATTGTTGTTCAATTTATAAATAAAACTATTATCCAATTTAAAAAAAAAAACAGTTTATTTATAAACAAGTTATTCTATGTATAGAATATTCAAAGCAGAACTCGTTTATAAATAATTATAAATTAAATAATAATATTATTGAATATATAAAATAAAAGAAATAAAGCTGGGCTGGTGTTACTGACTGATTTCGATAATAAATAAATAACCAGGCGCCGAGAACAACTACCTACTTACAACTGTCAAAGAACGTCAGTAAACGGATCGTTATCCATTTAACTGACCAAAATCGGTCCGTAAAGCATTAACCGCTACATAACCGACCGGTAGCCTTGCGAATGTAAACGGCAAAATCAAGCGGTAGACCAAATATTAGTTAAAAATTGTATCAAGCGTGACGAACGGATGGTTATAAAACCGGCCCTGAGTGAATGTGACGACGTGTGAAATAATATCATTATTTTGAATTTTAAACAAAAGTTCCAAACCAAAATGATGTCTATATTTTTGACTTCAAATAAGCTGAACCACTGGCTAATGCTTGTCGGGTACGTCCCAATACACCGTGTCTTTAACCCAATTTACAAAGTATCGGAAACACGTGGGAAAACTTTGTTTAGCAGCTAACACCAATAAAAAATAAATAATAGGGATTAATAAATGTAAACACATTACATTAGAATACCTAACATTATTGGTTGAATATGTTGCCTAATGTGAGTTTCCTGAGGCGATGGAGTGGCGGAAGTACCTTGCCAAGAGTCGCTAGTTCATGTCCTTATGGAATTATTCACGGCCGACGCCAACTATCTAAAAAAGGCTCGCGTTTATGCTGTTATGGTTTCAAGGCTGCCGTAGATTGGGAACAATATCAGAATGAAACGCAATACTTAACAATGAAATTCAGAATTATTCTTTTGACGAGAACTGACTAAAAACGTTTCAGAGCAATATAATTTTTGTTTCGATAGAATGTTTTTCGTAGTGCTTTTAGAAAATTCCCTGTTTCGCACATAAATTAAATCCGTGACTAAAATGACTTTAGAAGTTCTAATGTATCTATCTCTCGAAGTATTTTGGTAGAAATGACACAACTTTTTTTTACATAAATTATGCAAAAAAAAAAAAAACAAATCATATTATCTAATTGTTGTTTTTTGTGGTTGTAGATAGAACCGTTTCGGAAAATAGTTTTAATAGTTGATTTTGCGTTTAGTATTAGAGGAATACCATATTTTTTAAACTGCACAATAAAGATAAATTGGAAAGATAACCATAAATTATAAATAAATAATAAACATATCTATATGGTTCCATTGTGTGTGCTTTCAGTGCAATGTAAAAATTCACTGTAAAGATTAAACGAATATATTATAATTCATATTAGTAACAAACATGCTCATTGTTCATTATTAATACCCCAGCGTCTGCGTGGTTGAATTTCAGAACCCAGTTTCGAGTGCATGTTGACGCCATGCCGTACGCGTTGCGCCACAAATAACATCTGCGTACGCGGAATTTCAAACAAAACTATCGTTGTAACTCGGTTTTGAATTGAAGAATTCATCACAAGATGTCGCCACTTACTTAAGCAGCTCGCATGTGGACGTTTCTTCCCTAGGTATAAGTATTACGGATTTATAGAAACTAAAAAAAATTATCAGCCTGAAACCTGAAACACTCATCTACATTGAAAAAATCTCCCGAGAAAGATACATGCCGCCGACGGGACCCGAACCCGCGTCCTTCTGATATCCAGTCAACTGCTCTTTAACCACTTGGTGGGGGCATGTATCTTTTCTCGGTAGATTTTTTCAATGTAAATGAGTGTTTAAGACTGATAATTGTTACTTATAATAATTGTTACCCCTTGTTCTATGCATAAAAATCTTATCTTAAACATTAGTTTATCAATTTAAAAAAATATTAATTTAAAAAAATTATTAATGCCCTTCTCAAGATAGCCTGAACATCGGGTAAAAAAATCCATCAGGTGACATTAGGTACTACAGTTTGCAAGACAAAGGGGTTAATTTCTCCCTGTAACTTGCCAAAAACCAATATATAATAAATTAAGTATCTTTCCGGATATGGAGAGCTTACATATGGCGTCGTACTTTAACTCGGTGACTAGCTGTCACTAGATCACAGTAGGTCCGAGGAACTGGCTATTTTTGGAACCCGTTCTTATCGGATTTATATAAAATGGTTACCTACACTCAAACTGGGCGAAGCCGAACTAAAAGCCGCCCGCAGGGCCTAGTAGCGAAAACCTGCGGAGCGGGTTTTTAACTGTTACTTGTTTATTATTTCGGTAGGTATTCTACATGATTTCAGCATTATCGTAACGAAACCACAAAATACATACAAGTATCGCTTGTTGCATACAAAGTAATTACATTTACACTCACTGTAAAATTGCACTAACCATTTTTAACAAACGATTTTTATTTTTATTGGAAACAAATGTTGGTAGTTCTTATTCGAAGTATGATACAGTTAAAAATGACTGAATCGGATAGGGACATCTAAGCTCAGTTAGTAGAGCCGCGGCCCAGAAAGCCGAAGGTACTGGGTTCGAGTCCCAGAGGTGGCAATGTCTTTTTCTGATTTTTGTGTTTCAAGAGTTTCGATAGAGTTTCGCTAATATTGTCTTCATTTAATTACATATTACAATTTGAGGTTTTACTCATAAAGTAAAAAAAAATTATCTCCCTTTGTTAATTTATCCACATTTAAATGGCTCTAAGTTTATCATACTTATAAAATCCGGGAATGACCACACATTTTAATTGTTTTTACAACACCAGTTTTTAACTGCCGTAAGTAGGTGTCTTTTACATATATTGTAAGTTACGTACGGAGGTAGCCAAGTACTTATCGATAATTGGTTTACCTATCTACTTTGTGGTTCAGTAATGACTAGCTTCAAGGATATGATAATGGGTAACGCAAATTACAACAAATAATAATATCAGGTAGGAAATAATGAATCAGGTGAGGAATACAACATACATAATTCTCGTCACTAGGATGAATCAATATATAAAATATCATGTATCGTGAGTCAGTGTATATGTTTTATTTTTATACATTGAATAGTATAATATTGAATTAATACTTATCCGGTCTCAAATCGTGGTATTCTAGAAATATGTAATAAAATAAACTGACACGTTGTAGCTTTATGTATACAACATTTTAATTATAGCAAATTGCCAACCGGTTTTGGCATAACCATGATTCGATTGATATTTATTAATAGTGACGGAGACATCAGAGATTTTAGTATCTCTATAATATATAAAAGAGGGTCGCATGGTTTCGATTTTCAAAAAATCAAAAGTTTTATTTCGATATTAATGAAAAACTTGACCTTCAAAAAAGAGGAAAATCACAGTCTACATGAGTTTTCTGAAAACCACCCCATCCCTCTTTCTCACCCTTAAAGCAGAATTTTGATCATGGATAAGAGAAAAAAATATCAATGTCACACTTACATCTGATTTCGATAAACTCTGTGTACAGGCCGAGCAATGCCGGAGACTTCAGCTGCAAAAAAACAAAATGTTAAGTAATCACGCCATTAGTTATTGTCTACTTTTATGTTTAGGTTTCCGAGAAACCGTTAGACAATGTAAAATAAGAGACTTTTTTATTATTGCTGTGTTGAATAGATACGTTCAGATCATGAGCAAAATTTAAGGTTTTTGCATTAATAATAGCTGTTGTCGTGAATGATTATTTGTTGGCATATCCGGTTAAAAATCAGTCTCTTTTCCTATTCTAGAAATCCGCGTCCGCATTGCGACTCGTCAGATTCAGATGAATTAGACGATTATGAGATTGTCTAGAAACTAAACATATTTTTTGTATTAACACGTGTCAGAAATTACCACGCACCATTTATTTCGGGAATATGAGATAATAAAATCGTTTTCTTGACGATTGATTAAAAGTTGTGGTTAAAAAGGCGGGCATCAAGAAATTTGAGAAATCATAAAACGCAGTTTTGTCGATAGCGCAATGTCATTAATTTATTTTCTTCAGAAGTAATTCTCTCAAAAATTAAAAACCAACGAATTTTGGGGTAAGAATGCTTACAAGTGTTGAATGTATGTAGGTACTAACTAGTCCTATATGTTTATTAGCGGATTTAAGTACTTACTATTTATTAGGTATTAACTATTTCATTTATTTTAAAGTTAAACGTAAAAAGAAGCAAATAATCTTCTTAGAAGTGCATTTACGGAAAAATTATGCTTTTTGACATTGCTAAGAATCTGATGTAAGACACATGAAAATCTTGAGACGATATTGAAAAAAATTCGTAATCATTAATTTAAAAATAGAGTAATGAAAATAAATTGTTAAATCTGAATTGTTCAATTTATTAATTGATTTTAGATTTTTAGGGACAAAAGTATAAGGGTGATTTTTTGGGATATTATCGTGTGTTGTGCTACCTACTTAATTTAGCCAACTCTGCGCTGATGATGTACACCCTAACGCTGTCCGAAACGTTGGCTAAAGACGGAGGTAGCGCAAAACGTCGTAACACCCCGAAAATAAATCACTATAAATTTAATTGTTATTATTATCAAACGTATTATGAATAATTTTAACCTGTAAACTTTAGTCGCCATAACTCAAGACATCCCCAGCATGGCGGGTGAAATGATACTAACAAATTTAATATGGTCCTTACATATGAAATTGGCGTTTTGTATGGGAGGAACATAAAGTGGATTTTTTTAAATATAATATATTTATTTAATCAAAGTATGTGCCATCTCATAGGTAGTTCATCGATCCCTTTACTAAAAAAACCATTCGGATGGGAATCAATAAAATCTTTGAAGGCGGTTTGGACTGCCCCATCGGAGTCGATTTTTTCTCTTGCTATTGCAAGGGAAAAAAATTATTTAAAAATGTATAAAAAGTTATCCAAATTTCGAAAAAAATGGTAATCTGTTGGGGCAAGGCCCGGAGAGTACGGTGGATGTCCAATTGAAGCTCCTCTAATTTGGTAACCGTCTGTTGTGCAGGGTGTGGTCTAGCGTTGTCATGAAGCAGCAGTGGCCTAGAGCAATTAACCAGCCTCGGTTGTTTAGCAGCTAGCTTTTCCATCATGGTTTGCAGTTGCTGACAATAGACGTCTACCGTAATCGTCTGGCCAGATTTAAGAAAGCTGTAGCGAACAACACACAAAAAAAAACAAAGAAAACACAACGGTATTTTATTTTGCGGCACCGTCGCCATACACATCACTGTAAACTAAGTGACGCAAAGAAAAAAAACAAATGAATTATAATTTTCGAAACACAAGTACATGAGTAAATAGCTGTATAAATTTGAATTTGGAATTCCTAACCAAAGAGAAGATCAAAGTTGCCAGTACGGCAAAACGCCAATTTCATATGTAAGGACCTAATATTTAGGTACTGTAAGTACAATTTGTTTTTCCACGAAATAATATATTTTTTCTTCTATATTTGTGTACTTGTGTATACATACATACATGCATGTAACTACATATATAATTTATTTTGTGTTTTATATTGTATAATTTATTAACGTGCTACGTAAAAAGTATTTTTTTTTGTTTTTAATAAATGGTTAGAATACTAAAACAATTTTAGAAAAAGATGATGTTGGTGATGTAAGTAGGTACTAACATAATTTGTGAAGAAAAAAAATAAAATCAGTCATTTTCCTTCTAAGAAAAATTATGGGCAGTGTCAAAATATTGTTGTTAAAGAAATAATTTAAAAAAAGTTAAACACGCAGAACACGCTTGGAGGAACATTATTAGTTTTTTGTCGTTCAAATCACCTTGGTGCTCATATAATAAGCGGAAATAGAAATCGAAAACTACCATAAGTTTATGCCATCTTCATCTTATAATGTATTTAATTTAGTTTATTATTTATAATACACCAACTAAATTGCACAATAGAGAGTGTTGTTTTTACTTTTATAATAAACCAATATGTACAGAGATACAACAGGTAATTACCTACTACTTTAGTCATTAGCCAAACTATAATAGAAATCGAAACATTATGCGAACAACCAACATTAGCGATTTATGAACAAAACAATCTGCTAAAGAAAATTACAGGAATTCATTCCGTTCCAATATTTTATGTATTTTTGGCAGAAAAAAAGGATGCTGTAATTTTGAGATGATTTCATATTTTTATTTAATTTATGAATACCTACAATACTAGCGAAACTCAATCGAAAATCTGAAACAGAAAAATCAGAAAAAGATACGGTCACATCTGGGACTCGAACCCAGGTTCTATGACTTGCCGGTGCTCTACAACTGAGCTAATATGTCCCTATCCAATTTGGTCACATTTAACTCTATCATTCTTCGACCAAGAACTACCAACATTATCTTCATTTTATTAACGCATATTTTTACTAGAACGAATGCAAACTAGATATTATATTTTTATGTTATTATTCGATGGTGTCTCACTATACAGCGAAACTTTAGGTCAGTGAAAGCCTAAGATCAATAATAAACTAATCTCTATTAATTCTAACCCTTTACAATGCCTTAATTAGAAGTAAACTTGAATATGGAAGCACTATTTGGAATCCACATTTTTTTTTACATGAGCTCCACACAGGAGACCCTGAGGAAAATAATTTCCCTCAGGGCCTATGTCATCTTTGAAGATGCTGTGTGGAGGGTTTTTTTTAAGGAAAAGAGGAGAGGAGAGTTCTGGGAAGGAAAAGGATTTAAGGGGTGGGTAGGAATCTGGGGTTCGGTGTGTCTTGGTCATCCGCCTCCAAGACCTAGACAAACCTCACCCCATGAACCCGGGCACCCCTGCTAAATCACCAAACGTAGCGAACCACTTGGGGTGACCTATGGCAGAGGTGTATTACTGCAAGTATGAAAACATTGTAGAATCAGTTCAAAAAAATGCTAAGACTGTTATCTTTTAAATGTCAATTACATGAACATCTTAGACATGCGACTTGAATACTTCAAAATTAATACACTTGAAATCAGAAGGCAATTGACTGATCTAATATGTTTAAATAAAATAATTCACGGCCATCTTGATACTTCATTGTGTCTTAGCAACATTGATATAAATGTTCCCAATTCCCATTGCTTAAGACGCCGTAATATGTTTCACCTGAATACATTTAAAAACAATATCGCCCATTTTAGCCCTCTGACCCAAATGTGTCGACTGTATAATAAGATAGAGTGTGCTGAAGTAGATATTTTTGTCGATAATTTATATGGATTAAAAAAAAATGCTCTGCGATTGCTGAAAAATATGTGCTAAATTATTATGTATCATTATGTCTCTTATCATTATGTCTCTTATCTCTAATTATGTCTCTTATCTTGCCTCTTTTTAATTGATATTTGAGTAAACTTTGATTTAAAAAAAATTCTATATGTCTAACTGTTTTTTGTTTTATTTTATCTATTTTTTATTTTAACTGTTCTAAAATTAATTATTGTATTATTTGGCTAATTGATTGTACACAAATTTTTACTTTATTTTTTTTTATATAATTAACTGAGTTTTTATAACTGGGTTGTTCTCACATGTATGTGAACAACCTGTAAAAACGCAGTATAAATAAATAAATAATTAACAAGTAAAAGATCGGACTTGGAGCTTCCTGGCAGTATAAAACCGTGCCTACAAAAGTACACACAATCATCAGACAATAGTATTTGTTATACTGATAAAGAAATGATTGACGAGTTTCCCCAAAGTATACCGGCCTAGGAAGAAGCCCCTGAATGAGATACTTTCATCATTGATGTAAAAGGTTGCATTGTATATCTGAAGGTTTGTTCACTGTCCTCAAATAGAAGTTTGTTTAGTGCAAATGCATCAGCATGACTCACAGCCTTACTCGTGACTCATTATTATATGGAACTGGATATATAGAGACTTCGTCATCGTCGTCATGTACAGGGTACCCAATAGCTAACAACCATTCTTACAACTTTCATTTCAGATTATTCCCACACTGCCACATAAATGGGAGCTTTTTCAAAAGCATTTCTCATAGTAGGTATTTACACGACTTTCAGAAGATTGAACTATTGAACGTTGCCTATCTGAAATAGATACATTCTTTGATCAATAAACAAATAAATGTTTGGAGTAGTTACATCTGCAGATCTTGGGACGTGGAAACAATTTCTTCAAAATTTTCTAAAAACAACGAATGTTGAATTGTGAAGTTAATTAACGACCACCCTCTCTTCTAAGGGATGTAATAGAAACGTTTATACGGTAGTTGCCTTGCCTTATGAGGACACATGAAGGTTCTCGGAAGCCAGGAACTTATATATCAAGTGTCAAGTAGGTACCCTCTTCTACAGATATTGAGTATTTAGAAAGGAAATGTTAGTCACGATGAGCGTATTAGATAGGTACTTGGTTAGTTGAATTTAGCACTCCATTAATATAATAGAATAAGCTAGTGCTAAAATTTCGTATGTAAGTACCTACCCAGAGACAGTTATCGCAACATCAGAATTAATTTCAAACAGATTTTATAGAAAGTGCAACTGCTTCCAACCGTCTGAGCCAATAAGACTATGGCGTGGATTATGGGGTATGTTGTGAAGCTGCATATAGTGGGGATGGGAAGGAGATGGGAAAGAGAAAAATGAGGGAGTTACCTGACTAATCATAACTGTCACCAAACACGGCTAAAGCCATTTAAAGCAACGTTTCGATTCTGAGTGTCTTTTACACTCTTGAACGTGCCAAAAACATAATACATTTTTTTACATTAGTTCCACACAGGAGGCCCAGGGGAAAATAATTCTTCTCAGGGCCTATGTCATCTTTGGGAATGCTATGAGGAGGGTCTTTTTGGGGAAAGGGGGAGAGGAAGTTCTGGGAAGGAAAAGGGTATGAGTGGTGGGTAGGAATCTGGAAGTCAGTGTGTCCAGAAGTGACAGACGAATGAATTCATCCTTACCACTGCGGTCCAAATCCTGGTGAGAGTCCGGCTGAAGAGGTCAAAAGATCTCCCTCAAGCAGTTTCTTTCGATCCGGCTTACCATGCAGTTGGTGAGCAAACGCATCCGCCGCCAAGATCCGGACAAACCTGAACCCGGACACCCCTGTTAAGTCACCAAACGTAGCGAACCACTTGGGGTGACTTAGAGGTGTTGGTTATCCAATGAATGGTTCACATATTATTTAAAGTAAATTAACTGTGAAATAATACAAAAAAAATAGTTTTGAACCCTCCACCACGGAGGAAATCAACTTGTCAGTTTTACTATGTGTTTGTCTTTGTGTGACACTGAGTTTATGGTCTCTGATTATTACTGTAGCTGCTAATGTACTTAATTCGTAGAAATCACATCTCCTGGAAAACTGCCTAGAAGATATGAATATCACAAGAGAAATAGAAAAAGTAAACCCAATAGAAAGGTACATAATAAAAACATTTTCTTAAATTAGGTAGGAATTACTAATCAAAACAGTACTTTAAATATTTCTTTTGATGCATGTTTTATCTCTTCAAATATCTTCACTTTTGTGAGCAAATTTGTAATGCAACATAACGTTTTATTTCTAACAGTTTGTACTTGCATTTGGAAATTACACAAAAAATTAAGGGATATTTTGACTTCGAAAATGGAGCGAAGAATCCAGTTTTCTATAAATTTTCCCATATCCAGCTACTCAATTACGAAAATTTGATTCTGTTTTTCGAGTGTAAAGAAACATAAACAAATAATGTTTATTAGGCAAAAAGGTATACCTGATACCTGCCTAAAGGATTACTATGAGATCTCATTAACAACTCGTAATAAATCACAACTTTGACAGACCGCAGAGGTTCTCATAGATATGTAACTACCTTATTAAGATTAGGGATTAAATTTTTTTCAATGCCACCGACCGCAGCGATCGTGAAATAACACTTCCACCAACACGGGGGAAAGCTGAAGAGCGGATTATGATTTTGTCCAATAAACTACCTAATTATGTTTTTCTGGTCAGATTAAATTATTGAAACAGCTCCATTTGGCCGACCCTGGCGCTAAGTGTAATCACACTGCGGTGGAAGAGAAAGATGAATCCATTTTTTGGTTGGAAGAGTGGGTACCTCCGTCCCCGTTTCATCGGTACTTTCATCATATCACGCTGAAATCAAACTTTCAGATACTGATGGGCTGGTCGGTGGAAATGTCAGTGAATATTGTCATATTTTAACAATTATTATAAGCAATAATTATCAGCCTGAAACACTCATCAACATTGAAAAATCTTCCGAGAAAAGATACTTGCCGCCAACGGGACTTGAACCCGTGTCCTTCTGATTGCCGGTCAGCTGCTCTTGACCACTGAGCTATGGGGGCTTATCAAATACCCGCCAAATAATTCAATATATACTAGTGTTTCATTCAACAATTACTGCTTATTAAATTTTTTCCACCTGAAAACAAACAACTTTATTTTTGCGAGAGAGACATTGTAAGTGTTAAATCCCTCGCTAGGTGGCGTCGAGACAAACTATGACTACATTTATTGGGGAAATACTTAAACTTGTCAAATATTAATTATTGTTTTTAATTTATAAACTAACGTTTAGACAAGGTTTTTATGCATAGCACAAAGGGTAACAATTATTATAGGCAATCAGAAGGACACGGGTTCAAGTCCCGTTGGCGGCAAGTATCTTTTCTCGGAAGATTTTTCAATGTTGATGAGTTTTTCAGGCTGATAATTATTGCTTATAATAATTGTTACCCTTTGTGCTATGCATAAACATCTTGTCTAAACGTTAGTTTATAAATTAAAAATAATAATTTAATTTTAGTTCATAAAACGTACGTACCTGAATGGAATGAGTAAAAATAAAATTCATGGTATTAAAAAACCATATTCAAAGGTTATGCAAAAGTAAATTAAAAACCACATTCAAAGGCTACGCAAAAGTAAATGACACACAAGATGGGTAAAAGGAAGAATACGTAGGTACATAAATAATTTATGATTGACAAAGATATTGAAATGTAAGAGATGTACTCAATGGCGGACTAACGTGGGGCGGAAGGGGCGGCCCGCCCGGGGCCTTTGCTCAAGTTTTTTATTCAGCTCATACGGGCCTCTGGTTCTGAGGGGTCTCCATATTCCCTTGATCAAATCCTAAATAAGGTTTTAAGGTACCAAGTAATATAAAAATAAGCTTTTTTTTAAAATTTCATTTTCTGAAAGACGCACTTGTTAATAACGCTCTCATCAAATGTTTTAAGGAAATTTGTAATATTGACGGAGATACAGCATTTTATATGAAACCGTTTTAAAAGTTTCGAAAAAATGCATTCAAAGTTTTACTGAAGGATAATTCAACATACAAACTGTTTCATACGGTTTCACATAATATCTCGGTCAATTTTTCGAATTTCTTTAAACCATTTGGTGAGAGCATTCTTAACAGATGCATCTTTCAGAAAATGAAATAAAAAATTACATATTTAACAATGTTCTGGTGCTTTAAAACCTTGCTTAGGATTTGATCAAGGGAACATGGAGGCGTTTGTAGGCCCCCCCAGGACCAGAGGCTCGTGTGAACTGAATAAAAAGCTTGACCAAAGGCCCGGGGAGGGCCGGCCCTTCCGCCCCTCGTTAGTGCGCCACTGAGTACATCTCTTATATTTCAATATCTTTGGTGCCAATCATAAATGATTTATATACCTACTTACGTATTCTACCTTTTATCCATCTTGTTTGTCATTTACTTTTGCATAACCTTGACTAAAGTTTGTGAATATGTTTTTTTTTAATATAATGAATCATTATCTTCATTTTCTTAACGCATATATTATTGGCTGCTATCTTTATATTAATTAAATAATATAATTTGATATTTTATTCATAAAGTTAAAAATTAAAAATAAAATATTCATTCTAGACTTGCAGAAAAGTCAATAGATGCCGCGTATTAAAAATAACATATATAAAGACAGCAGCCAATAATATGTGCGTTAAGAAAATGAAGATAATGTTGGTAGTTCTTAGTCGAAGTATGATTCAGTTAAAAGTGACCGAATTGGATATAGGTTCCGTAGCTCAGTTGGTAGAGCACTTGCCATGTAAGCAAGGGTCATGGGTTCGTGTCCCAATGGAGCCAATATCTTTTTCTGTCCCCAGTTTTCGATTGAGTTTCGCTAATATTGTTTTCATTTAATTAAAGATATGTTTATTTTTCTGATTCTGATCATTGTACTAAAAATGTGTAATTTTAATATTATGGCATATAAAACGCCAAAGTCTAGTAAGACGGCTGTCACTAACGTTGCCCGGCGTGACGTCAATGCTGCCGAATTCACGGATATAAACATGTCGTTTAGCGGCAAATCAAAAATGGCATAATTATTAAATCGTTATAGAAAATTTATTCGTTTACATAAAAAAATGCTTTCACTATCGTAATTTTCTACTTATACTATTCATCCATGAATATCAATTAAAATTATGTCCCATCTTTTTTTAAATAAAGGAGTTCAATTAATTTTTTTTGTTATTAGTTTTTGGGGTATTATGCCGTGTTGCGCTACCTCCTTCTTTAGCCAACGTTTCGGACAGCGTTGCAGTGTCCATCATCAGGGCGGATGAGTAATAGTTAGGGGTGATGTTTGTACTTATCTACTTAGGAGCGATACCGTGTCGCCAGCTCCACTCCTCTACGAGCTGGCGCTACAATATACTTCAAACATGTTTTTTTGCGTTTAGGCTTGATGTAACCGTCAATTACCGTTAAACATGTTTGAAGTATATTGTAGCGCCAGCTCGTAGAGGAGTGGAGCTGGCGACACGGTATCGCTCCTAAGTAGATAAGTACAAACATCACCCCTAAATATTACACATCCGCCCTGATGATGGACACTGCAACGCTGTCCGAAACGTTGGCTGAAGAAGGAGGTAGCGCAACACGGCATAATACCCCAAAAACTAATAACAAAAATATTTTTGGCCGTGAAAATCTAAAATCGTATCTGAGTTCAATTACTGCTAATAGAAAGTGAACCGCCTAATCCAAAAATGGGATTTGAATTTTCGAAAGTCATTCGCTAACTGGAATATCAAAAAGTTTCTACATATCAAATAATGGATCAGTTATTTAGAGATTCAAGAATCCTTGCTCCTAGGAGAAAAAGTTATACTTCTGTATGTTTTGCAACATTGATGGATAAATGGATGTTTACCGAGTTAGTGGTGTTCGTGTTCAAGATGGAGTCTAGGTCTAGAGTTACACCACCGCACCGTTACAGCGTTTCACCGCAATACAGCTTCCAAGTTTCCCGTTTACAGCAATATGTACTTATCTTTGTAAATATACGTTATGTTATGTGTACAATGTGTATTGTGTTTGTTGGGTATTATAAAATTATAAAACTGTGCAAGTCGTTAGTCGTAGAAAAATGATTCTATTTTGAGTGTCGTGTTAGTGTAGTAGGTAGGTTAGGTACCCGCTTAATATCAGAGTCAGTGAGCTTTTAAAATACAATAGATAAAAAACCCACAATCAATATCGGTGCTACACGAGCTGTCATTACCAATATCACGATTCGACAGAAATTGACGACATGCTGTTATTTCCGACTTCTCTCGAATTTTTAAACTATAAACTTTTCCCTTATTGTCCACTAAAAATGTTAAATAAACTATGGGTTCAATAAAAATTTATTTTCAGTTTTTGGTCTTAATTTTTGAAGAGTTAAATTGATATTTCAAAGCTCCATAGCACATTATACAAATTATCTTAGACTAGAAATAACGCACAATAAAACTTACGCTTGTTTCTCAGCTCAAGAGTTCACTATTCAAGAATTCGCTTTTGTTATATGAGTTAAGATGATTATTGTTTATTGCTGTAAAGATTAAACGTGAATAATTTAACTACTATCATCATCTCATTACATAGTATAAAATGAAGTCGCTCAAAATGTATGTGCGCGTTAATCTTTTAAACTACGCAACGGATTTTCATACGGTTTTCACGAATAGATAGAGTGCATATTTTTGTGCGATTTAAAACGGCTGGCGGGCCGTACTAAAGTCACTTTTGAAATTCGTTCTACGGAAGAAATTGGAAAATAGATGTCCTGGAGTAATTAGGTATTTGATTTGAATTATTTTATTTGATGAAGTCGCTCAAAATGTATGTGCGCAAAGATCTTTTAAACTACGCAACGGATACTCATGCGGTTTTCACCAATAGATAGAGTGATTCAAGAGGAAGGTTTATATGTATAAAAACATGCTTATTACAGTAGGGAAAAGTCGAGAAATTCAAATATTCAATTCAGGCAGCGGGCAGCGGGCAAGCGGGTGGTGTGGATTTTATAAAGGTTGGGTAATGGCGTTGTGTTTCGTTAGCAACAGCAACGTGTGGCCGGGTCTGCTAGTTAATATATAATCAATAATTTGTATAGTGCCTTACATTGAGAAAAATCATCTCAAGGGCGCTGTAGTAATAAAAATACTATTTCACCGTTTTTGACCGGCCAGTGGTTGAGTGGGCATCGCGTTTGAGTCCCACCCAGGAGTCGCTTTGTTCGATTTCTCTGCTGGCTAAGTCCTCCATCACGACTCAAGCAACATTTTCCGCATACTGTGGTGGCACTAGGAGATTTTCAAATATTGTTGGGTTATTGGTAACCCGGGAATGTTTGTCTCTCTTAAAAAAAATGAATAAAGATTGACATCCATCGATCCAGCTTTATTCATATTGCTAATTAAACATTTGTTTATTAGAAGAAAAAAAATAAAGGCATGTGTTTGTCTTTCGCAAAATCAATCGTGAAAATTGGCCAAAAGCAACCGTTGACGTAGTCTCCAAATTTAGCAATTGATCTCCATAATATGTAGTGTAACTTTTGTTACATCGAAGGCCATCGCGTGTATTCCCCGATGTCGTGAAAAACAAATTAATATTGACGGCGTGACACATGTATATGCATAACCGACGGCAACCGGATTTGCACGCACGACGGTGTTACATAGAAGGCTGGAGGTGCACCCAAGCGGAGGAGGTGGTACTCGTGTTATTCTTTGCACTTCACGAATTAAGTTCACAACCCTTACCTGTTTAGTTTACAACAATTTGATAAAGCCACCCGTGAGCCCTAAAATGAAAAAGGGTTTTTCAATTATACCGAGATTTGGAAGTCTTAGAAATTTCTTTTAAGTCACACGTAATAAGGTATTTTCAGTATTTTTAGTATAGGATAAAATTACGAGGTTGATGGCATGTTTATTTTATTTTTACGTTTTATGTAACGATTTAAAATGTGCCATTTTGATTTACTGCCAAAAAGGCTTGTTCATGTTTATGGCCTTGTTGACGTCACACCGACCAACTTCACAATGACGTAGCAAGTTAGAAATGTGCAGTTTTAGATAGTTTTTAAAATCGGTAATTAGGAATGAAGAATGAACGTATTAAGATTACTTTTTTTTAATTCGACGATCAGAATTAGAAAAAATAATTTTAAATCTTCCACGGTGAGCCTATAATTTGCCAGGACATTTATGCTAATTTATTAAAAAAATATCATTGATCTTAATATCGTGTCTACCTATTTTATAATTTGTTTTTCACTCCCCATTGCCTAACCAATTTGATATTTGTTAGAAAGTAGGCATGTATTTCAGATCATAGAATTAATGATCTGGGGTAAATACAGATGTAGGTATTTAATAATAAATAAATAAACTACACGATTATTAGACTTGATAGGTAGGTAGATGTTATAGTAGAGAATAAGTAAAACATTATCTATTTATTAGATTTTGCTCATTCCAAAGATATTTTGCATTTGAATATCTTTGGTTCATTCCAAACCTCTGTGGAATAAAATCAAAGCTGAGAATAATATTATGAAAGACTTGTTTACAAAAATATTTTGGTAGAATGTTTCGTTAAACCTTTTCATAATTGTTTCATAAATCACTTTCCGCACAAATACAGCAACATTTGTAGTAGGTATACCTACACGGTGTTAAGGTTCCTGATTTTATCTTGGCTTCCATTTTTTTTTAAATTTAATCAACACTAAAAAAATTCCCCACCTCGACACTTTTCTGTCCAATGATTTCTTAATGTTTTTAGATGTAAAAAAATCATCGTTGACCAAAATGCCATCTACATTTATTACTCTAAAGTACGACAGGCACTTCTTTAACATCCAGAATGATGCATCGATGCATGTATGTACCTATGATGGAAAATGAGATGACAACCCGTGGAGTGTGGCAATACAACTGAGATTCTTTCAGGATTTGATAAAGTTAATTTCTTTGGTGATAATGATAAATATTATAAATACAATGATAAATATTATTACCTGCTGTTTTATATTCAAGTTAAATATATTACTACCCTTTTTAATTATATTAATAGAAGTGAGTGGCAATATCTTCTGCCAATTTTAGGGAGTCCTTTCACAAAAAAATACATTTGAAATCTTTTGTCTATGAGTGTAGGTATTACAATGGAAACATTTCCGCGAATGTGTTTTCATTGGAATTTTGTGAAAGGTCTAGTATTATATTTGTTGTCTAGTTCGATTCTCCTTGATCTTTCTCGAGCCTCCAATATATTAGGATGTTATCTTATAATATATCTATTTCTTATATTACCAGATACATAGGTATTACGAAATAAATAAGTTGTCTGGTTCATATTGAAGTGACCAAAACAAGTTTTCTAAACATTGATCTACATATTTATTTGTCATTGTTCGATATGACTGATATAAAGCCTCTTATGAAAGGATAATTGAAGGACATCGAATCCACAATCAATCAACTCAAAGTCAAATCACTAAAAGTCCACTATTATTCAGATGTTTTTCTTTTATGAGTGTGTGAATAATTGAATTAGAGTTATTGATAAACTCTTACAAGTAAGCAAATAATTCTTGGATATGTGCTGGGAGGCTCGGAGGAGTTTGTGCTCACCTCTTGTTAAATATGACTTGACGACGAGACCATAACGAAATTAAGGAAAAAAAAACAAAATTCTCTGATCAAATCAGTAGATGCCTAGCTGAAATAATTTCTATACATTGTTTAAATGTGTTATGCCTACAATACACGACTTTTTTTTCAGCCCGATTCCAATTAGATACATACATACAGTCACCATTTTTCGCTTTACGCGATCGCTATTTTCATCTCCATTTTCATACCTACGATTTCAATTGTCATCATTGCAAACAACGCATGAACCACGCTGTTGGCTGTGATTCCAATTATAATCGTAGATATGAAAATAGAGATGAAAATAGCGACCGCGTAAAGCGAAAAATGTTGACTTTGGTCTCTAACTGGAATCGGGCTGAAAAAAGAAGTCGTGTATTCTAGGGATTAGTTGCCTTTTGAAATGTCTCGTAAAACACATTTATTTCGGGTATATAAAAAACCTAGGCTTTATTTTCTCTAGTTTAACACAGCGGTTCCCGAAGAGGGTTCTGTGGAACTCTAGGGTTCCGCCAGGAGGAGCCGCCAGGGGTTCCGCGGCGGTTACCAAGGACCACAACGCGGCAGACGCTTTCCGAACTGTGTGACGATCATAATATGGATTATCTGATGGGATAAATCATTACTACTGTGTGAGTCATGTCGAGTGCTGAGCTATTACACATTGAATAATTATGGAGAAATTAGGGTAGGAATATCACAAAAATTCGCCCTTCCTCGGATAGCTCCGATGGCGAGCGGCTTGTTAACGTATTGACAGTCCACTGCCCACCGCTGCATTATTACTTGATTATGTAGGTACTCTTAGGATAGTAAAGAGGGTGCCCAAGATTATATTTGCACTCCATACCAAGAATGGACAAGGATGGAACATGGATAGGGATAGGGGTGGAAAAAAGTGAAGTTTGGGGTCAGTCCTAAAGTCAGTGAGACTGACAGCCCCAATATTAATGCACGACTGAAAGGCAAGATTAGGATCGTGAAAGAAAAAGAGAGAGGGTTGTTGGGGGAAATAGACTAGTCATTCCATACCGTACCACACAATGCTTCAATTCAGAAAGGTAAAACTGAATCTTCTATGCTGGGAAATGGACATCGGCAATTACTTTCGTAAAATGTGGCATAATAATAAACCCTGAACCGCAAAGGTATTCAGAACCACGTAAAAACCATAAAAAATGCATGTAGATAAATAAAGCGTTACAAGTTATAACACCTCGCTTGTAAAGTTTTCCCACATGAAGCGCGATAAATCAACGAAAAGATGCTGTAACGGGACTCATACATGTTGTAATAATAATAATAATTACAGGTGAAGCAAAATATACCTGCGCTATTCACAGCCACACATCTCCATAAAAACCTGCACTCTTATTCGGTAACTGTGCTTTCTGACTTCTCACACTAACTTGCGAGAATCTGCTCGAAATTGTAGCTTTTATCTCGTTAGACTATTTTCAACGCGTAATTGCGAGTGCGATAACAATTCCATGATTCAATCAAAGATTTAAGCCTTAAATTCGCGAAAAAATGTACCTATCTGTATCCCTAATATCCTAGTATATATTTTTTTAATTGGAGTCCTTGTTTTAATTTCGAGGTTCATTTTTGTTAAATACGCACATGCTTTGGACATTACCAGGTTACCTCGGAGAAATGCACTGTAAGATGTTCAGATAATGTTAAAAAGAATTTAAAACAATGAAATCGAAAGAAAATCTATTTACGTTAAGGTAGCAGTGTTATATTTTCGATTGATCTTATAATTAGCAATAGTTTTATTTGATGGCTAGCGTGGAGGAGCGTTAAAAGTGTCTCTTTTGTTCCAACAAGATTCTTGACTGAATCCTTTTACATATTGTTTAGCTTAGTACATTACTTAAAATATTTTTTTATAAAAGTTAGCACATTACAAAAACTGCACGATAAAAATGCATGCAAAAGCTTCCGGAGCTCTTTCGCGAAATAACCTGTTTGTTGTTGTTGTACGATCTGTAAAAGGGATAGAAAAACTTACTCCGTTACAATCTACGGGCAATGTTTATGGCATTACATAAAGTGGTAGTACTACTAGAAGGTAGCTACAGATTATATAGTGCACAGAAAGAAAACATGATCCGGTTACCATTCAACTAGTCTACAGGCAAAGGAGACGATATCAGATCCGAATCCTTACCAGTTTCCTTCGGGGATTATCACTTTCCGGCACGGAACTCACACTGCAGAGGCACTGAGGCAATTGTCCCAGTCGATATGAAAGTACTTTCGTTTGGAACTGTCCGCTTCACCACTGTTACACATTCAAATGTTCATGTTTTCTTTGTTAGAATGGTCGAGAGCTGGCGCGACACTGCGCGACCGGGGAGAATGTGCGACTGCCATTGAAATAAAAACCGTGGCCAGTGTTCTGTGTTCTGTGTTGGTCGGATTGGCTGCGCCGCTCAAATTAATGTGAGTCAGAGACTCAGAGCCCAGCGACGAAAAGGTGCCTTACTTTAGCCCCAAGAGGGTAACTAGGCAATAAAAATATTGCAGAGCTTTGCTTCTGAAGGGTTTCCAACATCAACGTCATATTTATCGATAAAGTTTTGAGCCCCCACTGAATCCTCGAGCGATGAAAATTTCAACAATAAGGATTTTTTCGAAATATTTCAAATGAAATATCGGTAAATATACAGAAAGTAGGGACACGCTATGCACATTTTATATTAAAATTCTTTGTAATAGTCAGAACATAGTGAGAAGTAAGTATTTCAAGTTCGAAAATGGAAGCTAATGCATTTTAGAAGCTAGTAGCATTTCTTCTCACCAAGTTTTGACAAAAGATGAAGCCATACTAAATAATGCAAAATTATACCTATGTTTTTGTTTTGAAAATTTGATCGCTTAGAAGTTAGATGCTTCAATTAAATACTGCGTGTAGAACATACCTTGGCCCTTAAAAACATCGGTCTTTTTTATAAGTTTTTTAATAAGCCTAGAAAAAAATAAAGTATTAGTTCTATAAAAAATCACTTTCAAGTACAAACTCTTCTACTTAAAAAACCCCTTTCGGATTTGGTTTTATTGTTTGATGAAGCAAATTCAGTTTCTTTTATAATAATCGCAAAAAAAAATAATATTTACGCCCAAACTTTACAAAATAGAATAAAATATGCATTTTCGCGTTGTTATTTTATAATACGAAGACGAATTTGGATTTTCAAAGTGAACTCTATGCCGTCCACCCAAGGATTACAGACTTGCCACACCCATTTTTTCCGTTTTATTACATTAAACAATGCGTAAAAAAGGAGCTAATGGTTTTTACAGGCCTTTACAAAATCAACTTGTAAAAAATATCTCAAATACCTTTTCCCACCTTCCCAAATTGAATCGCCTTAAAGTAGTTTTTTAATTTTTTTAAAAAATTAAACCCAATTGTTATTTTGGGTAAAATACGAGAAGTACAAAAAGCAACCAGAATATTAATGGCCGCAAAATGTACTATAGATTTAAATTTTAATGAAATAATGCAGTAGTGCAGCGGTAAGGCTCTTGACTCGCACACCGAAGGTCGCGGGATCGAATCCCGGCGTGGCAAATAAATTTTATTTGATTAATTTGAGTTATTTCACAATTTATTGATTTAAAATAATATATAGTATATTTGCGACACGTTCCAGAGTGGAAGATACTCTCAGTATGGCCCTGGTGTAAGACCACCATTTAGAATTGAAACGTTGCTTGAAATGGTACTAGCCGTGTTTGGTGACCAGATCTGAATAGCCATTATTAGCCTTCTTCCCTATCTCCTTCCCGTACCCACTACCTTCAGCCTCACAACATACCCCAATTGGGGATTCCGTAGTCTCACTGGCTTCAGACGGGAGCAGTTGGGACTCTTGTGCGGTATTCATATAAAACAAAAAAATTAAAATTCATTATTTTACATTTTCGGTAACTTAAATACTCACTTCTCCATTATTATCTACTACGAGTACTATCTACTACCGCAAAATGTATTTAAGATAAAATGTGCGTAAGTACTAAAGTGTCCCTATTTTCTGTGTATTTTCCGAAATATCCCTTTTCGGTAAATGAAAAATAAAGAGACCCACATTTTTACCAGTTTTTCGTACTGTCAGTTTTCCGTGACTATACCGAGTACTGACATGCTCACGATCGCACTGTGTATGCTCCTCAACTTAACCTAACCTCCCCTTACCTTACCTTCTTATTTGATTGTCTCATTTTTTAATTTCAAATACGTGGGATACGTTAGATTAGGTAAAGACCATTCGTTGTACCGAGCTTTTGTTACCATTAATAATTGGTTCGCCTATGGGAGTGATTGGCACTGAACCGGTTGAGAGGGGTATGTACAAATATTGCACAATGCGTTTGTAATTCTGCGTATACGCATAAGAAAAAAAGCTCGAGCCGAACCACGAATTAAAGGAAGGGAACGAAGCAAAGGCAAACGATATATTGCTTAGTTCCTTTCCCATTTATAAGCAGCATTTGGTCAAATATCCCCTTTTCAAATGAAGCAAAGTTACCCAAATAGTGGCAAAGTGAGGCATCTTTACGGTACCTTCGTAGTTAGTAGGTAGCTCCGTCCTCCGTCCTCGGAACAGAACACAAAGCAGTTCTCCCACCAGCGGAGGCGAGTTTTTGTTCCTCCCGTCTCGGGACTGCCGCCGCCCGCCACTCGGCAATACGTCTCGCGCATCGTAAATACAACCTGGTCCCAGCGGAATCCACCCAACACCAGTAACTTTAAAAGAGCAAGTCCCACATAAGACCATTCTCAAATCAACCTTTAAATAATCGTAATCTTTTTACTCGGTTCGCACGCCTTGCTCAGCCAGGCGTTTAATGTTCGACCCTGAGAAGCTCAGGTGTTCGTAGTTCAACCGCAACACACCGTTTTGTGTCAGATCTGGTCTCCATGGATCAAAGGACACTCAAATAACACAGGTCAGGTCGAAAACACAAAAATAATAAAACTGCTTTTCCGATAGAAAATTGGAATGGTCACCGGTAATTGGCCCCGCGGATTTTTTTCACAAGTTTCCAGAATATTTTGGAAAAAATTACATTAGGTATCCTACCTACCTACGCCTACCTATCTGAGGAAATTGGAAAAAATTACATTAGGTATCCTACCTACCTACGCCTACCTATCTGAGGAAATTGGAAAAAATTACATTAGGTATCCTACCTACCTACGCCTACCTATCTGAGGAAATTGGAAAAAATTACATTAGGTATCCTACCTACCTACGCCTACCTATCTGAGGAAATTGGAAAAAATTACATTAGGTATCCTACCTACCCACGCCTACCTATCTGAGGAAATTGGAAAACATATTCTTGATGTTGATATACTTATTGAGTAGGTAATTAGACCTATGAGATCCAAGGTTCTTCGAATATAGTTTTCTAAGAACCTTGGGCTTAGTGTTGAGTACCTCACACAAAATGCACTACAAAAGTCCTACACAAATATAATACATACTAATATCTAAAATAATATATTCTGAGATGAAAATATGGCTGCACACGATTTTATTACAGGATTTGTGATTTCCGTTATGGCTCTCTCACACCTCACACCTCACACCTCACACCTCACACCTCACACCTCACACCTCACACCTCACACCTCACACCTCACACCTCACACCTCACACCTCACACCTCACACCTCACACCTCACACCTCACACCTCACACCTCACACCTCACACCTCACACCTCACTCCTCACACCTCACACCTCACACCTCACACCTCACACCTCACACCTCACACCTCACACCTCACACCTCACACCTCACACCTCACACCTCACACCTCACACCTCACACCTCACACCTCACACCTCACACCTCACACCTCACACCTCACACCTCACACCTCACACCTCACACCTCACACCTCACACCTCACACCTCACACCTCACACCTCACAACTCACACCTCATAACTCACACCTCACATCTTACGTCTCACCTCATTTCAGATGAACACCTCAAAACCTCATTTTAGTATTTGAATACCTCATACAAACTCTTTCTGAAATTAACACTAGGTACTTGGTTGGACCTACATAGGGCTAGGTAGGTACTTCGATAAATTAATTAAATTAGATTAAAGACGATTTTTCGTGTTAGGATGCAAGTACCTACCTACCCACTCCAGGGATATAAAAAAAATATTTTCACGTTGGTTGTACCTCCCAACCTACTGAAAATAAAAAAAGAGGAATTCGATATGATTTCTACAAGTCGGAAATAATAATAGTGAGTATGAAGACCTAACTACTTCAGGAAAATTTAGAAGAACTGCTCCTCAGTCAGCACTCTATGTGGGTATCAACTATGCTTGTACAAATAGATTATGTAGATATAGTAGGTACCTACATTCGAGTAAACAGGCAAGGGAAATAAAATAATGATAAAAAAACAACAACCGTAGCCCACAGCTGTAACGCAAATGGCGCTTCACGGCCTGACTTTCCTATTAAATAATTTCAACGTAATATTAATATAGTTTTGGATGTAGCAAGTATAATACGTAAGTAGGTACTTGTATATTCCTAACGGAGCTCTTATGCGTTCATCCGGTTATGCAGATATCAGAATTGATCACTGCAATTGAACGCAATGGATAATCAGATTTTTTGATAACTTTTTGGGTGAGTGCCATTTTCTGTAATTGGTACGTACGGACTTTAAATCTGCCTACATCGAGCAATTAAATATTTAAAAAAGATGTCGTTATAAAAACATGACGTGACTCAGAAAATAAAGAATTTCCAATGTGGGAGGTGGGTATGGGTACCGCCACCTCGAGAACCATTTATTGAATAACCAACACCTCTGCCATAGGTCACCCCAAGTGGTTCGCAATATTTGGTGATTTAGCCCGGGAGTCCGGGTTCATGAGGTGAGGTTTATCCGGGTCTTGGCCTCTTCTGCAGGATTCTCGCGACCCCTCTCTTTGCAACGCAGTGGGAGGATTCATATGTCCGTCACTCCTGGACACACTGACCCCCAGATTCCTGCCCACCCCTAATACCCTAATTTCCTTCCTTTCCTAAAATGACCATCCACACAGCATCCCCAAAGATGACATAGGCCCTCAGGGGAATTATTTTCCTCGGGGCCTCCGGTGTGGAGCTAATGTAAAAAAAACCTTCTTATCAAAAACATCATAAAAATTATGTTTAAAAAAATGTCATTGCCGCGCCAGGGGTTTTGAACCTGCTAAAAGAGCGACTGATACCACTAACAGTTCACAGTGACAATTATTACAGTGTATTACGAGTATATTTTCGTTAACGTTGATTACATGTTATTTTTATGGTTTCTTTGCAATTGTTGTTATCGACTGCAGATTTATTAAATATAGGTTTTGAGTATGTGTGAGTAAGATTAAGTTAGGTTAGGTTAGATTAAGTAGATTAAGTTAGATTAAGCTAGACTTAGGATGTTAAGTAGATTACTAAATACATAAGGTAAATGTATTATTGCGGGGCAAGAATTCCATAAATCCATGCGCTTGATAGCTGCAAGACGAGTTGTTATCTAGCCTCCTACACAGTTAAGTAAATTAAAATACGTACATATAAAAAGATATTTTATTTGATTTATTGGGGGGCTAGAATTCCAACAATCCATGCGCTTGATAGCTGCAAGACGAGTGGTTATCTAGCCTCCTACATAGAAGTAAATTGAAATACGTGTATAAAAAGATGTTTTATTTAATTTATCGGGGGGGCTAGAATTTCAATAATCCATGCGCTTGATAGCTGCAAGACGAGTTGTTATCGAGCCTCCTAAGTTAAGTAAATTCTAATGTAAAATCCATGCTAATTTGTACAGTCCTCTTGAGGCGATTTTTCGCAAAAACAGCGCTATATAAGTTGTCCAAATTTATTATTATTTATTATAAGCTATCGCGTCTACCTTCAGCTGTGATCTGCCAATACATTTTTCGGCCTTTTTCACGCGAAACTTAAATTTGAATTTAACCTAGGCCAAAGTACTTGACCAAACTGAATAATATTTTTTTGTAATCAACAGGAATAGCAAATACCAAATAAGAATATAAATATGTTACTTTAATTATCTGCGTTATAAATTATAAAATAGAGGCCATTAAAGAATTCAACTTTCCGTGATGTTACAGGCAACTATTGTTTTTGTTGAGTAGTGATTGAAAAAAGGCGTTTTGCGATTGAAATTTTAATTTTATACAGGGTGTAACAGAACGTACCCGAGGGATTTTAACCATCGATTCCTGACATTATTTGGAGTTAAAAATGTAAATGAAATTTTGTTCTCCGGAGATATTTTTGATGTTTTTTCTATTTATTTTTTCTACAAAAACATTAAAAAATGGTAGGTGGATAGTTGGAGGCGGGGTGAGGGGTTGGTCGGTTACTCAGCTGAGTGAACAATAACAACAAGCGGAAGAATTTTTTTTTTGTTAGAATTTGAAGAAATTAAAAAAAAAAAAAAAAAAAATGTCATCAGAAAAGTCACCGGAGACAATAATTTCTTTAACATTTTTTACTCCAAATATGGTCAGGAATCTCTGGTTAAAATCCCTCGGGTACGTCCTGTTACACTCTGTATACGACAAACTTGTGTTCCAAAATATCACAAAACTGCGCTATATAAATACTACGTTATTATTATTATATTCCAACGTAAATCGGTCGTTCGTAATATAAAATTTAAGCCCTTCGAAATTTTATGAAAAATATTTTTATTTCATACTAGCGATTTCCCGGCATGCGTTGCTATGCCACTTAATAAAGAAATTGTTTCTACCTGCGTGTCCTTTCCCATTCGTCCCGTTCCCCTTCCTCACCCGCATCCGCCTCCCCTCGCGCATTCCCACTCCGCCTTCCCTCTTCCCACTCCCCTCTCCCGCTTCCCCCGTCCCGCGAACCCCCCTCCCTAGTTACCCTCCTCCCTCCCGCATTCCATACTTTCAGTCCCGATACATTCAGTTTCCAAACAGCTCGCGTGCCACCTATTACATTTTTATACAAATTTCATAATGCCAGTGCTCACCAGTATAGGTATACGCAGAGAAACCTTCCCGGGCGTGCTCACAACAACTCACCAAAGTTTCATCGCTATCAGATGAATGGTTTAGCAACGCATAATTTCATGGCCCTAGAGCTCACTTTTATAAATTGAAACCATCGCGGGCATGCACACATCAAATCAAAAAGGTTTTATCGCAATTGGATGAATGGTTAGCAACATGGGCGTAGCCAGGTTTTGATTTGGGGTGGGTAAAAAATAATTATCTAGATTAATTAATTAATTATCTAATTATCCAAAAAAAGTAGGCTTCTACAACATATTCATCTTTAGCCTCTATGAATACAAATAACATGAACGGAAGAACAAAAACCGTTTGAAGTGTTATAAATTTGAAAACGCGAGTCGGCCAACAATACCAGAGGTCATGCATCGGCCAGCCAGGGTAGGGCAAACGTCCCACCTTGCCTACGCCGCATAATTTCATGACACCAGAGCTCACTATTGTATATAGAAACCAACGCGGGCATGCGCATATCAAATCCCCAAAGTTTCGTCGCAATCGGATGAATGGTTTGGCAACGCATAGACATCTCATACATACGCAAACATATTATGATTTTTAAATACATAGATTTTATTAATTATCATTATCTCACAAATAACTGCCTAAGTTGCCTCTAAAATCGTGAAAATTTGATTTCTTTAAAAATCTATATTTTATAAATTGAACACAAATAAATAAAGTACGTATTAGATATTTGCCGCACATTTTGATTAAAAAAATATTTTTTCAGTTTTGTTGGGTTATTACATAATATTAAATTGTTGGGTGATCTGCCAATACCTATTACATATTTAATTGTTGGGTGATCTGCCAATACCTGTTACATATTTAATTATTGGGTGATCTTCCAATACCTATTACATATTTAATTGTTGGGTGATCTGCCAATACCTACGACATATTTAATTGATTATTGATTACTGAGTACCTACTAAATGAATTGTTTCAAGTTTGTTCACTAGAGGATTAATTTTTCAGACAATATTAATACTGGTCACTATTCATTTTATTGCTAAAACCTCGTATGAATAATAGTGTTCATTGAAATAATAAAATATTTTTGCATATTTGAACCTCGATCCAGGACGCATATTTACAAAGCCTATAGAAAGGTACTATTTAAGTCACGGTGGTGACTATCATAGACTATTATAGTGACCTAGTAATTTGTTTTTGTTTGTGCAAAATCATTTAGTAATAAAGCACACTTTGGGAGGTGGGTATGGGTACCGCCGCCCCGGGAACCAATTATTGGATAACCAACACATAGAATTATGTACAGTAGCAGCTACAGTAATAATCAGAGATCATAAACTCAGTGTCACACAAAGACAAACACATAGTAAAACTGACAAGTTGATTTCCTCCGTGGTGGTGGGTTAAAAACTAATTTTATATAATTTATTTGTGTTATTTCGCAGTTAATTTGCTTTAAATGATATGTGAACCATTCATTGGATAACCTACACCTCTGCACCCCAGGTCACCCCAAGTGGTTCGCTACGTTTGGTGACTTAGCAGGGGTGCACAGGTTCATGGGGTAAGGTTTGTCCGGATCTTGGCGGCGGATGCGTCTGCCCACCTGCTGCGTGGCGGGCCGGATCGAGAGAGGAGGGAGGCCTTTTGGTCTTTCCAGCCAGACTCTCGCCTTGAACCGCAGTTTGAGGGATGAATTCATACGTTCGTCATTCCTGGACATAATGACCACAGCTTTCTACCGACCTCTGATACCTTTTCCTTCCCAGAACTTCCTATCCTTCCCTTCCTTAAAAAGACCCTTCACACAGCATCCCTTAAGATGACACAGGCCCTGAGGGAAATTATTTTCCTCAGGGCCTCCTGTGTGGAACTGATGTAAAAAAACAAAACGCTATAATACCATTTCCCTCACGATCACGACTGTAGGTAAAATAGATTACGTTTCGTTCAAAATTATTTACAAAGCCTATACCATTTCAACCATGTTGACGTATGCAATGAATTATGTTTTGTTTGAGAAAAATCATTTAAAAGCTAAAATATTCTACCTATAATATATGTTTGGAGACAGTGGCGTAGTGAGGGGGGCGGTCCGCCCCGGGTGCCACCCGACAGGGGGTCACGTGGAAAAAAATTTACGACGGATATTGTCACCAAAGTATTGTATACAAGAACACGGTCTGTTATTTTCTTTCACATGCTCCCCGAGGAGTGCCCCCCGGGGGGGGGGGTGACACCACGCCCCGGGGGTGACATCCGCCCCGGGTGCCACCCATGCTAGCTACGCCACTGTTTGGAGATTTAATTATTTTAGGATTGAAGATTATAGTGTAGACCACTACCGGTAGTGGTCTACACTATTGTCTGGTAGTCTGTGACTATCACCTCTTCGGTTTTCAAAGTTTACATGAAAACAAAGTTTCTTGTTCTTGAAAAAGTCACTTTACATAAAAATAATTTACCGTCTTATTAATTTCGTCACGGCTACTTTGAGTGGTGCGAGGTCTCGAGTAGCATACGAGGTAAACTAAGCATTATGCTGTGACTTTGTGATAACAATATAACATCACGACTATACAGGGTGTTAAGGGACGTACTTGACTTACTTTAACCAGTGATTCCTGACATTATTTGGAGTAAAAAATGTAAATAAAATTTTGGTCTCCGGTGACATTTTTGATGTTTTTTTTTTTTTTTTTTTCTACAAAAACATTAAAAAATGGTAGTTGTTGAACAGTTGGAGGCTCGTTGGAGGCAGTAAGGGGTTCGTTGGACACCCGGCTGAGTGACCAGTGAAGACATGCAAAAGAAATTTTTTTTTGTTTGATTTTGAAGAAAAAATTTTGAAAAAAAAAAAAAGTCGTCAAATAAAGTCACCGGAGACCAAAATCTCATTTACATTTTTTACTCCAAATAATGTCAGGAATCACTGGTTAAAGTAAGTCAAGTACGTCCCTTAACACCCTGTATAACATTCCAACTGGGAGACCTGTGGTTTTATTGGAAGGCTGGGAAAGAATTGGCAAGTAAAATTCAAGCAAACTGTATCTACAGGGCTGCGCGCATGTTCATAGGCACGGTGGGGCACTTGTCCCACCCTGGCTAGCCGATGCATGACCTCTGGGTTTGTCGACCGAGTCGCGTTTTAAAATTCATAGCCCTTTTAGGATGATTTTTCCTTCTTCCGTTCATATTCTTTGTATTCATAAAGCCTAAAGCATGAATATGTTGTAGAAAATTGCTTTTTTCGGTACCTCCTCTAGATTTTTATTTTTTGCCTCACCCTAAATCAAAACCTGGATACGCCCATGATTAGTACCTATCTACTAGAAAGAACTACCTCGCAGGCTCGTTATATCAGTAATTTTTAGTAACGTATCGCTAGGCTTATCGCGCTAACTTTCCTACGGCCCCCTAGCACACTCGATCGATAAAGATTGATAAGATAACTTTCGGCAAATGCTTATCGTTCCCTAGCATGACTGCAGATCGCCAACGAATAAGTAACAGTTCACAAAGACTAAGTGCTAGGGGGACAGAGAGCAACTTGACGGACGTAAATATCGAGTAAATGCCGAGAAAAAAGCGACTGATATACCGGCCCATAAACGTTGAGCTCAGAAATCTAGACAGAGGGGCGTTTTCACTTTTGGTGGAGGTTTTCGATACGTTATTAACTTAGTATTCCGAATAGCACAGTATAATGTTATATTGGGTATGATCCTATTAATAAATAAATGAAAATATAGGATGTAGGAGGGAAAATAATGAAAGTCGTCGTAGGTACCTTCTGCTCCTGCCATTCGCTATACACCCACATCTCAGTGTAAGAATCAGGATCGAAATACACTCCGCTCTATTTGCAATATTAGGCCACCATTATACCTATACCTACAAGATAGAGAATAAGAATAATAACAAATATTTAAAAAAAAAAACTTTGGGCTACATAATTTATTTTTGTGAAAATCTCAATTTCTGACAACAGACCTAATTCACTAATAAATTCACTATCGAAACCCGTAGAAAACACAATAAGAAAATCAACTCTTAAAAAACAACGTTTTTTTTACTATAATACTATTTTCAATTTTCGACCTTAGGTCTGCCTTCTCTTGGGCGGGTTTGTAGTCAATTTCAAAGATATTTTTGTTTGTTTTGGTTTGATTGAGGATTGAAGCTTTCTCCCCAGGGACCGACTAAATTAAGTGAATACCGCTAAAACTCCACTAATTTCCACTTCCACGATTTGAATTCATTCGTTCAAAAAAATAAATTCGAAATCGACGCATTTAAAGAGACTACTATCTTACCTTTATAAACAGACTTTCTTTCAAGTCGTCAATTCGATTGTCGAGTAAAACTGAACACAGGACAGGCTGTATCTGAATTAAAGAACTGAATTAATCTAAAGTAGGTAATCGGAGTTTTTCTGGATCACCTGACTGACGCATTTGACAGCGTGTCTCATGATCGGCTATTCAAAATCTAAAATATTAGCTATATTATAAAAAGGAAACATATAGTTTAATTAACTAAATAAAATACTAAATAATTGATCAAACACCTCAAACCAATCATCACTAAGCCCATTAAACATATCATAAATCTAAGCTTTCAAACTGGCCTCTTCCCAAATTCTTTAAAACACTCAACAATTATTCCTATCTATAAATCAGGGGACAGATCATCAGTGAATAACTATAGACCAATATCCTTGCTTAGTCCGATATCAAAAATAATTGAAAAAACGGTAAAGCGAAGGCTATACAAATTTCTTGAAGACAATGACATTTTGTCAGGAAATCAATATGGCTTCCGCAAAGATCGTAGTGCCGCAGATGCAATTGCAACTTTTACAAAAGCAATCTCTGATAATCTTGATAAAGGCCGCAAGCCCCTCGCTGTTTTCTTGGATCTAGCCAAAGCCTTTGATACTGTCTCTCACCGCATACTTTTGAAGAAACTCCTTCAGGTAGGAATAAAAGGTACTCCCCTCAAATGGTTTGAGAACTATCTAACAAATAGGTCACAATCGTCTCTTGTAAATTCTGCTAAAGAATACAGAAGTACAAGTTTACCAATCACGTACGGTGTGCCTCAAGGCAGTGTATTAGGCCCACTTCTCTTTCTAATATATAATTAACACTTTATATGTAACTTGGAAATTGATGGAACTATAATATCTTTTGCCGATGATACGGTAATCATCTTTGAAGCTGAAAATTGGAACTCAACTATGGAAAAAGCAAATAAGGGCCTGAATAAAGTAAAACATTGGTTAGATGACAACCTTCTGACTCTTAATGTTGACAAAACAAAATATTTACTTTTCTCCATACTTAAAGTCACTCCTCCTCAAAACTGTCCTAATCTTATCATTCACTCATGCTCACAGAACCATATTACCCCTACGCCTCCCCACAATAATTGCTCATGTACCAACCTAAAAAAATCTGACCAAATTAAATATCTGGGGATTGTTATAGATGACCAACTGCGTTGGGAGGACCATGTCAATTTCACAACAAAAAGACTCCGCAAATTGTGCTATATATTTCTCTCTCTCAGATCAATCCTGAAACTTCAAACAATTAGATGCATATATTTTGCACTATTCCAATCAATAGCCACATACGGTATCGTGGGATGGGGAGGCTGTGCAGCTTCAATTATATAACCCATGATCTTAATTCAAAAGCTGCTACTAAGGATTATATTAAAATGTCACCCATCTCACCCATCAGAGCCACTTTTTAAAAAATTCGCAATCCTAGACATTAGACAATTATACGTTAAGACAATTCTCATACACTTAAGGAAAAATGATTTAACACTCAAAACTCAACAAAATATTTACACCCGCTATTCATCACACCAAAAATGCAAAATTCCTCCAACAAAAACAGCTTTCGCCCAACGACAGTTCTCTTACATCGCGCCTAAAATGTTCAACTTACTAAGTATTGATATTAAGACATCGAAAACTGATGATCTTTATGCCATTAATATACAGAACTGGTTATTTACTCAGGGAAGGAAATATTATAAAGAATGCCTTACATCTTAAAAACTGTTCTTATTTTTTCATATTTCTCGAGTAAAAATCTTATCTCTAAATTAATTTTCAACCAAAACTTTATATTACGCTGATGTTTTTTTTCATATTTTTGACATTGTTCGTCCATTTCATATGCTGCTTAGGAATACTTGCTTTTGTTTTTTGGGGTCTAAGACTATCATTGTTCATCTGTATAGATGATTTACATATTTATTCTTATTTTTTATTTCTATTATCCTTAAAATATTATTATTTTGTTACTTTTATTTTTATTACTTATTCTATTTTATTTTTATTTATACAAGATTCACCTAGTGTTACTCCTTTCCTGTATGTGATCATGTACTTAATACTAGTATAATATATATGCTATATGTTTGGACTTTCATCTACATATATATGGATGATTATTAATATTATATACTTAATATCTTATGAATCTCGACTACCATAATACGGGCATTTGCCTAGCTTGGTAGTCGAAATACCATGTAAAACAATCCTGTAATAAACAAAATGAATAAAGAAAATTAAAAAAAAAAAAAAAAAAAAACATGGTATAAATAAAATATGGAGTCCCTCAGGGTAGCGTCTTCGACCCCATTCTATTTCTCATTTATGTAAATGGATTTGCAATGTGATCAGTAATTCCATTCAAAGCTCAAACTTGGTAAACTAATAAAAACGCGAAGTATTAAGAAAAAAAAATTGCTCTGCAATAATTTACTTAGGTACCTACAATAAATACCTTCAAAACTAAATACGTAAAATTCAGAACAGTGCTAGATAATATAGCCGTAACGCGTCGCTTCGGTCAGGGCCGGACTTCCGCCTAGGCCCGAGCGGTCCCATCCTAGGGCCCCAACCGCGGGGTGTGTGACCCCGACCAGAATTTTTATTTTATTTTTTAACATTAACTCCACAAAGGAGGCCCCGATAGGAAATATGCTCCTCATGACGTAACATGTCATGTTTGAGGACGCTGTGAAAATGGTACACATTGAGGACATAAGACTCGGAAAATAATATATCAAAATTTTCTGTGTGCCACAACATCGGAGGGGGCTGTCTATGTGGCAAAATGGTACACATTGAGGACGCAACAGAAAAAATATTTCAAATTTTTATGAAAGCAAATGTTGCTTGTGCAATGATGAAGGACTTAACCTGAACTCGTAACGCCTGGGTCTGACACATTTGTCCACTCGGCTACTTGTCGGTTAAAATAATATATTTTAAAGGTTTCCATTTTAAACAATAGACAAATAAATCCATATAAGAAATTATAAAGGATTTTCGTCTAAATATGTATTGTTGGTGTACTGACCAGTGGCGGACTAAGCCCGTCAGAGGCCCGGGGCGGAAAGCTGAATGCCCCCCCCCCACCCCCCCTAGTTTAAAAAGTTGATGTAATTTTACAAGCTTTTTATTCTGTTCACTCGGGCCTCTGGTTCTGGGGTTCTTCAAACGCCTCCATGTTCCCCTGATAAAAACGCATTCAAAGTTTTGCTGAAGGATAATTCAACATACAAACTATTTTAAACGGTTTCACATAAAATGCTGTATCTCCGTCAATTTTTAGAATTTCTTTAAAAAAATTGATGAGAGCATTCTTAACAAATGCATCTTTCAGAAAATTAATTAAAAAATACAACAATTCTTTTACAGTGTCTTAAAGCCTTGTTTAGGATTTGATCAAGGGAACATGGAGGCTTTTGGAGGCCCCCAGAACCAGAGGCCCGGAGCGGGACGCCCCTTCCGCTCCCCGTTAGTCCGTCACTGGTACTGACTCTCCGAAAAATAAAAATCTGAAGCAGTTATTGGTTTTCCCTTTGACCTAGAAAAATTTCGGCGCTTTTCCGTGTGTTCGTCAATGTAAAAATTCACATTCACTCCCTGCCACTTGCATGGATTTCATAACCACTTGGAAAAAATCGTGTGGATAGATTTTTTTACTAAGATTACGAAAATGTTTTAAAATAAATAAATCCATTATTTGGGCGCGTGACGTCACTACATGAAAATGTCACGTCAACGAAAATGTTCCTATTAATTTTGTAAAATTCCAAACTGATTTATTTTTTTATATGGCAACACTTTTATTTCAGGCGAATTTTTGAATTTGATATTTAACGTTAAATATTAAATTGTTAGTTTGTTCCATTGTTCTCTGCGAACTTATCATTTGGTTTGACTTTTTGACAGATGGTGGGTGGTTTGGTTTATGAAGAGAACCCCGTACATTTTATGCTGTCTGTACGTGTTTTATAGGTATAATGGTAATGGTGCTGATTTTAACAAAATCATTTTTTATAATAGGTATTCTTATTATTATAATTTACAAGTACATGTATATTACATTGGATTTAGTAATATAGATGTTGAACATTATAATGATTTATGATCAATAAGATGGATAAAGGAAAAATATATTCATGAGATGTAATATTTTTGGTATGCCTCGTTATTCTCCTGTGCCATTTGTGTGGAAAACGTTCTTTTTTTAAAATGATTTTCGGCGATGTAATTATCGTTTTTTCGAACCCATAAAATTATGTCCCGTCTTTCAGGTTTATAAAAAAATGTCTGATTTTTCGGATTGAAATTTTCAAAAAATCGCCAGGGTTTCAAAACTACGAAAAAAAAAATACAGAATGTCTTAAAATATTTGCCAAAACCAGAATTATTTTTTTTTAAATGTGATGAAAGTGGCCTATTGGAGATACAACAGAAAAATTAAGGCTGCGGCGCTTTTTCTCTTATCTGCGAGTTATCATATCACTTACTCCAGTTTGGGGGTCCAATTTTGTATAGTTCTACAGGTTCCGAGGTTATTGAGGAATTGGTATTAGTGTACGTGCGGTATTTGAAGTATTTTTTTTTGGTCCTTGTAGGAAGTCCACACATATTAAAAAAAAATAAAATTTGTACATTTAATTTTTTTGAATGATTACATGATTTGTGGATTTGTCGACCACCATGCTAGGCTCATACCCATGTCATGGTGGTCGATTAGTTAGTTACCAACATAATACACGATTCAAAATTATAAAAGTGGTATTAATTTTTATTATTGTTTATAACTTACAACATTGATCATAAGTTATTTATATCATGAGCCTTAAATCTCATAATCACGAACCCTTCAATAAAAGTATAGAAAAATACGTGGTTTGTTGTTTTCCTGTTTTATGGCTTTCAAAAAGGGTCCCCCAAACTGAGTATGCCAATGGGCCTTGTTCATATGCCCGAAATAATTCTGACTACTTATTTGTTGTTTCCCTATAAAATTTTTGAGTTGAAAGCTGGCGAAGCCACTTTGTAGATATCTAGAAATTTCCAACAAACAAATAGTATTCAATTAGAACGTTCCAACCATACATTATTCCTCCAAGGTTCTAACAACCCATAAATAAAGAGGTTCCAACCCATCTGAAAAGTTTTTTGTGCGTGAACATGAACATCGCTTTGTCAATCAAAATAAACCATTAAAATTTTGTATGATCAGTGGGGGATATTTCTGACATCTATTGGCAATTTAACGCACTAAAATTATTAAAAACACAATCTACAAAGTTTTAACATGCTTTCGGTAAATAAAGATGGCGGTGCTAATAATGATAAAATTATAAAAATAACTATATTATATTTTCCACGAGAAAAGAAACTAGGCAGGAAGTGTGTTGATTGTTGATCCAAGGTGTGCTATTTTACACGTGCCATGCATAATTTTCATAGGTATATTGACTGACCATAGTGAAGAGTGTTTTAACGAAACCATTTGGCATTTCATGTGTCTGTAAATTCGTTTTTCTTTTAAAGAAAGACAAAAATTCCTGAACTACAAATAACCTGATAATATTTGAAAATCTCCTACTACCACCACAGTAAGTGGAAAATGTGCTTGTGTCGTGATAGAGGACTTAGCCAGTGTAGGAAATGAATTCATGACGTTTGCGTATTCCGTTTCTGGTTTTAGATTTAGACTTTAGGTTATTTTTTTATTGTACCCAAACTAAAAACTTATTATAATTTTTAACCCACCCCCGGTGACTAAAAACCTAAGCCCCCCGCCGCTCATTTGTACCAAGCGTGGTATTTTGAAGACCCCCCCCCCTGAACGGGCCACGTAGTATGGGTACGTTCCCCAACAGACATGATCTCCTTTCAGATCTGTGGAATTTTTAATGGTTTTTATTTGCTTTTTCTATGTACAACGTACATTAAATGAATAAATAATCATGCATACTTGCAGGAATTCGTGTTTAAAACGATCTTAAAATATGTGACAGTAAATATTTAAAAATTACACAAATCTGACAGGATATCACGTCCATTATCTAATAACGATCCCACAAAAGATATACGTAGAATCACTTGGCTGACATCCAAATGGTATTTTTGTGAAGACTATTGTGATATCGCCATTTGGTTCAAATAATGTGAAGTTACGGTAAGAATCTCCATTTTCAGAGACTCTAGGGGTCGTCCATTAATCACGTGAGGCTCGAAAAGGGGAGGTTCGGAAAAAAATCACGAAATAATGAGATATCACATGTATTATTTTTACGTTGAATGCACGATTTCTAAACCAAATAGCAGCATTCGGCCTTGTCTCACCGATGCCAGGCAACGATTTCCCCGCACGTTGCGACAACCACTCGGCTCACCAGTCACCAGTAAGTCTGTGATACATGCGTAAATCGTTGCCGCGTAAGTTTTCCCTTAAAACAATGTCTAAACTAGGAGATCTGTATAAAGACCTATTTGCAGAGTATAAAAGGGAAAAAAAAACCTAGTGTAGCTCAGAAAGAATTTAATGAGTTGTGGGCGAAACAAAAATATACCACAAAAGAATTGACAAAGCGGGCGAATGATCTTTAAGCAGATTACCGCCGTAAACATAAAAAACAACCTGCAACCTTTCTGGACATTTTTATTTTCCAAAATTTAATCAGATTATATATCTGTATTTAAAGATGAAAATTTCAATATACTTTGTACTAAAAATATACAAGTGATTTTGGGTATGGGGGGGGGGGGGTGTAGTCTAAAATCTCACCACATATCACCAGGGGAGAAGGGGGTTAAAAAATTGCTAAAAAACATCACATGATTAATGTATGACCCCTAACTTCTTTATTCATTTTGTATTGTTGATTGAGCAGTGAATCAAATCATAGTTTGTTTTATTGTAAACCAAAGATTCCCAAAATCACACAATCTGAGCTTCAGTTCTTGAGAATTTTGTCTGACATCGAACTTCTCCATCCAAATGAGAGATAAATAAAAGATGCAGGATAGGAGTACAAAGAATAACAATCGTATTAATTTTTGGATTTTTATTTTTCACTTTTAACATTTGCAAACTTGGTACAGAAAATCATTTAAAAAGAAAAAAAAACAATTAACAAAAGTGATTGCCAAAAAAACAAAAACTATGCACCTCCATAGCGGGTGTACTAACAAAAAGATTTCTTGTAGCGAGCTACAAGCGCACTAGCTTTGTTAAACTTATAAATTATGACTTCATTTAGTTTGTATTCAATAGTACGTACATTGCACAGAAAATAGTACACTTATTAAACAGACAATCCAGTGTTTCCCGGTAAAAATTGCACACTCCGTTCACGAAAACGTAACGGAGAAATATAATGCTCAGGAAGCCGGCTGCAGCAGACACTAATATAATAAGTCGGGCTTTGGTGACTGTACCACTGCGAGTATAAAAGTGAGAAATTAATCTACAGCGTTGTAGTAAAAATATTTTACACGGCACAAACACACGGTGAGAAAAACATAAAAAAAATGGAAAATGTCAATGTCCCGATCACTTCACCGTTTGGGTCCCTGCTTGACTACTTGGACTCGTTCCACTCACAATAAAATATTACTCAGTCTATCAAACACTATCCACTAATTACAGCTCGTCGTGCTCCTCAACATCCTGCAACAAAAGAAACAAATATTCATTACTCTCTTTTTACAAATAGTATTTATATCTGGGCAGGTTTTTCACGAGATGCAGATGGAAAGGGAGTGGCGATGGCTAATTATTCAATATGATTCTTCAACACGATAATTGAAGTAATGTATATTAATTAGATTATAAGGAGAGCAGGACACAAAATGAGCAAATGCTTTGTACGTTTTTGCACTAGTGCAGACAGAAGAGGCAGGTAGCATATTAATTACCATCAAATTGGAAGAAAGAAAAAAAATTGAATGTAAATTATGTACTGTGAAACAGGGCTAACAGTGTGACAAATGTATACATACGTCAGATGACGGCAGCAATTCTTCGCTTTCCTCATCATCGAGATCTTCATCATCTTCTGAGGGTTGTGAGTCACCGCTGTCTTTCTCTGCGTTGGCTGCCTTCTCTTCTGCGTTCTGTTCTTCCTTCATCTTCTTCTCGCCCTCCTGAGGAAAAAACCCAATTTTTAAAAAATTCGTGCAAATAAATTGATTGTAATTATAAATATGATTCCAAGAATTATAGTAGACCTTTTCACTTAGAACAGCTCCAGTTGAAAAGGGAGTAAGTAGGTTACATGCAGAAGTATCAAAACTCAGTCTGTCTGACTGAAAGCCACCTCGTTTATTGATGAGCGTATTATGGTTAAGAATTAAACTGGTGATATTATTATTGGCAGTGATAAAATAGCTTAGTACCAAGTAAGTTATCGGTTGCGATTAAATGCCTATTATCTAGTACAAAATACTTATCATTTGTTCATTCAAACTTTTTAGTGGTGAATTTTTTCTTATCTTCTACAAGCTTCCTTATCTTTGTTAATTTTTGACTGGGTGATACCACTAAGCCAACAGTTACATTACTGTGACCATTGAGCACATATTTTGACAGTTGTTCCAGTACGTGAGAACTGTCAAAACATGCGGCTAACATTCACAAAAAAGCACGGAAGTGATTGAGCTCGGCTACAGAATTTCGATAAACTAGTAATTTGCACTTCTCGATGATAATTATTATCATTAAAGTGCCAATAAATTGTTTCTTTGCTGATATGAAATCCAACATTTTTATTCAAAAGAATGATTATCCAAAGAAAAATCGACTATTTCTTCTCAAAATCAAAAAGTGTGGAATCTTTGATAACAATAAATGCTATTGGTCTTTAATTAAAACTTTTAGAGAAATAATTCTTACAGATTGCTTTCAAATTGGCAGCCCAAAAAAGAAACAATCCATAAATATTAGACGATAACTTTGGACTTAGACTTACCAGCTCAAAAAATCAACAAGGAATTTAAGTCAACAGATAGAAGTGCACCTTATAAAGGATTCCATATTTATTCCCACGATGTAAGTACCTATTGTTAACAGGGTAGTTCAAGTTTGTCATAAATCAATCAAATTGAAAACGAGAAAGACTCCTGTTAAAAGCAGATTCCAAGTTTTTGATAATGCGCCTGATTGAATTTGAAAGTCCCAACATGCATAGTTGTTAAAATATGAAGTCGAAGATAAAAAAAATTCTGCAATATTTTAATTTGTATTCAGTCAACAGATTATCAGTGGAGAATATCAATGATGAGGAAATGTATGGAAAATGCATTAACCCGTCAGGCTAATTTGATCGCTTTTGGGAACAAAATCATGTAGGTCTAAAAGAAAGTGTCGTGTCTCCCTTACGGTCATGGTGAGAATTACAATCTAAACGAAGTTAGAAAGAGAAGACACCACGCTATACATTAAAATATAAAAGCTAACCACAGAAGAATTAAAAAGTACTCATACATGAAGCCAAAGTTTCCGAAATCAATTTGAGAAAAATTTATGAAATCTAAAATGTGAATTTTTTATTGAGGTGGCAATAATGTTTATAATAATATATAATCTAATAAAATATGTATGTGTTTTTAAGTTGAAAATTTCATTAGCACCGTTATGATTTGAAACTCGATGAAACGAAAAAACAACACTCATCTCTAGGATTTAGCCTACGAGACAATGAGATAGAATAATCAGTCACCTTTTTGTGTGGTGCTTCATACCCTCTCAACTCTTGTCTACTTTAGTTTTCTGAAGGTTTCACTTCTACCGCGTGTGAATTGCACACTCGATTTTTTTTGTTTATCAGTAATTTTAGTTAGAAATAATGTAAGGTGAGCCATTATTCTAAATTTATATGTTTATTTCAACTAATAAAATTTGAAAGCTTATTCCAAAACAGTTTTTAATTTTCAGATTTTCGGATATGTTCAAAAATATCATTTTTATTTGGATTTTATTGCAAAGCGGAAATATTGTGGACCTTCTGACAATATTATTATGCCAACTATTATCAGAACACGAAAATATTATATAGGTATAGTATATTACCTGGGTAGCCTTGATCTTATCACCAACGGCCTTAGCAACCTCCACATCGTCGGTGATGAGGAAATTGTCGAAGATGGTGCCGGCCTTGACCTGCCACAGATCCAGCCCCAAGGTGCCGATCTCCTTGCGTAGGTACAGCTTATCATCGGGGGAGTACTCTGGGTTGTCCACTTCGGGGTGCACCCACACGCCCTTGTAGGCAGGGTTGTCAATCTAAAATAGCAAGGAAAACACGTTGTAAACAAATGCACAGGAAAAATATATTGTGACTTACTATAAAAGAGTCGCAACTGCCCGGAGCCAGTTAGATGATAGAATCACCTGTGGTAAGTTGACGAAAGTGAGAAGGGGAAGGAGATGAGAAAGAGGAAGGTTGGGAAGTACCATGTGGAACGGGTAATGTCATTTCAAACATCATTAACGTGTATCTACTACATGGAAGGGATGTTACAGAACAATGAATTAGGGGCCATCCATAAATTACGTCACACGAATTTCATGATTTTTTGACCCCTCCCCCCTGTTCCTATCACACATCATCACATTTGTGAGATCCCCTTCCCCCTAGTGTGACATCACATATTTTGCAATTTTATATCTAAAAATAATCAAAACAACACCTAGTTCAATTTTTTTTTAAAGTTTTTGTTTACATTTAAGTTTTGCATTTTAATAATTTAGATTTTTACATGTGATGTCACAGAGCTGATGACCCCCCCATACCCCTTGTTACACAATGTCACACTTCTCTACTTCCTTCCCCCCCCTTAAGGTGTGACATAATTTATGGATGGCCCCTTACGAAAAAACAAATGGAGCACAAAGTTCATTAGAATGCGGGTAGTGTGTGGAAAAGATTTTTTTTTTAAATTGCCTTAAAAAAAGAACTAAAATATTTGTGGAACTTAATAACAACATTAACAAATTTGATTAAAATTAAATTTTAAATAAATAATGAAAAGGAGTTCCACGAATTAAAAACAATTAATAATGGAAAAGACATTGCCAAATAATAGTGGCTAATTTAGTAGCAACTAAAACAAAGTGAATCAGAACAAAAGGTTGACTTGTATTTCCAGAAAAATGTGATGATTCAGTATACATACTTGTCATACTGCCATATTTGGTTGCTTAATTCGTTGTTGGGAAATAAAGTCATGTCAGCAAAATAACTAAATAATGTTAAAATAATTGTTTTTGGGTCGGGTATTAATGCGGAACAAAATGTTAATGTAATGACAAGGCAATTTACCTTATAATCATTGTCTGATTTCGCCGTTTGATTGCGAAAGAGTTCAATAAATAAATAAAAATTCAAAAATTCACATTCAAGTTTAGGTGAATGTTCAGTAGAACATCCTATGCACATGAACAACAATTATTTTAGACAGCCTAGAAGTAGTGTCTATCAAAACAAGATTTTCATATCGGCCCCTTGCAATAGGAAGATTCCATCTGACACAATGTTGCTACACGATAATGTGTGTTAGAGGAAGCGATTTTAGGGCTCATATCCCACAACAGCGCTGTGTCAGATGGAACTTTGATATCCCTAAAAAGCCGTTCGCACTCAGCAAGTATTTTAGCCAAGTAGCGAGTATATTAGTAACTAAACATGTTCGAACACCACAATTTTAGTAGAGTAGTTTAGTTAACTCTTCAGTAGCTAATCCATTTCATTCTATTTTTTCGGGTGAGTAGCGACCACCACCACGCATCCCTGCGCACTGACATGCGCGAACCCGTCGTTTTAGCAGATGCGTAGAAATCTTGTGCCATTGAGTGAAGATGCTACTCTAAAATTCTTTATTTATCCTGCTAATAATCAATTTTCCTGTCCATAGTTTATTTATTTTCATCTCACTAATTTATTCTTCCACCTCTTCTAAAATAAGCATTACAATCAGCTTAATTAGCGTATTTATTTCGTAGCGTGGCAGCCCGTCATCTTGCAACGCGAGGTACACTAATGAACTCTATTTGAAGGTAATGCAAACGCTTTTCATCGAGTCAAGTAGCAAGTTACTCGCTACTCGACTAAACTATTCTCCCAATGCGAACAAGCCATAAGGGCATGACTGGAAAAAGAAAAGTGTAGTTAATTTTAGATATTTTGTTTTCCGTACCTGCTTGGGGCTCCATTCTCCTTTGAATTCAGGGTTATCGATCATGGGGGGCTCCCATTCTCCATCCATCTCATCGTCCCAGTCCTCAGGCTTGGTGGCGTCCGGGTCGGGGATGTGCTCGGGCCTGTCCCACTCCTCGGGCTTGGTGTCCTCGGGGTCGGGGATGGTGGCACGCTCGTCCCAGTCCTCGGGCTTCTTTGCTTCAGGGTCCTGGAGAATAACCACATTTTTAGTATTGGGAGAAACAAATAAGTGTGTTCATGATAATAGAGAACTCTACAGCAAGCTAGATAGCTTGGACGCATCATAGTTCTATTCAATTCATTTAGGTAAATATTGACCATTTATTAAATTGACTACGAGCAATATGGACATACCTCTGAAAAACACAATGTTTGTGCTGCAATTTGTTAGAAAGATGTTTTACCTTGATCAGTTTAGGCGCCAAGAAGTCCCAGTCTCCTTCCAGAGATCCAGACTCCACCTTCTCATTGTCGATGAGGACTTCATAGGTGTTATCGGGCTTCACGATCAGGGTGTACAGATGGGTGTAGATGTCATCCTTACAACGGATGTCCTTGTTGATCAGCAGATTCTTTCCCTTGTAGCTGAAGATGACGTGAACCTTCTTGGTGCCGGGGCCGCAGATGTCCGGGCCGAACATGATCTCGTAGGGGGACTCGCCGTGCATGTCCTTCTGCTCCAGCTTGCTGTCAAACACCTTCACATATCCGCCACCGCAGTCAATGTCCTGCTCGTGCTTCACGGAGAACTGCACCACCAGGGTTTTGCCGGCGTTGGAGAAAGCATCGAACTTCCTGGAGAGGGCGTAGAAACGCGCATCTTCAGAAGTCTTCAAACCTGATAATCAACAAAATTCTAATTTAGGAAACTGACAGCACACCGAAACGTTCTGAACATCAATTGGGTGATGATATAATTGAAGCTTTACAAATAGAAATGTGTAGAAATTGTCGGCCTACCTTTATCTGCTTCCTCGTCATTGTAGAATTTGCCAGCAGTCAAAACAAACTTGCCGAACTCTTTTCCGGGATGTTCACTGTAAACCCAGTTCTTTTCCCATGAATCTGTAAACGTAAATAAAATGAAATTAGATATGAATAGTTTCCGGCGAAAGTAAAATCGATCTATCAACTTCTATTCGGAGGCGTTTGCCGGTAGCGTGAAATGTGTCAAAAATACCAGAAAAAAGGCTAAATATGTTAAACTTACCATCGACGAAGTTTTCTTCGAAGTATACTTCGGAATTGACGGCACAAATTGCCACAAAAGTGACAAACGCGAGGAATAAACTCTTCATTTTGACACGCAACACCCGCACAGAAAGACAGACAAGCCACGAATAATTTTGTCTCGGACGTTGTGTCAACTATTATAAGTATTAACTTCTGACGACAATGCAAAAGTGTTCTGTTTCAACCACATCATATAGTAAAAATGAGATAGATATATAAACGTTGTGCATTTCTTGGTAAACTGTTAATGACCGATATTCAAAATGTCACTTACGTGACAAAAATTAGACAGAGAGGACTGCATAAGAAAAAGAGAGCTACACATGAAATCAACTGTCGAATACTTTTCGACGATATTCAGAGACAGATGGAGAAATTCTATTGGATAATCTTGGACCAATCAGGCTTCTACACCACACAAGGCAGCGTACTTGTATGAAACGTCATATCTAGGCGGCCGAATCGTATTCGTCCGCGTTCTATTCGTAGGTAGATAAATTTGCCATAACACGCACCTTTCGAAAAAAATTATTGTCTTACAAATAATTACTAAACATTGTAAATCGTACACAGCGATAAATTTATCATTTATTCGTAAAAATTAGATATTATTTATTCAAGTAGTTAACTAAGCACCACGAAGTATCATCAAGGGCTTTCTTTTGAAATATGATGTTTCGCGCCGTAGGCACGCCTGCCACACTTCGTACAAAAATATTGGGGGAAAATAATAATCATGTTTTTTTTTTGTTATGCGTAGGGATGTTAGGGGGAATACGGATTGAATCAGTATGGAAATTAGGTGAAACTGATCAACCACATTTAAAAATTTTCATCTCATGAATAATGCCTAATTAATTTTCTAAACCAAAAATTATAAATCAATTTAATAATCCTTTAGATATAATTTACTCGTTGTATATATGCACAAGCGATACTAAATTCCTCGGCCAACAGGTTAAAATAGAGAAAGGTAGCAAAATAATAATAATAGCTAATGATAGGTATGTTGTCCTACCACTCTCTAATAATAATAATATAGTGACCTGGAATGTGTTTCATATTATTGTATTATGCAAAATATCAAACAAAAGGGAAAGATAACCCCTTATCATTAAGTATCTACCCACTTAATTTTTTTTTCAAAATAATTCTGATCAGTTTGCATTTCTCGTTATTTCTACTATTGCATAGTTTTTATGGTTTATTTGATTATTATTAAAAAAGTCAGTCCATGGAGACTGTTAACTTACAAAGCAGTTTATGAATAATTATTTTCTGTCGTCTCATCACTTGCAAATTTGCTTTTTATTTGAACAAGTGTTGCATTTGCACCCAGTGCCGGATTATTATTGATGAGGTCACATAAATATATCGTCGCATTAATTCGTAGACTGCGTAACTCCAAATTTTTCAAAAATACGTTTTTAATGCCATCTGGTGTTAAAATTAGTCCCGCATCGACTAGTAAAACTTGCAAATTTAAAAAAAATATATCTTTTTAGATAAACACAAATTACAAAACTGCGTAAACACCATGGTGCCATGTTTACTCGCGAATACTTCGAAACTCCTACCTCCACATTCTTTATTTTATTTACCATTTCAGGTCTTATTATTTAACTTCAAAATTATTCATAGTATTAGTATTGTGCTGTTATGCTTTGTGTATTAAGTACTATTATATTTATCCTGTTATTCTTACATACTGAGACTATACATATATAAAAATCAATTAGGATGTTACCGAGTAATTCATAAAATAAATATCGCAGTTCTGTATTGTTGTGTTTTATTTTTTTAATGTAAAATTCCTATCTCCCAAGTCTTCAGCTAGTTGTTCATAAAACTGTTCGCAGAAAAGTACGTATCTATCTTTGTAAAATACGTATCTCCATTCTCGGTTCTTATGTAAACTTCCTAACTCCGATTTGAAATAGAAAGCCTTAACTTTCAAAATTTAAATGATTGAAAATAAATTTCGAAATATATTATATATTCGGAACATAAATAAAAACAATGACCCGTCTTTAATTTTTTTTCACTACGAGGTTTTTTGTGCGTCCTGTAAAATTTGACATTTGGTGGTTAAGCATTCTACGAATTAATGCGACGATATGTGATGTTACACTCCCTCATCACGGCAGAAAGATATTTTTACATTAAAAAAAAAAATTAAGTTTGGACAAGGTGGACACTGGACCGTGGAAAAAAATTACGAAGGATATTGTCACAAAAATATATGTTATTTATATTTTCATAGCAGAGTGCCCCGTCTGACAGTCTTTTTATAGGCGAAAATTTTTAGTCTTTCGTAAGAATTCATATAATATTTGTCATTCTTATTTTTGCATTGCATAGCTGAAGACAGTTTTTCTTGTAGAATGATGGCTGTGTACTACTGAAGGGTTGCTCGTTGAAAAGGTTCTAAATTAATTAATTTGCTGGAATTTCTACAACCAGTTATGCCCAACTAAAGTCAAAATAAAACACATATCTCCTTCCATCAGTAAGTCCGGTACTGTTAACTCCAAACCCACAAAGTCCAACATTTTTTTGAGCGTGGGCAATATTTTTTGATCCAAAAATACATTAACATTAGAAGCAATTGAATGCTAATAAGGTCGAATTTTTTAGATGCACATAAAACTGTGTACACATTACACATTGTAAGTTAAATATGCGATTCTTGTAAATGAATGGGAAAGTATGCGGAATTTAGACACATTTATATATATTATTATTATGTAAGCAGTAAGTATTGGAACATCATGAAAAATAAGAAATTTCGAGGAAAAACAAAAGTAAATTAAAAGACTGAAAGTATTGAAATAAAAATATTGTATTTATTCATCTTTAACTCCCTCAAAATGTTCGCTAAATACATAGTTGTCATCGCTCTCTTTGTTGCCGATGAGGTTGACTGCTTCCAGCACTCCCACCAGGGAGTCGGTCTTCTTCTCGAGGCGGACCTTGTTCTTTCTCAGCTTCTTCAGCTCCTGCTTCTTGCGTTTGACAGTCGAGTGCAAATTGCCTTCTAGTTCCATTTCTGGGTCAGTTTTTCGCTTGCGAGTGGGGTCCTGCGGTTTGTTGACTTTGGTATTTTTCTTTCCCGTTATGTTGACAGAAGCAGAAATGAGTGGGTTGATGTCTTCGCCGTCTATCAGCATGGTGTCCATGCCGCTGGCAGTTACTGGTCCTGTGCTGTCCTGGAAATTGATAAAGAAAAATGTTTCAGTTGATGAAATATAATATGTACTTCAGATATAAATTAAGTTTTGGAAAGAAAGCAATCGCTTTGCGGTTTGAAAATTACGTTGAAACTATTTTCTTTATGAAGGAACCGGAAAACAAACTTCTCATATGAGAAAACTTTATACATATGTGGGTTTTGAAGTTTTTTTTCCTTCTGTTGTTTTGTGTGGGTTTGACTGCGTAGGTGTACATTAAATAAAAATCACTGTTCTTCAATACATGGGTGACAAATATTATTTGTCACCTACAGGTTTCACTTAACCAGGGGAAGGCAAGAAATTTCAATAAATATATATTTTTTTGTTTAATCCAACCCGTAGACAATACCATACTTGATAAAGTGACATTTTTATTTTTGTCTTTACTAACCTAGTATTATCCGAGGGCAAAATGTTTTTCTAAGGTCGGCACTAAAGGTGAGTCGTTTGAGAACGAGTCGGCTCAGTGAACCGGATTTTCATATGGATCGGCAAGATCCGGTTCCCGATCCGGAGAGACGACTGACCCGTAGGAGCAGAGAGATCAGTGGGTCTGAAATCATCATGCGGCTCGCGGGTCACTACTGATACGGATGGATCATTCATTAACCATTAACCCAGCCAGCCCGGAAAGGGGACTACAAGTCCCCAAGATCCACATTTTTTACGATATCTCAATAATTAGTATGATTTCATTCACATTTTTTGAAATCCTTAAGAAAATACAAAAAATCTTTTTGCCATTTTTTGTTTTTCAATGTTCAAAGCATGTAACATAGAAAAAAAAGTTTTTGATAAATATTAGCTCAAATCGCGTTGCCCGCTAGTAAATTGCTTGCGTTTAGATACCATCATTCTTGTCTTCAATGTATGTTCCTGAGTCGTGTTTTTTTTTCAGTCTAACATACCTGAGTAGCCACCCGAGATCGACCGTAACACAGATATGAAGGAGCGAGACAGTTATACTATTTGCGAACTTTCCGCCAGTTATACACTGGAATTGTACCTTGTACCTATCTTTCGACAGTCTCGGTCAGTTTTTACCCTTTTGTAGAGAACACGTGTTTAGTTTCTGAGGTTCTTCAACGTTTATTTTAGACCAAAAGTGAAGTTACATAGTGTTAAGTTCTTTTTAAAAAAGTATATTTTATTTTTTTAGTTTAATTTTAAAAGTTAAATTTTTTTTTCATTTATTTAGACTTTATCATTCAATTTTTCATTTATTTTTTATATAATTTGATTTTACTCATGACAAAGTTATATTTTAAATATAAAAATATAATTTGTAGGTATGCCCTTTTAAAGATTATTTAGTCGTATTACTTAAAATTTGGGATGCGGGAATGTGTAATAAATTTGGCAGGCGGGTATATTTAGCCCCGGGAACCATTTATTGAATAACCAACACCCCTGTCATTGGTCACCCCAAGTGTTTCTCTACGTTTGGTGGCTTAGCTTAGCTTAGGTTTGTCTCTAGGTCTTGGTGGTGAATGCGTTTGCCCACCCACTGAGTGGCGGGTTGGATCGGGAGAGACTGGTTGGGAGATCTAACCTAAACCGGATAGTCTGGATGGACTCTTTCGATCCATCGCCTTGAACCGTAGTGGGAGGGATAAATTTATTCGTTCGTCTATTCTGGACACATTGACTTTCAGAATTCTACCCCTTTCCTTCCCAGAATTTTCTCTCCTTCCCTTCCCTAAAAATACCCTTTACACAGCATCCCGAAAGAAAACGTAGGCCCTGAGGGAATGTCAATGAACGACATAAAGAAATTATCGCTAGAAATTTAAGCTTTCTTTGTAAACATATTAATGTATTATTAATTTTTAATGAAAAATAAAGAACATTAGCTGTCCACTGCAATTGTTCATACATTAGGTTTTATTTAAAAATATATCCCACTGCTTAAAAAGCACTGGAAAGAGGTTGGTCAGGCGGCGGACGGTCCCAGCCACGTTTTGGGCTAGACCAGATGGTAGAGAACACGCGTCTCGAAACAAACTATTTATTATGATTTGTACAAATACGAGCGGGGACTCACTCGCCACTCCAGTCATCTCAGTGGATTTTCCTTGATTTATGACATTTTGCTTGAGGATTTGAACGGTGGGGTGTTTCGATTTCATATGCATAGAAAGGTTTCCGGTCGAACCAGCACTTGTACTAATTAGTTGTGAACAGTATGCGCATTTGGCTTTTTTTGGCAACAGAAAAATGATTCCAAATTTCACTCTTTTTTATGACATTTTTGAAATTTTAAATAAAAACTACAGTCACAAGTCAGTATTAATAATTTAAAAAATAAATAATTATGTATCCCGGGTACAAACTAACAAAAGTGACTAAAGACGTGCATACAATTACCGTACTGATATTTCGTTACTGAAGTTTTGTACCAAAAATCAACCAAAGGATTTCTTGATTCCATTTTTTCATTAAAATAAAGAGGAATCCTAATACATTGGATTCCCTTTTGAATGAAGTATTAAGAAGGGCCGAGGAAGCGGGGGTGGGGCGGGGGGAGATAGACTAATTCTTTCGCAGACCGACGTTCAACCGAGCCGGTTCACTGAACCGAATCTTTACATTGAACGGGACCTAGTGAAGCGGCTCGCTCAACTGAGCGTCTTCGGTACATATAGAATTGAATTAGGCATGATTCTTCCACACTGCAATTGCAGGGCTCCAGTTCCTAGGGGTTAAACGGGGGAAATGCACCAAATGCAAAGACATCGTGTTCAAATTCATAAAAGTGGATTACATTTTCATAACATATTACTTTTTCTGAAATTTAAAAATGTGGATGTTATGTTATGAGGGGGTGAGAACTTGAGTAAATAAATAAACTCACACCATGTAAGAAATTACACGCATTTGAATATAGGTCGGCAGCCGTCTTGCTAGGGTCAAGGTATTTATAATTACGTACTTGAATAAAAAAAATTACCTGAACACTGCAGTCTTTAAGATCCGAAGTCTTCAGGGCTGCCAATGTCTCAGTTTCCATGGCCTCAAAGTTCTCAATATCGAACTCCTTCGCTATCTCCGTCACAATCTTGGCATCGAGGTGGATGCTGGCTGCGTTCAGGTCTTCGGGAGGCAGGGTGAAGTACTTCACTTTGCCAATGTTCCAGTCCTGGATGAGCTGTCTGGCGGCAGAGATCTGATCGGGGACTCCTCCTTTCTTGAAGCGTCCCATTCTTGAGGCCAACTGGGCAAAGAATTCCTAAAACAATGGCATTATAGAGTTAGCTACATTTTGGTGAGTTCTAAATAAAACCCAAATGTGACATTCACAGCTTTATATTAAGGAAAAGAGAGTGATTATTTTATGGCTGTATTTACAAATCGTTTCTGATGATGGTGATGCTTTTTATATATAGGTGTATCATTTTATTAACCCCTTCAATTCTAGTACTTTTTAAAGTTATTTGTGAAAAAGTTAAAAGTACTTTTTAACGAATAAATAGCATACATACATATTTAAAACAGTTATAAAACTTTCTTTTATGAAAGCTATTTTAGTGAAATAAACACACACAGATGTCAAGCAAATAATGATATTTTTATATATACTGTGCCCGGAAACTGCGTACAAGCACGGAAAACGTAAATTTACATCACATTTGGAGTATTGAGCTTTCATTTTCCAATAATTTGAGTTTAAATTTGTAATTTTTCAAGGACAAAACTCAAAATCTTCAATCACAGTAGGGTTGCTATCAGCTGTTCAAAGTATTTTAAAATGCATCGAAGTGTAGACACAGCTTCAATAGTTTTTTTTAATCCGTTAGTAGCCGAAATAATAGAAAAAAAAAATCAGAATAATACTCGGATTGAATTTTTTCTTGTTCTCTATGTGATGTAAAATCACCAGTTTTTCACTTGTACCACTAGTTTCCAATGATGTATAAATAAAAAGAGGATTTTTAATTTTTTTTACAGTTTTGTGACATTGCTGATAAAAATATCAGGTTTAAAACGCATCGGCAGTACCATAGACATCCAAATTTAATAGACGAGAAGATACAGATGAGGGTAAAGCCAAACTATGGTGGGGCGAAGAGGGGAAAGATGACTGTGATTCGTTAAAAATTCAATCTGACAGTATATAGGCATCTCGCATTATAATATCACCATTTAGTTCTTAAAAGCAAAATCTGCTTTTGAATGAATAGATCTTTTTACAAGGGAGCGCGAATTGCTCGCCACGTTATTAACATATTTGCTAAGTCCAAATGCGGCAAAGTAAAGTTCGCTCCCTTTCACAGACGCATATTTTGTTGCCGTATTTAGTTAAGACCCTTTTACAAATGTTTCATAATTTACTTACCCCTGTAACCAGCGACGAGCTCACTCGAGAACCGCCCACATTCGTTGTTCGACATATTTTAGGGTGTTAATGTATAGCACAAGCTATCATTTTTGCCATGTTATTTCGTAAAATGTACGATGTGTGCTCGATGCTGGTACGGACAAGAATCATGACTTCACATTTTTTAGATTCAAGCGAGGCTCTCGTAAGCCCAGCCGGCTCCATGGAACCGTTATGGGGAGGGGGAAATAATACGCTTTTATCACTTAGGGCAGGTCCAGATATATTCATATGTCCATGGGCAGTACATATTTAATACATGAATGGTGTGCCAATCTATCGGCTCATAAAGGTTAATATCTATATATGTATCTCATAATATGAGTGTGGTTACATTCAAGAGATTCCCAAGGGTCCCCAGCCGATAGCTGGTTGTTAATCGCTAGCTTATTACAAATTTACTAAAACAAGGAGATTCTTCATGTTTTACCAACTTTTCATAATAAGTATACATAAACTATCCTTATCTCATTTATTTTATACCTTTGATGAATTTGTTGTTCTTTTTTATTGCATCACAGGCAATGGCAAAAGAGATATGGAATAATCTTTATTGCTACTGGTCGTGTGAAGATTAAACAGTAAATTAGTAAAATGACATTGAAAATGGTCTTGACAACAGCAAAAATATTCATTTTGTCTTATATATCAGGCAGGAAAATTAAATTCAGGTGAATATGCATTTGATATAGACTAGATACTGTGATCTTGATAAATACATTTATGCTTTGAAAGTGTTGCAAAGTAAACTGATCAATTTATTTTGATTTGATTTGAAAAAAAAATGCAAGTATATTTATTGATATATTTTTTTTTAATGTGAATACAGCAAGAGTCCCAACTACCCCTAACTATCTGGAGCTAGTGAGACTATTGCATATCCGATTGGGGTACGTTGCTAGTCTGAAGGTTAGTGGGGAAGGGATGGAGATGGTGAAGAAGGTAGGGAAGTAGCTGGCTATTCGGATCTAGTCACCAAACACGCCTAAAGCTATTTCAAGAAACGTTTCAATTCTGAATGTTGGTCTTACCACAGGGTGGTACTGAGAGTACCATTCACTCTGGAATATGCTGCAAATAAGTCGAGATCCTTACCCTTGAACAACGGAGGCCGTCAAAATGATATTCTCTGTATGTGCGATGCAATTATCCATTCTTCCTTCTTCTTTGTGAGATTGATGAATAACCAATGATTCAAATAGATTGATGCATGTAAATAAAGCTCACCGAACATTAAAAAAATGGGTCGTTTCTACGACTCGTTCTTGAGTTGAACAGCTCGGCTGTCAAATGATTTGCCAGCCTCTGTGTTTCCTCCCACCTCAGTTTAGCTATGTTTGCACAGTTTCATATAAAATTACACAATCTAGCCGCTCCGATTTATTCCATCGCGTAGAAGGAAACCTACATCGTTCAGCTGGTATAGCTCTTACACGGTAAGTCGCGATTACGAAATTCGATATTTTGATAGGTAATTAATTTTTATTTGTAACATTTTTTAAAGAGTGCGTCTAATTTAATAAATAAAATGGGGTTCGGTGTACGAGTGAACGTTAGAACATTCATAATAAAAGTCACTAAATTTTACTTTTTTTCTTGCCCCGTCGTCACATAATTAATAATTAAATATGTTTCACTAATTTGCCTTTCGGAACGATGGCAACATTGGTACAGAGGGCGGTGGACTTAGTTTCTGTTTCTGGTCACTCTTACACTGAACATTTGGGCAAAATGTCACTTTTAATTAATTTTATAAAGTGAAAATTGCTTAAGGCGCCGCAACCGGGCTCAAAAAGAAGAAGATGGAGAGATATGAAATTGCGAATGTTAGAAGAGCGTGCTAGTATTTAAAGTGACAAAATCAATGCGAAAATTGTGAAAATGTGTAATAAAACACGACTCGTTTAAAATAGAGCCAAAAATTCATTTCAAATTATTTATTCTTTCAAAAACATTACAAAATTAAATTTTTTTATGTGTTTTTAAAATACAATTGTCACAGTATTACATTAAACATAAATGGTAGGCTAAAAACTATACAAGCATTAATAGAGCTTGCCTTTTGAAAGCAGCTTCACTAACGCTAAATATGTCGATATCCGAATTAATTCTATTCAACAGCAAGATTGCTCTCCCGACTGGCATGACCATTGGCAAGTTAATCCTGCAGGCCGGAAGATAGAACAGCCTATGCTGTCGGTGGCGAAGATAACCATCGGGAACATAGAAATGAATGCTCTCCAAGATAGCTGAGTTTTCAAACCATCCGCGAATCAATTTGAAGAAATGCATAGCAATGTGTACATCCCTTCTGACTCGTAGATGGTTCATTCCGAGCATACCCAAAAGAAAGTCGGTAGGATAGAGCCACGGGTAATAGCCGTACTCCCTCATGTACAGAAATCTCAGAAATTTTTTCTGAACTCTCTCCAACATGAGGGAATATTTTACTTGGTGCGGACCTCAAATTACCGACCCACTTTCAAGTCTACTCCTTACTAGGGAATTGAATAGGATTATGAGAACCCGGGTATCTCTAAAATTCCTTGCAGTACGCAGAACACAGCCCAGCATTCTTAATGAAGTGCTACAAACCATCTGAATATGAGTATGAAATGTCAGCCTACTATCAAACATGATTCCAAGGTCCTTCATGGTGGAGACACGTTTTAAACTTCGGGCGTCCATCGTATACCGGTAATACCAGGTATGACACGCCCTAGTGAATTACAAAATTAAACATTTAGATATATTGAACTCAATCCGATTTCTTTTACTCCAGTCAATAATTCTAATATCTGACTGGAGTCGATTGCAGTCTTCTAGGGTTAGTATTTATAAGAATAGTTTCAGGTCATCAGCAAAAAGAAGAAACCTGGAGTGCAGAATTACTTCTGAAATATCATTAATAAATATGGAAAAAAAGAGTGGGCCTAAATTAGAACCTTGGGGTACTCCTGATCGTACAAAAAATAGAATAGACTGGAATAGTCCATGAGATACAAACTGTTTTCTGTCTGCAAGATAGCTAGCAAAAAAGGTGAGTAGTCTCATGGAGAATCCTATTTCAGCCAGTTTATTGAGTAAGACATTGTGATTAACAGTATCGAAGGCTTTTGAAAAGTCGTTATATGAACAGTCTACCTGATGGCCTTTATCTCACAAGGGTTGTCTCAAACAGCATGTAAAGAAACACTGTGAATTTTTTCATACACATAACTTGTAAAATAACTGAAACAAACGTGTTTATAATAATTTTTGGAGCATACTTTGCGATTTTTCTCTAGAGGGAATTTTATATAATTTGCGTTTCGGCGTGGGGAATGTCTAGATATTATCTTCAAGAATAACATATATTTTTTTAAGATCTTTAAAACTTAATGTGTTTGAGGGAGATATGCAAGAAATCGGAAAAAATTCGGGTAGCGGCGGCTTAAGAAGTTGCCTCTTAAACACAAATACAGGATATTGTTGATACACTTGTTGACTATTTTTCCAAATATTCGCCATCCCGTTCAATGCATTTGGTGAGCCATGGCACAAGTTTCTTTATGCCCTCCTCGAAAAATTCTCCTGCCAATTCCTTCCCCACTTCAGAACCACTTTCTGCACCTGTTTGTCGGTTGAAAATTTATTTTCATCCATATATGCTTTCAGGAAGGTGAAAAGATGATAATCTGAAGAAGCCAAGTCCAAGAACATATTGGTGGCTAAGGCTATGTGAGAATGGACGTTTTCGTGAAACAAGCACACTTCTCTGGTCAGCATTCCCCTCCTTTTGTTTTGAATGCTCCTTTTGAGTTTTTTTTAGGGTATCACAATATTGTTGTGCATTGATGGTCTCAACTTGAGGCAGAAATTAGATCAAAATGGTGCCTTTTCGGTCCCAAAACACTGAGGCCATGATTTATTTGCTCAAAATTGTGGTTTTCAATTTTTTGGCAGATTGGTGTGATGCCACTTTGATAACAGTTTTTTTTTCCAAGACATGTAATGAGTCACCCACTATCATCTCCAGTCACAATATAGCTCAGATATCCTCACCTTTTTTTTCTTGAAGGTGTTATTCCTTCCATGAGTAAAAAGCAGTTCACAGCACTTGGCGGGATTTTTTGCAGACATCTTTCACACAACTGGACACTAAAACGTGAGTTTACATACTACAATGTTCCTGCGATGCTCGCTCTGGTCAGAAGATCCACCTCTACCACTAAGTTTTGCCAACTATCAAAAAACTAAAAACCACCTCCCGTTATGGTCACAGTACACTTACTTTCTGAACATATTAAAAAAAAGTTAAAATTAAAAAATAATTAAATTTAAATATGATCCATTCTTAGGAAGTTATCTTCTGAAGAATGAATCACATTTAAATAAAATTTTCAGTGTCTTACTTTAAATGAAATCTTTTATTGTCTTGTTACAAATATTAATATTTTTATACAAAATTATGATATTCAAGGTTAAATTAAAAAAAAAAAAACTGCACTTATTAAATTGTCTAGTAATTAGTCATTTTAAGCATGTTTAATATAATATGTAAGTTTGTAAGTATATATTTTGTAAAATATAAAAAGTTTAACACTAATATTGTTCCAAAGTATAATAAATATCATTGGAAACAGTTCCCTTCATGTAATGGTACATCAGTGAAAAAATGCAAAGATAAAAACAAAATGTTATAGCTATTACAAGTGCAGTTCAGTCGTTCACAGTCTGCCACTACCTGGCAATAATTCTACAAATTGCCATACCTAGTACAAGTCTGACGAGATATCGCACCTAATTTTTACTTCACCAAATAACACAAGTCTTTGCGTTACCCGCCGTCTACCAATAGTACGTAATTACAAAAAAATGGAAGAAAAATCTTTTCAGCGTCTCTAGCTCTTTAACAGTATGAAAAATACGTGTCATCTCCCGCAAACAATGTGTTAACCCCTCCGAATTTTCGAGAATATTAGCTTTTGGTGTCTTAAACGAAATGACATTTTACGAAAACTTTTAGTTATAACCGCTTCACAATTAAAGCTCTATAAATGAAACATTTCTGAACGTAGCCGAATAGTAAAAACTGTTTTAGACAGGTTACAAAATAAGCTTTCGAATTATTATATTACAAATACATACTAACATTTGTAAATATTAAAATTTAGAATGCAAACATTAAAAAAATGTGAAAATGACTCACGTGATGTTTTTATGTGACAACGGTACTAAAATCACAGATTATGCCAACAACAATACTTATTCTATTGTATATATGTGTAATAAACACTTTTGTCACCTCACTTTTTTATCATTTCATATAAAAATATTTAATAGAAATTAACAATGTCGGCCGCCCGTAGGAAATTTGGCGGCATAAATTATGTGTCAGACTGCGCGTCTGACAGAATGTTCTTTTTATGTATTTCTATGGACAACTTGAATAGAGATGTGCAGCATGATTCACTATCGACCTTTCACTTTTTATTTTACGGATGTAACTAAAACAATAACGGAATTATAACGGTTTCTATGGAGACACACGCGCTGACGTGTAAACACGCTTATTGTACTTGACTGCTGTCGTATTTTTAACGCATATATCTGCTTACGTTGCGGAGGGGTTAAGATAAGTTTTAAGATTTTTTTAACGAAAATGTGTTAAGATGTGTCAAAATAGCACGCTTGGTACAAATGAGAGGCGGGGGCTTAGATTTTTAGTCACTGGGGGGAGGGGGGGGGGGGGTTAAAATTGCAAAAAGTTGGTCACGTAGTTTGGGTATGTTCCCTAAAATATGTATTTGTTTTTATTTTCATTATCAGTAGTTTTAGTTAGACAAAATGACGTAAGGTGAGCCATTTTTAAAACTTTTTTATGTTTCAAAAATTAAACGTTTATTTCGATTTATAAAATTTGAAAGCGTATTTTATCACTATTCAACAGTTTTTAATTTTCAGATACATTCAGAAATATTCCATATTGTCTTTCGATACTTATATTATTTTGCATATTTTATAAAATTGTTAACCAAGTTTAAGTGAGGTTAAAATTTTTTATTTAAATAATGACACCTAAATGGCACTTCAATGGAATGAAAACTATATTATGATGAACTTATGCTGTACTCTCAATAGGCCACTTGCATGGATTTCATAACGACTTGGAAAAAATCGTGTGGATAGATTTTTTTACTAAGATTACGAAATTGTTAGTAAATTTTTTAGAAATGTACAGTTTTTTATTTTTAAATAAATAAATCCATTATTTGGGCTCGTGACGTCACTACATGAAAATGTCCTGTCTCCGAAAAAGTTCCTATTAATTTTATAAAATTCCACACTGATTTTTTTTTTTATATGGCATCACTTCGATTTCAGGTGAATTTTTGAATTTGACATTTAACGTTCACTAGCTTTATTTTTTGTTCTCTGCGAACTTATCATTTGGTTTGACTTTTTGACAGATGTTCTGAAGAGAACCCCGTACATTTTACGCTGTCCGTTCGTGTTTTAGAAGTATAATGATAATGGTGCGGATTTTAACAAAATCAAATTTTATAATATTCTTATTATTATTATAATTTACAAGTACAAGTATATCACATTGGATTTAGTAATATAGACGTTGAACATTATAATGATTTATGATCAGTAAGATGGATCAAGGAAATAAATATTTATGAGATTTAATATTTTTGGTATGCCTCGTTATTCTCCTGTGCCATTCGTGTGGAAAACTTTCTTTTTTTAAAATGATTTTAGGCTACGTAATTATCGTTTTTTCGCACATATAAAATTATGTCCCGTCTTTCCGGTTTATAAAAAACGGCCTGATTTTTCAGATTTAAATTTTTCAAAAGATCGCCAGGGTTTCAAAAATAAGATTAAAAAAAAAAAAACAGAATATTTGCCTTAACTGGAATTTAAAAAAAAAAAGTGATGCAAGTGGCCTATTCTGATCAAAAAGGTTTCATTCATATTTATATCAAAATTATTTGATACTTCCTCCCTTTAATATTGTTTTTTAACGTGTAATAGCTTCTAAATCTTTGTTTATTCATTATGTTATTTTTTACCTATATTTTTATAAATCATAAGGATATATGAGTATATATTTTAATTTTCTCTATTGTTGAAAATGGTTGTTAATTCATATATTATTTTTTCTACTTAATTTTCTCCTTTTTTCAAAGTCATTTTAATTTTTTTTTAAATTTTATTATTTTGCTTGTGCTTAACGGTTTGGTAATGACCGTTATTTACTTTCATTACATTGTGAAATTATTAACCCCGATACAGGCGAATCTTAGTGGGGTTAATAATTACATTCTAAAAAATGTATTTAAATTGTAAAGAAGCAATAAATAAATATTAAATTAGTAGGGTATTACAAACCTGGGGTGAGTCAAAAGTGTGCAGATTGTACAGCTCCATGATGGTGGTGGTGTTGGCCCTCTGAAGGATGGCAGCGGCGGGGGTCAGCGGGTCTCTCAGGCTTCCCACTTTCAGCGCATTCTTCAACACTACAGAGTTGTCACTCTCCTGGGTGTTGCTTGAAAACACTATTCCCGGACTGTCTAACAGTTTGATCTTCGAGTCCAACTGGATGACTTGCATTTGCCTGTTGAAAATAATTGAATCAATATATGTATTGCTTTATAAACAAAATAACAATTGTTTTACAAACAAAACAATTTAGAGTAATTGCTAACTGCAACCATAATCGATGTCAAATTTTCATTATGTTCCTTCTAAAATAGTTACATACAAGCGACACCTAATATTTACACAGTGAACTACTTTGAACAGCGGTGTCTTATCATCGTGTTCAGTGCTACATACTTAAATGAATGCATTTGTTTATAAAGGAAATCAGGAACGCAGTGAAAAGGTTTCATGATTATGTGGTATGTACTTATTTTGTTTAGGTTTTTAAACAACTTCAAAAAGGAGGAGGTTCTCAATTCAAATGGTTTTTAAATTTTTTTATGTTTGTTACCTCAGAATTTTCGACTGGGTGAACCGATATTGATGATTCTTTTTTTATTTGAGAGCTGGTGCTTCCCGTATGGTCCCATTTCAATTTGGTCCAGTTCTAACAATGGCATCCATGAGAAAACCATATAAGTTGTAAATTTGACGAATAACTCAATATCACGCCAACCGATTTCGATGATTCTTTTTTTGGTAAATATGCAGTTAGTCCACCTCACGGATAATACGGAACGTTCGTGTTGTCGAAGTTTGATGCACGGATAATACGGAATGTTCCTTTTTTAACTAATAGACAATCAAATATGAGATTTGTCAGAAGTACCAATCTTATAAAATAAATTCTCTAAAATAAACTCGCTTTTCATCATACTTTTAAAAAACATCCCAGGTTTTGAATGGTTTGTTGGCAAAGCAGGGTTTGTCTAGCGGGTTTGTGTAATTATTTTAATACATTTCTTTCAACATTCTATTATAAATACAGGTACAAACTTGTCAATTATGCATTCACTTTGTTTTATGCAAAAATATTTTTTCTATGATTGGCAGCATTGATGAAATGTCTATGAAATAAAAACGATGAATAAACATGGCGTTACCGCGCGAGTGAATTAATTTTAACAAAATTAAAATGTTAAATGCATATTTTTTGGTCTCCCCCGACATAAATACTCACTTTTCGTAATAATAAAGCTAAATCTAACTGTTTTGATAAAAAGTATTCCGTATTAACGAGTAAGCGGTTTAATCCATAAATAATCTTTTTTTTATTGGAAAGGATGAACCTCAAGGGTAGTTTGATGAGAGTTTGGTTAGGTTCTGATTATGGAATCCATGACAAAGTAATGGAACTCATCAATTCTTAGGAGCAAATTAACGATACTCGGCCGAATCTTTTATAGGCTATCCGCATCTTTGAGTCACCTACTATGGTCAAGTAAAGTCCGTCTCATATGAGCAGCACATTTAGTAGGTCTACCCATATTTAGACAAATTAGTTAGTGTACTTCAGATTCACAAAAAAAAAAAAAAAAAATTAACAAAAATTTTAACAAAACAAAAAAAACAACTTAAAAAAATGCACTAAAAAGTAAAAAATAATTTCGTATTCTTCTACAACTTAATAATCAACATACTTTTTCTACTGATCTATATGTAGGTAGGATTGTTTTTTATTTATTTTTTTTTTTTTCAAGACCATACATAATTTTTGAAATATTTTGACTGCCCAACTAGGAGGATTCCCATATTAGGACATTCAATGTTATTTTTGGAGTCAGTGTCAGCCAAGGTACCCGGCCCGGCGTGTGACACCGACTCCAAAAATAACAATCGTACCTACATATTGATGAGTAGAAAAAGTAAGTTAATTATTAAGTTGCAGAAGAATACAAGATTATTTTTTTACTTTTTAGTGCATTTTTTTAAGTCGTTTTTTGTATTGTGATTTTTTTTTTCTTCATGTATATTATCGAGGCTTCTGACTCACATAATGTTATCATTTTTGACTCATATATTTTACATTACAATATGTATTAATATATTGTCATTGTAATGTCTAATGATCTTTAAACGGTACTTCATCCTTTATGTAAGAATTCACTTTCAAATATTTTCCGATTTACATGATCTGAAAAATTTCACGACTTGATGCGGCATAGAATTCAGTTGAGGCTATTAAATTCTGAATTTCCAATGGGTTCGAGGTCATCAATATTATCACTCTCTGTTGTTCATACTTAATGCACTTCAATGTTTTATTTTTGTTTAGGTTTCGATTGATCATTATTATCTGTAACAGGTTGCATGTACAGGCAACATTGTTCACCACCATAAAAAGGTTTTATCATTTTCCAGCATCCAAAACTGTGAATATGAGGCCTGTTAAAGTTTCAAACTTATAAATTCTGACAATGGACAACATCACACTCGTAGTTTGGAACAAAATAAGCTATGGACGTTTGGTGATTTAGCATGAAAATAGCACAGGAAAAAAAATACTAGATCACACATAAATAAAGAAATTATGAAGTATACTTTGTAATTCCTGGTGTGCTGCCAACATTGCAAGATCTGGACCTCTTGAGACTGTTGATGATGGAGCTTTTGCCCACATTGGGCAGACCTACGACTCCCACGGTGATTGAGGTCTTTATTCCCTTGTTGCGGCAGTAATTTCCCAATAGGGACATAATAAGTTCAGCACCGACGCATCCGGAGCCTAAAACAAAAATTTTGTAATTAGTTTTGATGTAATTGAAACTGAATAAATATTGTGAAGATGTATAATGATACAATGTAAATAAGACTACATATTTAGATTGGGCAAGTTTACTGGAAAATACAGTAATGCATGCACGCTATAATTGTATAGAAGAAAAACACAAAACATATATTTTTGCAACCATGGAATCTGAAGAGATCGTAAAGTTCTTTACTAGTTAATCCAAGCATAAAATGAATTAGCTATATTTACAACGGTCCAGACATTTTAGAATTAGATTCATTAAGTCCAGAATAATTGGTAGAAGAAGTCGGAAATGCATGAGGAAGACATGACACGATCAAGTGAATAAAATACTTAAGAGTCAGATTAACGAATATCCGACAAACTTTCTTCTGGGCATGCTGGGACTTCACTCCCTGCAGCTCAGAAGAGAGGGGTGTGCCGCCTCCCACTTATTCAGACTGCTGCGAGGCTATATTGAGAACTCAGCCATTTTAGAGCGCATGAGTCTCTATGTTCCAGATTACTATCTTAGACAGCGTCATCATAGATTATTTTATTTTCCTGCCTGTAGGACTAACCTGCCAATGGTTCTTCCGGTAGGGAGGAGAGATTCAAAAGGGAAATTCTTTCGATTCTTGAAAGAGTCTCTCCACATTGACGAAATCTTCACTACTGCCTGAGATATTTTTTAAATTGCTATATTTCGTAAAATTTCTTTTCTGTTACATAAATAATAAATATTTGTAAATAATTTTTTGTAAAATATTTATATGGCTTTTTTCGTTAATTGTTTTTGGGGCGTTATACCGTGTTGCACTACCTCCTTCTTTAGCCAACATTTCAGTGGACACTGCAACGCTGTCCGAAACGTTGGCTAAAGAAGGAGGTAGCGCAACACGGCATAACACCCCAAAAACAATTAACGAAAATACTTTTGGCCGTGAAAATTTCAAAATGTACCCCCTATTTATATGGTGTTATTTCTTATATGTAATAAATTCAAATTTGTAATTGTGTAAGAAATTAATAATTTAAAAAAAAAAATTATTATTAAGTATGAGACGATGTACAAATGTGAGTGACACAGGGAATGAGTTATGTGATATTATAGTCTATCCGCTGCCTAACATTGCAGGTAAATGGTGTGGCGGTTAGTTTAAGTTCAGAGAGATTAGAACCTTTCATGAGCTTATCGCTGTTCTTCTGCCCCTTTCCCTTCTTCATTTTCCTGCGGCCCAGATTGTGTTGCTGATCCTGGGTGGACGCCTTGAAGGCCACGGCGGGGATGGACCTCCTCAGGTACTTGAGCCACTGGTCCAGATTCTCCCGAGGAACCAGATCCGCCTTATTTAGGACCATTACTAGTCTCTTGTTTCCGGGGGCATCCCTTACCACCTGTTCCACTTGAAGGCAGCGGGTACCTAGAATTCAAAGTAAAAGAATGTTAATAAATTATACAAAATCTAGCCATTGTTAATTCCCCGAAAATGAAGATTCAATTCAATTAAAGGATTAAATTTCGTTTTTAATTGAGAAATAACAAGGATGTTCAAATTGCATGTTCGAAATTTTGCAAATTAAATATGAATAGCAGGGATTTTAGCAACAAAATTGCTACAATTATGGTATGATTAATTAAGTCAATATTTAAATATCAAGAGATTACACCCTTAACCGGTCAGCAACGTAAGCAGATATATGCGTTAAAAATACGACAGCAGTCAAGTACAATAAGCGTGTTTACATGTCAGCGCGTGTGTCTCCATAGAAACCGTTATAACTCCGTTATTGTTTTAGTTACATCCGTAAAATAAAAAGTGAAAGGTCGATAGTGAATCATGCTGCACATCTCTATTCAAGTTGTCCATAGAAATACATAAAAAGAACATTCTGTCAGACGCGCAGTCTGACACATAATTTATACCGCCGAATTTCCTACGGGCGCCCGACATTGTTAATTTCTATTAAATATTTTTATATGAAATGATAAAAAAGTGAGGTGACAAAAGTGTTTATTACACATTTATACAATAGAATACGTATTGTTGTTTACATAATCTGTGATTTTAGTACCGTTTTCACATAAAAACATCACGTGAGTCATTTTCACATTTTTTTAATGTTTGCATTCTAAATTTTAATATTTACAAATGTTAATATTTATTTGTAATATAATAATTCGAAAGCTTATTTTGTAACCTGTCTAAAACAGTTTTTACTATTCGGCTACGTTCAGAAATGTTTCATTTATAGTGCTTTAATTGTGAAGCGGTTATAACTAAAAGTTTTCGTAAAATGTCATTTCGTTTAAGACACCAAAAGCTAATATTCTCGAAAATTCGGAGGGGTTAAATCGAAAGATAATAAGCGTTATTCAGTTGACGTTGTACAACATGAAAAGCAGTAGCAATAAGACCTTCAGAATAAGCGGTACATTTTAACTTATGTTGAGAAAGTTGAAAAGTTCATGAGTAGGTACATTGTATTGCAACATTTGTAAACGGTGCCAGGGAAAGTTTCTCCCTCTTCCTTTGTCAACTGTGGGTAGAGGTACAAAAATGAAGAGATAATCTACCTACCTGGTGAGTGGGCTACTTATTGCTACTGTAGACGAGCACATAAAGAACTGAAAGACAAAACATAAAAGTACCAAATATTTAGTATACCTAAAGGATCTCTCGCATCGACCACCTCCAATACAACATCAGCCTCTTGGACGACATTTTTGAACTCCTTGTAATAAGCTTTCAGTGAATTCTCTGCCTTTTTGTCACTGCTCAACTGGGCTTCGTCACCTTTGATGTTTTTGAGTTGAGCTCCGATCGTGTCATGGACTCTTCCTCGGGCATTGGCATTCTCTATCTGTAAGTGGTAATAGTTTAGAATTACATGGTCACGGACATGTTGTTTGATTATTACTAAGTTTTGTATGTTTCCTTTGTTGTTTGACTTTATAAATAAGAAAGAGTTCTCACTTTAAGTTTGAAGGAAAATGGTTTGAACCCGTGAAATGAAAATGAAACAATCATTTAAAAATAAGGATATTGTCTGTGGGTAAACGATACATACCACCGAGAATAGCTGATGATGCTGGCTTTCAACGAATTTATTTCAAATATCTTATTATAGAGCCAGAATGGTTAATATTGAGTAACAAATAAAAATGTTGTGTATTAGAAAAATTTATTATTGTTGTAGAAAATTTTTGGGTAAATTATGGACAAGCCGCTGCATGCCGCTACACTTTAAATAGGCATACAGTACTTTTAAACTTAAGTACCACAAGAACCATCGGTTTCAGTCGAGATAGACGGGAAAATATGCATTATAATACGATTTTCATTCAAAGTTTAAAAATCACCATCTCCATTAAGGTCATGTTTTTTTTTATGGATTAGACATTTGCGAAGTTTCATTTCCAAACTAAAAACGCATGAATTACTTAATTTACCTAAACTAAGAACATATTAACCTATTTTGTGTTCGTAAATAGGGTAATTATCGGTTCGGACTGGCCACGCTTATTACGAATAATTTTTAGAAAAAAACTTTAGATTCACCTTAATTACTATAAAAGGAAACTTTTTGGCTTTGGGGCGGCGGAAAATAATGCGTTTTAATTTTCAATTGCATAAAACCAAAATTCATTTCGCGAACCGACGCAGCGAAAATCCGCGGCCGTAGCTGTCACTTGCTGTCACTGTTATGGACTGTAGCTGACTTCGTGGGATACCTACATGAAATACCGCGAATCACAAACCATGTTACACAAACCTAGCGTAGCCGCTAAGCCACTTGAAAACTGGGATGTTTTTCTTGCCTTGACGCGAGTAGGCGTTATAAAGGGGCACTTTCTTTTGTATCACAAACCATGTTACACAAACAAGCCCGCTAGACAAATTTTATAATTACGCGCCTTATCACACGAAGTCGGCTACAGTCGTATTAGCTCTTGTTAATTTATCAAGGATACCAACATCACAGTGACATGTACGGCCGCGGATTTTCGCTGTGTCAGTCGCGAAGCGAATTTTGGTTTTATGCAATTGAAAATTAAAATGCATTATTTTCCGCCGCCCCAAAGCCAAAAAGTTTCCTTTTATAGTAATTAAGGCGAATCTAAAGTTTTTTTCTAAAAATTATTCGTAATAAGCGTGGCCAGTCCGAACCGATATTTACCGTTGTTTCTTGTAATAATTGTTGAAGTGAAGTATAATTTCCGAAATCTGTGCATAAAAATGCGGCAGCTTATCCATAAATTATTAAATTTAGCTTACCAATCGTTCAATCCCACCAGATTTAACAAATTCTTCCCTTTCTTCCTTCTTGTTTAGTCGATCTAGGACAGCCTGTTCCTTTTTCTGTTGGCGTTCTAGAATCTTCTGCTGTTTAACTAGCTCGACTTCCTTGAGGATGTCATCCTTAAACGGACATATATTGGGAATGATCACAGGTTTTAGTTTCTTTCCACTCTTGGGGTTTTTCTTTGCCTCTCTCTTCACTTTTCTGTTGTGATCTCTTACTTTCTTTTCTACCTTATATCTGATAGCGCAAGGTGTGCGTTTGGTTTTTTTATCTGAAAATAATTCATTAAAATTTGTCACAAAACATCACATCAACAACATGACAACAAAATATACCATTTATTAAGGTAAATATCGGTTCGGACTGGCCACGCTTATTGCGAATAATTTTTAGAAAAAAACTTTAGATTCGCCTTAATTACTATAAAAGGAAACTTTTTGGCTTTGGGGCGGCGGAAAATAATGCATTTTAATTTTCAATTGCATAAAACCAAAATTCGCTTCGCGACCGACACAGCGAAAATCCGCGGCCGTACCTGTCACTGTGATGTTGGTATCCTTGATAAATTAACAAGAGCTAATACGACTGAAGCCGACTTCGTGGGATAAGGCGCGTAATTATGAAATTTGTCTAGCGGGCTTGTTTGTGTAACATGGTTTGTGATACAAAAGAAAGTGCCCCTTTATAACGCCTACTCGCGTCAAGGCAAGAAAAACATCCCAGTTTTCAAGTGGTTTAGCGGCTACGCTAGGTTTGTGTAACATGGTTTGTGATTCGCGGTATTTCATGTAGGTATCCCGCGAAGTCGGCTACAGTCGTATTAGCTCTTGTTAATTTATAAAGGATACCAACATCACAGTGACAGGTATGGCCGCGGATTTTCGCTGTGTCGGATCGCGAAGAGAATTTTGGTTTTATGCAATTGAAAATTAAAATGCATTATTTTCCGCCGCCCCAAAGCCAAAAAGTTTCCTTTTATAGTAATTAAGGCGAATCTAAAGTTTTTTTCTAAAAATTGTTCGTAATAAGCGTGGCCAGTCCGAACCGATAATTACCTTTATTAAATTGGTACCTGAATATATAATTTTATTAAAAATACAATAAATAGAAACGTGTTAAAAACTAAACATATCGAAAGCATGACAAAAACATAACCTAGAGGGAGCTAATTGGAACTTATTTAGATGTTTGGGTGGATCGATTATAAACAAAACATGCCAACTCACTTAGTTTAAACTTTGCCATTTTATGTTAACAGATTTATAAATACAGGCAACTTAAATAAATGTAGTTATTTAATAAAGTAAATAACGACACACAAACCCACGTGAATAGATTGTTTTTTTTAATGTCAAAAGGAAAATCTATGGTTTCCAAATGTCAAATCGACAGGCAGTGCTGCCAGAGTGATTGCTGAAAAAGTACACAATTCTAATATTTGTTCCTACCTATGATTCTGAAATGTGGGAAGATTAGTGCCAAGGTTCTTAGAATTTTATTTATTTATTCACAAATAGCATAAAACAATGAAATAATACGGCATTCATTTTACTAGGGCATCCCTGTGTCGAGAATAATATAAACCTGCGTTGAGTTCCTAATACACGATTGAAATAAAAAAAAAAAAAAAACATGGCATTCTTAGTTCAAATCGTTCAAGAGCCTGCTCTGGAGCAGTCGGCAAGTTTTTGGCTGTGGATCGACGAATCCGCTCGCTGATTTGTCGTTTAATTTATTTCAAATCTGGAGTCTTCACACTTGGACTACGTGAAACCAAATACATGAACATTCCGATCTTGGAATTTTATTGGTTTTAGTCTTGGGGACAACATTCTTAGGGCCATTTTAAAACTACCAAGAGGAATATTTGTGGAAAAAAGCTGAGATGATTTGCTGCAGACAAACTGTTCTTTCTACCCACGATCAACTTTGGTTTAATTATGCCCGATTCAAGTGGATATTCAAACGGTATCACCATTCTATACTAAAAATGTTCGTTTTTTTCAATATCGATCTTAAACGGGTAACGATTTTTTTGTGGATGTAGCGCAACACGGCATAACACCCCAAAAATCAATAACAAAAATACTTTTGGCCGTGAAAATCTAAAATCATATCGGGTAACTATTTGTTCATTCTGCTTACAAAAAAAAACATCCTTTACAGATCAGATGCTAATATTTTGCTTTGGAATATTTTTGCTACCATAATGTATAAAAATGTCTGTCATAAATTATTTGTGTCTATATTATCTGAAACTACAGGATATTTTCTGCGTTTATGTACTAGAACGAGTCTAGTGATCGAAGTGATCTTCTAAGATAATTGTTTGTGTGTTTTATTTGTAGCTCCATTTAATTTATTTAAAATTTTGATGTAAACGATCAACAGCACCTCCCACACGCACACTTCGGAGCGACCGAGTCCCTCGCCACTTCAGGCCGCCGCGCAGAAAAGTCTCACAGTGAACTGTGCTGTAAGCCATTACCTTTACCATCGGTCTTTACTTTTCTGCGCGGTGGCCTAAAGTGGCACGGGACTCGGTCGCTCCGAAGTGTGCGTGTGGGGGGCGCTAATAAGCACCTCCCATACGCACACTTCGGAGTGACCGAGTCCCGCGCCACTTCAGGCCGCCGCGCAGAAAAGTCTTACAGTGAACTACCCTGTAAACCAGGGGTGGGGAACCTGCGGCCCGCGAGACCTTTTGGTGCGGCCCGCGGGCACTTTTGGTGCGGCCTGCTGAAAGAACCACAAAAAATTACACAGAACGGGAAAGTTTTTTCGCGGTCTTTCAGATGCATTTTTAAGATGTTATTGCAAAATCGTTACTAGCAAGTAGTTTATATACAAATAAAAACGTGATAAAACCTCCCATTTTACTTTTATTTAAAATCGTTATTGTGAAACGATTGTGAAATTCCATCACAACTTTTAATTTTCTTGCACGGGACAGTCCCGATATTTCAGGATTGATGGCAACTTTATTCGGAGGCAAATCTTAGGCAGTCTGCCATAAATATTATTTTCTAGTCATCGTTGCGGAAGTAAAGTGGATAGTAAATCAATAAAATCCTATTAATGGCAACTACGAAGAAAAGAAAAGTTGAAGCTGAGTGAAACGTGAAATCATTTGAAACTAAATTAAGGCTGTGGAAAGTGCAACTCGAAATGAATAACACGACGCATTTTCCAACACCGCTTCTACATCGTTTGAATACGCTGGTAAGTGCGCGAAATTAAGTGATGAATTTAATGAACGATTTAAGGGCGCGAGAGAGCAAACGGATTTGAACATATTTGCTACTACGTTCAACGTCGAACCATCGAATGTGTCTGATAATCTGCAGCACGAATTATTCAATTACAAAGCGATGATGAACTAAAATCTAGATATAAAAATATCCTCAAATAAAGTCAGGAATCACTGGTTATATTAAGTCAAGCACGTCCCTTAATATTTTATATATAATACAAACATTAATGCCATAACAATTGCAAAACAATTAATTATGTAGTTATATTTATGTTAATTAACTGTAATTTATTTAAATTAGTTAAATAAATATAAAATTATATTGCGGATAATAAGTAAGCTACAAAATGTAGAAAAACCATTCACATAATCAGAGTACAATTTAATTTAAGCTGGTTGATTACTGGACCTCCTATGCAGGACTCCTATTCTAAAGGTGAAACCAATCTTGTGTTCACAATGCAAATTCCTGTTGCGGATTCATCTGCTAACTCTAACGCATTTCGAAGGAAAAACCGTTTTGGTGTTCTAGGTGCAGTATTAATTAATGCTGGGGACTCACTATCCAATTCGCTCTAACAGAAAAACCAGTTTTGTGTTCAAAATGCAATGAAAAAATTCCATGTGTGGTTTCGTCTGCTTACGCTTTTCGTAGAAACCCGTTCTCGTTTTTTAAGTGCATTTATAAAATTCTATTTGCTTTAGTGTTGCCAGCATTAGAGAAAAGCCATTTTCATGTACTCAGTAAAATAGTTTTAAGTCTCCGCGTACAGATTCACCCTATAACTGAAACCAGTTCTGTGTTTAGAATGCAACGAAAACATTCCTGGTTGGGTTTCATTTTTTTGGCGCATTCCTCGTGTTAGAAGTGTATTTATAAAATTCTAGTTGCGTACTTTGTACTGCCAGAATTGGAGAAAAGCCATTTTCATGTTCTGAATGGAGTTTTAAATCATTTACATTATGATTAAAACCTGTTCTGTGTTAAGAATGCAACGAAAAAATTCCAGTTGGGGTTTTATCTCGCTAACGCGTTTCGTAAGAAACCATTCTCGTTTGTGAAGTGCAGTTATAAATTTGTAGTTGCATATGTGCTGCCAGAATTGGAGGAGAGCAATTTCACGTTATTACAAGTGTGGAGGAGCTATTCCGAGCAGCGCAAGACAGAGAGACATTCTCAAGAGTGATCGCCAACGTCGGGGGACCTGATACGGCACACAAAGAAGAAGAATTTCAGGTTCTGAGTATAGTTTCAATTCCCCGCGTACAGATACAACATGTAATTAAAACCAGTTCTGTGTTGAGAATGCAACGAAAACGCATCAGGTGTGATTTCATTTGCTAACGCATTTCTTATGTTGGAAGTGCATTTATAAAATTCTTGTTTCGTAGTTTATGCTGCCAGAATTAGAGGAAAGCCGTTTTCACGTTCTGAGTGTAGTTTTAATTCCCCGCATGCAAATTTAATCTAAATTGAAACTAGCTCCGTGTTCAGAATGCAACGAAAAATTTCAGTTGTGGTTTCATCTGCTGATGCATTTTGACGGAAACCATTCTCGTGCTTAAAGTGCGGCCCGCGGGTTAAAGTATGAACATCCAAATGGCCCGCGACGCTAAAAAGGTTCCCCACCCCTGCTATAAACAGTGTAAACCTATCGGTCTTTACTTTTCTGCGCGGCGCGGTACTCGGTCGCTCCGAAGTGTGCGTGTGGGAGGTACTAATAATTGGTAAGAAATATTCCGACCGAAGCACACACGACCGAATTATCAATTTACGACGCCAAAAATATTTTTATTCAAAATTCTGATCAGAAATGAGTTTGAGAAGTGCACCTAAGAAACTTTTAAACTTAGTAGATAGTAGCTTGTAAACTAGCCTTGTGTTATCGAGGCTTAACATTCAATTGGCGTATTAATCTGTCAAAAAGGACTTCCTGATTGGAACAAGGTAAAGTCAATAATCATAGACAATTCGGAACCAACACATAGGAGTGGCTTTGAAAAAAATGGCGAAAAATAGCATACATTTCTATGTACGTACATACACACATGAGATAGTATTAGTGATCACAAATACTAATTCAAAGACAATAGATTTGCAAGCTATTAATAATTAAAATTTCAACCGCCAGATGTCATGACCCACTAAAGTTACTTTTTCGTTCGTTCCTATACGGTTTTGGATTCTAATGACTTTAAATACATAAATTTAAAAAAATATCGTTTTTGATACAATTTTCGATATTGGATATTTTGTATCGATATATCGGATCAAAATATATCGGCTAAAAATATCGATATATTGAATTAAAAATACCGATATATCGATACTTTTTCAACAAGCCTAATACCATTACAAAAAATACTGGTATACCAGTGCTGTACCTACTGGTCATATTATAATGAATTACTTACCGGCCCTATGGGCCAATATCAATATTATTAGATTGTTTGTATTATTATTAGAATGTTGTAAGATTGAAAAACACGGAACATACAGTATTCGCCTTATTTGTTTTTGGGGTGTTATGCCGTGTTGCGTCAGAACATCACACATCAGGGCAGAACATCACATATCTGCCCTGATGATGGACACTGTAACGCTGTCCGAAACGTTGGCTACAGAAGGAGGTAGCGCAACACGGCATATCACCCCAAAAACAAATAACAAAAATACTTTTGGCCGTGAAAATCTAAAATCATATCAGTATTCGTTTTATTTATTTTGTATACCAACAAATGGGGTTACGTTTCGAAATATTTGTTTGTATTATTACTAATGGTTTATGTATGGGCAAATTTCTTATCCAAATAAAAATTAGGCAAAGAAACCCCATCGTTGATGCCAATTCCACTAAAGATTTTGCTCATTTAGTTTTCGGCAGTTACCTGCCGAAATGTTAATGTTTAAGATCACTTAAAAATATTTTCGATATTTGTTTTTGGGGTGTTTTGCCGTGATGACCTTCTTCTTTAGCCAACGTTTCGGACAGCGTTGCAGTGTCCATCATAAGTGCAAATCAGGTAGATGCATAAATAAACCAATCCCTATATCGATATCTTCGGGCTTTCTCCATACTAGACGGTGTATCATCCAACCAACCATTGTGTATCGTATAACCAAAAATAAAATGTTCCGCCAAAGACAATAACATAGAAGAAGTTCAAGGCCATTTGTCACCACAGACTTTATAAATGCACTCGACCTACTTCATTAATTCATTAGCCAAATAAATTATTTAAAAATAAAAATGCTTGAAAACAGAAAAATGTTTTAGTTTCCCCCAGAAAACAAGGTTCCATCAGACAATGCCTGAGGGAATGAGCTTTACATAATCTTTTACAGCTCATTTACTTTACTTTTTATTTTCAGAAAGACACTCGATAATAGCACAATACAAACACTGGTTAGGTGAATTCGATGAATTGAAAAATGGTTTGAAAAAGAATATCGACACTTGAAAGGAAACATCGCTAAAGCGTCATACAGCTGTGACATTAAAGATGAACCTACACAATAAGCTGTATTGTTTGTTTACGTACGTTCATCTTTAATGTCACATCTATATGGCGCTTTAGCCATTTTCCCTTTCCAGCAGTCACCGTACATATCTTAGTTCTTGTAAAATAAAATAAAAAATCCAAATATTCTAAATATATGAATAGTATTTCTTTATCTAGAGGGAAAAGGGACACTACGTGGAAACTGACTAGGATATCTCCTTCCTCAGTCTTAACCTTTTTGAGCTTACTGATCAGATCTGTGGAATCCTTGATCCAAGATTCAGTTTTACCAGTTTGCATCTGCAGCAATCTCGAAAGGTGTTGGAATAGTTTGTACGTCGGTGCACCAATGAGACCGATTGTTAGTGATATTGGTGCACCGACGCGACGTACAAACTCTCCCAACTGCACACTCTGTTTTTTGAACTGCACAACTGATCACAACTGAGCAGTATTGGCAGCGCGATACAAATCTCAACTTTGCGCGCATGCGCCTGCGCATTGCGTTCATTCTGAGAGTTGCGTTAACAAAAAAAAAATTACGGTTCATTGTGAACTATTTATAATTAATTTGAAGATTTTATCTATTTTTGACGCCGTAATTTCCTTTGGTATTTTCTTTTCCGTCCATGTGGGTAACGATTAACAAATTTTAGAGCGGCCTCCTGAGTGTCAGATAAGCGCTCAACGTACACATCTCCTTGAAAAGTGTCGTTGGTTATGCAAAATAACTGGCATTGACAGAAATCCTATACGCGAGTTACATAATTTATCTAAGGCGCGATAAATTTATTCCGATCGATCCAAAAATCGAAAGTGGTTCAAATATGACTAAATGAGGTAGGTATTTAGTAAATACCTCAGTAACTAATCAACTCTCGTTCGGCGTCAAAAGGTAAACTCAATTTCAATATATGTTAAAGTTATAATTTCATTTCGAAATTGTCAATTTCTTAGTATTTCTATTTTGTCGTAGCGATTTGATCTAGGATGTAAATCCATAGACCAGTGGTTCTTTACCTTGTTGGAGGTACTGAACCCCGCCAGTTTCATAAGCGCATTCACCGAACCCTTCTTAATTGGAAATCGAACCGAATCATACCAGTAGGACCCATAATCTAATCTCAATCTGTAAGAAATACAACAATATTGTTCTTTCAAAATCTGTATAATTTTGTGTTATTTTGTTAAGTTGTATAATTATTGTTAACCTCCACACAGGCTTGTCCTAGTGAGGTAACAAATTGTATTGTAAAGATTTTTACCTGCAGTGTAAAGAAACAATAAATAAATAAATATGAGTCGGGGGTTGGTCTTGACCTTCGCCGAACCCGCGAGCAGGGCCGGATTAACCATGTCGGGGCCCCTAGGCAACGCACGTCTCGGGGCCCCCCTTACCAATGGTGGACTAACGGGGGTGGAGGGGTGGGTGGGGGAGGGCGGGGGGGGGGGGGGGGTTGAAGGGGCCTCCAAACGCCTCCTAGTTCCCTTGATCAAATCCTTAACAAAAGTTTAAGGGGGGGGAGGGGTAGGTAAGGTTTTAAAACTTTATTTTTTTCTGAATGTAAAACATTCAGAAAATTGACTTGACTTGACTTGACTTGACCGATGCGATGAGTTTTTTTTCATATTATAATAACAAACAATATCAACTTCACTAAGGGGAGGGGGGGGGGGGTTCATTCAACTTTGCCGCCCGGGGCTTCTGACGGGTTTAGTCCGCCACTGCACTTTACCCATCTCTAACTTCCAATTTTTTTTTCTTCTTTTTTCTACCAAATCGTAATTTTATTCATAATTAATCTGTTCTTTTACTGCGTTACAAAAGGTATGCCGTCACCACATTTAATAAAGAAAACGAATACAATACAATAAAATACAATAACCCTTTATTGCACATAAAAGGACACATACATATGTAGAAACAAAAATATATATTGTTAAAAAAATTAATAAAAAGATCCGTCTTGTCACTAAAGTGATCTCTTCCAGACAACCTTTCCCAAAGACTTTTAGCAAGCAGACAGGTAGTGCATACTGAAGCTTGTACAAATTTAATATTTTAAACATATAATTAGAAATAAAACAAAACAAATGCCAATATAAACCACACACGGCACCTTCAATCACTTCAGATACTAAGTAATGTTGCAACAAAAAGAAGGAAAGTTAAAGTAAAATACAACTATGATTATATATTTGTTTTAATTACAGACTTTTTATTTATTGTTTGTGCATGACATGAACATTAGTTACTTATATATAAGCTAATTATTATTATAATTTGTTGTTTTCTTTAATGCGTGTATCTAATGTTATTAACCTGTAAATGTTTCTAATAAAAAAATTAAAACACCTTGAAAGTTGACTTTTTCCGAAACTTCGTTGCTCACTAATTGAAGCAAGTCAGTTTTTCTCGGGACGCGGGGCCCCTAGCCGATGCGGGGCCCCTAGGCAGTTGCCTACTCTGCCTTAGGGATAATCCGGTACTGCCCGCGAGACTGACTCACCGAACCCCTGGGGTTAGATCGAACCCAGGTTAAGAATCACTGCCATAGACAGATCCGCCATTGTTGTCATCGATTTGATAAATTCCACTTCAATATCGTAAATTCCAGAATTTGGGAGGCGGGTGTGAAAAATTCGTCGTTTAACGGGCGCTTTGTAACAATAATTGTGGTCGTTCATAACTTTGGCCCTATGGTTCCGAACCGTGTGAAATTTTGGATTCTTACTAATAATCATGGTCTGTACACGAATCAATCAAAAAATCTACAAGCGTATTTTATTTATTTTTAAATCATCGTTTTAACACTTGTGTCGGTCGTTTAAGCACTTGAGGTCGGACGTTTGAACTCTTGCGGTCGGTCAATACTTTTGCCTTATGAAAATACTGAAATTTTGGATTCTTACTAATAATCATGGTCTGTACACGAATCAATCAAAAAATCAACGAAGTATTTTTTTAAAATTTTTAAATCGTCGTTTTAACACTTGGGTTCGGACGTTTAAGCACTTAAGGTCGGACGTTTCAACTCTTGGGGTCAGTCATAACTTTTGCCTTATGGCTTCGAACCGTCCGAAAATTTGGATTCTTACTAAGAATCATGGCCTGGACACGTATTAATAAAAAATGGCTAAAAGTAGATTTTTTGCAAAAAATCATCGTTTTACGGGCGCTTTCTGACAATAATTGTGGTAATTCATAACTTCGGTCTGTACACGAATCAATCTAAAAATCTACAAACATTTTTTTTTTAAATTTTTAAATTATCGTTTTAACACATGGGTTCGGACGTTTAAGCACTTGGGGTCGGACATTTGAACTCTTGGGGTCGGTCAACACTTTTGCTTTATGGCTCCGAACCCTCTGAAATTTTCGATTCTTACTAAGAATCCTGGCATGGACACGTATCAATAAAATTCTGCTAAAAATAGAATTTTTGCAAAAATTCATCGTTTTACGGGCGCTTTGTAACAATAATTGAGGTCGTTCATAACTTTGGCCCTATGGTTCCGACCCGTCTGAAATTTTGAATTCTTTCTAATAATCATGGTCTGTACACGAATCAACCAAAAAATCTACAAAGATTTTTTTTTTAAAATCATCGTTTTAACACTTTGTGTCCGTCGTTTAAGCACTTGGGGTCGGACGTTTGAACTCTTGGGGTCGGTCATAACTTTTGCCTTATGGCTCCAAACCGTCTGAAATTTTGGATTTTTACCAAGAATCGTGGCTGGTCACGTATCAATAAAAATCTGCTAAAATAAGAATTTTTGCAACAATTCATCGTTTAACGGGCGCTTTGTAACAATAATTGTGGTCGTTCATAACTTTTGCCCTATGGTTCCGAACCGTGTGAAATTTTGGATTCTTACTAATAATTGAAATTAGATAAAAACAAGTTAAAAAATAATGGTCTGTGTAAAGAAGCAACGCAAATATTAGAAAAATAATTCGCCGACCTCCAGACTCAACTATACAATAGTGAAGAAAATATCGAAAATATTGAATACATCTGCAATGAATCAAAGAAAATCATCACAGAGATTGCAAAGGAAAAATTCAAAGAAGAGACGCCGCAAAAGAAACAGAAATGGATGAGAGACGAAATACTAAACCTCATGGAAGTAAGACGAAAATACAAAAATCGAAACATGGTAGAATTCAAAAGAACCCAAACAGAAATTCGAAGTAAAATTAGGCAAGCAAAAGCTGATGAATTACGACAATTATTGTCAGAAAGCGCCCGTAAAACGATGATTTTATGCAAATATTCTACTATTATCCATTTTTTTATTAATACGTGTCCAGGCCATGATTTTTCCAAAATTTCAGACGGTTCAAAGCCATACGGCAAAAAATATGACTGACCCCAAGAGTTCAAACGTCCGACCCCAAGTGCTTAAACGTCGGAACCCAAGTGTTAAAACGATGATTTAAAAATTTAAAAACATATTTGTAGATTTTTGGATTGATTCGTTTGGAGCCATAAGGCTAAAGTTATGACTTTAGCCTTATGGCTCCAAACCGTCTGAAATTTTGGATTCTTACTAAGAATCATTGCCTGGACACGAATCAATAAAAAATGGCTAAAAGTAGAATTTTTGCAAAAATTCGTCGTTTAACGGGCGCTTTGTAACAATAATTTTGGTCGTTCATAACTTTGGCCCTATGGTTCCGAACCGTGTGAAATTTTGGATTCTTTATAATAATCATGGTCTGCACACGAATCAATCAAAAATTCTACAAAGTTTTTTTTTTTTTAATCATGGGTTTAACACTTGTGCCCGTCGTTTAAGCACTTGGGGTCGCACGTTTGAACTCTTGGGGTCAGTCATAACTTTTGCCTTATGGCTTCGAACCGTCTGGAATTTTGGATTCTTACTAAGAATCATGGTCTGGACACGTATCAATAAAATTCTGCTAAAAATAGAATTTTTGGAAAAATTCGTCGTTTTACGCGCGATTTGTAACAATAATTGAGGTCGATCATAACTTTGGCCCTATGGATCCAACCCGTCTAAAATTTTGAATTCTTTCTAATAATCATGGTCTGTACACGAATCAATCAAAAATTCTACAAAGATTTTTTTTTTAAATCATCATTTTAACACTTGGGTTCGGTCGTTAAAGCACTTGAGGTCGGGCGTTTGAACTCTTGGGGTCGGTCAATACTTTTGCCTTATGGCTCCGAACCGTCTGAAATATTGGATTCTTACTAAGAATCCTGGCCTGGACACGTATCAATAAAATTCTGCTAAAAATAGAATTTTTGCAAAAATTCATTGTTTTACGGGCGCTTTGTAACAATAATTGAGGTCGTTCATCACTTTGGCCCATAGTTCCGACCATAGTTCCGACCCGTCTAAAATTTTGAATTCTTTTTAATAATCATGGGCCTTATGGCTCCAAACTGTCTGAAATTTTGGATTCTTACTAAGAATCATGGCCTGGACACGATTCAATAAAAAATGGCTAAAAGTAGAATTTTTGCAAAAATTCGTCGTTTAACGGGCGCTTTGTAACAATAATTTTGGTCGTTCATAACTTTGGCCCTATGGTTCCGAACCGTGTGAAATTTTGGATTCTTTATCATGTTCATGGTCATGGTCTGCACACGAATCAATCAAAAATTCTACAAAGAATTTTTTTTTTAATCATCGGTTTAACACTTGTGCCCGTCGTTTAAGCACTTGGGGTCGGGCGTTTGAACTCTTGGGGTCGGTCAATACTTTTGCCTTATGGCTCCGAACCTTCTGAAATTTTGGATTCTTACTAAGAATCCTGGCCTGGACACGTATCAATAAAATTCTGCTAAAAATAGAATTTTTGCAAAAATTCATTGTTTTACGGGCGCTTTGTAACAATAATTGAGGTCGTTCATAACTTTGGCCCTATGGTTCCGAACCGTGTGAAATTTTGGATTCTTTATAATAATCATGGTCTGCACACGAATCAATCAAAAATTCTACAAAGATTTTTTTTTTTTAATCATCGGTTTAACACTTGTACCCGTCGTTTAAGCACTTGGGGTCAGACGTTTGAACTCTTGGGGTCAGTAATAATTTTTGCCTTATGGCTTCGAACCGTCTGAAATTTTGAATTCTTTCTAATAATCATGGTCTGTACACGAATCAATCAAAAATTCTACAAAGATTTTTTTTTTTAAATCATCATTTTAACACTTGGGTTCGGTCGTTTAAGCACTTGAGGTCGGGCGTTTGAACTCTTGGGGTCGGTCAATACTTTTGCCTTATGGCTCCGAACCTTCTGAAATTTTGGATTTTTACCAAGAATCGTGGCTGGTCACGTATCAATAAAAATCTGCTAAAATAAGAATTTTTGCAACAATTCATCGTTTAACGGGCGCTTTGTAACAATAATTGTGGTCGTTCATAACTTTTGCCCTATGGTTCCGAACCGTGTGAAATTTTGGATTCTTACTAATAATTGAAATTAGATAAAAACAAGTTAAAAAATAATGGTCTGTGTAAAGAAGCAACGCAAATATTAGAAAAATAATTCGCCGACCTCCAGACTCAACTATACAATAGTGAAGAAAATATCGAAAATATTGAATACATCTGCAATGAATCAAAGAAAATCATCACAGAGATTGCAAAGGAAAAATTCAAAGAAGAGACGCCGCAAAAGAAACAGAAATGGATGAGAGACGAAATACTAAACCTCATGGAAGTAAGACGAAAATACAAAAATCGAAACATGGTAGAATTCAAAAGAACCCAAACAGAAATTCGAAGTAAAATTAGGCAAGCAAAAGCTGATGAATTACGACAATTATTGTCAGAAAGCGCCCGTAAAACGATGATTTTATGCAAATATTCTACTATTATCCATTTTTTTATTAATACGTGTCCAGGCCATGATTTTTCCAAAATTTCAGACGGTTCAAAGCCATACGGCAAAAAGTATGACTGACCCCAAGAGTTCAAACGTCCGACCCCAAGTGCTTAAACGTCGGAACCCAAGTGTTAAAACGATGATTTAAAAATTTAAAAAAATATTTGTAGATTTTTGGATTGATTCGTTTGGAGCCATAAGGCTAAAGTTATGACTTTAGCCTTATGGTTCCAAACCGTCTGAAATTTTGCATTCTTACTAAGAATCATTGCCTGGACACGAATCAATAAAAAATGGCTAAAAGTAGAATTTTTGCAAAAATTCGTCGTTTAACGGGCGCTTTGTAACAATAATTTTGGTCGTTCATAACTTTGGCCCTATGGTTCCGAACCGTGTGAAATTTTGGATTCTTTATAATAATCATGGTCTGCACACGAATCAATCAAAAATTCTACAAAGTTTTTTTTTTTTTAATCATGGGTTTAACACTTGTGCCCGTCGTTTAAGCACTTGGGGTCGCACGTTTGAACTCTTGGGGTCAGTCATAACTTTTGCCTTATGGCTTCGAACCGTCTGAAATTTTGGATTCTTACTAAGAATCATGGTCTGGACACGTATCAATAAAATTCTGCTAAAAATAGAATTTTTGCAAAAATTCGTCGTTTTACGCGCGATTTGTAACAATAATTGAGGTCGATCATAACTTTGGCCCTATGGATCCAACCCGTCTAAAATTTTGAATTCTTTCTAATAATCATGGTCTGTACACGAATCAATCAAAAATTCTACAAAGATTTTTTTTTTAAATCATCATTTTAACACTTGGGTTCGGTCGTTAAAGCACTTGAGGTCGGGCGTTTGAACTCTTGGGGTCGGTCAATACTTTTGCCTTATGGCTCCGAACCGTCTGAAATATTGGATTCTTACTAAGAATCCTGGCCTGGACACGTATCAATAAAATTCTGCTAAAAATAAAATTTTCGCAAAAATTCATTGTTTAACGGGCGCTTTGTAACAATAATTGAGGTCGTTCATCACTTTGGCCCATAGTTCCGACCATAGTTCCGACCCGTCTAAAATTTTGAATTCTTTTTAATAATCATGGGCCTTATGGCTCCAAACTGTCTGAAATTTTGGATTCTTACTAAGAATCATGGCCTGGACACGATTCAATAAAAAATGGCTAAAAGTAGAATTTTTGCAAAAATTCGTCGTTTAACGGGCGCTTTGTAACAATAATTTTGGTCGTTCATAACTTTGGCCCTATGGTTCCGAACCGTGTGAAATTTTGGATTCTTTATCATGTTCATGGTCATGGTCTGCACACGAATCAATCAAAAATTCTACAAAGAATTTTTTTTTTAATCATCGGTTTAACACTTGTGCCCGTCGTTTAAGCACTTGGAATCGGACGTTTGAACTCTTGGGGTCAGTCATAACTTTTGCCTTATGGCTTCGAACCGTCTGAAATTTTGGATTTTTACTAAGAATCATGGCCTGGACACGTATCAATAAAATTCTGCTAAAAATAGAATTTTTGCAAAAATTCGTTGTTTTACGGGCGATTTGTAACAATAATTGAGGTCGATCATAACTTTGGCCCTATGGATCCAACACGTCTAAAATTTTGAATTCTTTCTAATAATCATGGTCTGTACACGAATCAATCAAAAATTCTACAAAGATTTTTTTTTTAAAATCATCATTTTAACACTTGGGTTCGGTCGTTAAAGCACTTGAGGTCGGGCGTTTGAACTCTTGGGGTCGGTCAATACTTTTGCCTTATGGCTCCGTACCGTCTGAAATTTTGGATTCTTTCTAAGAATCGTGGCCTGGGCACGTATCAATAAAATTCTGCTAAAATTTTTTGCATAAATTCGTCGTTTAACGGGCGTTTTGTAACTATAATTTTGGTCGTTCATAACTTTGGCCCTATGGTTTCGAACCGTGCGAAATTTTGGATTCTTTATAATAATCATGGTCTGCACACGAATCAATCAAAAATTCTACAAAGATTTTTTTTTTAATCATCGGTTTAGCACTTGTGCCCTTCGTTTAAGCACTTGGGGTCGGACGTTTGAACTCTTTGGGTCAGTCATAACTTTTGCCTTATGGCTCCGAACCGTCGAAAATTTTGGATTCTTACTAAAAATCCTGGGCTGGACACGTATCAATAAAATTCTGCTAAGAATAACAACAACAATAATTGAGGTCGATCATAACTTTGGCCCTGTGGATCCAACCCGTCTAAAATTTTGAATTCTTTCTAATAATCATGGTCTGTACACGAATCAATAAAAAATGGCTAAAAGTAGAATTTTTGCAAAAATTCGTCGTTTAACGGGCGCTTTGTAACAATAATTGTGGTCGTTCATAACTTTTGCCCTATGGTTCCGAACCGTGTGAAATTTTGGATTCTTACTAATAATTGAAATTAGATAAAAACAAGTTAAAAAATAATGGTCTGTGTAAAGAAGCAACGCAAATATTAGAAAAATAATTCGCCGACCTCCAGACTCAACTATACAATAGGGAAGAAAATATCGAAAATATTGAATACATCTGCAATGAATCAAAGAAAATCATCACAGAGATTGCAAAGGAAAAATTCAAAGAAGAGACGCCGCAAAAGAAACAGAAATGGATGAGAGACGAAATACTAAACCTCATGGAAGTAAGACGAAAATACAAAAATCGAAACATGGTAGAATTCAAAAGAACCCAAACAGAAATTCGAAGTAAAATTAGGCAAGCAAAAGCTGATGAATTACGACAATTATTGTCAGAAAGCGCCCGTAAAACGATGATTTTATGCAAATATTCTACTATTATCCATTTTTTTATTAATACGTGTCCAGGCCATGATTTTTCCAAAATTTCAGACGGTTCAAAGCCATACGGCAAAAAATATGACTGACCCCAAGAGTTCAAACGTCCGACCCCAAGTGCTTAAACGTCGGAACCCAAGTGTTAAAACGATGATTTAAAAATTTAAATAAATATTTGTAGATTTTTGGATTGATTCGTTTGGAGCCATAAGGCTAAAGTTATGACTTTAGCCTTATGGCTCCAAACCGTCTGAAATTTTGGATTCTTACTAAGAATCATTGCCTGGACACAAATCAATAAAAAATGGCTAAAAGTAGAATTTTTGCAAAAATTCGTCGTTTAACGGGCGCTTTGTAACAATAATTTTGGTCGTTCATAACTTTGGCCCTATGGTTCCGAACCGTGTGAAATTTTGGATTCTTTATAATAATCATGGTCTGCACACGAATCAATCAAAAATTCTACAAAGTTTTTTTTTTTTTAATCATGGGTTTAACACTTGTGCCCGTCGTTTAAGCACTTGGGGTCGCACGTTTGAACTCTTGGGGTCAGTCATAACTTTTGCCTTATGGCTTCGAACCGTCTGAAATTTTGGATTCTTACTAAGAATCATGGTCTGGACACGTATCAATAAAATTCTGCCAAAAATAGAATTTTTGCAAAAATTCGTCGTTTTACGCGCGATTTGTAACAATAATTGAGATCGATCATAACTTTGGCCCTATGGATCCAACCCGTCTAAAATTTTGAATTCTTTCTAATAATCATGGTCTGTACACGAATCAATCAAAAATTCTACAAAGATTTTTTTTTTAAATCATCATTTTAACACTTGGGTTCTGTCGTTAAAGCACTTGAGGTCGGGCGTTTGAACTCTTGGGGTCGGTCAATACTTTTGCCTTATGGCTCCGAACCGTCTGAAATATTGGATTCTTACTAAGAATCCTGGCCTGGACACGTATCAATAAAATTCTGCTAAAAATAGAATTTTTGCAAAAATTCATTGTTTTACGGGCGCTTTGTAACAATAATTGAGGTCGTTCATCACTTTGGCCCGACCCGTCTAAAATTTTGAATTCTTTTTAATAATCATGGTCCTTATGGCTCCAAACTGTCTGAAATTTTGGATTCTTACTAAGAATCATGGCCTGGACACGATTCAATAAAAAATGGCTAAAAGTAGAATTTTTGCAAAAATTCGTCGTTTAACGGGCGCTTTGTAACAATAATTTTGGTTGTTCATAACTTTGGCCCTATGGTTCCGAACCGTGTGAAATTTTGGATTCTTTATCATGTTCATGGTCATGGTATGCACACGAATCAATCAAAAATTCTACAAAGAATTTTTTTTTTAATCATCGGTTTAACACTTGTGCCCGTCGTTTAAGCACTTGGGGTCGGACGTTTGAACTCTTGGGGTCAGTCATAACTTTTGCCTTATGGCTTCGAACCGTCTGAAATTTTGGATTCTTACTAAGAATCATGGTCTGGACACGTATCAATAAAATTCTGCCAAAAATAGAATTTTTGCAAAAATTCGTCGTTTTACGCGCGATTTGTAACAATAATTGAGATCGATCATAACTTTGGCCCTATGGATCCAACCCGTCTAAAATTTTGAATTCTTTCTAATAATCATGGTCTGTACACGAATCAATCAAAAATTCTACAAAGATTTTTTTTTTAAATCATCATTTTAACACTTGGGTTCTGTCGTTAAAGCACTTGAGGTCGGGCGTTTGAACTCTTGGGGTCGGTCAATACTTTTGCCTTATGGCTCCGAACCGTCTGAAATATTGGATTCTTACTAAGAATCCTGGCCTGGACACGTATCAATAAAATTCTGCTAAAAATAGAATTTTTGCAAAAATTCATTGTTTTACGGGCGCTTTGTAACAATAATTGAGGTCGTTCATCACTTTGGCCCGACCCGTCTAAAATTTTGAATTCTTTTTAATAATCATGGTCCTTATGGCTCCAAACTGTCTGAAATTTTGGATTCTTACTAAGAATCATGGCCTGGACACGATTCAATAAAAAATGGCTAAAAGTAGAATTTTTGCAAAAATTCGTCGTTTAACGGGCGCTTTGTAACAATAATTTTGGTTGTTCATAACTTTGGCCCTATGGTTCCGAACCGTGTGAAATTTTGGATTCTTTATCATGTTCATGGTCATGGTATGCACACGAATCAATCAAAAATTCTACAAAGAATTTTTTTTTTAATCATCGGTTTAACACTTGTGCCCGTCGTTTAAGCACTTGGGGTCGGACGTTTGAACTCTTGGGGTCAGTCATAACTTTTGCCTTATGGCTTCGAACCGTCTGAAATTTTGGATTCTTACTAAGAATCATGGCCTGGACACGTATCAATAAAATTCTGCTAAAAATAGAATTTTTGCAAAAATTCGTTGTTTTACGGGCGATTTGTAACAATAATTGAGGTCGATCATAACTTTGGCCCTATGGATCCAACACGTCTAAAATTTTGAATTCTTTCTAATAATCATGGTCTGTACACGAATCAATCAAAAATTCTACAAAGATTTTTTTTTTAAAATCATCATTTTAACACTTGGGTTCGGTCGTTAAAGCACTTGAGGTCGGGCGTTTGAACTCTTGGGGTCGGTCAATACTTTTGCCTTATGGCTCCGAACCGTCTGAAATTTTGGATTCTTACTAAGAATCGTGGCCTGGACACGTATCAATAAAATTCGGCTAAAATTTTTTGCATAAATTCGTCGTTTAACGGGCGTTTTGTAACTATAATTTTGGTCGTTCATAACTTTGGCCCTATGGTTTCGAACCGTGCGAAATTTTGGATTCTTTATAATAATCATGGTCTGCACACGAATCAATCAAAAATTCTACAAAGATTTTTTTTTTAATCATCGGTTTAACACTTGTGCCCTTCGTTTAAGCACTTGGGGTCGGACGTTTGAACTCTTTGGGTCAGTCATAACTTTTGCCTTATGGCTCCGAACCGTCGAAAATTTTGGATTCTTACTAAGAATCCTGGGCTGGACACGTATCAATAAAATTCTGCTAAGAATAACAACAACAATAATTGAGGTCGATCATAACTTTGGCCCTGTGGATCCAACCCGTCTAAAATTTTGAATTCTTTCTAATAATCATGGTCTGTACACGAATCAATCAAAAATTCTACAAAGATTTTTTTTTTAAATCATCATTTTAACACTTGGGTTCGGTCGTTTAAGCACTTGAGGTCGGGCGTTTGAACTCTTGGGGTCGGTCAATACTTTTGCCTTATGGCTCCGAACCTTCTGAAATTTTGGATTCTTACTAAGAATCCTGGCCTGGACACGTATCAATAAAATTCTGCTAAAAATAGAATTTTTGCAAAAATTCATTGTTTTACGGGCGCTTTGTAACAATAATTGAGGTCGTTCATAACTTTGGCCCTATGGTTCCGAACCGTGTGAAATTTTGGATTCTTTATAATAATCATGGTCTGCACACGAATCAATCAAAAATTCTACAAAGATTTTTTTTTTTTAATCATCGGTTTAACACTTGTACCCGTCGTTTAAGCACTTGGGGTCAGACGTTTGAACTCTTGGGGTCAGTCATAACTTTTGCCTTATGGCTTCGAACCGTCTGAAATTTTGAATTCTTTCTAATAATCATGGTCTGTACACGAATCAATCAAAAATTCTACAAAGATTTTTTTTTTTAAATCATCATTTTAACACTTGGGTTCGGTCGTTTAAGCACTTGAGGTCGGGCGTTTGAACTCTTGGGGTCGGTCAATACTTTTGCCTTATGGCTCCGAACCTTCTGAAATTTTGGATTCTTACTAAGAATCATGGCCTGGACACGTATCAATAAAATTCTGCTAAAAATAGAATTTTTGCAAAAATTCGTCGTTTTACGGGCGATTTGTAACAATAATTGAGGTCGTTCATAACTTTGGCCCTATGGTTCCAAACCGTGTGAAATTTTGGATTCTTACTAAGAATCATGGTCTGTACACGAAACAATCCAAAAATCTACAAATATTTTTTTAAATTTTTAAATCATCGTTTTAACACTTGGGTTCCGACGTTTAAGCACTTGGGGTCGGACGTTTGAACTCTTGGGGTCAGTCATATTTTTTGCCTTATGGCTTTGAACCGTCCGAAATTTTGGAAAAATCATGGCCTGGACACGTATTAATAAAAAAATGGCTAAAAGTAGAATTTTTGCAAAAAATCATCGTTTTACGGGCGCTTTCTGACAATAATTGTGGTAATTCATAACTTTGGCCCTATGGTTCCGAACCGTGTGAAATTTTGGATTCTTACTAATAATCATGGTCTGTACACGAATCAATCTAAAAATCTACAAAGAATTTTTTTTTAAAATTTTTAAATCATCGTTTAATCAAACGTCCGAACCCAAGTGATTACTTGGGGTCCGACGTTTGAACTCTTGGGGTCGGTCAACACTTTTGCTTTATGTCTCCAAACCGTTTGAAATTTTCAATTCTTACTAAGAATCCTGACCTGGACACGTATCAATAAAAATCTGACAAAAATAGAATTTTTGCAAAAATTCATCGTTTTACGGGCGCTTTAAAACAATGATTGAGGTTGTTCATAACTTTGGCCCTATGGTTCCGAACCGTGTGAAATTTTGAATTCTTTCTAATAATCATGGTCTGTACAGGAATCCATCAAAAAATCTACAAAGGTTTTTATTTATTCTTAAATCATCGTTTTAACCTTTGTGTCGGTCGTTTAAGCACTTGGGGTCGGACGTTTGAACTCTTGGGGTCAGTCATAACTTTTGCCTTATGGCTCCGAACCGTCTGAAATTTTGGATTCTTACTAAGAATCCTGGCCTGGACACGTATCAATAAAATTCTGCTAAAAATAGAATTTTTGCAAAAATTCATTGTTTTACGGGCGCTTTGTAACAATAATTGAGGTCGTTCATCACTTTGGCCCATAGTTCCGACCCGTCTAAAATTTTGAATTCTTTTTAATAATCATAACTTTAGCCTTATGGCTCCAAACTGTCTGAAATTTTGGATTCTTACTAAGAATCATGGCCTGGACACGAATCAATAAAAAATGGCTAAAAGTAGAATTTTTGCAAAAATTCGTCGTTTAACGGGCGCTTTGTAACAATAATTTAGGTCGTTCATAACTTTGGCCCTATGATTCCAAACCGTGCGAAATTTTGGATTCTTTATAATAATCATGGTCTGCACACGAATCAATCAAAAATTCTACAAAGATTTTTTTTTAATCATCGGTTTAACACTTGTGCCCTTCGTTTAAGCACTTGGGGTCGGACGTTTGAACTCTTTGGGTCAGTCATAACTTTTGCCTTATGGCTCCGAACCGTCGAAAATTTTGGATTCTTACTAAGAATCCTGGCCTGGACACGTATCAATAAAATTCTGCTAAGAATAACAACAACAATAATTGAGGTCGATCATAACTTTGGCCCTATGGATCCAACCCGTCTAAAATTTTGAATTCTTTCTAATAAGCATGGTCTGTACACGAATCAATCAAAAGTTCTACAAAGATTTTTTTTTAAAAATCATCATTTTAACACTTGGGTTCGGTCGTTAAAGCACTTGAGGTCGGGCGTTTGAACTCTTGGGGTCGGTCAATACTTTTGCCTTATGGCTTCGAACCGTGTGAAATTTTGGATTCTTTATATTAATCATGGTCTGCACACGAATCAATAAAAAATTCTACAAAGTTTTTTTTTTTTAATCATGGGTTTAACACTTGTGCCCGTCGTTTAAGCACTTGGGGTCGGACGTTTGAACTCTTGGGGTCAGTCATAACTTTTGCCTTATGGCTTCGAACAGTCTGAAATTTTGGATTCTTACTAAGAATCCTGGCCTGGACACGTATCAATAAAATTCTGCTAAAAATAGAATTTTTGCAAAAATTCATTGTTTTACGGGCGCTTTGTAACAATAATTGAGCTCGTTCATAACTTTGGCCCTATGGTTCCGAACCGTGTGAAATTTTGGATTCTTTATAATAATCATGGTCTGCACACGAATCAATCAAAAATTCTACAAAGTTTTTTTTTTTTTAATCATGGGTTTAACACTTGTGCCCGTCGTTTAAGCACTTGGGGTCGGACGTTTGAACTCTTGGGGTCAGTCATAACTTTTGCCTTATGGCTTCGAACCGTCTGAAATTTTGGATTCTTACTAAGAATCCTGGCCTGGACACGTATCAATAAAATTCTGCTAAAAATAGAATTTTTGCAAAAATTCATTGTTTTACGGGCGCTTTGTAACAATAATTGAGCTCGTTCATAACTTTGGCCCTATGGTTCCGAACCGTGTGAAATTTTGGATTCTTTATAATAATCATGGTCTGCACACGAATCAATCAAAAATTCTACAAAGTTTTTTTTTTTTTAATCATGGGTTTAACACTTGTGCCCGTCGTTTAAGCACTTGGGGTCGGACGTTTGAACTCTTGGGGTCGGTCAATACTTTTGCCTTATGGCTTCGAACCGTGTGAAATTTTGGATTCTTTATATTAATCATGGTCTGCACACGAATCAATAAAAAATTCTACAAAGTTTTTTTTTTTTAATCATGGGTTTAACACTTGTGCCCGTCGTTTAAGCACTTGGGGTCGGACGTTTGAACTCTTGGGGTCAGTCATAACTTTTGCCTTATGGCTTCGAACCGTCTGAAATTTTGGATTCTTACTAAGAATCCTGGCCTGGACACGTATCAATAAAATTCTGCTAAAAATAGAATTTTTGCAAAAATTCATTGTTTTACGGGCGCTTTGTAACAAAAATTGAGCTCGTTCATAACTTTGGCCCTATGGTTCCGAACCGTGTGAAATTTTGGATTCTTTATAATAATCATGGTCTGCACACGAATCAATCAAAAATTCTACAAAGTTTTTTTTTTTTTAATCATGGGTTTAACACTTGTGCCCGTCGTTTAAGCACTTGGGGTCGGACGTTTGAACTCTTGGGGTCAGTCATAACTTTTGCCTTATGGCTCCGAACCGTCTGAAATTTTGGATTCTTACTAAGAATCCTGGGCTGGACACGTATCAATAAAATTCTGCTAAGAATAACAACAACAATAATTGAGGTCGATCATAACTTTGGCCCTGTGGATTCAACCCGTCTAAAATTTTGAATTCTTTCTAATAATCATGGTCTGTACACGAATCAATCAAAAATTCTACAAAGATTTTTTTTTTAAATCATCATTTTAACACTTGGGTTCGGCGCGAACTCAAGTGCTTTGAACCCCAAGTTCAAAGCACTTGAGGTCGGCGTTTGAACTCTTGGGGTCGGTCAATACTTTTGCCTTATGGCTCCGAACCGTCTGAAATTTTGGATTCTTACTAAGAATCCTGGCCTGGACACGTATCAATAAAATTCTGCTAAAAATAGAATTTTTGCAAAAATTCATTGCTTTACGGGCGCTTTGTAACAATAATTGAGGTCGTTCATAACTTTGGCCCTATAGATCCGACCCGTCTAAGATTTTGTATTCTTTTTAATAATCATAAATTTAGCCTTATGGCTCCAAACCGTCTGAAATTTTGGATTCTTGCTAAGAATCATGGCCTGGACACGAATCAATAAAAAATGGCTAAAAGTAGAATTTTTGCATAAATTCGTCGTTTAACGGGCGCTTTGTAACTATAATATTGGTCGTTCATAACTTTGGCCCTATGGTTTCGAACCGTGCGAAATTTTGGATCTTTTATAATAATCATGGTCTGCACACGAATCAATCAAAAATTCTACCAAGATTTTTTTTTTTAATAATCGGTTTAACACTTGTGCCCTTCGTTTAAGCACTTGGGGTCGGACGTTTGAACTCTTGGGGTCAGTCATAACTTTTGCCTTATGGCTCCGAACCGTCTGAAATTTTGGATTCTTACCAAGAATCCTGGGCTGGACACGTATCAATAAAATTCTGCTAAGAATAACAACAACAATAATTGAGGTCGATCATAACTTTGGCCCTGTGGATCCAACCCGTCTAAAATTTTGAATTCTTTCTAATAATCATGGTCTGTACACGAATCAATCAAAAATTCTACAAAGATTTTTTTTTTTAAATCATCATTTTAACACTTGGGTTCGGCGCGAACTCAAGTGCTTTGAACCCCAAGTTCAAAGCACTTGAGGTCGGGCGTTTGAACTCTTGGGGTCGGTCAATACTTTTGCCTTATGGCTCCGAACCGTCTGAAATTTTGGATTCTTACTAAGAATCCTGGCCTGGACACGTATCAATAAAATTCTGCTAAAAATAGAATTTTTGCAAAAATTCATTGCTTTACGGGCGCTTTGTAACAATAATTGAGGTCGTTCATAACTTTGGCCCTGTAGATCCGACCCGTCTAAAATTTTGAATTCTTTTTAATAATCATAATATTAGCCTTATGGCTCCAAACCGTCTGAAATTTTGGATTCTTACTAAGAATCATGGCCTGGACACGAATCAATAAAAAATGGCTAAAAGTAGAATTTTTGCATAAATTCGTGGTTTAACGTGCGCTTTGTAACTATAATTTTGGTCGTTCATAACTTTGGCCCTATGGTTTCGAACCGTGCGAAATTTTGGATTCTTTATAATAATCATGGTCTGCACACGAATCAATCAAAAATTCTACAAAGATTTTTTTTTTAAATGTTCATTTTAACACTTGGGTTCGGTCGTTAAAGCACTTGAGGTCGGGCGTTTGAACTCTTGGGGTCGGTCAATACTTTTGCCTTATGGCTCCGAACCGTCTGAAATTTTGGATTCTTACTAAGAATCCTGGCCTGGACACGTATAAATAAAATTCTGCTAAATTTTTTTGCATAATTTCGTCGTTTAACGGGCGCTTTGTAACTATAATTTTGGTCGTTCATAACTTTGGCCCTATGGTTCCGAACCGTGCGAAATTTTGGATTCTTTATAATAATCATGGTCTGCACACGAATCAATCAAAAATTCTACAAAGATTTTTTTTTTTTAATCATCGGTTTAACACTTGTGCCCTTCGTTTAAGCACTTGGGGTCGGACGTTTGAACTCTTGGGGTCAGTCATAACTTTGACCTTATGGCTCCGAACCGTCTGAAATTTTGGATTCTTACTAAGAATCCTGTGCTGGACACGTATGAATAAAATTCTGCTAAGAATAACAACAACAATCATTGAGGTCGATCATAACTTTGGCCCTATGGATCCAACCCGTCTAAAATTTTGAATTCTTTCTAATAATCATGGTCTGTACACGAATCAATCAAAAATTCTACAAAGATATATTTTTTTAAATCATCATTTTAACACTTGGGTTCGGTCGTTTAAGCACTTGAGGTCGGGCGTTTGAACTCTTGGGGTCGGTCAATACATTTGCCTTATGGCTCCGAACCTTCTGAAATTTTGGATTCTTACTATGATACTTAAGAATACTGGCCTGAGAGGAGGTCGTTCATAACTTTGTCCCTATGGTTCCGAACCGTGTGAAATTTTGGATTCTTTATAATAATCATGGTCTGCACACGAATCAATCAAAAATTCTACAAAGTTTTTTTTTTTTTAATCATGGGTTTAACACTTGTGCCCGTCGTTTAAGCACTTGGGGTCGGACGTTTGAACTCTTGGGGTCAGTCATAACTTTTGCCTTATGGCTTCGAACCGTCTGAAATTTTGGATTCTTACTAAGAATAATGGCCTGGACACGTATCAATAAAATTCTGCTAAAAATAGAATTTTTGCAAAAATTCGTCGTTTTACGGGCGATTTGTAACAATAATTGAGGTCGATCATAACTTTGGCCCTATGGATCCAACCCGTCTAAAATTTTGAATTCTTTCTTATAATCATGGTCTGTACACGAATCAATCAAAAATTCTACAAAGATTTTTTTTTTAAATCATCATTTTAACACTTGGGTTCGGCGCGACCTCAAGTGCTTTGAACCCCAAGTTCAAAGCACTTGAGGTCGGCGTTTGAACTCTTGGGGTCGGTCAATACTTTTGCCTTATGGCTCCGAACCGTCTGAAATTTTGGATTCTTACTAAGAATCCTGGCCTGGACACGTATCAATAAAATTCTGCTAAAAATAGAATTTTTGCAAAAATTCATTGCTTTACGGGCGCTTTGTAACAATAATTGAGGTGGTTCATAACTTTGGCCCTATAGATCCGACCCGTCTAAGATTTTGTATTCTTTTTAATAATCATAACTTTAGCCTTATGGCTCCAAACCGTCTGAAATTTTGGATTCTTGCTAAGAATCATAGCCTGGACACGAATCAATAAAAAATGGCTAAAAGTAGAATTTTTGCATAAACTCGTCGTTTAACGGGCGCTTTGTAACTATAATTTTGGTCGTTCATAACTTTGGCCCTATGGTTTCGAACCGTGCGAAATTTTGGATTCTTTATAATAATCATGGTCTGCACACGAATCAATCAAAAATTCTACCAAGATTTTTTTTTAATAATCGGTTTAACACTTGTGCCCTTCGTTTAAGCACTTGGGGTCGGACGTTTGAACTCTTGGGGTCAGTCATAACTTTTGCCTTATGGCTCCGAACCGTCTGAAATTTTGGATTCTTACTAAGAATCCTGGGCTGGACACGTATCAATAAAATTCTGCTAAGAATAACAACAACAATAATTGAGGTCGATCATAACTCTGGCCCTATGGATCCAACCCGTCTAAAATTTTGAATTCTTTCTAATAATCATGGTCTGTACACGAATCAATCAAAAATTCTACCAAGATTTTTTTTTAAATCATCATTTTAACACTTGGGTTCGGTCGTTTAAGCACTTGAGGTCGGGCGTTTGAACTCTTGGGGTCGGTCAATACTTTTGCCTTATGGCTCCTGTACTAGACGTTTGTACATAAACTAAATATAATAGGGAGCTGGCCACAATGACACGCCAATGGAGTTTGGTACGCCAGTGGATTTTGGAATGCCACTGGTCTTTTAAATGAATTTACTACTTTGACAAAAAATGCTTCTAGGTATAATGGCAAAACTGATTTGAGTACTGGATTAAAATAAATATTTTTCACTTTGGAGACTGTGGGAGTCTGGGGTTTTTAGGATTTTAGGTTACTGGGATACTGGGAGAGGTAAACTGAATCTAAGACTGATTAAAACACTTGAAAAGAGGTTTGAACTTGGAGACTGTTGGTATCTTGAGTAGGTATTGTTTCTTCTTGGCTGATAGTTTTGAACTGACTTCCTACCGGTTTGACTTCTATTTTTATAGGACAAACTCAGGTCGGACTTTTGGGGGACAGAACCTCCTTAATTTTTCTAAGGTACTTGTTTTAGGTAATTTCCCTGGTCGCTACGATTGGAAGTCAGCTGTGTTAAAATTATGTGTGATAGTTTTTGCCAAGATTTTACCAACTCAGGATCCCAAAGCTTCACATCATTTTTATTGTGTTTACAAGAAAAGGTACAAGTATACATATGTGATATAAGGTACAATTTTAAACAGTAAATATTTTTCTTAAAGTGCAACAATCACTGATAGACGTCAGTTTTTGGGTTGTTTTTGTAGTACATACTCATTTTTAGGTGATGATGTTTATTTCTTGATCCAAATTATTCCCAATTTCTCGAAATTGAGCTCCAAATTTTTCGGAAGATGAATTCGCTGTCGTAAATATTTACGATTCAGATTTTTCCTTTGTTCAGAATTGACCAATAGTGGCTCGGCTGGTCGCATGGTGGGGGTGACGTAAATAGTCAGCCATTTCCTTGGCGTTGATCATTGCTGTCTGGAGTCCCTTGTGGAAGCATTAGGTGGTTATTCAGATGTGTTTTCCAGTCCAATGAGGCTGCTGCATGTATTCATTATCAATTTCATTTATGTTTTCAATTGATTAGTTAGTTAAAGGACATAATAGCGTTGTAGACAAGTCATTTGGAAGGGGCACCACATGCACATAATTCCGCTAGCCAATAGCAGCTCTCAGATTGTCGTGCTGGCGGCATGGTACTCTGTGGGAGCGTAAATTTCATTCTTGAATTTCCATGGTTGTCAAAAGCTTTCGCGCACTCGTTAGATGCACACGGATTCCTACGACACGTTCCATACACTCCCCTCAGTGCAGTCTCGACTGTGCTCAGCTACTTCGTCGGGCGTGTCCTTTTCCGATGTCTGAGTTTTGAGTCGGGTGTCTTCGCAGAGTGTACAGTTTCATCAGTTGCTGGCGTGGCAGGCAGAATGACGGCGATTTTGACTGCCGGCCTTACGTATATCCCAGTGCTGCTTTGGATCCGGGCAGTTCTGACTTGTCCATCAGCTGCAGGTATTGCTTCGATGATACGGCCACGTGGCCAACTGTTTCGAGGCAGTGCTGGGTCCATGATGATCACTAGGTCATCCTTCTTAATTGGTGTAGTTGGATGGTGCCATTTTTGCCGGACAGCCATGGTAGGTAGGTATTCCCGCAGCCATCGCCTCCAGAAGGTGTCTGCAAGTTGTTGTCCGATGCGCCACTGGCGGCGTAGGCATGTTTCCTCTTCTTTTTTGTCGTAGAAGGATAATTGAGGGCGCTTCCCGGCTGACCCTAGCAAAAAGTGGTTGGGTGTTAGAGGTTCTTCATCACGTGGGTCAACTGAAATGTGGGTGAGTGGACGATTATTTACCACAAACTCAGCTTCTGCAAGTGCGGTGCGTAGCGTTTCTTCTTTTGGTGCTCTTTCCTTTAGTGCAGCGCTTAGGGCTTTCTTTACTGATCGTACTAATCTTTCCCAAGCTCCCCCCATGTGCGGACTTAGTGGTGGTATGAAGTGCCACTCGATGCCCTGGGTAGCTATTGCGTCAATCATTCTGGCGTCTTGACTTATTGACAGCAGGGCGTCCCTCATCTCGGTGTCAGCTCCGTGAAAGTTTGTCCCGTTGTCCGAGTACATGGCTGCTGGTTGTCCTCTGCGGGCGGTCATTCTTTGTAGGGCCATGATGGCCGAGTCAGCAGTCAGTGAAGCGGCTAGTTCTAGGTGAATGGCGCGTGTCGAGAGGCAGGTGAAGATGGCTCCATATCGTTTTTCTCGATGCCTACCGACCGTGATAGCCATAGGGCCGAAATAGTCAAGCCCACAGTGTGTGAATGGGCGGACGTGATGCATCAGGCGGGGTGGTGGTAATGCGCCCATCAGAGGTGGAGTCGGTTTGCTGCGTCGTATGAAGCAAGTGGGGCAGGCGTGCGTTATCTTCCTGCTTGTTGTGCGTAGTCGTATTATGAAGAAATGATTGCGTATTTCTGCTACTGTTTTCTCAGTACTAGGATGATCCGCCTTTTTGTGGTAGTGACTGATAAGAAGTGGAGTGTAGGGTTCGTCGCCGTCCAGTATTATGGGAGTTCGGGCCACACTCTTTGTTCTTTCCAAGGCTTGTAGTCGGGTCCCCATTCGTAGTAGGTCATCTGGTCCAAAGAATGGGTTCAGGGAGTTGAGGCGGCTGCCAGCAGGCAGTTTTTGACCTTGTCGGATGATGTGTAGATCAGTTGTGAAAGCGTCTTCCTGGGACCTTTTGATCCATCTGTGTTCTGCTGCTTTTATCTCATCGGCTAGTAGTGGGCCTTCTACTGGTTTATTGGGCCCCATCTTGCATCGTCTGATAAATCGGAGGATCCAAGCTGTGGAGCGAATCAGCCGGTGCCATGAGGAGAACCGCTCTACTGATGGGAGTGCTTCGCCCCTGGTGGACACAAGGCCAACGTAGTGAGGTTTGACTTCTAGTGTCAGGTCGTCAGGCCTGTGGGCGGGTGCCCGTTCTTTTGGCCACGCACCCTCCGGGGAAGTGAGAAAGGCTGGGCCAGTAAACCATCTTCCTTCTGGTGTTAAGTCTGGTACCTCTAAGTCTCGTGTTCCTATGTCAGCGGGATTGAGTTTTGTGGGTACCCATTTCCAGTCGGGTATGTTGGTTAGTTCGTCTATTTCCCCCAATCGGTTTGCCACAAAGGTTGAGTAGGCGCGTGGGTCGGTGCGTAACCAGCATAGTACAGTTGTGGAGTCTGTCCAGAAGCAGGTGCGGGATATCAGGGCTTTGCTTTCTTTTTGGATCGTCTGGGCTAGTCTCGCTGCTATGAGGGCGGCTTGAAGCTCGAGGCGTGGAATGGAGAGAGGCTTCAGTGGCGCTACCTTGCATTTACTTGCAAGGAATGTTACTCGTAAGGATCCATCTATTTTTTCGGTGAAGTAGGCCACGGCACAGCAAGCTTGCTCGGATGCATCGCAGAAAAGGTGTAGTGTTACGTTGTTTAGTTTGTTGTAGAGGCAACGTCTCGGGATTGAGATGCTGTTCGTGTGCAACAGATTTAGCCAGTCTGTCCATCTCTGGGCGTGTTCAGGGGCAATGGGTTCATCCCAGCCGACGCTTGAGCGCCACACTGCTTGCAGTAGCATCTTAGATCTGATGGTAAGGCAGGCAACGAAGCCGACTGGGTCGAAGATCTTCATTACTATAGATAATAGTTGCCGCTTAGTAGGTTGTGTGGCCGTGTCGTGGGAGATTGCCTCACGAAATGAGTACAGGAAGCGGTCTGTGGTGGGGTCCCAGATTAAACCAAGCACTCGCTCTGTTTCCGGACCTCCGCTGCTGATTTGTATCGTGGAGCTGGCACGGTCTTCTATAGGTACGCTAGCTAGGGCCGCCGGGCTGTTGGACGCCCAATTTGTCAAGTGGAACCCTCCTTTCGCGAGCAGGGCACTTACACTTTGGGCGAGTGCAGCAGCTTCATTGGGTGTGTCTGCTGCATCTAGGTAATCGTCCATGTAGAACTTGGTGCGTACGGCTTTTGCGGCGGCCGGGTACTCGTGCTCGTATGTTTCAGCCACTTTATTTCGGACGAATTGGGCACTGCTTGGGGAACAGGTGGCTCCGAACATCATCGATGACATTTGATAGGTGTCTGGTTCGTGATGGGGTGATGTCCTCCACAGGAATAGCTGGGACGACTGATCTTCTCGCCTTATTTTTATTTGCAGGAACATTTCTTTGATGTCTGCAGCAATAGCGATGTTTCCTTCCCGGAAGCGTATTATATTCCCCAGGAGGGAGGACAGCAGGTCAGGACCAGTAAGCAGCTGGTCGTTGAGGGAGGTTCCTCGGCATCGGCTTGCGGCATCGAACACCACTCTGATTTTTCCTGGCTTATTTGGGTTGATTACTGCAAAGTGGGGCAGGTACCATTTGCGAGGTGTGGTGGTGGAAGCTTCATGGCTTGATAACTTCTTGGCATAGCCTTTGTTGATAAGTTGATTTATTTTGTCGTTGTAGGCCACTGCTAGATTTTTGTCTTTTTCTAGCTTTTTCTCCAGGGACAGAAGTCGTTTCAGCGCACACTGCCGATTGTCAGGTAACGTGGCTTCTGGTTTGCGCCATAGTAGACCGGTTTCCCACCTTCCTACAGGAAGAGGACGGGTAGTTGCATTCATAAGTGCAATTGCCTGTTGTTCGCTTGCATTGACTCTGGTGGCTGATGTTACTCTGAGGGAGTCGATGGCGAAGTTGGTTTTTACTAGCTCCCTCAACTGTATGTCTGCGGCCGTTTCTGGTTGTAGTGCCAAAGTGGTGGTCGTGTTATTATCTCTGGGGTTGACTCCCCCATGAGCGATCCATCCTAGTGCGGTGCGTGATGCTATTCGCGTAGTATCATTGCATTCACGAACTTCCCTTGACACGATCAGGTGAGCGTTATCTTGGCCTATTAGCAGCTTCGGGACGACCGACCTTCCTTGGGTCTGTTGCTCCGGCAGGTTGAGGTTGCTTATTGTGCTGGCAGATATGTGGAATGTATTACTGTTGCCTGCACCTCGTATTCTTAGTCTCACTCGTTGGGAGAGATTGTCGGAGGTGCACATTCCTTTCGCGCCGTGGATTCGCAGTCCGTGAACTGGGCCGTTTGCTCCGACTTGTATTGCGGTGTCAGCGTCGACAAGTGTTACTGTGGATCCTTCATCCAGGAGAGCGAACACTGACACTTCTTCTTTGTTTGGAGCGCTTAATATGACTGGCGCAATTTTTAATAGTACTCTCTGTCCGGAGTCCTGGCGTCACAAATTGACATTTTCCACGGCGCTTTTTCGTACGAACTCGGGATTATGTAGCAGGGGGTGGTGTGGGGATCTGCAATCTCCTACTTTGCACCATTGGTTTATTTTGCAGCTTCGTGAGTGGTGTTTTTCTAAGCACTTGCGGCATAATCTTCCCGTGCGTACAGTTTCCCATCGGAGTTCAACATCTTTGGCTGCGAATTCTTTGCATTCGCGGGTTTTATGATCGCCGCCACATTGGGCGCAGCTTTCATCAGCAGTTTTTCTTTTTCGGCTTGGTCCAGGGTAAGTATGTTCCTCGTTTACTTTGCGTTTTATGGGGGCAATCTTTTCTTTTGGGCCATCCCTGATTTCTTCTTGATGTCCGGCATGTATTTGCTCATGGCTCGGTAGAAGTCGCATGCGATCACTCTCTTCTTCCTCCTGGTACCCGGCATGTATTTGTTCACGGCGTGGTCGAGATCGTATGTGGTCCACCATCCCACTGTTTGGAATTGCGTTTGACACCTCTTTCAGAAAGGCAGCGAGCTGGGTTATGGTGGCCGGAGCGTGTTGTTTGCGGATCTCGATTAGCCATGCCAGACGCAGGGAACTTGGCATTTTGTCAGTGACGTCATTCATTAATGCAGGATTGGTGAGATAACCTTCGGTTTTCAGGATCCGGAGAGATGCCACCAGGTTTTGTACCGTTCCGGAGAAATCTGCCAGGTCCTCGAGTGATACCTCGGTCGTGAGGTAAGGTAGTTTTTTAACCTTGTCTAGCATAAATTTTGCTATGGAGTTAGCGCTGCCGTATCGCTGCTCGAGGACGCTGATGATCTCTGGGACTTGCGCAGGATCCATTAGTAGGGGACCCACGGTATCTCGTGCCTTGCCTTTGAGGGCGCGCTGCAGCCGAATGAGATTTTCGCTTGGAGTCATTTGGCAGGTGGCGGTGGATTGAGCGTACTGCGCCTTCCAGGTGGGCCACTCCAGGGGGTCTCCGGAGAAGGTAGGCAAATCTTTTGCTGTGGATTGCCTGGCAATGAGGGCAGCCATTCTTGAATCATCTTCTAATGTGCGGGGGCTATCTTGCGTTCTGGAAGAGCGAAGGGCCTCTGCCATCACAGAGGCGATCTGGGCCAGTGGGTCGTTGCCATGCCGCAACCATTCTCGGGTGTGCCGTGCTGTCTGATTGGCTGTGTGCGGTGGTGTAAACAATGGGGAATCCTGGCCGGAGGAGGCTGGCTGATGCTGGTACCCTGCTGTGTTGTAAAGTGGGCGCTCGGGTCCGATATGGCTGTATTCGGCCGTAGGGATGTTCTTCGCAGGGCCCGTCAGTAGTGTGTACTCTTGGGTGGCGGCGGCGGCGTATCCGGTTGGATCGGTTACAGCAAATTCATTGGTAGGCTGACCGGCCGGTGTGTCCATTTGAGTAGTTGCATATCTCGTTGCAAACTCTTCGGCCGGCTTGTGAACTTGAGTGGCATATCTCGTTGCAAACTCATTAGTAGAAGGGCCGGTTGGTGCATGCACTTGAGTAGTTGCATATCTCGTTGCAAACTCTTCGGCTGGCTTGTGTACTTGAGTGGCATATCTCGTTGCGAACTCATTAGTAGAAGAGCCGGTTGGTGCGTGCACTTGAGTTGTTGCATATCTCGTTGCAAACTCTCCGGTAGACGGGCCGTCTGACGTGTGTACTCGAGTGGCATATCTCGTTGCGAACTCGTTCGTAGACGGGCCGGTTGGTGCCTGGGTTTGAATTACTGCCTGACCGAGGTTGGCTCGCAGGGTCGGGCTGGTTGGTGCGGGCTCCTGGGTAGGTTGGCTGACTGCTTGGCGTGTTGCAGCGTTCAGGGCTGCGAGCAGATTGGTTGTCTGCTTGGCGTGACGTCTGTCCCGGATGCGCATCTCTCGGCGCAGCAATCGCAGGGAGTCTTCAGTTGATTCAGAAGTTGTTTCGCTGCTTTTACTGTTGGATCCGTGGAGGCTCTTGGCGACACATTCTGGAGCAGGTTGGTCAAGAGTGATGAGGTCAGGGTTCCTGGCAGGGTTCGCACCAGATAGATCGTGGCGGGTTCCGCTGGATGGCGTCTCATCGATGTCTACGGTGCGTGGGCCCGGGGTCCGACGGGGTGCCACTGGCATGTTTCGGCTTGTTCCCGGGGCGTTAGGTTTAGACAGCGATGTTTCGGAAGATGTCGGGGTCTTACGGCCACTGCGAAGAGACGGCATTTCCACTGGGTAAGACTGAAGGCGTGTTATGTGTGGATCCGGCTCGAAGGACCAAATGTACTAGACGTTTGTACATAAACTAAATATAATAGGGAGCTGGCCACAATGACACGCCAATGGAGTTTGGTACGCCAGTGGATTTTGGAATGCCACTGGTCTTTTAAATGAATTTACTACTTTGACAAAAAATGCTTCTAGGTATAATGGCAAAACTGATTTGAGTACTGGATTAAAATAAATATTTTTCACTTTGGAGACTGTGGGAGTCTGGGGTTTTTAGGATTTTAGGTTACTGGGATACTGGGAGAGGTAAACTGAATCTAAGACTGATTAAAACACTTGAAAAGAGGTTTGAACTTGGAGACTGTTGGTATCTTGAGTAGGTATTGTTTCTTCTTGGCTGATAGTTTTGAACTGACTTCCTACCGGTTTGACTTCTATTTTTATAGGACAAACTCAGGTCGGACTTTTGGGGGACAGAACCTCCTTAATTTTTCTAAGGTACTTGTTTTAGGTAATTTCCCTGGTCGCTACGATTGGAAGTCAGCTGTGTTAAAATTATGTGTGATAGTTTTTGCCAAGATTTTACCAACTCAGGATCCCAAAGCTTCACATCATTTTTATTGTGTTTACAAGAAAAGGTACAAGTATACATATGTGATATAAGGTACAATTTTAAACAGTAAATATTTTTCTTAAAGTGCAACAATCACTGATAGACGTCAGTTTTTGGGTTGTTTTTGTAGTACATACTCATTTTTAGGTGATGATGTTTATTTCTTGATCCAAATTATTCCCAATTTCTCGAAATTGAGCTCCAAATTTTTCGGAAGATGAATTCGCTGTCGTAAATATTTACGATTCAGATTTTTCCTTTGTTCAGAATTGACCAATAGTGGCTCGGCTGGTCGCATGGTGGGGGTGACGTAAATAGTCAGCCATTTCCTTGGCGTTGATCATTGCTGTCTGGAGTCCCTTGTGGAAGCATTAGGTGGTTATTCAGATGTGTTTTCCAGTCCAATGAGGCTGCTGCATGTATTCATTATCAATTTCATTTATGTTTTCAATTGATTAGTTAGTTAAAGGACATAATAGCGTTGTAGACAAGTCATTTGGAAGGGGCACCACATGCACATAATTCCGCTAGCCAATAGCAGCTCTCAGATTGTCGTGCTGGCGGCATGGTACTCTGTGGGAGCGTAAATTTCATTCTTGAATTTCCATGGTTGTCAAAAGCTTTCGCGCACTCGTTAGATGCACACGGATTCCTACGACACGTTCCATACAGCTCCGAACCTTCTGAAATTTTGGATTCTTACTATGATTCTAAAGAATACTGGCCTGGACACGTATCAATAAAATTCTGCTAAGAATAACAACAACAATAATTGAGGTCGATCATAACTTTGGCCCTGTGGATCCAACCCGTCTAAAATTTTGAATTCTTTCTAATAATCATGGTCTGTACACGAATCAATCAAAAATTCTACAAAGATTTTTTTTTTAAATCATCATTTTAACACTTGGGTTCGGTCGTTTAAGCACTTGAGGTCGGGCGTTTGAACTCTTGGGGTCGGTCAATACTTTTGCCTTATGGCTCCGAACCTTCTGAAATTTTGGATTCTTACTAAGAATCCTGGCCTGGACACGTATCAATAAAATTCTGCTAAAAATAGAATTTTTGCAAAAATTCATTGCTTTACGGGCGCTTTGTAACAATAATTGAGGTCGTTCATAACTTTGGCCCTATAGATCCGACCCGTCTAAAATTTTGAATTCTTTTTAATAATCATAACTTTAGCCTTATGGCTCCAAACCGTCTGAAATTTTGGATTCTTACTAAGAATCATTGCCTGGACACAAATCAATAAAAAATGGCTAAAAGTAGAATTTTTGCAAAAATTCTTCGTTTAACGGGCGCTTTGTAACAATAATTTTGGTCGTTCATAACTTGGCCCTATGATTCCGAACCGTGTGAAATTTTGGATTCTTTATAATAATCATGGTCTGCACACGAATCAATCAAAAATTCTACAAAGATTTTTTTTTTTAATCATCGGTTTAACACTTGTGCCCGTCGTTTAAGCACTTGGGGTCGGACGTTTGAACTCTTGGGGTCAGTCATAACTTTTGCTTTATGGCTCCAAACCGTCTGAAATTTTGGATTCTTACTAAGAATCATGGCCTGGACACGTATCAATAAAATTCTGCTAAGAATAACAACAACAATAATTGAGGTCGATCATAACTCTGGCCCTATGGATCCAACCCGTCTAAAATTTTGAATTCTTTCTAATAATCATGGTCTGTACACGAATCAATCAAAAATTCTACCAAGATTTTTTTTTAAATCATCATTTTAACACTTGGGTTCGGTCGTTTAAGCACTTGAGGTCGGGCGTTTGAACTCTTGGGGTCGGTCAATACTTTTGCCTTATGGCTCCGAACCGTCTGAAATTTTGGATTCTTACTAAGAATCCTGGCCTGGACACGTATCAATAAAATTCTTCTAAAAATAGAATTTTTGCAAAAATTCATTGTTTTACGGGCGCTTTGTAACAATAATTGAGGTCGTTCATAGCTTTGGCCCTATGGTTCCGAACCGTGTGAAATTTTGGATTCTTTATAATAATCATGGTCTGCACACGAATCAATCAAAAATTCTACCAAGTTTTTTTTTTAATAATCGGTTTAACACTTGTGCCCTTCGTTTAAGCACTTGGGGTGGACGTTTGAACTCTTGGGGTCAGTCATAACTTTTGCCTTATGGCTTCGAACCGTCTGAAATTTTGGATTCTTACTAAGAATAATGGCCTGGACACGTATCAATAAAATTCTGCTAAAAATAGAATTTTTGCAAAAATTCGTCGTTTTACGGGCGATTTGTAACAATAATTGAGGTCGATCATAACTTTGGCCCTATGGATCCAACCCGTCCAAAATTTTGAATTCTTTCTAATAATCATGGTCTGTACACGAATCAATCAAAAATTCTACAAAGATTTTTTTTTAAATCATCATTTTAACACTTGGGTTCAGGTCGGGCGTTTGAACTCTTGGGGTCGGTCAATACTTTTGCCTTATGGCTCCGAACCGTCTGAAATTTTGGATTCTTACTAAGAATCCTGGCCTGGACACGTATCAATAAAATTCTGCTAAAAATAGAATTTTTGCAAAAATTCATTGCTTTACGGGCGCTTTGTAACAATAATTGAGGTCGTTCATAACTTTGGCCCTATAGATCCGACCCGTCTAAGATTTTGAATTCTTTTTAATAATCATAACTTTAGCCTTATGGCTCCAAACCGTCTGAAATTTTGGATTCTTACTAAGAATCATGGCCTGGACACGAATCAATAAACAATAGCTAAAAGTAGAATTTTTTCAAAAATTCGTCGTTTAACGGGCGCTTTGTAACAATAATTTTGGTCGTTCATAACTTTGGCCCTATGGTTCCGAACCATGGGAAATTTTGGATTTTTTATAATAATCATGGTCTGCACACGAATCAATCAAAAATTCTACAAAGATTTTTTTTTTTTAATCATCGGATTAACACTTATGCCCGTCGTTTAAGCACTTGGGGTCGGACGTTTGAACTCTTGGGGTCAGTCATAACTTTTGCCTTATGGCTCCGAACCGTCTGAAATTTTGGATTCTTACTAAGAATCCTGGGCTGGACACGTATCAATAAAATTCTGCTAAGAATAACAACAACAATAATTGAGGTCGATCATAACTTTGGCCCTATGGATCCAACCCGTCTAAAATTTTGAATTCTTTCTAATAATCATGGTCTGTACACGAATCAATCAAAAATTCTACAAAGATTTTTTTTTAAATCATCATTTTAACACTTGGGTTCGGTCGTTAAAGCACTTGAGGTCGGGCGTTTGAACTCTTGGGGTCGGTCAATACTTTTGCCTTATGGCTCCGAACCTTCTGAAATTTTGGATTCTTACTAAGAATCCTGGCCTGGAAACGTATCAATAAAATTCTGCTAAAAATAGAATTTTTGCCAAAATTCATTGTTTTACGGGCGCTTTGTAACAATAATTGGGGTCGTTCATAACTTTGGCCCTATGGTTCCGAACCGTGTGAAATTTTGGATTCTTTATAATAATCACGGTCTGCACACGAATCAATCAAAAATTCTACAAAGATTTTTTTTTTAATCATCGGTTTAACACTTGTGCCCGTCGTTTAAGCACTTGGGGTCGGACGTTTGAACTCTTGGGGTCAGTCATAACTTTTGCTTTATGGCTCCGAACCGTCTGAAATTTTGGATTCTTACTAAGAATCCTGGCCTGGACACGTATCAATAAAATTCTGCTAAAAATAGAATTTTTGCAAAAATTCATTGTTTTCCGGGCGCTTCGTAACAATAATTGAGGTCGTTCATAACTTTGGCCCTATGGTTCCGAACCGTATGAAATTTTGGATTCTTTATAATAATCATGGTCTGCACACGAATCAATCAAAAATTCTATAAAGTTTTTTTTTTTTAATCATCGGTTTAACACTTGTGCCCGTCGTTTAAGCACTTGGGGTCGGACGTTTGAACTCTTGGGGTCAGTCATATTTTTTGCCTTATGGCTTTGAACCGTCTGAAATTTTGGAAAAATCATGGCCTGGACACGTATTAATAAAAAAATGGCTAAAAGTAGAATTTTTGCAAAAAATCACCGTTTTACGGGCGCTTTCTGACAATAATTGTGGTAATTCATAACTTTGGTCCTATGGTTCCAAACCGTGTGAAATTTTGGATTCTTACTAATAATCATGGTCTGTACACGAATCAATCTAAAAATCTACAAAGAATTTTTTTTTAAATTTTTTAATCATCGTTTAATCAAACGTCCGAACCCAAGTGATTACTTGGGGTCCGACGTTTGAACTCTTGGGGTCGGTCAACACTTTTGCTTTATGTCTCCAAACCGTTTGAAATTTTCGATTCTTACTTAGAATCCTGGCCTGGACACGTATCAATAAAAATCTGACAAAAATAGAATTTTTGCAAAAATCCATCGTTTTACGGGTGCTTTTGACAATAATTGAGGTCGTTCATAACTTTGGCCCTATGGTTCCGACCCGTCTAAAATTTTGAATTCTTTCTTATAATCATGGTCTGTACACGAACCAACCAAAAAATCTACCAAGATTTTTTTTTTAAATCATCATTTTAACACTTGGGTTCGGTCGTTTAAGCACTTGGGGTCGGACGTTTGAACTCTTGGGGTCGGTCATAGCTTTAGCCTTATGGCTCCGAACCGTCTGAAATTTTGGATTCTTACTAAAAATCATGGCCTGGACACGAATCAATCAAAAAATGGCTAAAAGTAGAATTTTTGCAAAAATTCGTCGTTTAACGGGCGCTTTGTAACAATAATTGTGGTCGTTCGTAACTTTGGCCCTATGGTTCCGAACCGTGTGAAATTTTGGATTCTTACTAATAATCATGGTCTGTTTTGATTAAATTTTTTTTGCTTACTAATATCGGAAGAGTAATGCTATCAGTCTTGTAAGGGGTCGTCCATTAATCACGTGATGTTTTTAGCATCTTTTTAACCCCCCCCCCCCTCCTGGTGATATGTGGTGAGGTTTTAGACTACCCCCCCCCCCCTACCCAAAATCACGTGTGTTTTTTTAGTACAAAGTACTCGTATATTGAAATTTTCAGAATATTATCTTTAAATACAGGTGTAATCTGATAAAATTTCGGCAAATTAAGCATCGCGATAAAAATTTCCAGAGAGATATTAAGGTTGCAGGTTATTTTTGACTGGTATTTGGTTTAGAAATCGTGCGTTCAACGAAAAATAAATACACGTGATCTCATTATATCCCACCCCCCTCTTTGTGATATTTCGTGATTTTTTCAGAACCCCCCCTTCCCCCTTCGAGCCTCACGTGATTAATGGACGACCCCTAATTAAAGATCACTGGATTTTTTATTAGAGAAAACCTGACTATTTCACATTTTGAGGTTGATATGACGCTTTATATCGCACGAAACTAAAAATTTGTTGATATTATCTTGAAGAATATTATTATAATAATAAATATTTTCAATAATTCTTAAAGTTTTAGGTCATCTTCCAAAAAAGATAGATTACATGATAATGAATTTTTGTGAAAAGCTGGAATAATAAAACATTACTTAAATTATAATCTTTTATTGTTAATTAAATTTTACAGTAATTATTTTTGACGATAATACATAAATATTAAAATATATTTTTTTATACTTACCTATAAGAGGGTCTACCAAAGATATTCAAATACAGAAGTCTACCAATTTAATGAAATATGGGTATAAATAATTATACATAAATAAACACAATTCGATGCGGCGTAATTTCAAATGGAGGACTTTTTTTATTATTGTCACATTTTAGAAATAAAAAATTATACAATTTTTGTAAGTAGGTGTGTATAATGGTAAAAGTGGTTTTATTTTATAATAAAATATACATTTAGAATTTTTCTATGTGATTTCAACAGGCTATTTCTTACTGATAAACTAAAATGTCATGGCGTCTCCTAAACCAAAAACAGTAAAAAATACTATTTATTGTATTTTTATTATAAAGATCTAAAAAGGGAAACTAAAAATAATTGATTAATATGACGTTTTTACATGATTCCCTTAATATAAGACTATTTCTAATTATTTCTAAGGCACATTTTTCTTACAAAGAATTGAGCAATATTATTAATCATAAGTAGAGTAAACAAATAGAGAAAACCATCATAATTTATTTTCAATGTTGAATAAAAACACTCAACCAAAAAAGACGATTCCATATTTGCAGAACGGCATCACTACTTTGTCATTTACAATAAAAAGTTTTTTTAACATTCTTGATATTATTAGTTACTTTTCATTATTTATGATTGTGTCAAAAATAGCAATAAAGTTGTTTTTGATTAAAAAGGTGACATTTTAATGTTGTCATTAAATCAGCTGATGTAAATTTTTTTAAATTTACTGAAGATTGATCATAAAAGTTAGTTTTCGAAGACAAAAATCTTTTTGGAAAAGTGGTTCTGTGTAGAAATAAGTAGGTAGGTACTTTTATTTTATTGCCCCTCCATTACATTTCATTAACTAAATTTAAAATATAAATTATATTATAATACGAAACCACGCGATATTGGTAAGATACTCTACACAGATACACAAAGAAATTACAAGAATAAATTAATTTATGCAATTAGGCACTTAAAACTAACACTAATGAGGAAAGTGGCCTCCTTTAATGGTGACTTAGTTGTTCTTCATTATGATAATTATAATTAAGTACGGATTTATCTAATCTAATACTAGCGTCGCTCGCATTTACATTTTACAAAGTATAACTTACATTGACACAATTACTGGAAGAAGATATCACGAATTTTAAATATTTGAAAATATCTTTTCTGAATAACTATGGTGACAATTTTAATGAAGTATGTATATTTATTTACAATTTTCACTAAATAATCATTATTTATTTATTCCGGAGTGTGGGGAGGTTAGTGCCATCCCACACATCCCATAAAGTATATACATTCACGTAATAGAAAAAGAAATAGTAATGGGAATACTTTTTAAATTTTTTTGAAATTATGCACATTAACAAACTCGGTGAATACAGAAATAGAGAAATGAATTCAGAGAAAATTTTAACAAGATTCATTTCACGAATATTATGCTTTGGTAAGAATTATTTTCCTACGTCAGAGTCGCCAACTTAAACTCTAAGGCATTCAATAATACATTTACATACTTAGCACAATACGCTAGTATTGTGAAGGGACGGAATAGTATAGTCTTGGTTCTCTAATCCTGCTTGATGACTCTCTCAACTCGGTGTTCCTCCTCCAGCCTCTTCTTGTAGCTCTGGATGTAGAAGTTGGAGAAGAGGACAATGAAGATCACAGAATGGAGCATCAGCCCGCCAGATATCAGCCTGGAAAATTAAACCACAAGGAAAATTAAACTACAATTAAACCACATTAATTCGTACAAATGAATGTACTTTATTTAGTCTCTATAAGGAAAAAATGTGATGTAAGTGGCCTATTAAAAACCGAAACGTTTTGTCCATGACTTTAAAATCATTTTTTCTTCGATAAAGCAAACTACTGTCATCGCGATATTTCAAAACGTCAACGACCATAATTCCAGAGTTGATTTTTGATAAAGTTCCCCAATTCAATCAGCATATTGCTACATGCGAGGTTCCAATTCCAATAGTATTTGTTTTGCCGGAGTCAGTGAATTCATGTCCGTCATAATTTTATGAAATTTTGACGAACTAACCGCTGAAAACAATTTTTTTTCAATAGATTACAGGAAGTTCGGATTATAGTGGGTTCGGATTACAGGGACTATAGTATTATTTAATTTTGTTATTTAATTGATTGATTTAAAAAATCTGTTTTGAAAATATGTATAATTATACGGGACGTGTGGGATTGCACTATCCTCCCACATTAGTAGGAACTATAATTTAGAAGTTGTTCCTGTGATAAAAAATCCCAAATAGGCATTTTAGCGGGTGTAAGCTGTATCCAAAAATATAATATTATATTGACGGGTGAACATTGATAAGTTTAAATGTGTGTTTACCAGATGTAAAGAAATACCCCAAAAGATAAACAACAATTTAATGGGTTTGTTTTTCCCTAGCCTTTTAATTTTAGGTGATTTTATTGGGTATTTAAACCCTGGAGAATTAAGTTATTTCTAACGTGGTCAACATATTACTTTGTTGTATAATTAACAAGAAAATCTTTATAATTAACATATTATTATTCGATTACTGACACTTTCAAGATATCTCTGTTTAAATTTTTGTGTCAAATCTCAACTGTTCATAAAAACGCTCTATTAAAAGCATTGTTTATCCGTTAATAGTATAAAGGCGAAAGTTTGTATGGATGTATGGATGTATGGATGCATGTATGTTTGTTACTCTTTCACGCAAAAAATACTGAATGGACTTTAAAAATTCATTCACTAATAGAAAGCTACATCATTTGCGAGTAATATAGGCTGCATGTAATGGTAAGCTCTGGCGTTATGAATAAGCTCTGGCGTTATGAAATTATTTATCATACGTTTTCTGTTTCTAACGAAATCGAGTTATTGCAAATGTCAGAAGAAAAGCAAAAAAAAATGTTGCCTTGGAAAGGATGTTTTTTTTTAAAATTAGGCAATTCACCCTGAAAAGTGTGCTTTGTTGGCGTCGTAGTTAAGAGGGTATAACCAGCCAGCGGCCGAAAATCCACATTTCGCCGAAAGTTGTTCTTGTTGTGAAAGTTGTGCAGGATGGTTACAATAAGAAGAATTAATTATTATCCGTACCAGCTTTTTAAAATTATAACTCAGTATCGATTTTATTTCATTCCAAATATGCTTTAATTTATACCTACATCCAAAAAATACTGAAAGGCGTGATGATAAAACTATTAAAATAATGTACTTTTTGTAATTATTTTTTGATTATAAGTATTTATCATTTTTCAAGTTAATTAAGAATGTTAAAAAAATCTGAAATATATTAGTGTGTAAGTGCGCAAATAAATACACACACGAACCAATTTTCGTCAAGAAATACATGTACGTATATATTTTTTAACAATTTTATTTAAACTAAAATTAAAATTCCAATACATGGGATACCCAGATAATGTATTGATTTATTTTACTGCATAATTATACGATTTGAAATGGGTGTGTTATAAAACAAAATCTTTTTTGAAAATTTAACAAATCTGCCAACGACCTATGGTATAACCTTATTATACTAAAAATAAACATTTTTTCTCAAAATTTAAAACATGCGAATACTATATAAAAGAACAATCTTTCGAAATCCATTTATAATTTTTTGTGGAAAAGAGTCAATACGTCTAAAATCTGATTTAAAAATGACGTATTTCTTGTTTTCTCTGGTAATGCCCTCTTAATATCAATCTAATGACAATTCTTTTTTTGTTCGTTATTTTGTAAAAACTACTGACTCTGGCGTTATGAAATTTGTAAAAAAATTGTAATAGGTGGCACGCGATCAGTTTTTAAACTGAATGTACCGGGAATGAATGTGTGGAATGCGAGAGGTGGGTGGAGAGAAGGGGGAAGGGGGTGTGGGGGAGGGGGGAGGGGGAGGAAGGTGTGGTGGAGGGGGTTGGTGGAGGGAGAGGGGGGAGGGAAGGAAGGGGGATAGGTGGAGGAGGGTGGAGGGAGGGTGAGTGGAGGGAGAGGGTCAGGGGGAGGGGGCTGGGGGGGAAGGAGGGGGTGGGGAGAGTGGAGTGACGAGTGGGAATCCCCCAATACCATGCGAGGGAAGCCACGGGAAAAAGCTAGTTTGAAATAAAACGTTTTCAGAAATCTTACTTAGGATATCCGCAATCGTAGACCAGGGCGCTGGCTGAATGGAAGAACACGAGGAAGAATTGAATCTGAAATAAAACAAAAACATAATTGTAATTAAATTAATTTCAAAAAATGTTCTTTACTATTGCTGTGCGGAACAGGAAGTTGGTTAACCCAATCACAAATAACAAGGAAAGGCAAAGGGGATAAAACATATCAAAGGAAACAGTCGCTATACCAACTATACTGCATCAACAGACAAATTACAATAACCAGTGACCAAATTACAGTGACCTTTATTCGTTGGGAAATACGTGTAAAGTTTTTGCAAAAACCCACTTCGAAAAGCTTTTTTGAAGTTCTTTATAATTATATTATCTATATATCTATATCTATGTGGATTGGCGACTTTTTGAGGGAGAGGTCGATTCAGACGGTAGTCGATGGTTTCATCTCTTCCTCACACTCGATAAATGCTGGCGTCCCACAGGGATCTGTTCTGTCTCCGACTTTGTTTTTGTTGCACATCAACGACCTTTTGTCATGTGCACCAATTCACTGTTACGCGGATGACAGTACAGCCCATGATAGCTTTTTGTTTGACAAGCCCCCAAAGGGCTCACAAACCCCAATGGCTCGGAGGGCATTGAAGCAAAGAATGGACGGTTCCCTCGAGAGTGTTTTCTCCTGGGGTAAATATAATCTCGTTGAATTTAATGTTTCAAAGACCCAATCTTGTCTGTTTGGGATCGAAATGAATATCTAGTATCCTTCAACGGAAGCAATCATCCGAACAGGCCCTCCATTGATATGCTTGGTGTAACCCTAAGTGACCAGCTCAGGTATGGGGGCTCCATCGAAGCCAGAGTAAAGTTAGCCTCCCAAAAACTGGGCGTACTGTACAGGGCCCGCAGATACTTTAATAGTACACAACTGCTAACCCTGTACAAATCACAAGTGCGCCCCACGGTTGAATTTGGCAGCCACCTCTGGTCTGGAGCTCCAAAATACCTGAAAAATACTCTCGACTCTGTGCAGAAACGGGCGGTCCGTTTAATAGATTCTCCCATCTTAACAGACGGATTGCAATCTTTAGAGCACAGGCGTCGGGTGGGAATGCTATCCTTGTTCTACCGGTATTACAATGGAAGATGCTCCGAGGAACTAGCATTATTGATCCCTTCGGCACCGGTGCATAGTCGGGAAACACGCCAAACGCGTGCCCAACATTTGTACACGGTTGACATTTGTCACATGAGAACGGGTCGTTTTTTCTACTCGTTCTTGTGTTCAACAGCTCGGCTGTGGAATGATTTGCCGGCCTCTGTGTTTCGTCCTTCCTACAACATGGGTCTCTTCAAGACCAATGTTCATTCCTTCCTCTCCTCAAAAAGACCCTCCACACAGCATCCCAGATGACATAGGCCCTGAGGGAAATTGTTTTCCTCAGGGCCTCCTGCGTCGAGTTAAAGTAAAAAAAATATCCAATGTCATTTTTGTACCTAACGATGAGTATAAAGATAAAAGACCTTTGCGATATTTTAAAATAATTTCTAAAAATCCGTATTACCTACCGTCTAAAATAAACGTAGGACTAAAAGGTTGCATGTTATTTATGCACATTTTTTTTAATGTGACATCTAAGAATATTACCATCGTCGGGAGGCTGTGGGCTTGTGGAATTCCTAATAAGAAAATTTCGTAAGATGGACACGAGCTCATTTCGTATGGTCCGCGAGCCTTTTCGCACCGCCCACTTGGCTAAATAAAATATCAAAAAATTGCAGTGAATAATAATCAAAATTTTCACTTCTGCTTTGCAAAAGGGTTTAGCGGAAAAGTTTTTCTTCAAAGTTATGAATCAGCGCTCTAAATAATAATTAGATATTTCTTACATATTCTTGAAAAGACAACATTTCATGGTTCGACCTTAAAATTAACCTAACCTCCGACTTAAATTTAATCTTCGCAGCCCAGCCTTTTTTGTTGATATTTATGTTTGGTGCATTTTAAAGATTTCCGTTTTATTTTTACTTTAGCTTTCCGAACAAAAAAATTCCGTTAAAAATCAACAGTTTCCCATTTTTATACGTTCCTTAATATTTCAGAATGATAAAAATCGACAGCATTTATTGTTTTGACCTTCAAGGTTTACAATTTTCAACCGCACTTTCTTTTAGCGTTCTATAAAAGCGACGGCATAAATTACGTTTTTACAAAATATAAATAGGTTTGCGACATCATCGAATGCAAACTTAACCATGTCAAAGCTGTATGTACCTACTCTATACTCCCTACAACCCGCGAAGAAATGGATCTACCACGATACGGAAAGTATCTGAAACTGAAATACAATGCAAACATAAATTTGATTCTTCATATAATTTTTTTACGACGCCCGAACTCGAGCTAAATTTCTTTGAAATACGAAGCTACTGAACATTTTAAATTATAACATTAACTTGATTATCGGTAATCACAAAGGTACCTAAAAATTAATATCTAAAATTGAGATCGGTATTTAAGATATACATAGCTACATGCAGACACTGCGCGTCTTATTTTAAACACATGATAATAAACTGTTGAACGAAGGTTAACCTCTCTGCAACAAGTTCGTTGAACTGAATCAGGTAATGGAAAAATAATAAAAAATAATGCAGGAATTAAGGTAGGTATCTGACCCTCGCCGTGAAGGTTATATTTGCCCAGAGGGAAATAAAAACCTTCGCGTAGATGGGAAAGTCGTTTCAGACATTTCGAGTGCAAAATACACAAACATTTTATTTAGTCATTGAAAATACACTAAAAGATATTTTTTTCTTTAGACCAAGGATGACTTAGTTAATCATAAACAAATTAATTGTGAATTAAGTATGTAATTGTAATTAAAAACCAAGCGTATTTAATGAATGTATAAACATAAAATACGAAGCGAAAAATAATTGCAAGTAAGTCTATATTCTTGGGCAGTTAAAAATGAGACTACTACTTGTACTTATAGAAATGATCAGATGATTGGAGAATTTCGTCAACATCTCGTCGATTGTCAGTTCTTCTGCATTTATTTAATTGTTTTGAAATTAACACACTTCGCATCAAAAAGAGTAACAAGGTTAAATCATGTTTTCGGTAAAACGCAATGTACAATATTTTAAAGGCGGTTTTTTGCAGTAATCTAGAACTTTCAAATTTGACGGAGCGAAACTGAACTCACGCAGTGCATGGCTGCGCTTAAAATAATTATAACTTAGGTGCCAAAAACCATGAAAATCCAGTACGAAATAACATAATTTAGGAGTTTTGTAATTCGTGTAGCAATGACCGGAACACCGAACGCTTGATTTTGCATTTTTCATAATAATTAAAACATTTGATTGTGATAGTTCACCTTGAAATAGGTTCATCATTGTGATGGTCATTTTCAACTATACCCTTTGTATGATTCATGTAGATGCGGATGTCGAAGGACCTTGAATGTTTTTTTATGTGTTTTGACCACTGCACTTGTTGAAAGAATGCACTAAGGAAAGGAAAAAAAGGACTTACTGCGGACCCTTGTGGTGATCTCTTCTATCTTGGCTGGGTTTATTCATGCACTTGTAGGACCGTATTAGTCACGATACTTTTACTTGCGGTATGTGGGATTATTTGCGGATGTGGTAAGTTATTAGAGGTTTATGCGGCGAGGGTCGATTAAAGACTGAATGTGGGTAAAGTAAAATGACAGGTAGGTTACATGGATGGGTAGGAAGGAACATGTGAATACTAGCTACAATTATAGGGTCGATATATAGAGATATATGTAGGTAAGTGTAGCTATGTTTGTATATATAATGTATGTAGGTAAGTATAGCTATATGTAGCTGTATGTAGGTAAGTGTAGTATGTATTGTGTAAATGCCCAACCACCCTGCTTATGCAAATCGCAAGATTAGGTACTGTACCAGCGAGAATAGTTCAGAAATCTTTGCATTTAGAGCACTCTAACTGCATAAAACTAGTTATACGATACAGACGATTAAACTTTTGAATCATTGATACACTTCTGGTAAAATCAAGGTTAAAATAATATTAAAAAAATGATAAATTAAAGATCAAAATGGAATTATATCATGCAACCGTTAGCAGTAAATGTGATACTAATATTTGACGATTAAAATATGATCTAAAATATTAAAAAAAAAAATTCCAGTAAAATATTTACCTACTTGATTTTTTTACAGTGTTTTGAAACCTTTCGAAGTATTAGTTAATTAGCGTGTGTTGAGAGTTTGCTCGTAGATACCCACACATAAATAAATGAATATGTTTTATTTCCGGATACTTAAACTTTTATAAACATAATATGTGTGAAATAAAATGAATGCTCAATGCGAATCTAATCGACCAATCACTCAAGTTCCCAGCATCAAACAACTCTTCAGAGAGAGTGTTAATAATGCATTGTAATAACTGTGCCGGTATATGCAATTAGAAATGTGCAATTACACTATTTTTGTTATTGGTATTCAAAAATAGTACAGTTCAAATTACTTCATTTTAACTACGTATTGTTTTAAACCATAAAAGTAAAATAAATGTAATTACGTGTAATTAGTACGTTTATAAATATAATTCGTATCGGTGTTTAAAATAATGGAACTAAAAAAAGCATATCCAATTCGTATCATAAAAGTGTGAAATAATAAAAAAATAGAACACCTAAATCTAGTAGCTAGTAGGCACGTGGTCAAGTTTTTATCTGAAGCAAATAGGCGAATTTTTGAGTGAGTTGACCTTCCTCTTGTCCAGTGCGTTGACTCATGTCGATTAATATACTGCAAGGCTATTCAACAAACTTGACACAAATCGGCAATTCCACAACTTTCTCTTATAAAAAATAATAAATTTTCACGTTGAAAAGTGCATGTACCTGCCAAGAAACTAATATGCCAAAACACTGAGTATTTCTGAATTATTGACCGTTGAATGAATCAGGGAATCAGGAATCAGGAATCAGAAGTTCAATTACGGAATTGTGGAGTATGGGCGACAAAATCATCAGAAGTTGAAAATAGATATGCCAAGACCAAGGGAGATGCTTTAGCATTCACAATGGGGAGGGGTTCAATCCCTGTGGGGGGAGGGAGGCGCGGGGGGAAGTTGAACCCCATAAACCCCCCTTGTATACGCCATTGACCAATACCACCTCAAAAAGAAGAAAGATGGTATAGGACGTAAGACTAATGGAGGAATGGAGGACGTAAAACTAACAATGGAGGAAAGATGATGAAATCTTATGGTTAAATATTTTTTTAATTTATGCCAATGAGATACATAGGGTAAGGTTGGAAAAGTGTTGATATTAATAAATTGTCTGCGAGGAATTTGAGATATAAGAAACGGAATGCACATATTTTCAGAAACCGGACAAAGATTTCAGACTTCAAAAAAAGGACCCACAAAATATTTTTTTGAGCCCATGGTGTACACTGAATGATTACAGACAAACATATATATACAAGAGATGGACATTGAGTCACGCCGGAGTGATTTGCGAATTTATGACTTTGAGCGGTGCTTGGAGAAAGTAGAAAATAAGGAAATATAATTAATAATTTGTTGTGAAAATATGTCTGGAGCCAATTAAAATTCGTTAGTAATTAAAACGTCATAAGATAGCGAATGCGGTACATATCTATATGAGTTATCTTCTACACTTGTACGCTTTATATAATTGGTAATACGACCAACAAATGATTTCCTTATTTTTTTTTACATTACTTCCACACAGGAGTCCCTGTGGAAAACGATTTTCCCCTGGGCCTATGTCATCTTTGAAGATGCTGTGTGGAGGGTTTGTTTGTCGCTTTTATCGGATGAATTTGAAGAAAACTACGGCAGAGAGGATCCGACATCCAGCACGATGATGAGGATGAAGATTAGTTTGTTGTAGAAGACGTGGCGTCGCATTGCCTTGATTATCTGCCCCGATTTGGACAGGCCTTCGTTTATGCTCTCCAGCCTGTTTTCGCTGCGGAGGAGGGACTCCCTCTGCTCACTCAGTTCGTTTACAACCTCAGTTCCAACTTGTTCTGTTTCAATGGCGATTACATAAGATCTGGCTAGACTCTGCGAAGTCCTCTCCAGGCTTTGTTGTCCCTGCAGAACTGCCTGGCGATTATGCTGATCCCAATCATATTCGCCGGAAAATGTCGTATTTACATTCAAACTGATCTATAAATTTATCAATAGTTAGTTTGTAAAGAATATTTAATTATTTATCAACAAAAACAAAACAAAATATTTTTAAATGTTGCAGGAAAAATGGAAAACGCGTACTATAAAAAAAACTGTCTACAAAATATTTTGATTCCTGTTCGAACAATAAAACTATAAAATAGAAATTATTATCTGACAACAACTATTGTAACAACAAAACCATTGTTAATGTTTTTCCTTAACCCGCTATTCCCAATTTTCCAGAATAAAGAAAAAGTTTGCCTAGGTCGATAAGGAAAAATCTTATATGTATTAAGTTACAGGATATGTATCGTGTTAAATGTAAAAAAAACCTGCGTCAAGCCTACTTAATGTACATAACATAAAATATGTTGATATTGTTTTATGTCAAAGATACAAAACCCACACCTTTATTACGAGATTATCGTTTCTATCAAAATTCCCTATGTTAAGAGGGTGTAGTTTATGAAAGGAAAATGTAGTTAAATAATATTGTAAAAAATATAATTATTATCATTGATATTAATTTGTGACAGTCGTGTGACAAAAAAAATGTTTGCTCTTTTTATAAGCAGCTAAAATAATTAATCACATTACATTCCATATAACAGGTGAATAAATATTGAAGGTAGGTAATCGTGCAATCTGTGAACAAATTCTAGAAATTTAAACAGCGCCAACCAACAACACAAATTTAAATTATTGGCGACACCAAGTAACACGGATTTTAGAAAAAAAATATGTAAGCAGTTTTAAAAGTGAGATTATGTTTGGTTCGCGAATATGAGAGATGGACTTGAGAGAAATTACATACTCAACCCAATAATTTACCTCAAAGTTATATTTTTAGTTTTAAGTTTTGATTTACCATGTAATAGGTTAATGACTTTTGTGATATGTTGTACATTAGGGTTAAACTTAAAATAATTCATAATTGGCTCGTTCATAGATGGCGGTAATTTAAATTTATTAGGAAATAACCCTTTTTGCAAGTTAAGCTGTAAAATATTAAAAAGAATTGTTTGTCTTCGCCTGTACGAATTTAAATAAATAGCTTCATTCGTATAAAATCCCAGTTCTTCGAAGAAAGGCATTCAAAGACAATATTGTATCGATGATTCAATACTATTTATTTGCGAGCCTTTTTTGAAAGAATTGAGTTTTTATGCGGAAAAAATTTCACGAGTTGCCACGCTAGTGTTAAAATATTAAATTTTCTTAGAATATGACGCAAGATCATCTCCTTTTCTGGATTTATCACTTTTATCGGAACACCGTTTGATGTTGGTGAAAAACATTTCTTTGAACCAAAGAGCTTATTTAAAGTTAATCTTTTTTGATGTTGTCATTTGGAATCATTTAAACGATCTAGAATCTATCTCTGTCTATAATATCTTATCTACAGATTGTAGCTTTTTAATATATAATAAGTTGAGTATTTGGTTCCAATGGCAGCCGTACATAAGAATGTGTCTAGATACGAATGCGGAGGAAACACGATAATTTGGCCAACTCTTCATGTGCTGAGGTGTACGAGTGGTTAAGGAGTTGGACTTGAAATCCAATGGGTTTTACCCGCGCAGGTTCGAATCCTGTCCTCAGCGAAGATAAAGATCTTTTTTTTATGATTCTTGGCAAAAATATTTTATTTCCTGTTAGTAGATTTAAAAACCTATCAAGACATTTTTTTTTTTAATTGTAAAAGGTTGAAGAAAAACTTTTTTTTTCCAAATGATAGTAAATACCTTTTTTTCTGTTTTAAAATAAATATACGTACAATCAAGTTTAACAGATATTCTACTACTGAAAATTGATACCGTAAATGTAGGTAGGTACTTTCTTTTTCATTGCAAATTAAACTCTTTTAATTTATTTAAATTGAATGTAATTTTGTCAACATTGTCAAAATCCAAGAGATATTATTATTATTTCTAGTACATAGTTCTGTGAACAGTAAGTGGACCTCACGTCCAAAAAAAGTAATTTAATAAATCAAAACCAAAATTTCATCTGAAATCATAAAATTTATATGTTGGTACATAACTACTTAAGTACTTAATTACAAAACATAAATATTTCAAGTAACATTTTTATTTATTTCATTGAGGAATTATACAGTTAAAACTAAGGCCACCATCTCAATGATATATTTTTTTAAATTGTTAATGCCGGTAGGTAGGTACCATAATACGAATATACGATTTGACAGCTCGCAGTAGTAACGATCATGTGAACTTTGGTGGGATAAAAAGATAGTATCCACTACGGTTACCACCTTTAACTGGAACCGGAACGTAACGAACAAAATTACACTCAGATGAAATGCCAAATGATTGAGTTATAACAGAACAATTCAAATATTATTGAAATAAATCGGTCAATATATCGGCGCCGGATAAAAAACATGTAGGCAATCTCACTTACACGCACCTTACAATGGATGCGGCATTCCTGGCGCTTATATTAATTAATCGTGCGATTCAGTAGGTAGGTAGGAACCACAAATAATTATATACTTTGTTCTTGAATGTACAGTTTGTCAAATAAGAGTAAAAAACATAGGAGGGCGCCACTGTTGTTCAAATGGCAACACTAAAAAAAACTCATGCTGAAAATGTAAAGCTGTGTAACCTACATTTTTATAAAACAATTAAAAAGGTATAAAAGTGAAAAAAATATTGTTTCAAAATATAAAGCTGTTTAGAAATTGCTCACATTTATTTTCTAGCTTTATGTACCTAGCGTTGCCCGAGGTTAGATCATGTTTCTAATTTTAGATCTGAATATATTTAACTCATTCAGATCTAAAAGTAGTGTAAGTAAACTCACCATTAGTGATTCTTCCTTTCTACTTACTGTTAAATTCAAATTTATGTTTAATTAAATGAAAGCCAATCACTTTGAAAAACACCATTTAATCAAATTTATGTCATTAAGCGGGTACCATAAGAACAGTGCTTCTTCTTCTCTGTTAAGTTTTTTTCTCTAAAAACAAAAAAAAAAGTTTTTTTAAATGTGTATACACTGTTCTGTATTTTCAGTGTCACTTTAAAAGAATATTTGACAGTTAATTTGGTGTTGCCAGCCTACAAATTATGTAGTTCAATTTTCTACTCTTATTTGACAGACTATAAGAAAGTTTGCTATACTTTTATAAATGGTCAAATGAAACTATACATATTTATTAAGGTGAAGCCATACTAAATAATGCAAAATAATATGTTTTTGTTTTGAAAATTGGATCGCTTAGAAGTATTAAAGATGTTTCAATTAAATGCTGCATGTAGAACATATCATGGCCGTTAAAAATATCGGTCAGTTTTTTTTATTAGTCTTTTAATATGCCTATTAAAAAATAAAGTATAAGGTCTATAAAAACACTTTTAAGATGAAGCCATAGTAAATAATCCAAAATCACAGAAAATCATACGTTTTTGTTTTGAAAATTTGATCGCTTAGAAGTCTTATAGATGCTTCAATTAAATACTGAGTGTAGAACATACCTTGGCCCTTAAAAATATCGGTCAGTTTTTTTATAAGTCTTTTAATAAGCCTATAAAAAAAAAAATATATAAAGTCTGTAAAAAACACTTTTAAGTCCAAACTCTCCTATTTATAAACCCCTTTTTGGATATGTTTTTATTGTTTAACGTAGCGAATGGAGTTTCTTTTGTAATAATCGCAAACAATTTCACAAAATAAAATAAAATATGCATTTTTGCTTTGTTATTTTACAATACGGCCGGCAGTAGACGAATTTTGATTTTCAAAGTGAACTCTATGCCGTCCACCGTAGGGACATAACTAGACACGCCCGTTTTTTTATCAGTTCGCCCCCGAACGGAGCGGTAAACGGACGCTAGGCTCCACGTCGCTTTGTTCCATGAAATCAATTTTAAAATTCTGTTTTATTACAATAAACAATGCGTAAAAAATGAGTTAATGTTTTACAGGCCTTTTCGAAATCAACATGTAAAAAAAGTTCTCAAATACCTTTTCCAACCTTTCCAAAAGCCTTTTCTCAAGTATTTTTGAACTCCTCCCATAAAAGGGCGTGAATTCCGATTACGATTTTTTCCTGGACTATTGGATCGCCTTAAGTCCAAACTCTCCTATTTATAAACCCCTTTTCGGATATGGTTTTATTGTTTAATGTGGCAAATTTTGTTTTTTATATAATAATCGCAAAAAGATGATATTTACGCCCGAAGTTCATAAAATAAAATAAAGTATGCATTTTCGCGTTGTTATTTTACAATACGGCCGGCAGTAGACGAATTTAGATTTTCAAAGTGAACTCTATGCCGTCCACCGAAGGGCTACATAACTTGACACGCCCGTTTTTTTATCAGTTCGCCCCCGGCGGAGCGGAGCTTTGTTCCGTGAAATCAATTTTAAAATTCTGTTTTATTACAATAAACAATGCGTAAAAAATGAGTTAATATGTTTTACAGGCCTTTACGAAATCAACCTGTAAAAAAAATTCTCAAATACCTTTTCCAACCTTTCCAAAACTTTTTCTCAAGTATTTTTAAACTCCTCCCATAAAAGGGCGTGAATTCCGATTTCGAGTTTTTCCTGAACGCCTTAAGTAAAAAAAATATTTAATGGAAACATAATGCTTGTTGTAACAATTTTTTTAAACTGATCATATTTTTTTGTTGATGAAAGTTACGTAGGTATTCTAAACACAATGACGAATTAAGTTTGCGGTTTGATTTTAATTAGAAAGTTTGACAAGAAATTGATTACATCAGTGCATTTCATTGAAACTCGAAATAAGTGCTGCACGTATAATCATTCAATTCAATTCAATTTATTCATTTTTAAAACATTACAAAATAAAATAATGGTAATAATGGTCTTTATTCCGGGATGGGGGAGGGGAGTGCATTCCCACACATCCCATAGAAAGTATAAACACATAGTTACATTACGGAATCACGTAAGAATATAGGTAATTGCAATAATGTAATAAATTAAATTAAGTAAAATCATTTATTAATCTCTTAAGCGTCGATGACACAGGGCTAGTTTACAAGTTACTATCTGGGAAATTCACTATCTGTTAGTAAACTCGCCCGGTGTCATCGTGTCACTTGCTAACTAGCAGCAACTAGCAGATTGTTGACAATCTACGAAAAAAAGTTGAAAGCTCGTCAACTTTACTCGCCTACACGCTTGCTCGTGATTGGTTTATTTACGTTTCCAACATGGCTTCCGATAACAGCTGATTTCGACTGTCAAAAATGTGAAGAATTAGTTCACGCAGGTGTCGTTATTCTTGTTACTGGCGCTAAAAGCGACCTCAGTTTCCTACGCTTCTGAGCGAGTGGACAGTTTTGTGTGTCATCATGACAATCTCACTCTCCGATTTACCCGCTTTTAAAACTTAGTAGATAGTAGCTTGTAACTCGCCGTGTGTCATCGAGGCTTTATTGGTTCAGATTGTGAAAGCCAATATCTTTCTATAATGTTCTTCGATGCTCGATTCTGAAGTCCGGACATTTCCCTTCCCCTCAGTCCTACAACCCTGGTACAGGTTGGCGGTGGTGTAAACATGAACTAACGCAATATCTTTATATCGTAATCTGGCAATCACACCTACACACTATTATTATGTCGTAGACGACAGCGCCCTCCCTTTTCGCCAACTTATACATATGGAACTATGAGAACATTTTTTGGATGTTGCCCGGATTTGTTGAAGTGATTGATATTATTTTATCTGGCTACATGTTTCACTTATATCAATGAGTAACTAAAAGCAAACTCAAGCATAACGATAAGTTCCGGTGCGGCGTTGAATTACATATAAAAAAAATCAATAAATATAATACTAGTAGTTCTGTGAACAGTCGATCTCACATCCAAAAAGGAATCTTTCTAATTTTATCTCATTTTAAATTAATGCCAAAAGTTCCCACGAAAGATTTGTAAGTAGGTACTTAAATATTTACCCACTCAATTAATAAATAATGACGATTCGACGATCGGTCGCAGCATGTGGAACCGCCATCTGATTTATTATCATTCCGACGACCCGACAAAGGGAATAATAATAATTCGGCCGGCGGTTTTTCTTAACCATGGTCTAATTTTCAGGTTGGTGTAATCCTGCAAGTTGTTTTGCAAATCGAATGATGAGTAGGGCCTAACCTAACCTAAGTGTATTAATATTTTCGCCGTGCTTCATCTGTTTTTGTAAATTGTACCGTCTTAATAAATAAGTTTACAGAAAGACGAAATGCAAAAATCTCGAGTGATCCAAGTTAAAACAGGACTTAGCTACGCACAGTCAATATATTGTCAAAGATAACAAAAATAATATGAAAATACCAACCGACGAGAGATAGTTAGATCAATATCCATTATGAATAATCTTGATTGCTTCTACTATTATCGTGAACTTAGTCGTGATTACGAACCTCCTCCATTAAATAACCGTTCGTTTGTGGAATGCGACTATAAAATCATAATAAGTTGCATTCATTGAAAATACAGCCAAAATAACCTGTTGGAAATCGTACGGTTATACCGTTTTGCGCCCGAGGAATTCTTTTAACCCATTACTACAAATACTCGTTCTAACGGCCTTGCGTTAAATTACGTATACATATTTTGTACAACAAATATGTTCAGGGACGGCCCTGAGACAAAAATGGCGCCAGGAGCAAGGAAACTTTTGGCGCCCCTTGTCAAAACCAGTAGACCCTAGGTAGGTAATATTGTCATGTTTACACTGTAATACTATTTGGATGATATATTATAATAAAACGAATGTAAAACTTTATTCCACCATGAATTGTCAGTCTCAAAAATAGAAATATTAAAATATTTGCATGATTTTATGTAGCATAATTTTTATGAAAACAATCTCATGTGTTAGATGTATTAAAGGGAATGGCTGCGCGGCCTTTTTCAAACAAAACTTTTTTTTGGATTTAAGGCTATGGCCAAAAATACTTGAAAAACTGAATTATAATTTTTTTCAGTCAAAAGCATTTTTTTATATTAGCTTCACATAGGAGTCCCTGAGGAAATTAATTCCCCTCAGGGCGTTTGTCATTTTGAGGATACTGTGTGGAGGGTCTTTTTAGGATAGGAAGGAGAGGAAGTTCCGGGAAGGAAAAGGGTTTTAGGGGTGGGTAGAAATCCGGGGGTCAGTGTGTCCAGGAGTGACGGACGTACGAATCCATCCCTTTCACTGCGGGGCAAGGCGATGTTTGGAGAGAGTACGGCTGGAGAAGTCAAAGGCACTCCCTCAGCCATTTTCTGCCGATCCGATCTGCCATGCAGCCGGTGGAAAGACGCATCCGCTTCCAAGACCCAGTGAAACCTCACCCCATGAACCTGGGTACCCATGCTAAGTCACCAAACGTAGCGAACCACTCGGGGTGACCTATGGCAGAGGTATTGATTATCCAATAAATGGTTCCCGGGGTGGCGGTACCTACACCCGCCTTTCAAATTTAGTAAGAATGTTTCATCATCAAATTTTTAGTAAGAATGTTTACTAATTTATTTATTTGTGTTTAAAATTATAAAATATAGACCATCAAATAATTCAAATTTTCACCATTTTAGAGCCAACTTTGGCAATTATTTGTCAGTTAATGATTAGATTAAAAAAACTCACAAATAATTGCCAAAGTTACCTCTAAAATCGTGAAAAATGGATTTATTTAATGAACTATGTTTTATAACTTCAAACACAAATAATAAGGTAGCACTTATCCGTACTAGACATTTGCTATACCTTTTCCATTTTTATAAAAAAAATAATTATTCGGTTTGGTCAAGTATTTTGTCTTCTAATCGAAAGTTATGTATGATAAAGTCAGCGAAGCCGTACTGGCACTTCGGAGTTAGGAGCGGAGTGCTCGGATTGCTATCGCGTGGGGGACCCTGAATATACATTAAATTACGTATTACCGTGTACATATATATAGTCCGATTTATGTGTCATCTGCCTAACCAAAATCTGTAAACCGCTTCCGTGGTTTTGAATAATCGTATAAAGAATACAATTCGTAAAAATCAAACAAAATCCCGCACTTCTTACGCAGATGGCGACAAGGTAGAAATTTCCGCTTGACACCGGCCAGGCGCACCTTTCTAGATTAATGCAGAAAAAGATCGCTAAAACGCTCGTTTTATTTTATTGTACGAAGTTCAAGCACGAATTTTTCCCGATTAAACTCTAAAGAACTTAATTTGCCACATTATACAATAAAACCGTAACCAAAAAGACGATTAGAAAAACGATAGATTAAAGCAAAGGTGATGTATTCTACTCAAAAACAAATGAATTTGCAAGATTCTGCATTGCTTTGCATTGCATCGCCTTAAAACAATTGTAGATAAAAAAGATGAAAAATGTAGTACTGACCGTAGAGTTACTCTAAGATACTGACATAAATTTAATATGTACGTTTTCGGATTTTTTTCATGAATTGTTTTGATGATTTACGATCGATGTTGTTGTTGCCTTTGTTAACATAATATATCTCTCTTCTGGAGATCAGCCACCAAGTGCGGGCAAAGCCTTGCGCGTCTTCAAGCAAAGTATCAAAACGCTGCAAAAGCGCGGGAGAATAAATTAAATTTTATGTGCGTTAATGTAGCGCGTTGTATGTAATTTTCTTGCTTTTCACTTCCGCACCATCGAGAGAAACGATGGGAAAACATATTTGCACGAATGTAAAACATTCTCCAATGCGGTTCAATTACCACCACAATCGCCAGTCTTCTCTGAAGATATCATGGTTCAAGCATCAATATCGGTTTCTGTACTTATGGTATCTCTCCATTGATCCAAACTAACACTTAAAGGGTCTTATCGAGTCTTTTCCTGATTAAAGTGGCAGATTTTTTAGCAATATTTAGGTTAAGAAGGCTTTTCACTATCTCTCAGTAAACTGTTGAGTAGCTCTCGGCCAGTGACTGTAACCTTAGGATTAACAAGACGATAAAACATACACCGACTTGACGGACAGTGTTACCAGCTGTGATAAGACAGATAATATACCTTATGTGCTGCTCGACGAGTAGAGCCAATCAGCCCTTTTCTCTGCGGTGGTGAAGTACCACTAATAATAATGCACAATACACATGTTTCCACTGCGGCACAGAAGATTATAATCAAATCAAATGTTGGGTTTTGTTTGCAAGATTTTGTTTCACCAACCAAAGAGAGCATGCAGCTAAACATAATGGAACATAACATACATAGTATGACCGGTCAGTGTATGAGTTGGCAACGCATTTAGTCCCACCCAAGCGTTTTTCTCAGCTTTTTCCGTATAATTTAAAATTATTTTCCTCAGGGCCTATGTCATCTTTGTGGATGCTGTGTGGGGGTTCTTTTTGATGAGAGGAAGGAGTGAACATGGGTCTTGAAAAGACCCATCATGTAGGAGGGATAAAACACAGTTATGGCCTCTTGTGGCCTTACTGTGATGTTAGTAAAAGTTTTCAAACATTGGCAGGTAATTTGTAACCCGAGAATGTCTGTCTTTAAAAAAATGTATGTATGTAAATGAAATATATTCTATTTAAAATTGAATTCTGTAGTGTCAGTTAGAATGCAATTATCAATTGTCAGAGAATTTACCTTTTAGAATTTACCCTCTAGAGAAGCATCCTCACTTGTTTTGTTTTTCTATTATTTGATTTAAAATATCAGATTTTGTTAGAAGAAACCATTCAAAGGAAAGTGATATAAATAAACATAAATGTAGTTTCTTTGTTAAAAAAAACTTTGCAACAAAGTGTTTTATTTATAAATTAATAGAAAGGAATTAAACCTCTCAACTTATTATATATATATATACAGTCACCTCTAAGATTAACAACAACAAAAATCGCTTTTTAAATTGCCGTTCTAAGTAAAAATGTATCAGATATTTACCAATTGCAGCGTGGTCAAATGCTTCTTCCACCAAATGTACTTCTGATATTCAGGTCCCATGGCGGCCACCATATAGTAGAAGTACATGATGACGTGCACCAGGTTGTTGATGATGTTGGAGAATGTGCCGTGCCCACCTGTAGACATTAACTTCATTGGTTAATCTTTTCGTTAATCGATGACCGTTTCAAATAAAAGCCCGCATTCTTCACCAAGATTTGATTGCGTTTTGCAATTAATGAAATGCAGGATTTTCCCATAGTAATATTATTATAATGAATTAATTTCGCTTTTGAGATTTGACGTAAAAGGCTACATACATTAGTTGATGAGTTAATGACATGATGCTATTATTTCAGTGACATCAGCGGAGGTCTTTTTTGCGTTAGTCATCTTTTTTGAACTTTGATTATTGTGGGAAAACTACGCGTGTTTTTAATATAAAGTCTAATGTATTGTTTTCATTTATGGAAAACTTTCAAACGAATTAAGTCTTTGGCAATATCCTCCTTACTAGGAATACCCCCTTTTCTTTTCCACTGCACGTTGCATTAATGCTGCTATAAATCAAGGGAGTTTTGCAACACTGCTAATCAATATAATCATCTTCCATGTGTTGTGTAAGCGCGAGTAGCGCTGTGAGTGCATTAAGCTGATAATTACTATGATTAATTCTGAAAGGAGTCAAACAATAGAATTGTGACCAGAACTACGTTCACGTTTAATGCGGCGTGACGGACGATTTGCCGGGGGTATTGACAAACTCAATAAAGAACATGACGACGATAAGATTTGTTATTTACTTTTAAATCACCGCCAGAAACATCTAGAAAAAAGCATATTCTGTAACTAATTTTGATATGAAGCAATCATTATGTTGTAAAACCTCACACAGAAGGAAAGGAAGAATACTTGTTCGATAAATCTCTGTGTGAGCGACATAATAATACCTATCCTTGCAAATTTTATGCATCATGATATTGTCAATTATTTATTTCTTCAGGACAGAGACTGTTGGGGTAATACCTCCTTATGGAGATTTTAATGAATAAAAAAGGCTAAATATCAAAATAAAATACGTTAGAATTTGTGGTTTATGAAAATGGTTTCAATATTATCTTTAAAAGAGGTTTAGTAAGGGCAATAACCCCGGAGTTTCGTGTTTGTGAAATAATTGGGGAATTCCATTTGCAAGAGGATTGGATCGTTTTTTGTAAAAGCTTTAAAAAATAAAGATATTAATTTATTAAAGGGTTCCGGTCAGTTCCAGTGTATCTCCATTACTTTAACATGAATTATTGTCACCCTAAGAAATTTTAATGAAATGTATCTTCCGAAACTAGTTTTTATCGGAGGTAGACTGGTAGACTGGTTTCAAGGAGCTCGATCAAGGCTAAGACCCTGTAAGTCCTTTTTTGGAAAAGGTAAGTTTCATGATATATTACCTGCGATGAATTTCACCAATAGCCAGGCCTCGAAGGGGGTCAGGCTGTGGTGGTACAGGTGCAGCCAGGACACTTGGTTATTTTTCTTGCGAAGGACGAAGAAAATCGTGTCGGCGAATTCTGACAGCTTTGAGTAATAGTATACCCAGCACAAGCTCAACATCTGAAATATTACAAAGATATTATAAGAATGCGAAAAATTTATTACTGAAAAACTCTTTGTTTCAGATCAATGATTATTTAGTTTTATTGGAATAATTTTTAAAGGTCATTCTCATCAATGGAATAATATACACCTATCTTGAAGAAGAAGACAATACTAATACATCTGTACGAAACAAAAAGAACAAGGAACAGAAAAATAAAAGGTAATGGTAGCAAAAGGGTATCGAACCCAGAATCTCCTGTCTTACCGGGATTGTGTTTATTTTACGTCATTTTCTAATTCAGAATTAACAATATTATCTTCAAATAATTTATCCCATATTTACCGACCGTTACCTTCTTATATTTCTGTGTCTTTGTCTGTTTCATGTTTTGTTTAGATTCATTAGTATTATTTTATTTTTCAATGATGTATTATAATGGTTATTTATTCAAGATTCTTATTTTACCGACTTGATAGTATTTTGTTTTAGTATTTAAAAGTCTGTTAATTAGAGGACTATGCTTATTAATTGTGTAAAACCAGTGACAGCAAAATCGGAGGTTTTATAATAACTAGATACGTACTAATGTAAGACCTTGAGGAAAATTACACATTACTAATATAATTTCTTTTATAAATAAAATTATGTTACTTGTTTTTTTTTTCCATTACAGTGCATATTTTTTTTGTAGTAAGACAAGGTAAAAAAATTAATTGTTTTTCTTAGAATCTGTTTCCATATAATTATAAATAATCACGATTGTTTAATTAGGACTTCTACACAAATAAACATTTTATTTATTATTGTTTAGTTTATATTCCTCATCATAATAATGGCATGCTTACATACAACAACAAAAGAGCTCTGTTTTTTACGCACGCGTTCTAAACTATTTGTATAACGTCATTAGGTGTACGGCTTCAAATGATTCCACTACACAGCAAGTTTTCGACGTTGTGCGTGCGCAAACAATAGATTTGTGCGTGGACCTCCTTTTTTCTGTTTTCTAGGCGTAAAGCCTGAAATGATCGAATTAACAAAGCGAGTGTTTCACTTTTTACTAAGATTTAGAAAATCAAGTTGCATGGTATGGGCCCTTTTGATTTCTTTCTCTCGTAACAATCTGGAATTGAACATATGGCTATCGCATGGAACTAAGTTTACCTTTGGAATAGTGCCTACATGGCTCCATTCTTGAGGCTTGTGGCTGTGATATTACGGCGTTTTTTTTTTACTGATTAGACGTTTTTTTGCTGTATTTACGTTGAATGTCTAAAATTTTACATGGAATTGTAGCTCTATTTACGCATTGCTAGTTTAGAAGTTATTTAGTCTACAACAGAGGTTCCCAAATTCTTTTTTAATCGCAGACCACTTTCAAATTTTTACTGGCTTCGGTAGACCCCCTGCTGCTACATTTCTACCACTCGTCAAAAAATGTGAAGATTAGATCTAATGATGGAAATTTGCATCGTGGCTGAGTTCCAACTCAAAATTCAGAGTGGCAAAATAAAAATAGTATATTTTTTTGTCTTCCATTTATTAAAATAATATGATTACAGACTTACAGATTTTTTTTTTCAAGCCCGTGGACCAAAAAAGCATAAAATTAGCAAAATTATTTTAGCTAAAATAGCTCGTAAAATTTTTAGTTAAAAATCTGAAAATTAGAATCTTAAAGCGTCAAAATGCTTTTTTTAAAGTCTCAATAAGACCATTTTTCATCGAAGCCTGTCAAAAATCACCCAAAAATTAGGATTTTTTTGCTCCCTTAATTCTTTTGAGTAGTATATTATCTGCCTACGTTGATAAGTAAAGCCAAGCCAACATTTTTGTTCTTTACTATAAAAACCAGATAAATTTTTGTGGACCCCCACATACAACTTGTGGGCCCCCATTTTTTTATCACGCCAACGTAGACCCCCGTCGAGTCTCCCGTGGACCCCTGGGGGTCCACCTGGACCACTTTGGGAATCACTGGTCTACGAAAACGTCAAAAAAATTTATAATTTCTTTAATTGCAAATGTACGCATCTATCGAAGGTTCACAAAATCTTACAAAGTGTTATTAATTCAATAATGCATTGACTTCATGTGGAGTACACCGTTTTCAAAGCAAGAGCTTAATTATAGTATTTTGCTTATAAAGCGCACATTCCGACACTAATTCTCAAAAGTGTTAAAAGTAATAATTCACCCTGTAAAAATATATTGGATGGTAGTAATTTGTTGATTTGTTTGCTCACGCCTGATTAAACAATAAAAGCTTTAAAAAAATTGGAAATAAAATAATTATCACAACCTTCATATTCTAGGGTCACCGCACTCACTCAATAGTTATAGATATGATTTAAAAAAATAATGATGACTGAACGCAAAACAATAAATCCATTTTTTACATTGAAACAACACCTGCTGTTGCAACCTTGTAACTACGCAGTGGAACAATTTAAGGTAAATGATTAACGCTAACCGCCAGCGAATGCATCATTCCTTGAAGTTTAAGTTTAGTTGATTAAAACCTGCAATCAGAAAACGAGATTCATGTATTTTTATCAAACTTGTTACCAGTGCATACCAAATTGCAGCCTTACCGGTTAGAGAGTAAGTTTTTTGCATAACAATTCGTATTATGATCATAACTGCCACCGATCTATGTATTTCTTAACATGTTACTGGAAAATAGATCTCACTAAACTAAATATCCGTGTCCCAGCAGGAGTAGGTAGAGGGGATAGACCGCTACACAACTCTGTCTCGACACACACGCTTCCTTCACATTCATGAATGTGAATGAAGTTTTACTGTAAAATAGCATTTTATGTACATATTTACAAACGAATCTTTGCAGTAGGGAGCGTGTTGCTGTTGACATTGTGGATACGAAAAAAAACGGTATTTGACTAACGATCAAATTCCTCTTGTGGCTACCTGCAAAGGTAAGTTTTGTAAATTTGTAGGTATGAAATACGAGACGGTAGCGTAAAATGATGTTTTAAATATGCATGTTTACAAAACACAGTTGTTTAATACAGTGATTTTTCTTTCTGCAGTCACGATAAAAGACCATGCGGTAAGCAAGAAAAAGTATTGGTAATTGTTCGTCAAAAATAAAATATGTTCGAAAAAGAAAAATTAAATGTATTCTGAATTCTCGAAGCCCACAAGAACTCGCTCATACTGCTCGTCAGCTCGACGTCATTAGAATAATGTGATGCATTAGAAATTATTCAAGAGGTGACTGAATTTTTATCTAAAAATGAGCTGCAAAACTAAAAATGATAAAGGATCACAATTCAAAACAAATCCTCTAACTTTTATAATTAATAATACATTCACCATCCATTATAATCTATAAAATATAATAATAACTAGCAGACCCGGCCACATGTTGCTGCGGCTAACGAAACACAACGCCATTAGCCAACCTTTATAAAATCCACACCACCCGCTTGCCAGCTGCCCGCTGCCCGCTGCCTGAATTGAATATTTGAATTTCTCGACTTTTCTCTACTATAATAAGCATGTTTTTATAAATATAAACATTCCTCTTGAATCACTCTATTGGTGAAAACCGCATGAATATCCGTTGCGTAGTTTTAAAGATCTATGCGCACATACATTTTGAAAGACTAAATAAAATAATTCAAATCAAATACCTACTTACTCTAGGACATCTATTTTCCAATTTCTTTCGTAGAACGAATTTCAAAAGTGACTATAATACGGCCCGCAAGCCGTTGTAAGTCACACAAAAATATGTTTTCTTTAAATTTCTCGGCATTTCTCTAATATAATTTACATGTATTATATATACAAACATTCCTCTTCAGTCACTCTATCTATTGGTGAAAACCGTATGAAAATCCGTTGCGTAGTTTAAAAGATTAACGCGCACATACATTTTGAGCGACTTCATTTTATACTATGTAATGATGATGATGTATCAACCTCCTGAACAAAATCGATATTTTCCTGCTCTGACATATGGCAAATTACTCGAAAACTTGACAGGTCGTGAGGCGCAACCATGGCAACTTGATACCTGGCAACTGAAACGCGCCGGTCGCGGCGTCTAGCACGGCGAGTTGCGAGTGACTGGTTGCGTCGCCCTTGACAACCGTTCCTTGAGGAGTTGCCTGTGAATGGGGATTGAGTTGCCAACTGTTTTTTTTCAGTTGCCTATAAGCGGATGGGCTAAGAGACATCGCTACACAAGCAATCGAATGTTTCTTTTTAATTGTGGTTATAATAAAACAATTTTTTGACTTATGTTAAACGTCTTACAATGTGAGCAGTTTTTTTTTTTAAATTGAAAATTCTGTGAGATTAGTTAGTTTTTTTTTTAAATTTTATTTATGTTATTGAGACCCTTACGCGACGCATTCCATAACTTAATATTTTTTTCCAGCTGGATATGGTTTTCGGATCACAGTGAGCCATTTTATTTCATACCTATACTTTTAGTTTTCGAAACTCGGAAAAAAGTCAAACCGCGCCGGTTCTATTTAGTTGATAGGTGTTTCTGTGATCAGCGTCTAATTTAATTAGTAATAAAACGAAACTGTTCTTAATTTCATATAAAACCGGTTTTGAATTTATGATTTCGAATGCTTCATAATTCGATCAAATATTTTTCTACTAATATCTCTTATTCTGATTGCCATTTGTTGTATATTACTACAAGATTAAGCTATTATTAAGCTATTCGCCACATACGGCGATCAGATTTCAACATCTCGATGTTTGGAAACGAAAATTGGAAAGGTTTTCATTCACACATTACGCATTCAAGTATTTTAGAAAGTGCGCGGAGCAGGTTTCGTTCATAAACAATTATTTGCCATTGACGTTTTGGCCATGATCTTGACAGAGGTGCTCGGAAGCCCACTTAATTTCTACCGTTCAAAGTAGGTGCAGCAAGCACCAACTACTGACGATCCCATGAGTTATTATTAGTTATTTTTAACATTGTAATGCTGACAAATAAATACTGTGTGAGAAATTAAAACTCTCTCCATTGCAAAATTAAAAAAAAAAATGTTTGTACAATTACAATACCAGCATGAGCTTTTAAGAGGAATTCACTTGTACGCTTTATAATTTGTGTATAAACGATATATACCAAAGGCGTGTAGGTTTTATATATATACATATATGTGTGTGTGTAGCAAAGTGTTTTTCTTAATTATTGTACAAAATTACTTGATGCAGGTTGGTATGAAGAATTTATTATTTTTAACCGGTTCTTAGAAAAACCTAACATGATATACATACATCAAGGACCATACAATTTAAAAACTAAAAACACAACAACTACACGGCAATAACCATTTTTTGTGGATGGTAGGAACGTGACCTCAAAGTAACCTACATTAAAAAGCAAAATAAATATTTTAAAGGCAGTCAAAAATAAGTGGTAGATAAAAACGAAGATTTTGTAGAGGGGTTTGGCTATAAAATAAGGCCCGCCTGGCAAGTAGGAATTTTCGAGTTCAAATTTCGGTCACATTGAAATCTCGTTCCTTTTCATGTGTTTAATAGAGTTTAAATAATAATATTTAAAAAAAAACTACTTAACACATCAGAACGTGATTTCACATCAACGATAATTATTTTTAATTAGTCCAAGATACGTTTTCAGTTCAAGAATTTGTAATTTGAGGAAGTACTTATGGTAAAAAATCTTGACTCAATTTAAACGAACCATGGCCAAGATCACCATTAACAACATAAATAATCATAGATTTTCACAATACGCACGTATTTAAAAGTAGGCGATTCGTTAAAAAAATATGAGTATTCAGTGGTGCGTAATGCTGTAAAAGTTTTTTTTACATATTTTATGTAGATACTTCAATATTTTTGGCAGACTGCTGGTTTATTAGTGTGATATTATATTTGAAGCACCTCTCACAGTTAATTTTTTTTTGCAGATAGAGATGGGAAAGCATGTCACTATTCAAAATGGATTCAATTAAGTAAATCAACTACTAATAATCTATTTTATTTATAAAATTAAAATTTAATTTACTTATTCAAATTAATATTTGTCCAATTACTTACATAGAAGATAAAAATGTATCAACGTATCAAACGTATTACTAAAAAATATTATCAGCTTTACGTCGCTGCTTTGAGAAACACACGGGAAGCAAGCGCAAATTATTAGAAAAGATTTTTGCTCTGCTAGGTGTCTCGTAAGCCGCACATTAAGAAACCAATATAGTTCACTTAAATTTAGATGATTAACCCATTCAATCACAGGAGACCATATACGTCCTAGCTCACATAGGTAACTCCCTTACTATCATAGTGAGAAATATGTTCTAAACGGTGTTAGAAAAGTAAAACACCAGGCTTTATATTCAAATCTAAAAAACAATCACCAAAAAATAAAAATGTACACCATTAGAAAACCAAAGTTTTAAATCACAATTTGAATTTTTTTTTTTAAACTTTGGTAATTTTTTATTAATTATTTTCACAAGGAACGACAAAAAAATGAGGCAACAATAACGTTCATTGTATATTTATGTAATAAAATCTGTAGGTGTATTTATTTATTTTTGTTATCAGTAATTTTAGTTAGAAAAAACGTAAAAGATGAACCATTTTTGAAACTTTTTTATTTTTGCAAGCAAAATTTTAATATATCAAAAATTATATGTTTATTTTGAATTATATAATATGAAAGCGTATTTCATCACTTTTCAAAAAAGTTTTTAGTGTTCGGATATGTTCAGAAATTTTCCATTTATTCTCATTTTACTTTAAAGCTGAACCATCTGAAAATTACGCCAAATTTCTGAAGGCTTGATAGATACCCAGTCAATTTTATTTTATTTTCAAAAATTGTATGAAATTAAAAAAAAAAAATCCACACAAAAGTTATTCCTGTTCTTGTGTATTATTTACAAAAATCAAATAAATAACGCCTAAATATTGTGAATTCAATGTCTCAGTTCTTTGGGTCTGTCGAAGACTAGTAGCAGCCGTACACATCGACTACGGAAGATTAACTCTTAGAGCTTAGGTGGTTTTATCCAGAAATGGAGTTAAATTAAAACAGATAACCAATTAAAATGTCATTGCCTGCTCTTGGAGATTAAACCATTAATTTGCTGTATATCAACTTTATAATCCTGTAAATCAATAGTCACAATTCTGCACAAAACTTTTATAAATTTAAGTTTTATTAGCTTACCCTGGTGGCTGTATCATTGGTGCTGTAGTCGACAGGTTGACAAGAGAGACTATAATCTCCCCACCAGCCTGACATGAGGTGCTGAAAACAAATAAATAAAACATTTTAATTAGCTATTAAAACAAAAATGTAATAAAACAAAAAAGTTCACTGTAAAATATAAAAGACTTAAAATAATTTATCAAATGGCATTTATTTATACGGGAACTTTTTCATATACAGGGTGTTAAGGGACGTACTTGACTTACTTTAACCAGTGATTCCTGACATTATTTGGAGTAAAAAATGTAAATGAAATTTTGGTCTCCGGTGACATTTTTGATGTTTTTTTTATTTATTTTTTCTACAAAAACATAAAAAAATGGTAGTTGTTGAACAGTTGGAGGCGGGGTAAGGGGTTCGTCAGACACCCGGCTGAGTGACCAGTGACGACGTGCGGAAGAATTTTTTTTTTGTTTGATTTTAAAGAAAAAAAATTTGAAAAAGAAAAAAAAAGTCGTCAAAAAAAGTCACCGGAGACCAAAATTTCATTTACATTTTTTACTCCAAATAATGTCAGGAATCACTGGTTAAAGTAAGTCAAGTACGTCCCTTAACACCCTGTATAACAAAAAAATAATACTCTCAAAAATTCTGGTTTCGGTTGACTGTGCATTCTGTATAATTCTGGTTTAAGGCACCGTATCCGCGCTCAAAAAGAAGAAGATGGAGATATATGTGACAATGTTTAATAAAACACTACTCGTTTAAAATAGAGCAAAAATCTCGCGGGGTTGTTTTACACAGCATTTATTTTTTTCATACATATAACTTGTAAAATAACTGTAACGAATTATAGTATTTTTTGGAGCATACTTTGCGATTTTTTTCTATCGAGGGAATTTTATATAATTTGCGTTTTGGCGCGGGGAATGTCTAGATATTGTCTTAAAGAATAACATGTTTTTTTAAGAGCTTTAAAACTTGAAGTGTTTGGGAGATACAGAAGAAATTCGGGTAGCGGGGGCTTAATGAATTCCAATTTGCTTTGAGTTAAAGTTTCATTTTCAAAATATGAAGTGATTACAAGCGATAAAGTATCTGCCAAAAATATAATATTTAAACAGATAATGATTTAAATTGTCATTTTCAAAATTCAAAATTGTAGCTGATTTGTTAGAAATTCAGCCTAGCCTGTGGTTTGCACAAGTTTATTAATAATTCGTATTAGTGCTCGCAATGAAGCGCGATAAGGTTGCAAACTCAACATAACCTCGAAACTGCGTACAAAACCTATGGATATTTCCCAACGCTTTAAAAAAGTATTCATACAGTTTTCGTGGTATATTTTCTGTCTAAATTATTTCCCAGAGAATGCACGACACTTGTGAAATCACGCATTCGCAGTAAAAATGAATATGCTTAAATAGGTAGTGAGAAAGATATGAATCAGAGATTTTTTGTAATCCGAATTGTACATGGAATGAGCTGCAGCTATTATTTCCATTATCAACGCCGTGCAAAATAAACCCTTCCATCAGCTCCATTTTCAATCCAACCCACCCCAACCCACTCAATCAGGTGACGATCTCATGACTCCACAACTGTACCAACAGCCAGGTGACTATTTGAAAGGATTTATATATACTTCCCCCCGGGTAGTGGGTATTGAGCCATGTAAATGATCATATATATTAATATATATATATGTAAAACAATTTTCTCGGTTTACCCGCGTAACGTAGTCCTGAGAAGGACTTTTTAACTCCTGACGTTTCGGACAGATCACACTGTCCATCTTCAGAGGCCTTATGTCTTTAGTTTTTGTCTCAAACTGATAGCTTTCGCATGTCTGTTCGGTCCATATATATTTTACATTAGCTCCACACAGGAGGCTCTGAGGAAAATAATTTCCCTCGGGGCCTATGTCATCTTGGGGGATGCTGCGTAGCGGGTCTTTTTAAGGAAGGGAAGGATAGGAAGTTCTGAGAAGGAAAAAGGTATGAGGGGTGAGTAGTAAGATCAGTGGGTCAGTGTGTCCGGGAGTGACGGATGTATGTTTCCATCCCTGCAACTGCGGCGAAAGGCGATGGGTCGAGAGAGTCCGGCTGGAAAGGTCAGAAGGCCTATCTCAGCCAGTTTCTCTCGATCTGGCCCGCCACGCTGCAGGTGGGCAGACGCATCCGCCGCCAAGTCCTGGACAAACTTCACCCCATGAACCCGGGCATCCCTGCGAAGTCACCAAATGTAGCGAACCACTTGGGGTGACCTATAGCAAAGGTGTTGCTTATCCAATAAATGGTTCCCGGGGCAGTGGTGTAATTTAAAATACTTTATTTAAAATATGTATTTGTTTTGTCCCTTTATGATTCTACTGTCTTAACTTAAATTAGTGCGTTTCTTGGAACAAATAATAAAAATGGATAGAGAATGGATAAGTCATTTACAAAATAATTAAATACCGCTTGTTAAAAATACATTTGAGACTTACCTCATAGAACATGTACGAAGAGAGTAAGACTTGTCCCGCGTTGTAGGCCACGAGGGTGTTTTTGAGCTTAAAGGGTTTCCTATTATTCATCGCCTGGGGGATGATGACCATCACGAAGGCGAGGTACACTACCACCATGGCCAGCGTGGGCAGGGGGGTGTTGAACAGGAACCATCCTTCCACTCGAGGATCTGAACACAAAAATGGCAATTAAATAAGTATTGAAAATAATTTACACAAAGACATTTTCAATGACAATGCATACCAAATCAGCACAAAATAGTTTTGATTGAGCAGGTTTTAAAACATAGGGGATCGATATTTTGTCGCTACGCTACCGAAAGCTCAAAGTATTTTTTTTATTATGGATCTATATTTATTGGGAGGTAACCCCGTTGATTTTATTTTAACAAAAAATAGATTATTAACAAAAATTTAAAATGATCTGTATTAGTACATAATCCAAATTGTTATAGGTATTAACAGCATTTTTAATATCAAAAGTAATTCATCCGCATATTCATATTTGAAAAATAAAATTACGCATTTATAGCAAATGGAAAACCTAACGAATCTCCTTAGTGTGATATTATCATATTACTCGAAACAAAGGTATAAATCACGGGAGTGCTAATGAAAGGAAGGTCGATTAAACAGTTAAAATTATAAAAAAGTGGTATTCACTAGGCATAAATCTTTATTTACGCTTCAGGTCAAGAAAAAGGAAAAGTTGATTTTATTTAAAAAAAGATTCTGCATAACAATGTTGTTGCTTATTTCTCATGGACTGTCCTGTTGATACAAACTAATGTACACTAATAGTAAGTTATATTGGTTAGATGTAATAAATTCAACCAAAACTACAAAAAAAACCATTGAAGGATATTCGAATATTAGTTTCGCCTTTCTGGCTGACATTTGAAATCTTCAAGGATATAATAAAATACAATGAATATAATCAACGATAAAAAAACATGGTAAAAAAGTAGATGTTAAATGCCAATAACGCAGGATTCGCCTATTTTGTGCATGCGATTAAAGGCTCACGTGAAATAATTTAGGAAAATCGTGTCACCTGTTGTAGTTGTTAAGCACATTCTAATTAAATGCATCAATTTAACCAAAAAAATGATTTATTCTCATTTTTAACTTTATGAGTAAAACCTAAAATTATAATATTTAATTAAAGAAAACAATATTAGCGAAACTTAATCAAAAATCTGGAAACAGAAAAAGTTATTGACACCTCTGGGACACGAACCCAGGACCTTCTGCTTTCATGGCAACAAAAACGGGTGCCAATATCTTTTTCTATTTTTCATTTTTTATTTATCTCCAGATTTTCGATTGAGTTTCGCTAATATTGTTTTCATTTAATTAAATATCACAATTTGAGTTTTAACTCATAAAGTTAATTATAAAAATAAACTTTCATCGTAGACTTGCAGACAAGTTAATAGATATCACATATTAAAAATAAAATGAATACAAATTTATCCAGACACTATCTAGATAGCATTTAGTTCGGGTTTGAATCTTGCTATCATATATAAAGATGGCAGCCAATAATATGTGCGTTAAGAAAATGAAGATGATATTGGTAGTTCTTAGTCGAAGTATGATACAGTTAACAGTGACCGAACTTGATATAGATTTTTTAGCTCAGTTGGTGGAGGTGTTGCCATGAAAGCAGAAGGTCCTGGCTTCGTGTCCCAGAGGTGTCAATATCTTTGCCCGATTTTTCTGTCTCCAGATTTTTTATTGAGTTTCGCTAATATTGTCTTCATTTAATCAAAAACAAATAGATAGGTATATATTTTTTTCATTATTTTAATTAAAAATTTACATTAGATTTCTATACAGTATGAGATTATAATACTACCCTTCCAAGAAAGACATTAGCTTGTATAATATTAATGATAAATCTAACAAAACTTCAGTTTCATCTCGAAAAAACATACATTTTCTTAAATCATAAAGTGTTAAAATATTTTTCAACTTAATACTCGTATCTACGTAAATGACTAATTTACGTTACGTTTACGTTTGGTGACTTAGCAAAAGTGCCCGGGTTCATGGGGTAAGGTATGTCCAGGTCTTAGCGGCGGATGCGTCTGCCCACCAGCTGCATGGTAAGCTGGATTCGGAGAGAATGGTTGAGGGAGTCCCTTTGGCTTCTCCAGCTGTACTCTCTCGGAACATTGCCTTGCACCGCGGTGGGAGAGATGGATTCATACGTCCGTCACTCCTGAACAGCCCCAGATTCCTACCCACCCCTAATACCCCTTTCCTCCCCAGAACTTCCTCTCCTTCCTTTCCTAATAAGACCCTCCACACAGTATCCACAAAGACGACATAGGCCTTGCTGAGAATTATTTTCCCCAGGGCCTCCTGTGTGGAGCTATTGTAAAAATAAATATTTATTTATAATTTTTTTGTTCCAAATTTTCGATTGGGAGTCGTTAATTTTGACTTCGTTTTAAATATTACCTATTTGTGTTAATACGAAATGTAAACAGGAGTCATGACAAATATATATTTTTTAAATTACGGAGTTTTAATCATCATCGATATGAAATCTTTAATTAAATATAAATCTATCTGTGAGACTTTCTATTAAAATTGAATGCATTTCATATGCATCATATACGTGAGCGGAAATCATTTGATGCAATTCATTGCCTGCATTGAAAGAAATCATCACATCATTAAGTTGCTTAGTATGAAAGAATTTCATTTCCTTCTTTTCTTGCTTCTTTTTAATCTGCCTGGTAAAAACCGACGACTCTCAGTTATTATTATTGCAATAGGTACCAGAATTCTACAGAAAATACAATAAATTATCTTCAAAACCCTGACCCTGTACTAACCCCGGATTGTTTGTTTTTTCTTCCACAAACAGACCACTTAAACAAAGTGACTTCTATCGTGTACAATTATACATCTCATCATTACGACTTGACAATGTACCTACATACTAGTAGTTTGCTGTAACGGTTTTCCGATTTAGAAAATATTTTTCTTTTGTCTGATCATAACTTGAAACAAAAATTGGAAAAAAGTTCAGCGCGAAAAAGTAAAAAAGAATTTCAGGGTAGCATCAAACAGTATTAATGCGCTTGCATCTGCGTGGTTGAATTCCAGAACCAGACTTCCATTGCATGTCCGACGCCACACTTTATGGGCCGCGCCGCAAATAACTTCTGTGTTCGTGAAATTTCAAGCAAAGCTATCGTTGTAATTCGCTTTTTAATTCAAGAATCTGCCAAAAGATGGCACCACTTCCGCCTACAGCACGCATATGAACGTTTATTCCCTAGGTATAAGTACGTGGATTTATAGGCGGCTATATGCAATATATATTACATATTTCTAACTGTCTATTTTTGGAACCAGTTCCTAAAAGACTTATAAAATGGTCACCAACACTCAAACTGGGTGAAGCCGAACTAAAAGCCGCCCGCAGGGCCTCGTTACTGTTGCTAGTTACTATAATTATATATTATTTTAAATGAATAAAATGATGAAATAAATCAAATTAATCAAATAATATTTATTTGCACGCGCCGGATTCCGAACCCGTGACCTTCGGATTGCTGGTCGAGAGCCTTACCTCTGCACCACGTAATATAAGAAGATAAATTTTTATTTGGTATAATATGAAAGATATGTATATAATATATCTACCATACTTATAACTACTAACATTTATTAGTACCTATTCAAGATATTTAATTTCTAAGGTCATATTCACTGAAAAAAGTTCAGGCTCAACGAAGTGTTAAACTTTATTTGACCCAGTTAAATCAATATCACTTGGCAAGTTGTTGAACTGGTATCGCACTTTATCATACCCCATCGCTCACTGATGCCATAATGATTAACTAAGTTTTTTTGCCTGCCAATAATTCGTGGCAATTGAGATGAATAGATTAATGAAAGAATGAATTAATGTTATAAACGCACCAAGATATATTTTTTTAATAAATTATAATGATCCTTGAGTCATGAATTAAATATGCTTAATACGAGAAGCCACAGAAAAACTACGTAAGTATACCAGCATACAAAATAAAGTTTCGCCATTGATTACGTCTAATGTCTTAGTTGTTAAGGTCATGTTCAAACACATTTTTTACAACAGTGGTTACTTATTCATTATTAATTTAAATAAAGTGAGTAGTAAACAGTTTTACACACATTTCTATAATAGCTCGCATTACTATGACTTTAACGAAGAGCAGTTATATTTTAAATAATAACTAATTGTCATGCCACAAATAAATTTACCAAATCAAACTACCACACATCGTGCATCAAAATCAAATAATGACCAACAAAAATGACTTGATTTGAAAAAAATTGCTTTCATTGCTTTGAAATTAAGTGAAGACATTAATTTTAAAACGATGAATTTTCGGAAAACAACACATGTTTTTTTGAATGGTTCTAAACGAAAAATTGACAGGTCTTAAAATGATTCTTCAGCATTGTTAGTTATCAGACGCCACCGTAAGCCATTTCCGTTTCATCGTAAGTCACTTTCTTTCGAGGTATCGCCTGTAGCCTGTAGCCTCTAGGCAATCACCGTAATACATCAATGCGAACAAAAAAGCTATTTTGTACTCGTAATTTTCGCTTTCACTGGCTGACTTAACATTTCATTTTCAGCAAAGGTCATGTTCAACTACATTTATTAGTTGGTAAAATATTCAAATAAATTTTATTTGCGATATAAAAGATTAAAGTGGTTATTATAATAAGAATGCAAGGTCTTTTGAAATAGTAGACAAGAATTCTAAGTTTTCTATGTATGCCACTTATTTCTTAATTAGTTAAGATGTACCATCGACTCTGTTCAGAAACGGGCGGTCCGTTTGATAGATTCTACCATCTTAACAGACGGATTGCAATCTTTAGAGCACAGGCGTCGTGTGGGAATGCTATCCTTGTTCTACCGGTATTACAGTAGAAGATGCTCCGAGTAACTAGCGTCATTGATCCCTTCGGCACCGGTGCATAGTCGGGAAACTCGCCAAACGCGTGCCCATCATATGTACAGCCTCGACATTTGTAACATGAGAACGGGTCGCTTCTTCGACTCGTTCTTGTGTTCAACAACTCGGCTGTGGAACGATTTGCCGGCCTCTGTGTTTTCTCCTTCCTACAACATGGGCCTCTTCAAGACCAATGTTTATTCCTTCCTCTCCTCAAAAAGACCCTCCACACAGCATCTCAGATGACATAGGCTCTGAGGGAAATTATTTTTCTCAGAGCCTCCTATGTGGAATTAATGTGAAAAAAGTAGAATCACGAAAAACATGCATAAAAAGCGCATGATTTAAGATATGATGGTCATTATGGTTTAAAGGGTTAATAATAATGATTGAATCCACATAGTTATGGAAAACAGAAAAACCAGTGAATAAAACGCGAATTTGAATAAGCCGTGGAAGTATCTATACTAAGTATACTAAGTATCTAATATGGGAAGCTCAATTTCCACCTTCAAAAGCTTTTGACTTAAGATGTTACTTGTGGTTTACCCGAATTTAGCGAATGATATTTATCTTCAAATAATCAATGGATACATAAAATCTAGTTGGATTCAAACTAGCGTACGGAATTGAAATTAATATTAATGTAAATTTCAAGGAAAAAATTAGTTAACACAGAAAAGAGATAACTTTTTTTGTTAATGCATTAAAAAATTTCTCCGCAATGATTTAAAATGAGCAAATCAAAGCAATTTCTCCGCAATGAATTGAAGGTATAATTTACCAACCAAAATATTCTAATCCATAGAAATATCTACGCCTAAAAAATATTTTTTATAGGATTAATAATCATACATTATCCCTATACTTATAATCGACGTGTAAATATTACCTGATGTGCCAGAATGAAATAGTGAAAAACAGGACTTATTTACTATAGAATAGGTAAATAATATTGTGAAACCGAACTTAAACCAAGCTTATTGCCAGCTTAACCGTACCATCGTCGAACTAGTACGTAAGAATCTAATAAGTAAGACGGTTTATGTAGGTATATTGTACAAAAATCTTAATAAGCCATATTGTCTACCTCGGGAGCAAAATAACATGGGACGGTCGGTCTAAGAGCGAGGTCGACAGCCGTATACACCGGGCTAGGCTTGCATTCAATAAAAGGTCGAAAATAATAGAATCGAATAATATAGACCTAAAACTGAGAATACTCTTCATCACGACCTATGTATGGAGTATCTTGATGAACGGCTGCGAAACATGGTGCCTATATCCGAAAGAGATAAACGGAGACTAGAGGCTTTTGAGATGTGGTCCTATAGAAGAATATTAGGAATTTCCTGGAGAGACCATAGATATTACAAATGAGGAGGTTCTCCAAAGAATCGAAGGAGGAAGGCACCTGCTCCAGGACCTTGTACGAAAGGCGTGCAAGATGGATCGGCCATGTAATACGACAAGAAGGCCTCTTACATGCCATAATGGAGGGTATGACCGAGGGGACAAACTCTAGGGGACGCCCACGCCGAGAGTACCTGAAGGACCTGCTGGTGGACGTGCGCTGCTCATCATATGCAGATTTCAAAAGAGCCGCCCAAGACAGGGAAGAGTGGAAGAGACGAATAGAGGAAATTGCTGCAAACCAATCCCAGGATTGAAACCGGAGAGAGAGAGATTGTAAGAAAATCAAGGTACTTTTCCTGATATTTTTCTATAAAAATAAATTCTATAGGTAGATGAACAATAGCTTCACCCCTTTATGTATTTTAATATCTGATCTAAACCTATTTTTTAATTACTTATAATATCTTGTTCCTAAATAATTTAAAAAACCTTAATAAATGATTTCAGACAGACAAGAAGTATAAAAATAACCAAACGTGTTATTGCAAACATTACGTGTGATTGACAAGTGGGTAACGATAACAAGATAAGTTTTTTCTCGATGTGCAAATTTACTTATGTATATATACATATGTATTCTGATGTATGTGTAGATGGTATCTATTACTAAATCGTAGTTTTTGATGGCCGTGAAGATAAATCTCACGGCTAGTGGAATAAGGCTTAAAGTTGAATACGACGATTATAATATCAGCTACTTCACTTATAAACTAATGACTACTTAGTGCATTAAGCATTAAAGACAATGTTGAAATTACTTTAATCCGGCAGTTAATTTAACGTTCTTATATTGTATAGTTGTGTAAATCATAATAAAACTAATTGAAAAATCTTATTTTGAAAACATAAAATTGCAACACTTTAGAATTTCATTATTGTATTTTCTACTTCTGATGATTAAAATGGTTGTAATGTCATTACAATAAACTGACCTTGGATAAGCTTTTAAACAAGTCTACGTCTTTCTTCCGGCTCTCTTTGATATTTCTGGTCCTGTCCAATCATTTTATGCAAAAAGAAAATTCATTGTAATACTAGTTAGTCAATTGCAATACCAGCCCGGATCCCTAGGTCCATGTATTAGGATTGTATCGATAACTTTCGGTAACTTCTCATAATTCTCTAGAATGACTGCAGATCTCCAACAAAAATGACAGTTCACATTGACTAAGTGTTCTTAATATATTCGACGTCAACTCGTCACTTCATTTAGATAAGGTTCTAACTTCGCTTCACCTTGTTCTGAGATATGAGGTGTCAAAGTTTGCAAAGACGATTTCTCATTATCTATTTATCAATTTCCGATTTTGATGTTGAATCTTGTGTAAAGTATTTTAATTGATCATGTTTTAAAGGAAAATATTTAAATAGGACGTAAACTTATCCTTTTGGAACATAGCTAAATATGCAAATAGAACTCTGTGCAACCAGCTAGGGAATAATAATTCATTGCACAAGGTTCTATTTACTAGGTTCTAATTGAGTACATTTCCCTAATGCAATTCCAAGCTAGGGCCACGTCCTATTTAAATATTTTCCAGTAAAACATAATAAACTAAAATTGTTAAATAGATAACGAAAATTTGTCTTTGGAAACTTAGAAACCTTAGAAAATGGTAAGGCGTAGTTAATATCCAAATGAAGGGACGAACCATAATGCACCTCGTATTTAAGATCAACTCTCAGATACAAACAAAAGTCAGTGATGTTAGAACCTTTTAAATGAATTATTATTTAGAAGTATGTCTACGAAAATACAACACAGATGGTTCTGAAATATTATTTTGGGTATAGAAATGAGCAAAAGAAATGCTTTGGCATTCAAGGTCATTTTTGAAAAAAATGACAGTTAGAACCCTACCCAAATGAGGTGACGAACGTGGTGTTTGTACTTTTGCGATCTGCAGTTGTCCTATGAAACTACGAGTATGAGAATTTACCGAAAGTTATAGATTTTATTATTTTGCTTTTACTAAACTGTTTGATGACCGATATTTACGTGTGTTATTTATTAAATTGTGAAATTATTAACCCCTATACAGGCGAATCTTAGTGGGGTTAATAATTACATGCAAAAAAATGTATTTAAATAAAGAAGCCATAAATAAATAAATAAATTGAAACAATGCAACTTTGTATAAACCACTTATAAAATGTGCAAATCCGACCGGTTTCGGAACAAACGTTCCTTCGTCAGGGAAAGCTTATACTAATTTGACAGTTTAGAACAATGTTTTATTAGGGTAGGGGTGGAGCCGTTGTTAGTTAATAATGTAGATTGGGTGGGTAGGTATTAGTGTAGAGTGGGTGGGTAGGGGAACAAATCCATGATTGGGCTATATGACAATATTTTTTTCAAACAAAAAATATTGTCATATAGCCCAATCATGGATTTGTTCCCCTACCCACCCACTCTACACTAATACCTACCCACCCAATCTACATTATTAACTAACAACGGCTCCACCCCTACCCTAATAAAACATTGTTCTAAACTGTCAAATTAGTATAAGCTTTCCCTGACGAAGGAAGGTTTGTTCCGAAACCGGTCGGATTTGCACATTTTATAAGTGGTTTATACAAAGTTGCATTGTTTCATTTTATTATAATGGATAACCACAAAGTAATAGCTACATTCAAAAATATAAATAAATAAATCCTTATGGATCGACCGTGCTAGTGGTCTTGCGGACGTTATATTGATTTATTATTCGTTAATAGTTGCCAAGGTTCGCTAAAGTCTTAGAAATTTTCAGAAAAAAAGATTTTTAGATTACAATTCATTTATATTACACAGTAATAGCCCATCATGCTAAAGAGTTGAGGTATATACCTCCTTATCGAATGTAAATACAATATGAAAAAATTAATAAACATAAAAACATATTTATAACGTGCAAATCAATAAATCATCATTACAGGTTCTATCAAATTCACAACTTTACTATAAGCAAATAATTGTACGTGTAGGAAGTTTTATCAACACATACTGAATAATTAATTGAGAAACTTTATTCACCTGGCCAAATACTATAGAGCTAACACTACTAGACGGCTACGATGGAGCCCGTGGTCCAGGGGTAAGGCTCTCGACTGGCAATCCGAAGGTTACGGGTTCAAAACCCGGCGTGTGCAAATAGATTTTTCTTCATTAACTTGCGTTATTCCATTTAGTATATTTGCAGCACGTTCCAGCGTGGAAGATACTCTCAGTATGCCCTGGTGTAAGACCACCATTCAGAATTGAAACGTTGATTTTCGTGATCAGATCTAAATAACCAAGTACTTCCCCACCTTCCTATTTTACATCTCCGTCCCCTCATTACTACCTTCAGCCACACAACATAGCCCCATTGGAGATACTATAGTCTCACTTGCTCCAGACAGAAGCAGTCGGGATTCTTGTGCGGTAATGGAATGAAAAAAAATCTCGCCAAGCTTCTATTCCATTAGAATTTAGAATTCACGATCAATAAATTTATTCACATAAAATAAATATTTTTGCAGTTTAACAAATAGGTACTTCATTATCAAAAACATAAACTTGATTTTCAAAAACGCACGTAAAGATACCGAAAGAAAACAAAAAGTTGTTAGTTTGTTCAAGTTATGTGTCGAGCAAAAATATAATTAATATTTTTTTTTCAATTCGGGAGGCGGGAATGGGTACCGCCGCCCCGGGAACCTTTATTGGATAACCAACACCTCTGCCATAGGTCATCCCAAGTGGTTCGCTACGTTTGGTGATTTAGCAGGGGTGCCCGGGTTCATGGGGTGAGGTTTGTCTAGGTCTTGGAGGCGGATGACCAGGACACACTGAACCCCAGATTCCTACCCACCCCTTAAATCCTTTTCCTTTCCAGAACTCTCCTCTCTTTCCTTTCATAAAAAAACCCTCCACACAGCAGTATTAGTACGTGTGTATATAGAACGGTTGAACTATGAAACGGGATATTTCACTTTCGGATGCGAGTAATCGTACTACCGTGAAGTTGGCCTTCTTCGACCTATCAGAGTGGAACAACTGAACGTAAAACCTATATTATCTATCAGACGTGTTCATGAAAAAGACACCAACGCTCGGGCAGCCGATAAACTAAAACCCACAAGTTGTTTACTTGCTCGTGGATTTTTGTGCACTTTCATTAAATTTCGTTATTTTATTAAGACTTCTCTGGAATATATTTTTTAGCTTTGTATTTGTTTAACACGCTTTTTTCGAAATCTGAAAATAGGAAGATGATATTCTTTGTATTTTAAAGAAAGGCTTTTGCTGTGTCCGTTTTTGAACACATGTAATATCTATGCAGGTATTAACTGTCAAAATATTTTTTAAAGTTACACAGCTGATAGTGTAATTTCTGAGCCGATAATAGTTACATTGACCTATAACTGTTAGAAAAAACTATCATAAAATTTTTATGACGCCAGAGCTCACAATTTGAATTTTTTTTCTGCTTTAACGTTTATAAATTCTTCTTTATTTGGTTTATTATTTTTAGGCGTGAAAGTTTTTGGTTTCCAATCTGATAGTATTAATACCCTAGCTATTGTATGGTTGAAATTTAATAATCTGACTCAGAGTACAACGTGAAGTTTGTGGCTAAGCTACTATCGTAATATATCCGAATTAAAGCAAGTAGCTAAAAATGCCAAAAGATGACGTCACTTACGCTAACAGCTATCACGAGGAACGTCAGCTGACAGGTGTAAGTACTCTTGGATTTGCATTTCATGAATTTTGACTGGGCGGAGCCGAAGGTTTTTGCCTAGCAGCAAAAACCTACGGAGCGAGTTTTTAACTGCTAGTTTAGTATTAATACGAACTGGCATTCAAATTTGTAGTGAGTTTTCGGCACAAAATAACAGTGTACCATTCATCGTGTGAATCAACAAAATTCCTTTAAATTATCATGTTTAAATACCTCAAATAATAATTTGTCAAAAAGTATTATTGATTCGTGATTATTAATTCTATGGTTTAAATAGGCATGATTTTCATTCCATAAAAAGCCTAAAATAAAACCAAAACACGAATCACATATCAATTTCATTGACAAACTACAACCAAATAAACATTTAAGTGTGATGTTAAAATTGGAAGGTCGGCATGACACAAAAAGGTGTTAAAAAAGTAAGATGCTTTGAGGAACAAAAATTTTTCACACATTTTATGCAAAACAGCTTTCTTTTATTTATACATGAGTTTATTTTATACTATCAACCGAAAATTAAATAAGGTGTAATTATAATACAATCATGGGAAAATAATGAAAAATGTATTTAAAAAATATTATCCTCGCTATGTGATATTTGACAACAACTGTCGCTGAGCAAGAAACGTGTATAATTTTAACCATATATAGAAATAATCAAATTTCTGTGTTTCTGGTATTTCGTTCTTGTCGACAGGTTCACATTTTGACGTTTATTATTATTTTGTGTAATAAGGAACTTGAGCGAAACATGAATGGCTTTAAAAATATACATTCACGTAGATCAAAAAATTCTGATTATTAATTTATACATTTTATTATAATGTGTAATTATACGTAAAATTTTAAATCGTAATTTAAAACGATTAAAACCATAAGAGATTTAAACGCCCTGTGATTGGCAGGCGGGTTCTGCAAGAACCTACACCGCTACCTCAAGGGTCGGGTGGCCGGCCGCGAGCATTAATAATGCGGAAAATTTTGTGCTTGACTCGCACACAGGTTATCACTGCGATGTAAAAAATATTTTTAAAGAATTTATGTTATTAGGAAATCTTTCTAAATACTTAAAATGGAATTTGTTGATTTCATACCGACCCGATGGTATTGACCTTACTGTTAACCGACAAAACCGAGGTACGTATGACGTCACGTGTACCCTTAGGATTTTCAGTGGCGAGTTTCGACAAATTTTGGTGAGTTTTGAAAAAATGCAAACTTTGAAAATTATTTGAACCACGAAATCATTGTAAAAAAAAATCTGGTATTGTGAATTACAAAAAAAAATGACTGGAATTTTTTAAATTAACGCAATAATTACCCTACAACATTTCTATGCTCCTGGTATTTTGTTCCTGTTGAGAGGTTCACTTGTTGAAGTTTATTTTGATTTTAAAATACCTAGCGCGGACCCATGAAAGGACACGGGATATTATAATTACAATTTTGAAAAAGACAAATAAAATTCATTAAAAAAAATATATTACTATAGGTAGGTTACCTTCTTTAACACTTGTCTCAATTTTCATTCGATCAGTTCTTATTTTGAAAATGACACTAAAATTCAAAGCAAGTTCAAGTTCTAGAGTTCATTGAACCGAAATTACAGACACCCAACCGAAATTAGTATTTTTGATTTGATCTGGCTTCGTTTTAGCTCTTTTTTCTTACTGAACAAAGTAATTAATAAAGGTGTATTGTCATAACACTTATTGTTAATTAAACTAATATTTTATTTAAAAAAAAAGTTATGACCTTGAAGATCGATTTTAGACGGAAAAAAATTGCAAATCTCATCAAGATGCCCAGAGCTAAGCGTTTAAGAGTGTGCCACAAACAGATTTACTGCTTTACAGTTCAGATATTCTAATTTGAATAACTTCTTCAAAAATAATCGATTTCAACATATTTAGATGAACATTAAGAAATAGATGAGTGGAATCTTACATTTCAAAAAGTAGTTTCACCGAAAAAACTTAAAACGGTACAAACTTTTCTGAAGTAAAATCTTTAATTTAAATTCTCGACCATAAATAAAAGAACAGATTTTAGGTTAGCTCATTAAAGTGTAAAAAATATCAATATCAATATAAGTGCTTGAAATTCATTTAAAAGGTAATCATTCGTCTGCCGTATTTCACAGTTCAAGGTTATACAAATATATACGCAGTTTACAGGTATAGGTATACAAATTTTCTCCCTCGATTATAAAACTCGATTATTAAAGTATTTACAAGTTTTTACAAGGATCATTAAATAAGCTATAGATGAAATCCAATTCTTAATCGTTTTATGGTTATTATGGAATTTCATATTATTATTTTATTCATGGATTGATGCCAATAAAAAAATATTCGTGAATAAGTATTTTTCATCTACTATAAAGTCTCTGCTTAAATTTAAAAAAAAATAGGAGAAGTTGTGGTTACTAAGTGGAAAATCAGTGTAATTTACATTTTAATAATTATTATGAATCGAGCAGTTCATTAAATGGATACGTGAACCTACCATATAAAAAACGTGTTCTTTTTCAATATTATGTTTTTTAATATCATTTTGTATTTTCGTTTAAATATTTACAATTTGGGAGGCGGGAATGGGTAACGCCGCCCCGGGAACCTTTATTGGATAACCAACACCTCTGCCATAGGTCACCCCAAGTGGTTCGCTACGTTTGGTGATTTAGCAGGGGTGCCCGGGTTCATGGGGTGAGGTTTGTCTAGGTCTTGGAGGCGGATGACCAGGACATACTGAACCCCAGATTCCTACCCACCCCTTAAACCCTTTTCCTTCCCAGAACTCTCCTCTCCTTCCTTTCCTTAAAAAAAACCCTCCACACAGCATTCTCAAAGATGACATAGGCCCTGAGGGAAATTATTTTCCTCAGGGCCTCCTGTGTGGAGCTCATGTAAAAAAAATAAATATATATCATTGGTTTTGTTCATACGACGCCCGCACTACGCAGTGAGCCACCCTCAACTAGCAAGTACGCTAATACATTCTATAACATCGATGGAAAGACCCGAATACATTAATATAATCACAATTGATTTCATAAAATTATTTATTTGCTATCTTTGAACTAATTCCTGAAGTTTGTTACAAATAGATTCGTATATAATAAATAAATTATAAGAAAAATAGCGAAACAGAGAATTGTTCTAAATCAAATAATGCGAAAGGACGTCTCCAGGAAGACAAGAAAAAAATTACAAAAAGTAAAATAACAGAGTACAACAGTATGAATGAATGGAACGAAAGCTTGGAGTATTTTATTTAATAATTAATTTTACAGTTATATTATTTAAATTTATTAACGAAAATATAAACATTTCCTTTTACATATATATATTTATTTTATACGGCAAATGCTACTAGTATATTAAAATAAAAATGATGTGTACACTGTAAATGATTTCAGTTTTACCGTGTTTCATGAACACCTCATTAGGAAACCCTGTGATGAGGTGTTACTTGTTCTTGTAGTATTGTACATTAATTAAAAAATATTATTAGATATTATAAGAAAGATATCATTAGACTAAAAAATATTATTAGATATTATAACAAAGATATCATTAGATTAAAAAATATTATTAGATATTATAAGAAAGATACCATCAGATTAAAAAATATTATTACATATTATAAGAAAGATATTATTAGATTAAAAAATATTATTAGATATTATAAGAAAGATATCATTATTTTTAAAATATTAAAATATTATCTGATTTTATGAGAAAGATATCATTAGATTAAAAAATATTATTAAATATTATAACAAAGATATTATTAGATTAAAAAATATTATTATACATTATAAGAAAGATATCATTTGATTAAAAAATATTATTAGACATTGTAAGAAAGATATCATTAGATTAAAAAATCTTATTAGATATTATAAGAAAGCTATTATTAGATTAAAGAATATTATTAGATATTATAAGAAAGATATTATTAGATTAAAAATATTATTAGATATTATAAGAAAGACAAAAAATATAAATTGTTAATGTGTAGGTACTATAAATTGTTTTAAAAATATTAAAATATTTCACCTGGAGAACCTGTGATGAGGTGTTCGCGTGTTAAGGCAAAGGTGTTGTAGTTATTAGACCCAAATTAAAACGGTCCTGGAACAGCTGATTCCAAGTACTATGCGTCATCATAAAAAACCTTAATATTTGAAATCGGTGACGTTATCGTATAATATCCTTCTTTTAACAAACTGTAGGCACTCTTAACCACCGAGCGGTAACTAATTGATTGACTAGAAGAATATAATATACTATTTACCGTTGCGGCCCGCGGTTCCCTAATTAACAGAACCTAAAAGAATCCCAAACTTAAGAAGAGAAATAACGTTCATGAAATCTGCAAGATGCTTTGTTTCAGTCAGCGTCTTGTCTTTGGCGTTAAATCATGCTCACGACATTGTGCGTCGCTTGTGCGGTGGCCAAGTTCGAGGCGACAAAAAAAATGTTGATTTATAAAATGGAAAGGTGAAAGTACCTACCCTATAAATTACAATAGTAGGCACAGTGGGCAGGAACTTTCGCTATTTTGGTCAGCTCATCAGGTGGTGGCTACTGGCAACACTACTTTCTTTTTGGCGTTATGGAAGTTATGTAGATTTGGATTAGTACCGAGTGACGTAACGATCATTAAACAGAAATTTCAGCAAAATGTTAGAATGGTCAGTTTTCAAGATAATTTATCTTCCACAATTTTCAATGGTGATTGGATAGCGTTGTATTTGCTAAATGAGTAACAAAGAACTTACCAGCAATGGTTTCCGCTTGCATCCAATATTTATTTATGATAGTTGTCCAATTATTATCTGAGTAGTAATCGTCCATAGCAATTTTCACAAAACCCGACATCTTGATTGAGTTTCAGGTTGACTTTCAAATTAAAATTTACCACAAACACGATTCCACGTGCACTTTAACACTTGAATTAATCACACTTTAAATTTCTTCCAAACTTAAGTCAGTCTCCTCTGCTGGAAGATAGTGTCGAGCTGCGTTCTGTAAAAAAAAACAACAATTAAATTATGAAGATAATAAATAAATAAAAACTGTTTTTTTAAGATTTTTGCAAAAAATCTGGTACAAACAAAATCACATTTTCGTGGGTCAAGTCACGTAATTTAGTTATTTGTATGGGATAAACAGGAAAATACTCTTTATTTTTGAACTCATGTGATTATTTTGAACAAAAATGATTTATAAAGTATCTAATTGCATTACTATCCAATTTGTGTAGCTATTATGTTGTGCCATAATGAGGAAATCACAGCACGTAAAATTTTAAATTTTCATGGAGAGTCGCTATGTTTCTTGTTAGATTCCAGAAAATACAGATATTTACAGATATATTAATAAGATCTTTCGTTATTATGCCAACAAATATTTTTGCAAGATTTAAGACTGCAACCACTTTCATGGATATTGGGGCACAAACCATTTGAAGTCGCTTAGTTAAGTACTGCAAAGAAATGAACACCTGATTTAAAAATAGATACCTATGTGTGATGTCGTGATTTCTTGTAGATTGACTGATTGATTGTTGAAGAGAGCACAAACATGAATGAACTTTTAAATATTTGATTTATTGTAAATAATAATGTGAAGCGAGTTTCATTTGCGGATGGAAATTCCGGAACTAGAGGTGTCATAAAATGAAATCGACGCTCGGTGAAAAAAAAAACTTTCGCCAGAAACGGAATGTGCTCTGAGCGCGGTACGGCGGCGCGCGGATAGCGGCAAGTACTGTTTATCTCATCGCGGTTGAAACGTGAATGGCTCTACACCGGCCCGATACGCGCTTGGACCCGTCAAAATATCCAACGTAATTCACACACAGACCCACGTTCATATCAAAACTTTTTTCGTTGTGCAGAGCCAGGTATTTAACCTCCGAATTGCGGCTTTTCGAGGTAAGCTCGCGCTAGGCCGTGACAAACCCCTTTCGAAAGAATGATAACTCCGTCGTTTTTGATTTTTTTGAAATGTGGCAATCCGTCTTTCCGTGATTTATGTTGACCTTATAACCATTAGTTTTCACATATCAAATATGTGATTAAGATAATGGAGTATGGCGAATCTTGTTAGATATATTTTTTCAGGCCTATTCGTGTTTTAGAGGTCAGAAAAAAACTTTATTGAATTCGTACGTTAACAGAGTTCGACCAAGTTCAAGTTCCACGTCCTTGCTAAACGAATTCAATCGTGTATTTAATTTTATCATGATGTTATTTCATCAGCCTTTTTTATATGAATACCTCACAGGAGTCCCAGCTGCTCCCGTCTGGAGCCAGTGAGACTATGGTATCCCCCATTGGGGTATGTTGTGAGGTTGAAGGTAGTGGGGAGGGGAAGGAGATGGGGAAGAAGAAGGAAGGGAAGTACCTGGCTATTTAGATCTGGTCACCAAACACGGCCAAAGCCATTTCAAGCAACGCTTCAATTCTGAATGGTGATCTTACACCAGGGTGATACTGAGAGTATCTTCCACTCTGGAACGTGCCGCAAATATGCTATATGTTATTTTAAATAAATTAATTGTGAAATAACACAAATTTATTTGGGATTCTATCCCGCAACCTTCTGATTGTGAGTCAAGAGACTTACCGCTCGACCACGCCGGCCGTCAGCCTAGTTACAGCTTTAGTGAATTTTTTTTTCATGGTGGCGAAGTATGTATTTATAATAATTTTATATCTACGAACAAAACAGCAGAGTTACAGTCAAATCTATCGCACATAGTAACGGAACCTGTCTTCCGCATCCCAAACCACTTGTGAACTACAAGTGGTATCCAAAGGTCAGTCGAGGTTCGATGTACGTAGAGTAGAGACTAGTAATTGAAACCGGCTTTAGAATGAAATTTAATAATTTTAACCATCAGTTTTTAAAATATGACATTAAACACGAAATTTTGGGTTCATTACTTTATTAATTCGAATATAAACACTGGCTATCTTTACAAAAGCACGGTTACTGTTGGCATAAATATAGGGATATAGGTACCTACTCAAACTTACATTTTACAATTGCAATAATTAGTCTTATAAAAAAATTAAAGTGGAGAGGTATACATACAGTTTCCATGAGCACTCAGGCCAACGACTCGTTATGCTATTTCCCATTTTACCCCATTCATTTGATTTTGTTTCCAGGACCCGTGAGGGTTCTTGTTTTCCTATGGATCCCCTATAGAATCGTGTAGCGGTAAGGATTTTCTCATAAGAAGACCCTCTTTGTGTCGGTTCTCTTAAGGCCCCCAGAGTAAAGCGAAGAGTCCACGGAGATGACTTCGGATCTCTTTTCCACTTCCCCTTGGTTCCCCAAAGGCCCCGTGAGGTAAGAGTTCACGGCCTCAGCTCCCCTCTCCACTAGCTTTCCTGAAGGCCCCACGAGGAATAAGTCTACTCCCAATTGTTTTCCCGAATGATTTTTCTTGGGCACGAAATACGTTCGTAGCTTTTTTCTTCTTCTTTAAATTCATCTATGTATAAGTATATCAGAAAATGAGCGCATAAATATTTGGCAAGCTTTCTACCACCTGATAATCCGACAGGCCAGTCGCATCGAGCGGTCCTCCGGAGAGATGAAAGAGAAAGACAAGCGGATGGGAAATAAAATGCCCCTCTGGCGATCGGCGGCTTCAGCAAGTTTCCAAGAACTGGTATGCCGACATCCAACATGCGTTTGGTTGGTACCGAGGTTCAGTTGGTACGCATTTTTCGCATGTAAGTGACGATAGAGTAATAGTTTTTTTGTCATGTATATAATATGACTCACATAATGTTGTCCTTTTTAACTTCTGAGGCCTCCGACTCACATAATGTTGGCATTTTTGCCTGATCTGTTTTAAAATTATAATATTAATATATTATCATTATAACGTCTAATTTTCTTTACAAAGAATTTACTCCTTTATGTAAGAATTCACTTTCAAATATTTTCCAATTTACACGATCAATCTAATTTCATGATTCTTGATGTGGCGTGGAACTCAGATGAGGCTATTTAATTCTGAACTTCGGTCGAGGTCATCGATTTTGACACTTTCTGTTGTTCGTGCTTAATGCACTTCGATAATGTATATTCGACATCTTCGATTTATTCACATTTTAGCACATTGGACGTGAAACTTGAGCCTATCAAACACAATATTATTCCTATTAGTAGAGTATTAGTAATAGAAGTGATTTGACAAGATTAAAAAAAAACGACTATATTATTCTTTTCGATAATCCCTAATTGGGGATGCCATAGTCTCACTGGCTCCGGACGGGAGCATCTGAGACTCTTGTGAGGTATTACTATAAAAAGGAATGGTCGCCTGTTACAAAAGTGATTCTGAGAGAATCCACCACTGTGGATCGTGCCGCAAATACATAATATTGCATAGAAATTACAAGTAAGTACGAATTAAATAATGTGTATTTGGGTATGTCAGATACAGAACCCGCTGTCTCTGATTCCGAAACTAGGATTTTAACCACTCTGCCACTTTGTCTGCTAGGAAAATACGTTGAATTTGAAATTTCCTGCAATGGTTTAAAATCTATACACGCAATTATCTACATTAATTATTTCATGATAAAAACATGCTTATTCATTTATCGCACCTAAAGCTCTTTTCCATTTTCGCAACATGACAGATAGCATCACACGATAGCACATGTTTTTCAGTCGTAAGTTACTCGTATACCGTTGACCAATAAACGTAACGTTAAAGTACGGATTAACCAATGCAAGCGAGCTTCGGTACCGAAGTACCGACTGTGCGTCAATAGATCTTGCACATTGAATGTAATTATCCCAGAATGCAGTCTGCAATAGCAAAGCGCTTGAAGTTACGGCAAGTTCTTCCCGTTTGCCTACTTGCATACAAGTTTGACGACCACTTTCATTAGTCGGTAAAGTTCAAACCACTAAAGACCCACGGTACTAGTTGGTTATACAAACACTCGAAGCATTGACTTCCAGCTATTATTATCGTAACAAGCGATACGCTAGTCTTGGACTTGAATCGTAACAAAAGATTACACTAGGAAGTTCGGAGAAGTTCAAACAAATTTCACGGAGAAATTATTATTGTTAGTGGTGATTACGAGATTAAGACAGTTGATATAATTAGGTGAAGTTTAGATGCGGTGTTTACTCTAAAGGTCAGTTTTGTGACTTTAGTGAGAAAATTAATCAGCACAAACACATGAAATCACAAAATGGGAAGCACTACATATATGAATGGGTTAAATTGTTTAATTTTTTTTCAGGAGAATCAAAGGAGAGGAAAGTCTCCTCCATAAAAAATCTAAGACTAATAAAGAAACATATTCGTAAATAAAATCGTTAAATTCAAAGGTGTAAGATGTCAAATTTTAATATTTTGATATCCTACACGACACTGTCCGGGTGAAAATTTTTAATAACGACTGTGATCAACATTTTTAGCTAAAATAAGATCTGATGACTTTCCTAAAGGAAAAAAACCGTTGAAAGTTCATTCCTGACAGGATTTTATTTAAAAGAAAATACGGAACACAACTTTTTAAGAATGGATTTTATAGCCAAGAAAATTCGTTGGATAAAATTTGGAAGCTACCTATTAGAAATGTTAATATTATTAAATATTCAGTATTTGGGAGGTGAGGATGCGGGAACCATTTGTTGAATAACCAACACCTCTGCCAAAGGCCACCTCAAGTGGTTCGCTGCGTTTGGTGACTTGGCAGAGGTGCCCGGATTCGTGGGGTCAGGTTGTCTCGGTCTTCGGATCGAGAGATACTGCTTGAGGAAGGTCTTTTGGCCTTTCCAGGTGTTACCTTGCACCGCAGTTGGAAGGATTGATTCATACGTCCATCACTCCTGGATTCATTGACCCTTAGATTCCTACCCAACCCTCACAGCTTTTTCCTTCCCAGGACTTCCTCTCCTGCCTTTCCTTAAAAAGACCCCCCATACAGCATCCCCTAAGATGACAAAAGCATCGAGGAAAATTATTTTCCTCAGGGTTAATGTAAAAATAATATAATATGTTTATTCTTTTTAGCTATTCTACTGAAATGACTGCGCCATTAAACTATAAGATAGTGGGAAATCTACTTTGAAATAGATTTTCCGTTAGGTAGAAGTGAAAACTTGGTATTACAGAGAATGCATCGAGAGTTGCGCCATAGGTACTCGTGTATGTATAAGTATGGGTTTCCTACCGGTCGATCGTGAGCCCAAACACCTTCGCCGGGTTGGCCAATGCACCAATGCAGGCTGTCTCTAGTGCAGTGGAACGTTCTAATGCGGAGAAGAGAATACCCACTCCTTTGTACCACCTAATATGCAGCACATTGCATTCGATGTCGAAAAACTCGTTTATGAGATAATTCCCGGGCGAGTTAGTTTACCGCGACTGCTACTGCTAGCTGGCTGCGTAGCGAAGGCATGTGGACATGACCAAAACTAGTTGCAGTGGCGGATTGAAAACCAAAAGAAACCTTCTTCTTCTCAAGTCGGTTCCTCATTGCTGAGGATCCGGACCCCTACTCCAATTACCATGGTGGAGAAGGCTCCTCCACTCTTCGCGGTCCTGCGCTGCGTGGAGAGCTGCGAAAACAGACCTACCAGATGGCAGTGATACTCGGAATACGTCTTAGTCAAAAGAAAACCGGAAACTAATAACGATAAGCCCTTTGAACTAGACTTTTTGATTTTTATTGTAATGTTTAGTAGAATCGTCTCTCATATGTCTGGGGTCTAAAATCGAGAAGGAAAAACAATTTAATATTCCAACATTAGCACAATTATCTTTGAATCATTTGCAATTTTTATATTTTCCATTATTTCCTGCTTCAAATGTATCTGTGACTTAGTTCCAATATTGACAAAGGCGCACTTTCTCAGAATTGAGTTAAGACTACCAAATTCTTAGAAGTTTAGTTATTTTAGGATAGATATTTCATACACATTTAAGAACTTGGTAGTCTTAACTCAATTCTGAGAAAGTGCGCCTTTGGCAATGTTGTAACTAAGTCACAGATACATTTGAAGCAGGAAATAATGTAAAAAAATCTTCCCACCTAGAACGAATAGAGCATATATATTTTCATATACAGGGTGTTAAGAGACTTACTTGACTTAATTTAACCAGTGATTCTTGACGTAATAATACCAAAACGTGGAGAAAAAAATGAAAATTAAATTTTGGTCTCCGGTAACATTTTCGAAGTTTTTTTTTTCAACTTGAAACATAAAAAAATCAGTAAGTATTGGACAGTTGGGACCAATGATGACACATGGAAGAATTTTTTTAGGTTTTTAGGGTAAAAAAATTGAAACAAAAAAACATTGAAAAATCACCGGCGACCAAAATTTCATTATTTTTTTTACTCCAAATAACGTCAGGAATCATTAGTTAACGTAAGTCAAATACGTACCTTAACATTCTGTATAAATTTTTTCATACAATGTTTTTGAAATTGTAATATGATAAGATATTTGTTTTTTACATCTTCACAGAATTGAGCTCCCTATCTTTAGTATTTTTAACCTACTGCAATGATTTTTTTACAAAATTACCGCTATTTCAGTATGTTGAAATTTGAAACGCAAGTACAATTTTCCAGAAAAGTCTTGCCAGTCCACCCCTGACCAGGAGATACATTGGCCAATACTCAGACAAGTACCCACCAACCCGACTAACTACGTTACTATTGCGGTTATATTTCCCCTTTCCTTCTTTACCCGACTTGTCGAGGTCGTCTAGATTAATGTTGCAAATGGCTTCAACGTGAAATACAATCAAAATTAATACAAATCATGCGTAAAGTTATTGCGAACACTGCACTTACTTCAACGAAATACGAAACGTTCGAATCAGAATTTGGTACACCCAAATAAAACTATTTTCAAAAATATTCCCTACAACAGCTCTTATGTCATTTTTGCAAGGTCCATCAAATTAAATAACCAATTTCACAAATCGGAAGCAATTTTCAAGATTGATTGATTTGATTTGAATAAATTACCTGCTTGGGAATTAATTTTAGAAGTGTCGATTAATGACAACGATGATTCTGCTTGTTTAAGATTAGTTAAAGCTAGCAGAGTGCTGATAACTAGTTGTTTTGTACTGAACTAATAAATGCTTAATTATTATTTTTAATTGATAAACTAACGCTTAAGACAAGATTTTTATGCATAGCACAAAGGGTAACAATTATTATAAGCAATAATTATCAGCCTGAAACACTCATGTACATTGAAAAAAATCTTCCGAGGAAAGATACATGCCGCCAACGGGACTTGAACCCGTATCCTTCTGATTGCCGGTCAGGTGGTCTACCACTGAGATATGTCGGCTTATCTAATACCCGCCAAATAATTCAATATATACTAGTGTTTCATTCAACAATTATTACTGCATATTACATTTTTCCACATGAAAACAACCAATTTTCGTAAAACATATTAAGCCAATGCAACTCCTTTGCTTTGTGAGATGGCAGCTAGAACATGCAACCCCTGGTCTTCTATTTACACCGCTTGGAGAAAGTACAAAGGAGGTTTCATAAATATGTTGAATATAAGATGAGACAACCTGTAAATGATATCTGATACAAAATACTAATGTCTATTCTAAAACTCCCGCTAATTTCTTCCGTTGAATGATTAACGAAATTCTTATACTTTTTTGAATTACTGAATAGCCGTGTCTCTGTTAAATCTACTCGACTCTATCATCCAGTGGCGGCTCAAGCTCTTCTTTGGTGGTGGGGATCAACATTTTTTACGTACTGTGCCGTAATCTACTGAATATAATATAAAATTTCTCAAAAAAAAATTTTGATGGTCTAATCATGCTAATCGGATATCTAAATAGAAAATAATATAAAATTTCTACATGCGTATACCAATTTACAAAATGGTATAATAATAAAAATAAAGCTTTGTCTTGCAAGATTTGTATCGAACTTAATTTGAACGCGAGCGATTCCCGCCCGTAACTACGCAAACAAATTGTTCAGTGGGGATCCAAAGAATTGTCCCCACGGTATTTGAATTCACATACGACCCGTTGTTCTCAAGCGCCGTACATTGTTCGCTGTACGCGTGTCGGGTCTTGTTAAAATCATCTGGAATATTTTTTTGTATTTTATTTCTGCATATGTTATTTACTTTTATGTTTAAAGAATTCATTCATTTTGGCGAAGACAAAGCATCGACTGTTGTTTCCTTTAGTAGGTTTCGAGAGTAATTGGTGGGGACTGTCCCCATTGTCCCCCTGTGAAGAATCGCCACTGCTCTTCGACTGTAACAACCACTGCACATTAATCATATAACTTACAACTAGCGTGATTTCATCGTACTATCACTACCTGCCTGTACAGATCTGTTTGACCTAGAATCTCAAAACCTCTCCGTCCTACATCAAAGCAAAAACAATTAGTTCTGGGAATGTCTCTGATATAGATTATAAATTTCTTAAATTTTAAGTTTCTACTAATTTGGCAATTTTTAACTGACAAACTGTCTAATCCCATTTCTACCTTATTATTCTTTGACATGTATTATGTTTGTAAAAGCCCTACCTACGTCCTTATTTTGCTAATTTGTTACACTTCTTATAAATCCCAGACTCTTCAGTCTAATTTGCAAGAATTTCTAAATAAATTTCTCTGAATTATACATTCGAGTCAAGAAAAGATGAACAATTTAATATTTGCGACAATTATGTAGGAATGAATATACGCATATAGTGTTTCAAGACTTTTACCAAATTGATCAGACATACAAATGTAGTTATACCTGCCTAAATGGGTAACCATTTAGAAGTTTTTTTTATATCTACCTTATTACTATTTTTTAAACTTCAAGTCTGTTAATATATTCAGCTAAATCTATTAACAGTCACATTTTTTATGCTACAGTTTCGAAAATCAATCGGAAAGTTTAACAACATTAAGTAAAATAAATTTTATAAACCAGTTTTCCAAGATAGTGACCATAACATTAATAATCAAATCGGCGCATTAATTTCAGTCATAAAAAAATATGTAAAGTCTAACGTCCTCCTAGTGTTAATCAATTTGAACTGATTAAAAAGAGTTTTTACTTTTTAATTGAACTAGTAAATGTGTTTGGATCGTACGATACACGACGTCCCATGCCATTCACTTTTGGCAACGACAAATTATTCGCACCGGAAGTAGTTAGTAAACTGATGGACACGTGACTGGAGGCTGTAGTGTGCGAAATACGCTCTAGATAGGGGAGAAAATATTTGCACTATTTAATTTGACCAGATACTGCATGAAATTGCTCTTGGTAACCTTAATTTAGTTAATTCATTCAGTGAGCAGTTCACAATTAACAAAATTACGAAAATTCGCCATTCGATTTTTTGCGCTTTGTATACCTCAAATTCCGTTTGATTTCTTCAAGTAAAAGATTGAGTTGGCATTTAACGTCTTGTTTCCCGCCACATGCCAATGAAGTAACTGAGATGAGTATTTTTTTCATTTTTATTATTTATATTTTCAATAAACATACTTTGTGTAAGTATATATAATAGCAATAAAAAATAACAGTTTAGTAACTGCTTTATCGAGCGAAGTATTTTTTAAGATCACCGATATACATAATAATTTAGCAAGATGTGAAATATTCCGGAGTAATAATTTCAAATTTGCTTTGAAATTTTCAAATTTTAAAAATTGGACTGATCTGATGATTGAGTGAATTTTTACAAGCGATAAAGAAACTTTAGGAAGTAAGCGATAACTACCTATAATCAGAAAATTATTTTATTTTTACTTAAATAATAATTCTACATTTGAAATGTGTGTTTATTTTGTTTAAAATTATGACAGATGATTGTTCATGTTCACTAAAAGTGTTCATTCGCAAGGTACATTTTTGACGTCTCCCTAATGTTTCAGCAAAAAAAATTATATAAAAAAAAAAGATTTTGTACGACACATTGTCGTTCAAAATTGTTACATACTGATCATAAAGATAATATTTTATGAATACTTTCGGCTTCACAAATCCCACAATTATAATATCCCGTGATTTTTCTATGGTCTTCGCCAGTTAATTTCTAATTAGAGTAGTTAACCAGCTCCTTGCATAAATTTACAAAAAATAACTTTAACGAAAAAGTTATAACAAGTTCATTAACCATAAGTTCATTATTTATGGGGTGAGCAAGAGTGCATTAAATGCACCGTAAAAGCTTCGTTTAGTGACACAAGGATTTTCTAATCTAGAGATACCGGAAAAGAAACTAAACATATTAATTTGCATTTTGTGGCAACATAATATCCACCAAGAAGGTACTTACCGTAATAAATGATACATCGATAACGTACACTTTTCACTCACACAAACATATTTGATATGTAAGTGATAAAAGATTTGTGTACTACACTACTTAAAAAAATGTTAATACATTTTTAATATACTTTTTATGACGATATTTGCCATTTTAAATTCGCGATACGATAAACACTGATTTTAAAATTGAATACTCCACTTAGTTTAATAGTGACATTGTTAAAACTGTGTGCAATTCGTTAATTAGCCAAAGACGGGCAGTCCATTTCCATGAGCCGACGGTAAAGCGGGTAGAGCGTGTGGCATTTGGGTCGCGGTTCACTCTCTCGCTCAGACTGGCGTACACTTGAACTCTAGCGCCTTGCAGCCGAGCTCTCGCCGTAGTTACACGTTGGATCTTTCGGTGAGAGAGAAAGCGCTTCTCCGGTAGAGATACGATTGTAAATGTTTCAAATACAAGTTGCACGTAATCTTTGGTTGTTTCAACAATATTCTGTACAACTAACTTAAAAACTTTTTATTATCAAAAATGGATAGAGAACAAATGACGAGGGATTTAGAGACAATCAGCCATTTACCCAAATGGCTCCACAGTACGACTGAAGTTCGATCGTAATATGAATCTCTAGAGAGTTTTCAAATGCTAAAGAAAATAGTATCCCAAAGTCTGCATGTTTAAATATTTACAGGTACAATACAAAATTACATGCACTGCTCCATCATTTCATTCAATTTCATTTTAGTAGGTAATTTACCATAGAAATGTTTTAAAAATGTTAGCTACACTTTCGATCAACATAAAATTAGGAAGATAGTTTGTGTAATGCGACAAAATCTTTCTATAGATGTAACAAAGATTTAGTAGTTAGTTTAATAAAGGTTAAGACGTAATGTATACAATTATATAAAAAAATACTAATAAAGTAAATTGTTCAAACCTAAATGCCGAATGAGTTATATGATTAAAAGAAATATTCCCAACAATTTCCAGGATTCGACGGATTTCAGATGTTTAAAAGTAATAAATTCATCAACACGTGTCAAAATCTGAACGTACATAAAAAAATGTTAAAGGCTCGGTAAAAAATAATTTGGAAGTGAGTAAATTTTTTCTATAATTTGTACTATTTGTTTCTAAATTCCTAAAATATTACATGTCTTTCTGTGTATTTAGATTAAAAAAAGGAAATATATATATGAATATATATATATACACATATATTTTAACCACCACTGTTACATATACTATAACACTCATGCACAAGCATCGCCTTTGTGGGATCTTCTTTTGTTACTCTCTTATATTTAATATTATTATCAATGTATTTATTCCCATGTATCAAATATATATATATGTATATATATATATATATATATATATATATATATATATATATATATATATATATATATATATATATATATATATATATATATATATATATATATATATATATATATATATATATATATATTTGTAAAAACACAAACATTTGTCAAAAATTATTATGCCCTCATAGAAAATTGAAGAAACATGTTAAATAAGAACATCAATCCACAAACAAGCCACTAGCGAATAAAGATGCTGCTGATAGTAGCTAAACAATAAACAATATAATCTAGTGGAAGAAAGAAACCAGCTGACCAAAATACACATGTTAGGACAATTTAGTTCATGTTTCGAGGTCCAAATGTTGTCTTGCCCTCAATTTTTTGTGTACGTAGCTACTTGCGACCCCACCCATCTCCTCACTTGGATCGGAAAGCAGTTTTCATTTTGCGCGACGCCCCTGCTGAAACTTGAATTATCTCGAATGTTACCACTAGCACAGGAACCTAATCTTCACTTTCATTCGCATTTTATCGCTTTGAGTTCGCTACAGAGAACATGTGTGGCGTTCGGCCTGTACCCGTTTATTATTATGCTAATAGTTGGAAATAATTAATTGTAATAAAGCGAAAATCAAATTTGGTGAAATTATAATTAAATATGTGCATAAGTAATTTGATGAATTAAAAAAAGTAGATCGTTGATTTTTAAAAAGCGTCTCATAACTAATTATTTTTAAAATCGTAATAAAGCGATTGATTTATTTTTGCTAGATTTGTTTTATACCATGGGTATATCAATGGGTTAGAATTAAGGAGTTATTTTTAATAGCTTATTTGGTTTTTTGACTTTGTTTGAGTCTTGATTGTTAAAGTTATAACTTATGGTTTGTGGCAAAATGAAAAAATCATCTCGGGTTTCGTTTTATGTGCGTTGAATATTTTTGTACTCACTAATAGCCAGTGAGAATGATCGAAGTTTTATTTTATAAACGTATTACATTTGTATTCTTTGCTGTTGAGGACATGAATATTATTTAAAAATAAAATAAAAATATTTCGATGACTTTTAGCGTTGCACTGAAAAATTACCCCGAGTGCGGTAGGGAATCCCTATAGGGATATACCTATCCCTGATATTACGTGAATACCTACTAGGGATTCACATAATATCATAAAAAGTAAAACATATTTTTCAGCTATTAGATTTACTATTCTACATAAAATCTGTTTATATATATATTATTTTATTATATATTCTACATAAAATGTTTTTCAAAGTTGAATAATTAAAATAATATTGACACGATACATCGGTCAACATTTTTTTTGCTTATAAAAATAGATGTAAGTGGTTAGTTACTACAGTGTTTTGATAATCATGATTTTTATGTTAATCTACTGCATCGTCTCGTCATTCTTCATTATAGTTATCATCACTGTTATTAATAGATCTTTTATTAAAAAATAATTAATTATAATTATGAGATCATTCTCATTTTGTGAAACGACTCGAAAAGTTGATGTGTAAATCGTTCTGGATCAAAACACCTTCGCAAACGAGACTGATCATCGAATGATTCCGGAACCAGTTATAAAGTTGTCAAATATAATTAGGAAATATGCTAGTTAGATATTTTTGATGGTAGTGCTTATAAAATATGAAATAACCTCTATAAACTAACTAGCAACATAAGTTTTAAACTTTTTTTTTTTACATTAACTCCAGTATGTCATCTGGGATGCTGTGTGGAGAGTTTTTTTGAGGAGAGAAAGGAATGAACATTGGTCTTGAAGAGACCCATGTTGTAGGAAGGAGGAAACACAGAGGCCGGCAAATCATTCCACAGCCGAGCTGTTGAACACAAGAACGAGTTGAAGAAAGACCCGTTCTCATGTGACATATGTCAACCGTGTACAAATGTTGGGCACGCGTTTGGCGTGTTTCCCTACTATGCACCGGTGCCGAAGGGATCAATGACGCTAGTTCCTCGGAGCATCTTCCATTGTAATACCGGTAGACTAAGGATAGCATTCCCGCCTGTGCTCTAAAGATTGCAATCCGTCTGTTAAGATGGGAGAATCTATTAAGCGGACCGCCCGTTTCAACCGTGGGGCGCACTTGTGATTTGTACAGGGTTAGCAGTTGTGTAACATTAAAGTATCTGCGGGTCCTGTACAGTACGCCCAGTTTTTGGGAGGCTAACTTTACTCTGGCTTCGATGGAGCCCCCATACCTAAACTTGTCGCTTAGGGTTACACCAAGCATATCAATGGAGAGCCTGTTCGGAAGATTGCTACCGTTGAAAGATACTAGATTTTCATTTAGATCCCTTTTAGACGTAATCAGACAAGATTGGGTCTTTGAAACATTAAATTCAACGAAATTATTTTTACCTCAAGAGAAAACGCTCTCGAAGTAACCGACCATTCTTTGTTTCAAAGCCTTCCGAGCCGTTGGAGTTTTAAATTTTTTAAACTTAATTTTGGCAAAAACCTTAACACGAAAGGAAAACCAACATGAGGAAATGATTTAATACAGTTTAATACATAGTTTAATTTATTTTATTGGATAAAATACCTAGTACTGACTTAAATTAATGGGGATCCGATTATGCTTAACTTGTTGATTGAGTGATTATGATAAGCCGGGACATGGCATATGATATACCACGTGCGATACATTATTATGTCAAATCTTTATTGTCAAATTGAATATAAATAATTGTCAAATTGAATCTAAAAGTAAACACGATGGAATCACAACTACATTTCAGAATTTTAGGGATAGAGTTTCAGAACACTCGTCAAACAAACACTGTTATTTAAAAAAATGATTTGAATGACTCTTACTTCTGAGTTTAAAATATGAGATCGAAAAACATGACGTAAACAAATAAGGTCACATTGGCCGAGTTGTTCAGAGGCATTGTCTCAGTAAGACAGAGATCCTGCGTTCAATCCCTAGTTGTGATCTCTGTCCTTTTATCTTATTTCCTATTCGGTTTCATGTTGCATTTAGAATTATTAGTATTACCTTCTTCTAATTTTTATTTTCCAACCGACTTGTTTGCAGACTATCAACGCCGTCCAATAATTCAACGGTGTTTTTCATTAAGAGGTGCTTAAGATTAGACCAATTAACTTGAAATATGCATTCCGTCGCGTAAACACACAACATTGGAAACAGGTATTTTCTTAAATATACTAATTATGCATTTTGATATTTGAATATCATAGTTTACCCAAAACAAAGTATAATATGAATTAACTAATATTGCGGATTACACCAAGGAACACTGAGTTTTACGAACGAATGCTTTGTTTCTATCTAACAGTCTCATTTTGGACATGTTCCCGTTTACCGTCCGTTCTATCTCCTCTCCACAGTCTTCACTAATCCCCATTCACGCCTCCACCCCCACCCCAACACTTAGTATAGTATTATGTTCGCCCATTGTTTTGTACTGCCAAATTAGTATATTTTTCCCCGAGGAAGGAATTTGTTGACATGATTCCCTGTTCATCGGACAGCCTATATAATCAAATATACTGGTTCCAGCACAGAAATGTTGTTTCATTTACTTTATTTAGAATTAACAGTCATTGTTTGATTAATTGAAGGGAAATGCTTCGTTAAGGATCTTCACTTTAATACTTACGGAAATTATTATGAATATTAGCTGTAAACATGCAATAATTCTAACCTGCTTAACGTCATTTAAACGTAGATACGTGTGAGAGACAATGAGTGGAATGGGCTAATTGAAATGTCCTTGCTTTTATTAATGAATTTTCTAGGAAATATAAACATCGCGTGATTTGAGATTTAATAAACTATATACCATGCTAAAAAAAGGTAAAACCAGCCAAAAGTCCACGTCTTGGGAGCATTCGAAAGGAACGTACGTGGTAACTTTTTTCATTTTTATTTATTTTTGTATTCTTTGCGGAGACAGTTTACGATTAGTTCCCGTGAGCACCTTGGCCATAGGCCGATTGTGCTATCTCCCATTTTACCTCAACTCTTTAACAATATGGTCTCTTTATTAAAGTTCATCAGAGTTGTCATTGGATATCTGGCTAAGTCTTCTGGTACTATAGTGTATCTCCCCAGGTATCTGAGCCTAGTTCCCACCAGGGCAGGCCATTGCCACCATAAGTGAATTGGAGTCTCATTATTCTCTTCACATTTTTTACATATATTGGTGCTTTCCACTCCTTAGTAACTTGCTTTTTTATAATTTTGGTGGGTGACAAAAACCATTCTTAAGTAGATAGTGTTTTAAAAATTCCAACATTCAAAATTCGAACGTATCAGAATGAAGATTTTTGTGAACGGCTTTTAGGACAATAAGGAACTCCAGTGAAAAATATTATGGCTTTAAAAAAATATGTTCATGTAGAATGTAGACCAATAAACGCTCATTCTGAATATATAAGTTTTATTTCATAATATTAAACGCAGAGTTTTTAAAAAATTATTAAAAAGTGCATTTTTAAACCTCTCCTCAAAACACAGTGTCAAGTTGGCATTACTGAAATGGTTAGCGGTTACGTCACTGTTAACCTGCTAACCAATTCACCGAAGTGTATCAAGATGTATTGACATTTGAAATCTTACGCCTTACGCCACGAAAGACACGCACGCCATTCAACATTTCGTGTTTTTTGGTTATTTTCATACTGTTAAAGAGATTTAGATAAATAATAGTTATTGTGTTTATTGGAAACAATATTTAGGCTCTCAACAATTAAAATTATGACGTAAAAGGGCTATATTTGAGGTTAAGCATAGTCATAAATAGGTCATATGTCATATTTGACATTTGGTTTACGATACATCGGTCGTATTTTCGAATTGTTTTTTACTAAAAGGGCTTTTTATACAAGTTATTACACAATCGTCATATTATAAATACCAGTGTTTCTGTATGTGTTATACATAAAACAAAATTCGAGGCTTACGATGTCACTAACTTGTATTTGCAATGAAAAAGCTGATTTATTGTTTTTATATTGCACTTTGTTAGAATACAATAACAGTACCGGTGAAATGTGGACATTTTACCAATGTTTTTCTATATTAAAAGCAGTTAATCTTGAATAAAACACACACCCCATACCTAAAAGTCATCACAAAGCATTCCGCCATTGATTTTTCTGGATTCTTCATTCAAACAGGGATGTTCTGCCCAAAAAAATTATTTCCCTAGATTTCGAAGTGAAATTTCCCTAGAATTTCACATTAACATTGTGTAACACTAATCCTGTTACATGTTAATTAATTAATTGGAAAGATATTGGAACTTGGTAAATATACTAATAATACTGTGCTTTTCCAAATAAAACACTTTTTGCTACGTGAAGTAATAATTTAAAGTACGAATACACTCACCACTGAATTAGAAACTGAATTCCAAATAAAAAAAAAAAAACACTTTGCAAAATAAAAATCAACCGCAATCACCGAAAAAACGGAACATAAAACATAAATAATTTTTTTTTTTCAGAGGTCCCATTTATCTTTTTAGATATATAGGGAACGTACCCATACTACGTGACAAACTTTTTGCACTTTTTAACCCCTCCCCCCACCGTGACCAAAAACCTAAGCAACCCGCCGCTCATTTGTACCAAGCGTGGTATTTTGAAGACCCCCCTCCCCCGAACGTGTCACGTAGTATAGGTACGTTCCCTAATATCATTTTGAGTTGTCAGTGTTCAAAATAACATTGCATGTAAGTACATGAACAATAATTAAGATTCATAGGAATTCCAATATATATATATATATATATAAATAATACCAGTAATATGGTCATTTGTAATAAAAATTTTTCCAGAGTTCGAAATTTCCCTAGATTTTGTCCTGATTACCCTTATCCCTAAAAAATATTTTTCTCCCCTAGATCTAGGGAAATTTCCCTCGACATAACATCACTGATTCAAAATGACAACTTAAAAAGTAAAAAACTATCGGTGGGTGAAGACGTCACACAATTCACCATAGATACGGTGCGTTTCTGGGAGTCTTGAAAAATTAAAACTTTGACAATTATTTTAACTATTAAAACTAACTATAAAAATAAAAATAAAAATGCAGTTATTTAAGTTTAAAGGTCTTTATTCATTAAAAAAAATTGGACTGGAGTTCTCTATTGTCGATGACATGCACATGGACTAGATATGGACTACAATCAAGATACTTTTTCGTTAACTGTCGTCAGACGCAAGTAAATAGTCTTCAAAATATCGTTTCGTTATATATGTTTTCGTATTAGGTTCTACATTTTTTTATTGACGAGGTACATTATAATAAAAGATCAATGTATTTATCATGGAACCGATTTAGAACTTGATTTGTTTTTGAGAAGAATTTTCCTTATTCAAACATATAATTAAAACACTTCCTGTTTACAGTTTTCACAGATTCCTTGAGTATAATTTATTTTGTCGAAGGTACATTATATTTCTAATGACCACCGTTGGGTGTAATATTTTTGAAATAACTAAGGAATTGAATAAAAAAATATCATCATCAAACATACTAATTTTGGTTGTACGTGTACGAGTATCTTGCGTAACGCTGGTTCAATGAACTGTGGAACTCGGATTTGCTTTAAATTTAAGTATCATTTTCAATATTGGAACTGATTGCTTGAAGAAATTAGACAAGCGATACAGTACCTTCCTGTAATATAATATTTTAACAGAAAAAATACATTATTTGTCACATTAAAATTGGAACTGATTTGACAATAATTCAAACTACTCCGTGAGTAGTTTGAATTATTGTCAAATCTAGGGTCTTTATGTATTTATTTTTTATTACAGGAGGGAGGAAACACAGAGGCTGGCTTCGATGGAGCCCCCGTAACTGAGCTTTACTTCTGAGCTGACTTCGAAAAAAGTTTGTTTGTTTTTAAAGTACGGATTACATTTTATTTATTTTCCTCTCAGATGATTGAATTTATTGTGAATTACATTTTTCTAATACACAACTCACGCAACTACCACTGTACGCAACAATTCAGTAGGTACTCTAAGGATTAAGTCATTCGTATAACAGGTTTTTGAAGAGGAGTGTAAACCTAGAATAATTATTGTTTAACCCATTACGGAAGAAGAATTGATTCGAGAATTAACATAATTAAATGTGATTTTATCAAACGATTGTTGTTAACCTTATATAACAAAAAAGTTACAATATATAGGTATATTAACGGAAGGATTTTACGGGTTGCTAGAATGAAGTTTTAATTTGTTATGCAAAAACCGACAAAGTACCTACTTGTATAATTATTAGCAAGTTATAATCAACACATTAACAGTTATAATCAGTACACAAAGCATGACACACAAAAGCCTACTGAAATAATTACATGAAGATTTTATTATCCTTATCTTATTCACAACTTAGGTAATTTTAAGATTTTCAAAGCATTATTAAGATGAATATATAGGTACGTGAAATCTTATTTAGATCCTATTTTGATTAATCTTTACGACGCGCGATGAATCGGCTTTACAGTATGAACATCAAAAAATATGCTACGGATAAATAAAAACTTTTACTAGCTTTTCTATGTACTGGAATTACAATACAATTATTATTTACGTAACAAAAAATATAAGCGTAAACCACAAAAACAAATTGTTTTTTCATGACTTAACTATGAAGTAATACAAGAAACAATTTTAAAAAAATACACCTTTATGGCTAAGACTGTTTTTGAGGTTTTTCATGTTCTAACTTTTTTTCGTTCTTATAAAATTATGCACAAAATAAATAAAAACCACTTTTTCGCTTACTAGCCTCTTGCAAAAAGACGCTCGATTTTCAAATTTTGCAGGCATGAGATTCGAAATATTTCTAGCGTTTATATTCCTCTTAAAAATCCTGTGTAGTCAATCTATTTTCACGTACAATTTTCTAAGAATTTTTACAAATCCTGTGTAGTCAATCTATTTTCACGAACTAAGAATTAGAATTACGTTTCAAAGAATTATTACGAATTTTGTGTGGCCAATCTATTTGCACGTACAATTTTCAAAGAATTATTACCCATCCTGTGTAGGCAATCTATTTTCACGTACAATTTTCAAAGAATTGTTATAAATCGTGTGTAGCCAATTCAATTTTCACTAGTCATATTTTTTTCTCGAATTCAGTCAACATAGTCTAGAAATTGTTTAATGATTACTGAATTAATTAATACATTTTTTATTCAGCAGCTCAACCTACTATTTGTTTTAAATAATGATTTAAATAATAGGAATAAGTAATTTATTATTTGTTTCCACTAATATGACACTTTCTACACCGCGTCGGCTTTATTACACTAACTTTACAAATAAGCAATAAATCTAAAGCATCAGGGCAAATATCTGATGGCGGACAATGTGACTCTATCCGAAACGTTGGCTAAAATGATGGATGAGCAACACGGTATAAAAATCCAAAAAGTATTCGCGATAATAATACGTATGGCCGTGAAAATCTCAAATCGTGTCGAAATATTTATTATGTATGAATATATAATGTATATATAGTAACAAAATTAATTTTAAATGTAAAGACAATATGTGTTAACATATATTTTTCTTCATGAGATCACATTAAAATATAAAGATACTTAATAGCAAATTTACAAACGTAAAATTGTTCATAATCTAAGAACTGCAGTGACTGTAAGTTCAGGAAAAATGTATTGTTCCTCTCGTTAAAGCCATAAAACTATTTAAGTCAATAAGTTATTGAAACCGTTTTTCCAATTAACTTACAGAAATACGAACAAATAATTAAAAATAATCTAAGTAAATAAACGAAGAATTAACACGACACGATAAGAAGAACAGCGTTAATAATATTACCTACGTTTCCCGTAGTACCTACACGCAATTAACACAGACCCGGTGTACCAGTCAGTCTGTATCCTTTTATCCGCTGTGTATGACATTCCTCGCTAGAACTTAAGCGGGCATAATATGCTGCTCAACCCTTAATATAATAATAATAAATAAATACGTTTTTCATCAAGAGATTGCTTTACAATATTACATATTTTGTTCTTTTATCATTAATTCTATTGACGAAAAGGTCACTGCTCAGCTGCAATTGAGGATTTCTCCTGGAATGCAGCTGGTTTTCAGCAGTGCCGAAGAAGAGTTTAATTATTAGATGCCGAGGGGCTAGCAGTCACATATCAAATCTGACATCTTCGTAAATAATTGAATAATTCCATATCACCTAAATATACGAAAATTTTATTAATTTTATAAGTCACTATTATAATTATCGAGCGATGAGGAATGTCGATGTTATATTATATTAACAATCAACCTACAATAGTCCGGTAAGACATTTAAAAAGTTTGAACGTCAGTACAGTTTCTTTTCACCGGTTCATTTCATGAATAGTGAACGACTTCGACAAACCAAATACTATTTTGAATTAAAATCCTCGGATATAACACCATGCTGATTAATGAACTGATAAAAAATCAACCCGCCTAAAAATATTTTAGGTTTAAGAAATAAACTGCCGTGGTTGACATTTTCAAAGATCGCGATCTATCGATGACAGCAGAAAGCATATATATATATATATATATATATATATATATATGTCCCACGTAGACAGTATGTTTGTTTTTCCAATAAAAAAGAAACATGTTCCTCTTTTAAAATCATAGACAATCCGTGTAATATTGGTGATATCCAGACTTGTGACTTATTCGCGCTAAGCTCGAAATTTTAATAATAATAGCATGCTTTAAATAACCGACTCGCCGGGCCATAGACTAGCGAATTAAGTGAGACTCGGTGTTTAATTTAGTGGAGTTTTCAGAGAAATTAATCTCATCTACAGAGTTGTTTTATTAAGTGAATATGACGAAACCTTTGGTAAAACAACGTTTTATTCTGCTATTTAATAAAACATACTATACTCATTAATGTTGAAATAATGGAAAGATGTCGTTAAATTTGCTTCAGACAACAAAAAAAACATTGCACGGAAAACACGCGGATGTCTAAATATGCATTCTACTAATTTTTTGTTTACTTCGAATAGCTGAAATGACGATTATAATGACATTATTATAGTAAACGTGATATTTCCATAGATTTGAATGTCAACAGCAACAAAACTAGTCGAGCTATGTAGTTTTCTTATATAAAACTAAACTAATTGCTTTTCCTGCGCGCACTCCGATAAAATTATTTTATGACTGGAATTGTAGTATACAAATAAGTCAATTTTCAAATTTTTAACTTCTGAAATAAAATTTTGTACAGTTAAAAAATATGCATGTATGTACGCGCGTATGTACCTGTATGTACGTAACTTACTAGTATGATTCACTTTTGATTTTTTTAGTATGCATAATGATTTGCCTTCCTCTTTGACAGGCTTCACCGCTTACATACACGATGAGACAGTAAACTTCGCAGGCGGTCGAATGAGGACAGAGCTAAATATTTGCTAAAAACATATTTTCGTACAAACAATATCTACACCAGCGACGTTGCCGACTGCAAAGTATTGTGACTGAAACACTACTAAAGTTCACTAACTTCGGGAGGTAATTTTATATTTGGCGGCCTACATGGTCGAAGGGTCTCGGCTAGGAATTAGAAGGTCGCGGGTTCAAATTTCGGCGTGTGTGCGTTATTTGATTTGTGTAATTTCACAATTAATTAATTAAAAATATTATGTGGCGTGTTTGTGGCATGTTCCAGAGTGGAAGATGCTCTCAGAATCACCCTGGTGAAAGACCACCATTCAGAATCTAAATGATACTCTTCCCCATCTGCTTCCCCTCCCTACTATATTCAGCCTCACAACATACTCCTATTGGGGAAGCCATAGTTTCTCTGTACCAGATGGGAGAAGTCGGGACTCTTGTGCGGTATTCACATAAAAACAAAATGTAAATAGTGATGGAAGTAAAAATATTAGAAAGAGTGTTAATCCAAATTTAAATATTATTAATAATCAAATATTGTTTTTAAATGACCCATTATTAAATCTATTCCCCTTTTAAATGTTTAATTGTTCTATATTGCCCCTTGTCTCATACACATTATTTTCTTTCAAATTTTATTATTGTTTATGTCTATTATTTTTCTCTATTACCAATGTATGTCTATTTTTAAAATTAGTTCTGTCAAAACCCTGTAGAAGTTAGCTTTGCTGACGAAACATGTTGGTTTTTTTTTAAATAATTAAGTGGTTAATAAAAAAAGTTATCTATTAATTTGAATTTAAAATGTTACCACAAAATAATTTTGCACTATTAGAAGAAGTGATTGTAAAAATATTAATTTTTGGAAATTATTTGATTTTCGCATACAAATAAATTTTTTTATAGACGAATATTTTTTTCCAAATAAACTATTCAAGTTTTTAAACTGAAAACTACTTTTAAACGAATTAAAAAAAAGCTAATTGTCTTTTTACTACAAGATGTAAAGGATCACCTATCAAATTTATTGCATTTTACCCCCGGACACTTGGTATCGTTTATATTACGTTTTATGTTTATAATGATCACCCTTTTAACATACTACTTTTCAAATATGCCTCTAAACATAGTCAAAGCGCCCTTGAGATTATATTTAGCAAAAACGGTGCTATACAAATTATCCAAATATTATTATTACAGTGCTACTCAAAATGTTGAATTTAAAATACGTATTATTAGTAATAAATAATTGAATGATCTTAAAATGAACTAATGCAAGTTTTCACAATTATTTATTTTTATTTTTAGCTTTTATGAGTAAAACCTCAAATTGTAATATTTAATTAAATGAAGACAATATTAGCGAAACTCAATCGAAAATCTGAAAACAAAAAAATCAGAAAAAGACATTGGCACCGCTGGGACTTGAACCCAGGACCTTCTGTTTACATGGGCTGTTGAGCTGTTGCTATGTAAGCATAAGGTCCTGCGTGGGTTCGAGTCCCAGCGGTGCCAATATCTTTTTCTTTCTAATATTGTTTTAAAAGTTTATAAAGTCTACTTATTATAATCACTCAAATTTTTGGGATATTTTGGATGAGTATCCACCATTAAAGTAACGAATGTCGTAATATATATTCTTTAGAAGCCTTGGGGTGATTTTCACGAAAACGGTGCTATATAAATCAGCAAAATATCATTATTATTATTCACAACTTATGATGTTCGATGTAGTTAACATAGAAAATTAAGACAGCTGGGCAATTTTCATGACGCCAGAGAACAGCTCTGGTAGTTTTCTATTTTTTACGATTTACTAATATTTTCTGTCTTATTGTTAAAATAACGTAGCAAATTTACGATTTCAACATGTCTAATTAATTTCAACGCATAGGGGCAGTAAACAATTGAACAATTGAACCTTGTAAGTATGTCTAAATTCCTTGTTAGTACGTCTGAATCTCTTTGAATCCCTTGTAAGTATGTCTAAATTCCTTGGTAGTACGTCTGAATCTCTTTGAATCCCTTGTAAGTATGTCTAAATTCCTTGTTAGTACGTCTGAATCTCTTTGAATCCCTTGTAAGTATGTCTAAATTCCTTGGTAGTACGTCTGAATCTCTTTGAATCCCTTGTAAGTATGTCTAAATTCCTTGTTAGTACGTCTGAATCTCTTTGAATCCCTTGTAAGTATGTCTAAATTCCTTGTTAGTACGTCTGAATCTCTTTGAATCCCTTGTAAGTATGTCTAAATGCCTTGTTAGTACGTCCGAATTTCTTTGAATCCCTTGTAAGTATGTCTAAATTCCGTGTTAGTACGTCTGAATCTCTTTGAATCCCTTGTAAGTAGGTATACCTAAACCATTAAAATATCGAATGTCATAATATATTCTTCGTCGACAGAGATATCTTATGGACAGTAAATTTTTTATTTATTTGATTACAGTAATGACGTATGGTAATCTCACTAGTGTGAAACGCCTGTGTTGAGATGGCAATTTACAGAGTGGTTGTTAGTTGTTATCTAGGTTTATGTTTACATAATATGACAATGACAGTTATGCAAATAAAATCAGTATTTTTTTACATTAAACAATTCAAGTATGAATGTAGAAGATTAAGAAAATAATTTTGAAGCAATTAAATTTCAATTTGGCAAAAAGGCGTATTGATAAATTATATAAAAAAAAGGCAAGTGAAACTTAGTCAAATGTAAATATATGAAGTACAAAGTGTACATATATACATACAGAAGGCATAAATGTAAATATGTTATGAATACATTAATTACCCGTAAAAATAGTTACGTATTGTGCTGAATATGTGCTTTTCTACAGTTAGTTTATCTACGGGGATATGTCGTTATGGTAAATTCTTTATTTGCGTACCTGTGCGTGCGTTACGGACGCATGCAAGCGTTTACGTTTTCAGTTACGTGTAATAAGAACTTACTAAACATTTTTGTTTTTTCATGTATAGGTAGTGACGAGAACATCAAAGCATTTTAACGATTACGGTGTTCGATCCAGAAACTTTAATAATAATCGAATCATAAATCGCCTGGAAAACGAGGAAAATGCTGGTTTAACAGAAAAAAACTATTGTCCGCCACTCAGATCCCTGTTGTAAACACTATTTTATTAGATGCATCTTTCGTGAGAAATATGAAGAAGTGGTGTGTACACGGGCGTAGACAGGTTTTGATTTAGGGTGGGGCAAAAAATAAAAAAATCTAGAGTATGTACCGAAAATAATAAGCTTCTACAACACAATCATGCTTTAGGCTCCATGAATACAAAAAATATGAACTTAGGAAGGAAAACCATCCTATGAAGTGCTGTAAATTTGAAAATGCGACTCGGTCGACAATCCCAAAGATCATGCATCGGCCCACAGGGTGGAGCAAATGTCCCACCTTGCCCCACCGTGCCTGTGCCTATGGGTGTGTATATATTTTCTTTTACGTACTATTTCCAGCTTATGCCATACTAAATCATCGTATCAGTATTTTGTTAATTTGCACAAAATTTTATTACATACATATATGTCGTTTTCTTACAATTACTATAACTGTTTTTATGTAAATAAATAATTAAAAATAAAATAAATAAATATAAACCTATTTTCCACTGGAAAAAAATTACGATGCCTACAACCGGACGTTATTAATAGCCTTGCGTCTGCATGGTTGAAATTTAATAACCCGATCTCGAATACATCTCTGACGTCGCGCTTTATGCAAAACCATCTTCGTGCTTGAAGTTTGTTAAAAAGCTCCTTTTGTAATAGAACCGAATTTAAGCAAGTAACCAATAATGCCAAAAGATGGCGCCACTTACGTTAACAGCTAGCGTGAGTATCGTCCGCTGGCAGGCGAGAGTACTATTGGATTTGTAATTTCGTGAATCTCTCCGGGTATGGAGAGATACGAAATACATATGATTATTATTGTATCTGTTGTTGTATCTGTTGGCAGTTGTGAATAATAAAAACACGCGTCTGTATATTATATATGACATCGTTGCCTACTGTCGTGGTTACTTTGTCCCGGTGACTAGCTGTCACTAGATCCGATGAACCGGCTATTTTTGGAACCAGTTCCTATTGGACTTAGGGGTATAGGTACTGGTAACCCACACTTAAACTGGGCGAAGCCGAACCAAAAGCCGCCCGCAGGGCCTAATAGCAAGAACCTGCGGGTTTTTAACTGCTAGTTTAATTAATTATTGCTTTAGCGATATTTTACTTACGATTACTTCCATTTTGCATGAATATTAACTATTAAGAAAAATGCATTTGCCAATAGATATTAACAAATACACATTTAGAAGATGAATATGCAAAAAAATATTGTTGACACTTATTTATAGCGCCTCTCAAGAATTTAAGATAGCTTAAGGCTTGTTACTCTACAAAAAAACAAACCAATTTTAATCCAATCACGAGGTTCTACGCACTGATTATTAAATAATAAACAAGAAACATACTTATAAATACTTATACTTATATATGTGGAGTTTATGATTGGGTTCCCCCCCAGTGTCATCTCTTCGTCATTTCGAAGGCCGAGTAAAAAAATCGTCTGAACATTGTGTAACATCGCAACATGTAACGTAAACATCGAAAGCTAACATCCGTAAAGCGTAAAGGTTCCACTCGCTTCTTTGTTCGCTCAGCTGGCCTTAGCATCGTTTTCGCTTCAAACACCATCCGCTTGTAAGCGATGTATTAAAGAAAAGTATCGGTTTACGAGTAATCATCGCGTTAATTCAACCAAATTAAAGTTTTTTTATCGATGCAGGCCACTGTTCACTATTGTTTATGTAGCGATTTGTCCGATTGTTGCGGAGTGTGGAGCGTGAAATATTCCGGGTGTTAATTTCATACTTAACTAACCGGAATAAAATTATGGTCGTTAACTCTAAAATGATAATTTTAAATGGTTGCTAGTACATATAATAAAAATATTGGTACTCTACAAGTCAAAAAATAAAATAAACAATTTTTCTAACTGTTCCACAGGAAGTTTTATTTATATTGCGTTTAAAAACGTGAGTATTTGGCAGGTTACATCTCTTGTCCAAGAATTATGTCGGTCTTCGTAGCTTTATGGTCTAGTTGCAAGGTTATATTTTTGATTTTGATATAATTATAAGAATGTTTTTATGTGCATACAATGATATTTATAAATGATAAAGGACTGTGATGACTTTATTGATTTTTTTTTTTTATCAACCATGAATGTCTCATCATAAGGAACTCCCGGTGAAAAATATTATGTCTTATAGATGACCAATAAACGCTGATTCTGAATATATAAGTATTATTAAATAATATTATTAAAAAATATTAAAAATTCCATTTTTATTCAGGTTGTAGACAAGTTCGTATTATTGAAATGTTTAGTGGTGACGTCACTGATCACCGTAAAGTCATTGTATGGGAATGTAGGTATGACACAAGCCATCGTATTAACATCGTTTCATCTTATTCGTTTATTTACGTACTGTTTGCAGAGATTTAGTTGTTGTGTTTATTTAAACATTATTTAGGCCTAAATAATTCAGTTTCAAAAATAAAGGTATCTCTTATTAGTTTATCTCTTTTATTGAAAATATTCAAAAACTACTGCACAAAAAAAAATAGTAATGCTACTCTAGGGAGAATACTTCGAACTCTGAATTTCAAAATGGCGCCATTTGAACAACTGATGGCCCGATCTTATAGTAACTTTTCGGGAGTGATGACGTCACGCGATTCACTACACATACGGTGGTTTACGGGGATCTTGAAAAAAAAAACTTTGACAATTATTTTAACTATTAAAACTAACTCTAAACATAAAAAAGCAGTTATTTAAGTCAGAAGGTCCATTATTCATTAAAAAAAAATAATATAAATAGACTGGAGTTCCTTCTTGTGTATTTTTAAATCGTAGATACCTGTTAAAAAGTTGGGGGAGTTATATTTGCTGAATTAAGATCCAAAAGTTTTAAGTTGACTTTAAATAATATTATCTTTGGTTATATTGTAATCCATTTGAGGTTAAAGAAAAACCGTAGGTACAGTTAATATGAAAATAACAAGAACAAGGGAATGGCAAAAAATTAAAAAAATGTAAGGTTTTGAACGCCTGTTAGTGTGAATAATGATGGACTACATAAATAATAATAATTTTAACTGCTTTAGTACAATATGGTAAATAATATGTAATTGTGTCTAATGCTTACATTTATAAAGTAATTAAATCACGTTTCACTTTCATTATTGTTTGAAAAGAAAATATTTTCCGAATCCTACAATTACGTTAAAAAATAACCACTGAATGTACACTAATTTGCAACGCTCACTTCAGAACATCCAATAATCACTGTTTGTATACGAATGTTTAGAATACAGATAACTTCACATTCTGCGCACCGTCAACCCTGCCAGTGCGGTTATCTCCAGATGACTAAACGTGCTTCGGTCGGCGCACTCTAATATATATAACCCAAGCATGCGCCGGTATCAGAATAAACCAAGCACAAGAACAACCCAAGCACAAGAAAGTTTTACCTTATTTTTTACTATTTAACCTAAAGCCTTTAATATTTAACCCACACCCTCTGTGGACAGTACTTGTACATCGGTAATACGATGACTTGTACAACATTTGCATTGCACCGGTCTATTGGCGCACTCTGACGTCGAACGAGGAAAGCATATACAGGGTGTCCCAAAAGAAAGTTGATATTTGTTTTGCTTTCTGTGTGAACGCAACTTTTCCGAGGGGCGCGGGGGCTATGTCAATCAGTAGTCTGGCTCTTGGGAATTTAGTCGCTATGAATCATTTCTCGGAAGCGACATTTTTTCCAAAAATGGTGATTTGGCGACTGTGGCGCGTAAAAGAGGTTTTCGTCAATTCAATGATGCGCCAAGCATTCCTCTCATTCGAAAATGGGTCAAAAAGTTTGAAGAAATCGGTGCAACGCTGGCAAAACCAAAATCCGGCCGACCAAGGTCATCGAGGACGATAGAAAACATAGAGAGTACCACCCAGCGCAGAAGAGAGGACTTATCCATACATTGGTGACCCGAGCGACCAGAATATGTGAAGGAACAAAAATTGGAGCAGAACTTATAATCGAAACCGGCCATTACTTTGGATTTGTCCCCGAGGTCCTGGGAAGACCCAAAACTCATAGAGCACGCCTGATTACGGAGGCAATTGAAATTCACAAAAATCATATAAATATTAATAGAGACGATGGAGCTAAGCTCAATAGTTCTTGGTATCCGGTAATTGACGGTTACATCAAGGCTAAACGCAAAAAAACATGTTTTAGTAGCGCCAGCTCGTAGAGGAGTGGAGCTGGCGTCACGGTATCGCTCCTAAGTAGATAAGTACAAACATCACCCCTAACTATTACACATCTGCCCTGATGATGGACACTGAAACGCTGTCCGAAACGTTGGCTAAAGAAGGAGGTAGCCCAACACGGCATAATACCATAAAAACTAATAACAAAAAAAAAAACGTAGAGAGTGTTTTTCAGTCTTTTCGTGACGACTCAAACTTTTCGATTCGGAAGCAAGCAAGTGCTTTAGATCATCGTTACACAGCATTTTGCACAAATACCTAATGCTGCACTCCTACAAACTTACTGGCTATAACCAAAGAACATGGTTCCAGCAAGATGGAGCAACATTACATAGTCCAATACGTCTCTGCCATGAGTTCGTGAAATTTTCCCTGGCAAATTCATCTCCAGGAGAGTTGACATAAATTGGCCTCCTCGTAGTCCTGACCTAACCCCTATGGACTGTTTCCTGTGGGGTTATCTCAAATCTAAAGTGTACGCCAAAAATCCGTTTTCATCACGAAATAGCAGCCATCACGAAGCCTACCTGGCGAGCCATCATAAGAAATTTTACTCTTCGATTAAATGAATGCCGCGAACGTGAGGGTTTACATTTGGACGATATTATTTTTCAGTAATAAATTCCCAAATTGTTTATTTTAGTATTTAATAATCATTTTTTCGATAGAACCCTTACTTCTTTTTAAATCGATCCACTAAATATCAACTTTCTTTTGGGACATCCTGTATTATATACTTACACTAAAACAAGAAAGCTTTGAGCTTGTCTGTTTTGTGTATACTCCTTTTATATTTCCGCACCTTTGATTAAACACGCTTGTTTACAAGTATTAAGACTTACTTAAGTTAATAACGTGTGTGCGACTTTAAAACCACATTCTAAGTTACTGAAAGAGAATTCTATACCCAAAGCACACCTATATATGTAGAAACATACTATCTCTATCTCGTGAGTGTATAGTATAAGCATGACAATATCTAAGATTATCCATTATAAAAATTTCTATTTAGTTGTATTACGGTACCAATCTTCTCTATTAGATTGATTGCACACTGTGCCCAATACAGCATAGGACAGACCCCATCGCGATCTCCGAAAAGAAAACTTAGAAAAAAAAATTACAAGAAAAACTCTCTTTTTATAACTTTTGAAGGTTATTCCTATCAATGTAATCATTGAAGAAGAAGATAACAATAATAATTTAAACGAAAATATGAAAGAGAACAAGACCCAGAAAAATTGAAAAAGATAATGGTAGCAACTGGGACTCGAATCCAGACCTCTCGTCTAACTAAGACGTGCGCGTTAACCAATTTCGCCATTGCCACCTTCTGTTAAACCGTCATATTTGTCAATCTCATATTTAAAATTTTGGAATTAACAATTTTATCTTCAATTAATTATTTCTTTCACATTATGAATATGGAAAAAATTAATATTTTAAATTAAAAAATAATTAGATATTAAAAATATTTAAAATTTTAGAATTATTAATAATTATAATTTATTTAGATATATTTATCCGAGACGCTATCCAGGTTACAAACCAATTCTTAGAATGATTGTTTCCAATAAAAAGGATAGTTGCCCATAATATGGAAAAAAAAATTAGTTGAGTGTAATATTGTTAATTCCAAAATTAGAAATATGACGGTTTGACAGAAGGTGGCAATGTCGAAATTGGCGCACGTCCCGGTTGCGACCATTATCTTTTTCTATTTTTCTGTCTCCTGTTCTTTTGCATATTTTCGTTTAGATTATTATTGTTATTTTCTTCTTCAATGAAAACTTATTAGTTTTTCAGTATTGTTTTACATACCAGTCATTACAAACTGTTTTCTAAAAACTTTTTATTATAGTTGCGTCTTAAAAATAAATCCTGAATACCTGAAGATGGAAGTTGTGCACCGGAAACCAGTTCTTTAAAAATACCCAATAGGTGCATTCTTAATATATTATTATAAAACGAATATATAGCTTTATTCCGCTTAAGTGGAATAAAGTTTTATATTCGTTTTATTATAATATACTAGCTAAAACGACGAACTTCGTACCGCCTCAGAATCAATAACTGTTGAATTAAATTAAGTATTTTTATGAAGTTAAAAATTACACAATGAAGCAATTATCGATGCCCAACTGTCCGTGTTTTGTTTTTGTCAGTATCAGAGATGGCATTGTGTATGAATTTATATTTTTTGTGATTTTCTTACTTTTCCACTTACTTACGGAAATTTTTGAAAGGAAGCGGGTACGGGTGCCGCCGCCCCGGGAACCATTTATTGGATAATCAACACCTCTGCCATAGGTCACCCCAAGCGGTTGGCTACGTTTGGTGATTTAGCAAGGGTGACTTTTGTGCGGGTCTTGGCGGCGGATGCGTCTACCCACCTGCTGCGTGGCGGACCGGATCGAGAGAGACTGGTTGAGGGAGGCGTTTTGACCTTTCCAGCCGGATTCTCTCGACCAATGGGTCGAAAGAGTCCGGCTGGAAAGGTCAAGGTAAAAGGTCAATTCCGCTCAAGGCAATGGTCTTGCACCTCAGTTGGAGGGATCGATTCACTCCCGGATACAATGACCTCCAGATTCCTACCCACCCCTCATGCCTTTTTCCTTCCCACTTTTTTACTCAACAGAGGTGCATATGGTACCACCCAATGATTGTCCGTGATTGGACCGTGAATCATGTTTGTAGTAACAATATCAAACAGTAATTGATTAGTAAAAAATTTAAAATTAGAGAAAAGAGGCCGGCTTCGTTCTCATCGGGTCAGAAGTGACACCGGTTTGAATTACTAATATCACTTTTAAAAAATAGGGGTTAATGGTAGAAGGGTGAAAATTTAGGGTTGCATGTATTTTTTAATGCCTCACCATAAAAAAAAAATAAAAAATTTGTCAAAAAAAAAAAAAATCGGAGTGGAACACCCTTTACTTTTAGGGGTATGAAAAATAGATGTTGGTCGATTCTCAGACCTACCAGATAAGCACACAAAATTTCATCAAAATTGGTCCAGCCGTTTCGGAGGAGTATGATAACAAACACCGTGACACGAGAATTTTATATATTAGATTAAAATGGAATTCCACCATGAATTATCACTCTCAAAAATGGGAATATTAAAAGGTGCATTCTTGTTTTATAAATGATTGGTTTGTTTTCAACTCAATCAGAACGTTTTATTTCTCATTTTTACATAAATGAATTCCACCATTTAAGTTAATATGAATATTATTTGAAGGGTTGCATGTATTCAATATAAATATTTTAATGCTGTTTGCGGCAAGTGAATTGACTTTTATATTACAACAATTCTTTGCTCCTTGTTGAGATCAATGATTGAAGTATTTTTACCACCCGGCTTCGCCCGAAATTTTAACAAAATCTAAACATATATTTTTTAACTGGTTTGAATTAAAAAAAAAAGAAATACACGGAATAAACAGTATGATACCTTGTCGAAGCTTCATAGCTTTTGATGTTATCTCCATAGTTAACATAGACAATTAAGACGGCTGGGCAACTTTCATGACGCCAGAGCACATCTCCGATAGTTTTCCTAATTTTTACTTCAATATTTTGTCTTACGTTAAAATAATATAGCAATCCTGCTATTTGAACATGCCCATTTAACTTCAACGCATAGAGGTAGTAAAAAACTGAATATTGAAACGTCCTTTATTTATTTAATTCCTTAATATTAATATTTCAGTTTATATCAAGTTGATTAACTCCTACCCGTACGTACCCTTATGTCTGAAACCGTTGTACATTGTCTGAACCCGTTGTCCGTATATCTGAACCCCCTGTACGTATGTCAGAACCCCTTGTACGTCAGTGGCGGTCCGTGATTTTTTAGTGAGCTAGAGTGAAGATTGAAAAATACGACGTTATCGACTTTGTTGTAGCCGAATATGTTTTTTTTTTCAAAATTTCAATATTTTCTATGAAGATTTTCAGGATTCTTTCAGTTATATTGATGCGCCGCATCCACATTTCAGCATATCTTCAAATAAAAAGTTAAAAATTTAGAAAAAAAATAAAAAATTGTTTTCAGCTACAACAATATCAAAAACGTCGTATTTTTTAAATCTTAGAACTCTAGCTCACTGAAAACTCGCGAACCGCCACTGTTGTGCGTATCTATGTCTGAATATCTTGTACGTATGTCTGAACCCCTTATCCGTATGTCTGAACCCCTTGTACGTATGTCTGATTTCCTTACGTGTATGACAATATTAAACTAAAAAAATATGCCATAATAATTTAAACAGTTTTCTATAAAGACTAATGTAAATTTAAATAAATGTAATCTTTCTAAAGATAAACTATATTGCCACCCGATTGGGTACGCTTTTTATTGAAGGCGTTGACAATGGAAAATTGTCGTCATCAGCATTTTAAATTTAAATTAGCTAAGAAGATCATAAGTTCAATGACAAGGAGGTAGTTATTACAAAGTACTTTTTGATAATTTGATGACATATGACAGTTCGTGCCGTTTATTACTATATTAGTATTGTGATTCATAGCGTATTCATTTGGCAAATACAAAAAAATCTTTGAAGACACATTGTTTGCCAGTACAGTGTCATTACGCCTTTATTTCTGAAATAATGGCAAATTATTGTCGCTTGAAAATAATGTGTATTCATTTGTACCTGCAGTGTAATGGAGATATCTAATGATAAAAACCGTTTTCTTTATTATAACGCGATGTAATACATTGCATAAAAACGCACATATATTGATACTTACGTTTATATATAAGCATATACGTGAATTTAAAGAAGTGTGGAATGTTTTTTTTTTTTTGGATTATTTTATAGAATAATTAACGACCTTCAGTCAAATTTAAACAATCCAGTAATTGGGAAACTTAACCATTAATATTTCAGTCATTTTACTTAGAAGTTTAGGGGCACAGGTAATAAAAATAAAAAGCTATTAATTTTTTCATCATAAGTACCTGTCTAGAAATGACATAAATACATTGTCTGTAGGTGGTAATAACCACAGTTTGATAATGCCTTCAGAGGGCGAAACAGCTGTAACGCATAATAATAATTACGAAGCAGAAGCAGAACTTTTTTATAATAAACTGCTTTTATACATTGAATAATAATTATATTATTAAATATATAAAATAAACAAAAAATTAAAATCCCCCCCCCCCACTAAAAACCTAAGCCCCGCGCGCGCTGCTCATTTTGACCAAGCGTGGTATTTTGAAGACCCCCCCCTGATCGGGTCACGTAGTATGGGTACGTTCCCTTAGTTCAGATATGCGCAGCCGAAAAACATATTCTATTTTTTAGAACGAGAAATCTTGAGTTCGATTTTGTAGTTGACGAGGACTGCTAAATATTAAGATTTTGAACAAAGATTACGTTTCGACTCCTGTTCCATCATATTTTAAGATCTTTTCTGTGCATTTATGAGGATCTCAGGTCCTCGGGTCGTTATGATATTTATTATGTTGACATTTTATCTTACAACCAAAGGTGGAAACATAAAACAATTGATTATTTTATTATCCAAAAAAATAATGGTTTTCTTCAAAATTTGGTGGATGATCTATCATATTGGGCGCAATAAGGAAAGACAATAGAGAAATCCTTTGTAGGAACAAGTAACAAGAAAAACAAGAACAAGTAAAAAATTTTTTTTTCAAAAGAAGCAAACACATTGCGACTTGACATCATTATCATCATCATCATTACATAGTATAAAATGAAGTCGCTCAAAATGTATGTGCGCGTTAATCTTTTAAACTACGCAACGGATTTTCATACAGTTTACACCAATAGATAGAGTGATTGAAGAAGAATGTTTATATGTACAATACATGTAAACTATATTAGAGAAAAGTCCAGAAATTTAAAGAAAACATATTTTTGTGTGATTTAAAACGGCTGGCGGGCCGTACTATAGTCACTTTTGAAATTCGTTGTACGGAAGAAATTGGAAAATAGATGTCCTAGAGTAAGTAGGTATTTGATTTGAATTATTTTATTTGATGAAGTCGCTCAAAATGTATGTGCGCATAGATCTTTTAAACTACGCAACGGATATTCATGCGTTTTTCACCATTAGATAGAGTGATTCAAGAGGAAGGTTTATATGTATAAAACATGCTTATTATAATAGAGAAAAGTCGAGAAATTCAAATATTCAATTCAGGCAGCGGCCAGCGGGCAGCTGACAAGCGGGTGGTGTGGATTTTATAAAGGTTGGGTAATGGCGTTGTGTTTCGTTAGCCACAGCAACGTGTGGCCGGGTCTGCTAGTTTTTAATAAAATGGAAAGAAAATACTTGGTTTTAAGTCACTTTATTGATTTATTTTCATTGTCTACCGGTTTCGGTACCTCCGTACCCATCAGTACTGTTATAAATTCCAACTCCTTACATAATCGGATCCAATTTACACTAGAAGTAGGTATAAATTCTGATTGTTTATACCTACTATTAATTATTGTTGATAATAAAATCCATTTTAATATTTTTAGAAAACCTACCTCCACGGACACTAAATCCGTAATACGTCTAACCACCCAATCTCCCATAAACATTCAGCGTTTCACTCTATGATCAACCGCTCACTCACTACTCCTTTATCAAATAATTTCCTTCAGGGCCTGTGTCATCTTTGAAGATGCTGTGTGGAGGGTCTTTTTGAGGAGAGAAAGGAGTGAACATGGGTCTTGAAGAGACTCACGTTGTAGGAGAAAGGAAACACAGAGGTCGGCAAATCGTTCCACAGCTGAGCTGTTGAACTCAAGAACGAGTCGTAGAAACAACCCGTTCCTAATGTCCGTGTCAATCATGTTGGAAAATTGGGTTAATTGTAATTAATTGGTCAATTAGGTACAATTAAACTAATAGCTAATAATAATGGATATAAAACGGGACTTCTTGATAGAATCCATAAATAAACAAATACATTTACAATAGTCCACCATATTTTAACAATAATAACCCCAATGGCGGAGGATTTATATATTTATAGCCTTTCCTCTTCGTGTACAATTAATAAACTAGCCTTTTATACTAATAACAACTTCGGAAAAAATTTAATAAACGCTAAAGACAAAGTGAATACTATAAGCCACTCGGGTATTTATAAATTTAGTTGTAATGATTGTCCAGCCTTTTACATTGGACAAATATCACATAATGTAGAACAAAAGAACAGTTAAGCAGGTTTATCAGAGTTCGCGGAACATTTTGATAAAGAACATTCTTTTAACCGTGACGCAGGAATTAAAAGTGCTACACAAAAATGGAATAGGTTTAAGACGTAACAGTTTGGAAGCTTTGGAAAAAAATGGTAAATTCAGAGATTGAAATCATGAATAAACAATTAAATTTAACCTTCAGCCCGATTTTAAGCATGTTCCTCGTTACTTCACTTATCCCACACTCCTCTCCCCCTCCTCCCTCCCTCAACTAACGCACTGTCCCACTCTAGTATACTGTCTCTTTCTTTCTTATATGTGTACTTCTGTATATGATAGCATTATTTTTATAACAGTCCTGATGATGGTACGGAGGTCCAAAACCGGTAGACAGTGAAAATAAATCAATAAAGTGACTTAAAACCAACCAAATGGGACAAAAATAATACAGACATCCTGTAAAGGCAATAAATTATTTAATTAAATGAAGACAATATTAGCGAAACTCAATCGAAAACCTGGAGACAGAAAAATCAGAAAAAGATATTGGCTCCGCTGGGACACGAACCCAGGACCCTTTGCTTATATGGCAAGAGCTCTACCGATTGAGCTACGGAACCCATATCAAATTCGGTCACTTTTAACTGAATCATACCTCGACTAAGAACTACCAACATTATCTTCATTTTCTTATTGGCTGATATCTTTATATACGATTGCAAGATTCAACTCGAACTAAATGCAATCTAGATAGTGTCTGGATAAATTTTTTATCCATTTTATTTTTAATACGCGACATCTATTGGCTTTTTCTCCAAGTCTAGGATTTTAGTCGTAAAGTTTAAAAAATTAAAATAAAACAACAAATTATTCTTCAAAAATACTTACTAGAAAGAATTTCTTTTCAAATGATTTATTTAAGTTAAAATATGCTTATTATGATCGCATGTGTTTAAGAATCACGTGCGGATATATTTCTGTAATTTTTTTCTTGTGAATATGAGATTAACAACAAAAAGGCTCTTCAACTCACCAGACATCATAAAATTTAGGTAATGCCTAACGACATTAAATTTAATGATGCATAACGTATAAAATTATATTATTGTTTATGACAATCGACACCGCAGGATCCTTAAAATTTACACACTACGTAAATCAGACACTCACAACCTGTGACCCACAGGCCACATGCATTTTTATTATATTTGGTGAAATTAGAACTTTCATGTCCATTTATACATGACCTGATTTTAATAAGTGAACGGTGAGTGCAAAGGACGCGCATAGGCGCGTGTATAGTCAAGTTTATGCCTTCTAGCATTGAAGGTAATAGCTATTTTGGACACCGAATTACCGGGAAAAATTAACGGTATCGTCCGCTGTTTACCCCCCCCCCCCCAATATTTTTTTTTGTCCACCAGACAATGTGGGTTGGGCTCCCCCACTCTAAATGAAATAATGATGGTTACCTTATTCGAAATCGACTTACTTTGTGAGTATTATTATTATTATTTATTTATTTAGAATTCTTATAGACATAGTGTAGACTACAGAGTACAGCCTTTAGATTCTAAAACAGTTGGTACTAATTTAAAGATGCTGAAAAATAGCATAGTATTTCAAATTTGTAACAAGATCTCATTCTCATTGTTTCATCTTATTTGTTCCCTCCTCGGACAAATATTTTATAAGGCATTAATTAAATATTAATATAAAATAAATTAAAATAAAGCAGAAATCATCAACTAGCTACACAATTTATTTTAGACAAGTCAAATGAATATTATGACAGTTAGCGGAACTACTGTATTGGACTTTTCATCATTAGCAGGTGATATTAATGATCCTTCATTATTGCCAGGTAGCTCGGCGTTTTCTGTTAAATGTACTTTGGAGGTAGAAGAGGTTATTTTTCGTTAAAATGTGAATAGAAGCGGGTTACCAAAATACCACAATATAAATTTTTTCATTCATTTTGACGCATTCACCCAATCGACAAAAAATGTTATTCAATAATTTTATTATCCCATAATGATTATTTTCATGGATACGTGTGTCTTGGATTATAGTTTTTTTTGCTAATAATGGTGGCAGGTGGATTTGATGCAAAGGTTATTTTAAATATGAATATGAAATCATTGCTGTATCAGCTTTTAAGAAGCGTGAAGACTTTTGGCTTAAAATCAGTTTTTCCTTATATTGACGTCACTTCCCACACAAGAAAATTATCAGTACTGTCACAGTAACCGTCTCACGTTTTTTTTTGTTATTTGAAAATGTTATTTCGTTCTGCTTTATTTTTAAAAATTTATTAGTAGAATAATTAGTGTCATCTATGCATTAGTTTTATGATAATGTTGTAAATCATAAATATATTAGCTTATCTTAGGTTATAACCATTAATTACTACATTTAAAGCCTTTTGTTAAATGCAAATTTTATCTCATGGCATGTTTTTATTTATGTGTATTAGTGTTAAAAAATGGCTGAATGTTAAGTTAATATAAACACCAAATAATAAAAAGAACTTCTTCAATCTTAGCAAACATACTTTGTGCATCATTATAATAAAATGAAAATCAAATAACTTTGTTATTTGATTTTAAATTAACATCTCATCCTGATGAAGATAACGTTGTTATTGAAATATGTTGACAGTGATAATTAAATAGTGGTTTAAACAAAGTGATTTGATTTTCATTATAATGAAAAAGAAAACTAGAAGTGCCTTTCACACAAATTTGATTGAAAACAATTGTTTCATTTAGCTTAATAGCCCAGCGCTCGTCTTAATTACACTCCCCTGACATCGTAGATCTCCATCCCATTTGATTTTTGTAATCACAGTTCAGTATTGGAAATATAAGCCCCAATTAGGCAAAATTTGGATCAAGAAACACGTCCACAAGGCACTTCTTCTGTTAATTTTTGTTCTGTGTTATATACCATTGCAGAAGTAAACTGAAGTAAGAATATCGCCACCGCCAGTGAGTTGATTATTGTAAATGACTTTCTTTATAGTTATAAGTGAAGCTATAGTGATAAAATATCACTACTTCAATACTTGGATAGTTAATTACAAAAGCAAAAAAGCTCTAAACTATGTACAAAAGTATTTTAGAATAGCTACAAAATTGTTTTAACACATCCACCAAACTTGATTCTCCAAAATCATCACAAAGCACCGCCGAGTGAACATTTGCACTCTAAAGTCTCCCTGCAGACTTGAAATTCTAGAATCCTTACGAATATAATAAATTATAATATTATTCCCGATGAAGTTAGGTTGCCAAGCCGAGAAACTCGACTAAACTCGTTTGTTTAAATATTCGTAGGTAAGTCATAAAAGTTTGCAAAAAATATTAGTGACGGTTTTTTATAAACCTGGTTTTAGATTGGACTTATTTTACCATCGTGAATTCTGTGTGGGTTACAAAATTACATGGATTGGAGTCGAGTTCAGACTTGTTGAATATAGGGGAGGCCATTTTAGGTGAGGCTTGATAGAAGAGAGTACAATTGTTTAAAGGGGCAAAACCAAAACATATATGATTTAAAGTTCCCACTTCCAGACCACATAAAGTATAATCTGGGGACTGTACTTTCTGATAAATTTTTATCCGTTTTTATGAGGCGGGTATTGGTACCGCCGCCACGGGAACCATTTATTGGATTATCAATATTTCTGCCATTTATTCGCTATATTTGGGGATAGCAGTAACTGCGTAGCTGACCGGATCAAGAGGGACTGGTTGAGGGAGACTTTATGACCTCTCTAGCAGGACTCTCGGAATATCGTCTTAAACCGCAGTGTAAGGGATAGATTCATACGTCCATCCTGGACACACTGACCCTTAGATTCCTATCTACACCTGATACCCTTTTCCTTCCTCTCCTTCCTTTCCTAAATATATCCTCCAAACAGCATCTCCAAAAATGACAATGGCCCTGAGGGGAAATATGTTCACCAGGGCCCCCTGTATGGAGATAATATAAAAAATAATGTTTGTAACATGTCAGGAATGTCGAAAATACCGACGTGCCTGCGTGAAACGTGCTGAGGTCGATTTTTCATATTTTATAGTAATTATGGTGATATGACTGTTAAAATGCTTACACTTGACTGGCGGGAATTTTTATGCGAAAAAAAAAATAATGAAATTATTATAATATTATAATATTATACTGACCTCTCTGACGTATTTTACGAAGCTTCTATCTTTTTTTGAAGATCCGCCTCGTGAATGAACTTCAATGACGTGTTATATCTAAAGTACCTGAGTTTATTATAGTATCGTCTTGGTACCTCGTTTATAAGTCTGTGTGTGAGTAGTCGGGGTCTTCAACCATATAGCAGTCTTCAAAACACCAAATTCCGCCAATTGAAAGCAGAATTGTGTAGAAAATAAAATAAGTGAAATATATTAAGAAACTCATTGCGATTTTTTTATAATCCAGAAACAAGGTGTCGAAATTAGGGGGAAATCATACAATCGATTGGTATTTTATAAAATCGTATAATAGTCAATTTGTAAGTACTTATTATTTTCTTTGAACGTAAGTAATGTGTGTGTCTTAGTCAAGGATTTTCTTGTCTGTTGATTAGTAAATTAAATTCAGCTTTTAATTAAATTTAATTCCATTGGAAAACTGGTTGGGCGGATGTTGGAGTTGTCCGCGATTCCATCTGTTGTGCTGAGAATATCATCTGAAAAAGAAATAAAAAACATTAAAATTATGATTTTCATCGAGAAAAAGTAAGATAAAACCCAGACGGGCAAGTGTAGTTTAAAAAAAGGTTTTAATATATTCTCTGGCAACTCAAAGCAGGTATCAACATGTGGTTTTTTTAAGGGGAATACATTCATTTTAATAACTAATTCTTACATAATTTTAATATCAATCCAAAATTTTTCAACAAATTTCAAACCAAACATTGACAATATCCCATAAACATATTTTTAACTGTTATTAAGCTATTAATTATTAATCCCAATTCATAAAAAATACAATAAAATTTTCACAATCACGGAAAATCGTGTCTGAAAAATATTTTTACATCATTTTGTATACCTGCACAAAAGCTTAATCAGATAATTGAGTAAACAATTTTTTCTAACAATATGTATATTAGACCGATCATTATAAATTCACGAGGTAGTCTTCTTGCAAAGATCAGGGACATCGCTCTAATTTATTTATGGTTTTCAGGAAATCCAAACGACCTACGCTACAACCTTTACTCGTGTAGGAACAACTTTCATTCTCCGGACGCACTCTGGGTTCGGCGACATCGCGAGGCCGGCAAGCGGCATGCGGCATCCCGACTGCAGATCCGCACGGAACCAATGATTTAAACCATATCAAAGAAAACTGACAATTATTCGTGCTCTAAGAAAGTTTTATTAAATACAAAAAGTTTGTACTTTTGATTAATACATCACCAAGAATTATTGGAGGGGGGGTCAAGATCCTCAGCAATGAGGCACAACTAAAGACGATACTACGATATGTTTTATTTATAGTGTCACCCAATTATTTGTGCCATCCCTTATCATAAGCTTTGCACTCTGCTTCCAATATAGATTCGTAGTTTACTTAGAGATTTTATTATGTAGAGACTAAATTTGATATTATTTTTCCTAAATAATTAATTTGTCCACAGTGCTTATTTTTTATTAAGACATCACCATGGAACTAATATGAAACTAAAATGAATTTTAAACCATAATTATTGGTAGGCAATATTTTTTAAAACACCTTCATCAACCGGAAATTGTATTTTTAATTCAATACAACTACAGAAAGAAATTAATCACGCGTTTTCATTGAGATTGGAGGCTTAATTCACGCCACGTCCTTAGTTTAACAAAAAAATGGTTTGAATAATTTAAATTTGATATTTGGTATAAAATTTCCCAAAGATACGTTATTTAACTGACTTGATGTAACAACGTAAATACTGTCACTCTTTAATTTGTTACGTCTTATGAATACATAAAGCTATTAAGTTCTAAGCACTAAATTAAGCACATTAAATTTTATCGAATTATATTGTTGATTCCTACGTACAAATACATTTTACTAGGGAGACAATTTATTATATAACAATATCTGCGTTACCATACAAAAGAACGTGGTAACGCATTGTAACTAACAATCAAAGAGAGGAATACTACTTCTTTAGAATTCCGATCATTAAGGTCACAATTTATGTAATTTATTTGCCCATATCAAATTATCCATTAGCAGTAGATTCACTCGCTTTTCATTTAAACCAGGAAATTGTTGATCAAAACTTTGCAAATAGTTTATCTAAAAATACATGTTGCTGGTTTTACCTTCCTTCAGATGAAGGAAATCTAGGTAAGGTTTTGATTGCAACAACATTTGCATTTTGATGCAATATATGTTTATTCATTATAAATGCATTTAATATTATTTTGTTATAAATTATTATTGTGGAATAATGTGATTTGCGGTTAGAGCAGGATTGTGCAAACTGACAAATTAATCTCTATTCAAACGAAGTAGGAAAATTAAACTTTATAAATATGAATACATGATTTACGATTTTCTTCCGTCCCAGGATAAACATTATACAATTCTAAGTTAACAACAACTTATATTAGAAATCTTATAATGTAGCTGAAATATGTACAGTTTAATAATCAGTACGTTATAATAGGATTTAAACGAAATGAACTTCGATAGCGATTAAATGTGACGCAGTTTCCACCTGCAAAAATTTAGTGCAATATTTTTAAGCATGTTATTTTGTTTTCGGTTAATTGTCTGATATCAGGTAAGTATTATTAAAATTGATATTACTCTTAGAAATTATAAACGACATAATTGTATCACTTGTCAGACAATCGAATACGAATCGAACGTTGGACTGGGATCGACGAATTTTATTAATCGATTGTGTGACGACAGATGAGGTGCCAATTACATGTTTCTTGCTATCTGTATATGTTGATTTATACATACAGAAGTATTTTTAAATATATGAGTTTTTTTAAAAGATTAACAGTGATTTAATATCATTAGTTGGTATGCTTAATGATGTTTTTGCAATTTTTTAAATTGATTGTTTACCATTTGTATTTAATTGGTATAATATAATACATTTCTGAAGCCGTTCAACTTGAGTGTATTTTCACACAAAAAATCAGGTATATCGCCACGGAATGTTATTTGCAGCAAAAAACGTGAAATATTGTACGAGGAATCATTCAAAACAATTATTATGAGCACATGTCTGTGGAAAAGGGAACCAGGATGTCTCATGAAAATATAGTATGATAAAGTGAGATACATTCTAGTTGCGGGTATTCTCTTAGAGTAATAGAAGAAGCAAATTAATTAGCAAAAGATTTCTTTGATATATAGTTTTACATATTTTATAGGTACGTTTAATGATAATAATTAATTGCAAAGCGTAGGACGCTACAGACGAAATGCTGAATGGTCTTAAAATTGGCTTGGAATGTAGAAGTTATCTCGAATAAGGAAAATTTGGAATGTTTGATCAAATTTACAAGGATCCGGGTTGAAAGATGGCCTGAGCTCACAGTCGCTGATTGGACTAAAATCATCTCTATTGGGTGTTAGGTGTGATTGCTACTGACGTTCACGGTTATGCTTCGTTCTACATTTCTATTACCTGTGCCCAGTTCATCTTTCTTTTGTCTATTTTGTTTTCATTTTATTTACCTTTGGACTTATACTTTTACTAGTACCCGGATAATCTTATTTTATTTTTACTTTGTTTCATCAGTCCCAGTTGCGACCATTATCTTTTCTATTTTTATGTGTCTTGTTCTTTTTCATGTTTTCGTTTAGGTTATAAGTGTTATATTCTTCTTCAATGATAAAGCTATTTTTATTTATTTTATTTATATATTATTTAGCCTTTGACTTTTACCGCCACAGCTGAACTTCTTTATTTATCTGTTACTCTTTCAACTATTTTTATCAAAAATTATTTTTGGTCTTTGCTTGTTTTATTTGCTCCACAACAGGTAATGCTCAAAATTTGTATATCAATACAATAAATATCGAGGCAACAACGCGATGAGCGATGGTAGAGATGCCACCATCGCTCAATAAAACACTATTGCCATTTCTGTACCAATATTTGTCACTGTTTTTAGCTTATAAATACTATTGTTACTTTATTATTTCTTTTCGTAGGTTTTCTGATCACCATGCGCATTCTTACTGGGACTGCTCAGCGGTTAGTGGAATGCCTCCCCTCATTGTTTTATTCTTATTATTATTATTTTTTTTTTTTTGCTATTCCGCTTTTTAAAAGTACTTCTGCTACAAACTGCTGCTTTTTTATATTACATTAATGTAAGTACTTACTTGCGTACTACTAACTAACCCCGACGCAGGGACGTTGCCAGGTGTAGATTCTTTCAAAACGTTAAATGAAGCTTCGTTTAGATAGAAAAAAACAGAGTACTTGTTAGAACGTTCAAGGAGTAACAGTGGGAAAACGGTGGGCCATCTCCAATAACGCAAGTTTAATGATAAGATTGTTATAAAAATTTAAATTCAAGGCAAAAAAAAAATTGAAACGTAAATTAACCAAATTGTAAACTATTTATTTATTTATTATAGATAGATACAAAAGAAAGTAAAATAACATATAAGAAGCTTTGCCAATCGAACTATGAAAGTTTCCCGTTCCAGGACAGACAAATTGACAGGTTTAGTTCATATTATTCCAAGAAATATACATAATTACATAACAAACAAAAAAATAGAAAAAGTAACCTGGTTAATGAAGACACTCAATCGAAAATCTGAAACCGAAAAATCAATGATATCCATTGCTACATATCGTTAATAATGTCTTCATTAATTAAATATTACAATTTGAGGTTATACTCATTAAGGGGTCGTCCATTAATCATGTGATGTTTTTTAGCAACTTTTTTTTAACCCCCCCCCCCCTGGTGATATCTGGTGAGGTTTTAGACTAACCCCTCCCCCTCGAAATCACGTGTATTTTTTTTTAGTACAAAGTATTTTGAAATTTTCAGAATATTATCACGAAAAATAAATACACGTGATATATCATTATACCCCCCCCCCCCCTCGCGATATTTCGTGATTTTTTCCGAACCCCCCCCCCCCCCTTTTGAGCCTCACGTGATTAATGGACGACTACAAAAATAAAAATTACATTATTTCAAAGCCTAAATTATCTATTAATTATCATTAAAAAATAAAATAAATATGAATAATTTTAAAACTTATAAAAGATATTATTCATGATTTCCCAAGTTTCTGCTATCCACGAGTAGGGACAACGTAATAATACGCTAATTAATAAAAATATTATTACTTTAATAATCTTATTAATAACTTCTGGTATTTGGACCCGATTAATTAGCTAAGTATTTCTTGACTCACGCTTAAACTTGAAGGGTCTTTCCACATCTAGTCGTACAAGATCTCCACTTTTCCGAATGAATTTCGAGTTTTTTGTATACTCGTCCTAAGTCACGTAGAATATAATATATTATTATTATAACCTACGCAGGAAGAAGCCTACCGTTGAGATATTAATTTTACGTATACATTTACATAGTTTATACAATATACATACTCATGAACAGTGTAGTAGATATTTTAATTTGGAAGGCGAGTATTGGTGCCGCCGCGCCTCGAACTATATGTATATTGGATAACCAACACCTCTGCTACAGGTCACCCCATGTGGTTCAATACGTTTGGTGACTTAGCAGGGGTACCCGGATTCATGGAGAGATGTTTGTCCGGGTCTTGGTGGCGGATGCGTCTGCCCACCAATTGCGAAATAGGCCGGATAGGAGATAGTGGTTGAGGGAGACCTTTTGATCTCTCCAGCAGGACTCACTCGGAACATCACCTTGCACTGCAGTGATCGGGGTGGATTTATAGGTCCGTTATTCCTGGACACACTGACTCCTAGATTCGTACCTACCCTCATGCCCTTTCCTTCCCCGAACTTCCTCTCTTTCCTTTTTTAAAAGACCCTCCATACCAGTGGCGGTTCGTGAGTTTTCAGTGGGCTAGAGTGCTAAGATTGAAAAATGCGACGTTATTGACGTTGTTGTAGCTGAAAATTAATTTTATTTTTTTTTTCAAAATTTTAATATTTTCATTTTATGGATGCGCCGCATCCAAATTTCACTACATCTTCATAAAAAAGGTAAATATTGAAAAAAAAAAAGAAATTCGGGTTCAGCTATGACAACATCAATAACTTCGTATTTTTCAATTTTAGCACTCTAGCGCAGTGAAAACTTACGGACCGCCACTGCTCTACACAGCTTCCCCAAAGATGAGATTTTTTTTTTTACATGAGCTCCACACAGGAGGCCCTGAGGAAAATAATTTCCCTCAGGGCCTATGTCATCTTTGGGGATGGTGTGTAGAGGGTTTTTTAAGGAAAGGAAGGAGAGGAGAGTTCCGGGAAGGAAAAGGGTTCAAGGGGTGGGTAGGAATCTGGGGTTCAGTGTGTCCTGGTCATCCGCCTCCAAGACCTAGACAAACCTCACCCCATGAACCCGGGCACCCCTGCTAAATCACCTAAGTAGCAAACCACTTGGGGTGACCTATGGCAGAGATGTTGGTTATCCAATAAAGGTTCCCGGGGCGGCGGTACCCATTCTCGCCTCCCAAATTGAAAAGTATAGACATAAGCCCCGAAGGGAATTATTTTAAGAGGTAATTCACAAGAAAGAAAATTAATAATTTATAGGTACAAAGTGGGAAGTAATGTAAAAATATAACACAATTCGATGCATTCAACTAAAAAACCAACTCTCTTTTGCACACCCAATAAACAGTTTCATAAAAAAATCAGCTCTACAAATACGAGTAAATGAAAAAAAAAAACGTAAATAAATAGCGTACGTATGTTGCAATGTCTAAATATATCGACATCAATGATGAACTAAATATATCAACATCATCGGAGCATGTGTTTTCCGAATTTTGAATTCGTCATATAAATATGTTATTAGTATAACCCACGTAGGCAAATACCTACCGTTGAGATATTATAATATTTTTTGGACGCGTCATATCATTTTACCAAGCAGATTGAGATTTGCATATTTTTTACCAAGCAGATTGAGAAAACATATTCTGAAATAATATTACCTACGCAGTTATGTAGTAGCACGTGCAAGGATGTAATACTGTGGTATCGATAAAAAAAATCATTCCTAGGCATTTTTTAAAAATTTATTTATTTTTTATTTGTTTTTTATTGGCAATGCTTATTAAAAATACATATAAAGTTACATCAGTTACATAGTTACATAGTTACATAAGGTTAACAAAAAAATAAAAAAATTGCCTTTCCTCACCATAAAGAGACAATGCTCTTGTGTTTGGTGATTTGTTTGTTAATCTCTACAAAAAAAGTTATTTAGACGGATACAGTATTATTATCTATTAACTTAAATACGTTAGTTACCCCGAGCATTTCATGCACATTATTATAATCTTTCACACCATCTCTACGTATTATAAATTAAAGTACTTCGCGGCATCTGCCTGTCTCTTCGCGGTAAACTCAAAGACGGCGGTGGTTATAGAGGTTGGATAACCATCCAGTAGATGACGTTGTGTTTTATTAGCCACAGCAACGCGTGGCCGGGTCAGCTAGTTTGTAATAATTCTGACCTGTCAGTATTTGAGTTGGCGTCGCGTTATATTAGATCAGAGGAAAGTTTTGGTTCGGGTTCCACTTAGGCTATGTGATTCTACTTCTGTGATGCTCCCATTAAGGCTAATGTTATATTTTTAATTAAATGAAGACTATATTAGCGCAACACAATCGAAAATCCGGTAAAAAATATTTGCACCTCTGGGACTCGAACCTAGGACCTTTCGCATTCCGGAAAATGCGCTACCACTGAGCCAAGGTATTGCAAGGATTGCAAGTTTCAAACCCTTATTCGACACAAGTTTTGTATTCTCTTTTGAATAAGTTTGCATCGCGGGAGATTCTTAGATTTTATCCTATTTAGCTCGTAACAAAAAAATGTTAATATCTTTCCACATTAAAATACGTATCCGAACATTCGTTAATTTTTGTCATGTATTTTGAGGAAAACTTCAAAAAAATCATAGCTTACCTTAAATTTTTTATGAGAAAACCAGAAACGACATAAATAATTATATTCAATATTAAAATTCTCGAGATAACGTGCTAAATATGGTTAATTTTACATAATGCGGTTTTTCCTCAAATGGGAAAAAAGTGAAAAAATACAATTAATTCGATATTATTGACCGGTCAGTGACTGAGTTGGCATCACGTTTGGTGTCGAGGCACCCGGGCGACGTGACGCGTCGAGAGTTCATTTCCTCGGATGGCTAAGTCCTCCATCACGACACAAGAAACACTTTCCGTTTACTGTAGAAGAATTTTTTAAAAATATTTCCAGGTTTTTCGTTACCCAGTAATGTTTGTCTTTCTTTTTAAAAATAAGAGAAAAGAGAACCTAAAAACATTGAAATATTTTCAAATAAGGCTATACCGGTCGCATTATTAGCGCCATAAATAACACCATAAAAAGTACTCGCCCCTCTTGTCTTTTCCTGTGACCTTGAGCGACTGCTCTTACAACTTTTCTACTGGTTTTTGTTCCATCAAGTAAGTTAGGGGCCATCCATAAATTACGTCACACGAATTTCATGATTTTTCGAACCCCCCCCCCCCGGCCCTGTCGAACATCGTCACAAATGTGAGACCCCTTCCCTCCTAGTGTGACGTCACATACTTTGCAATTTTACATCTAAAAATAATCTAAACGAAAGTACAATTTTTGCTAATGATGACGCCCCCATACCCCCTGTCACACAATGTCACACTTATCTACTACCCCCCCCCCCCTTAAGGTGTGACGTAATTTTGGATGGCCCCTTATTGGAAAATATATACATTTATGATTTTTTCTCATCACCTAGAGATCCTAGAGCGAATAAAAATTTGCAAACAATGGTACAACTGTCTGCGCGTTTTTTAAAATTGTATATTAGCTACTAGTTCAGGCGGTGGCAATTTTTATATTATTTTGATATGTGGTTTTTGTGTCTAATCGCGACCATAATTTTTCTCCCGATATTTTTTAAATATAAGTTCGGAAGGTATTTTTTTAATATTTAATTTTAACATAAGTACATATTTTTTAAATTTAACAAAATGTGATATTTTTGGTTTTCAGAGTACGACTTGTCATTTTAAGTGAATCACACCCATTGTCACCTCATGTTCTCTCAAATGAAAATTGGAATAACTTCTATCCACTGAGAAAAGAATACAAAAATTTTCAAATATCTATCCATTGAGAAAAAAAAAAACAAAAATATTCAAATATCTATCTATCAAGCATCAAGTATGTTGTACATTGTCAGCTATAATTCAAGTCTGAAAGGGTTATTGATTTGTTTAGAATCCACAAACATAATATGAATTCGTCCTTCTTTCCCGTCAATGAACTTTATTTTGGCTAAAAATATTAATTTAAAACTACGACTACAATACCTGCTGTATATTTTCAAAAATGTCAAAATTCTTTGATTTTCCTCTCTCTTTTTCCTAACCCTATTTGGTCGTAAATTTACATATTGACAACATAGAAAAATCATTTACGATTCCTCTTCTTATCTGACACATCATCGTTTTAAAACTTGAAATTAAAACTGTCGGTCCTTATCATTGCTTGCATCATGTGACCTTAAACTCCAATACGACCAGAACTGCGCTCCAAGTCAGGTGTTGCATCACCAACAACACTCTGTAAAAACTCGCCTGGTCAGGTATTTAACCAATTTTATAGGTGGGCCGAATCTAGGAGCCTTGTACATATATGTGCTTCGGCGGTCGACAGCAATGATTCACAACAACCAGTAGTTACAACTTGGCTTCTATAGAGATATCCCCCAAAACATCGGAACTGAGAGTTCTGGCGCCATAAAATGTTCAAATGATTTTCTTTCTGGAATTTTTAGGTTAATTCAACTATTTTCAATTCGCTTAGGAGTCGATGTAATTGTCATGTATTACAAGTAACTTTAAAAGAAATATTCTGTATGGTGGTCTGACACCACTATTGGTATTGATCATTGATAGTATGTTTTATTAACATTTTACCCTAAAACAATAATATGCATACACACAAAATTTAATTTTCTTGTACGAGTCATATACTTCGAGGGGAGAAGTATCACTTGCTCCATTTAATATTGAAAGGCAAGATAGAAGGTCGCCGAGGGCCTGGTAGGAGACAAATGTCTTGGCTGCGAAATATACGATAGTGGACCGGCATTAGAAGTGTGGAGGAGCCATTCCGGGCAGCGCAAGACAGAGAGACATTTTCAAGAGTATCGCCAACGTCGGGGGGACCTGATACGGCACACAAAGAAGAATAAGTACGAGTTAAAACGTACTAGGCAAAAACGGTTCCATGGCAACTCAGAATCAAGTCAACTCAACACCTCTTTGAAAAGTCATTAAAAGCTATGAAATAAATCATTTTAAAATAGCCGTTAGTGCTAACCCAAAGTAACCTATTTAACCAATTTTTCTGAGTTGGTTTCATTCTAAGTTGGCCGGTCACCGGCAAAAACACAATAAATTAATTACATTTTTATTTGCGCTCCCTGTGATTCGAATGCCGAACCAAAGATCTTATCACTCTGCTGTAGTGGTCGTCTTAGAGAAATTAATTATACAGAAGATGTCCAATAGCACAGTACCTTGAATTCATAAAATGTTAAACTATCAAACTTATTAAAAAATATATATTTGCAGGTGAACTGTTTTACATCCAAATTTTATGCACTTTACATTCAGATCATTACATTTCAGATCATTAAATAATCTTAAACTAAAACTGTTTGGCACCACTGTGTATCGAATCCGACGAAGTCCCATGTGTACTTCCCAGCACTAAACCATGGTAACAATAATTATTATTTAGTATTCGTCGGATTGAAACATGAACAACACTGTACTATATACTACATAATACTGTATGATACAGCTGTACAATATAATTTACCGGACTTGAAGAATAAAGCCCAACATTTAATTGTACTAAAATTGGTGTTAAATAATGTAGATAATGTAGATTTTCAACATAAAAATCCTTTCTCATGTGCTTACCATATAGTACTCTCTTTGATTTTATACTCGTAACTCTTTTAAATTAAATTATTTTATACTATTTTGTATTCTATTATATTATTTTATGCATATGTATATTTTCTTAATACCTACTCTCACACATTCTTTATATTGCATATGATAATTTACTGTATAAAAAATCGACCACCACAACACAGGCATGTACTCTCACACATTCTTTATATTGCATATGATAATTTACTGTATAAAAAATCGACCATTACAACATAGGCATGTGCCTAGCATGGTGGTCGAAAAATCCCCAACTTTTGTAAAAAAAGATTTTTTCAATGAATAAAGAAACTTAAAAAAAAAAATTACAGATTGTGAAAAAAGTGATAGGTGACATCAAAGTAAGGCCAGTAAACATGAAGATGAGGAAATTATAAAAACAATATGAAGACAGGATAAGTATAAACATATATTTAGAGAAATAATTTTAGACGCCTACATCAAAATAACACAAAAAATATAAAGATGGGAAAATTAGTAAAAGGTGATAAATGTTTATTTTAGACAAATAAAAAAAAATTATATCTTAAAAAAAACTTTATTCCTCGCGGTGGTCCTGTGCGGATTATAATTAACTACATTAATAGCTTGCTATAAAAAGTATTCAAGTTTCATTTTTTTTTAAATTTATAAAAAAACATATCTTTGTGAACGTGTTGAAATGGACTCGCCGACTTTGATATGCTTATCAAAGATTTCGTGGCGTAATACACGTAGTATTCCAGTTACCAGAACGTGTTTGAATAATAATTGATAATTATATCCTCATAAAATTGAAAAAATAACTTCGGGTCATCGTCAAGCCAATTTTTTGAGTTAAAGTTATTAAATAATATATATTTATATTTTTATTTATTAAAAAACTTATTTATAATTTATTGCATTATGATTACGTGGGTTAAAAGTTTTTTTTCTAATTTATTTAATTTTAGTGATAAGGCATTAACGGTAGGTAACGGTGGGACGTGGCTTCTAACCTGATTTGAAATTTCATGATTCAGGAATCCCTAAATTTAAATTTGAAAACTTTATAGAGTATGAAAGAATTATAAGATTCTGAACACCAAAAACGGTTAAAACGATTTCAACCAAAGTTTCAATTCTGAATGCTTACAATTCTTACATCAGAGCGATACTGAGAGTATCTTCCTCTCTGGATAAAATATTATAAATAATTAAATAATTTTTTTATTTTATTTTTTATTTTAACTTTATGAGTAAAACCTCAAATTGTAATATTTAAATAAATGAAGATAATATAAGCGAAACTCAATCGAAAATCTGGAAACAGAAAAATCAGAAAAACATATTGACACCTCTGGGACTCGAACCCAGATTGAGATTGTCATTGAGATGTCGCATATTAAATAAAATGGATAAAGATTTATCCAGACACTATCTAGAGAGCATTTAGTTCGGGTTTGAATCTTGCAATCATACATAAAGATAGTTGCCAATAATATATGCGTTAAAGAAAATGAAGATAATATAGGTGGTTCTTAGTCGAAGTATGGTACAGTTAAACATGACCGAATTCCATATCGACACCGTGGCGCAGTGGTTAGCGCGTTTGCCCGGAAAGCAAGAGGTCCTGGGTTCGAGTCCCAGAGGTGTCAATATGTTTTTCTGATTTTTCTGTTTCCAGATTTTCGATTGAGTTTCGCTTATATTATCTTCATTTATTTAAATTTTTTTATTTTTTATTAAATGTAGAAAGTTAAACTTGAAACTTTTATGAACAATTTATCTGAATAAAATGTGTTGAGAATAAATTATAAACTGATTTATTCAGATTTTTAATCATTTACACTTTAAATCAGGGGTAGGGAACCTCCAGCCTGCCAAGATTTTTGGTGCGGCCCGCGAGCACTTTTGACTCGGCCTACAGAAAGCACCACAAAATATTACACTTAGAAAGCGAAAACGGTTTTCTTTCACGGTGTTTCAAACACATTTTAAAGTTATTATTACAAAACCCACAGTTTATTATTATTATCATATTATTACAAATAACATAGTTGGTAGGTATGTGTTTACGTATGCACCTATGTTACTGGAAATCAGTTTAGAAACAAATAAATAATAATCCAATGACCTTTTTTTAGTTGTATTTTAATTTCTTATTATTTATTATACGATAGTGAAATTAATTTTGAAAAAATATTGATGATAATTCTAATCAGAAAAAAAAGATGTGCTATCTTTATACCTTCTACTATTAAAAAAATGATATATAAAAATAAAATTATTCCATGTAAATTATTGTAAATAGTGTTATGGTACGCCCAAACGACAAAGAATTCAAACTCCTAATTCGCCGCAAACTACACAACACCCTGCTCTCCCCCTGCTCCCTGCTTCCTACTTCCTATCCCATCCGCCCACCCGCACGCGATCCCTTCCTAGTTGAGAATTGCGAGCCGCCTCGGGCACACGTTAAGCCCGCGGGTGGATTCCCACTGTTCGCGCCCGGCGTGCTATCGCTCGAATTGTACTCAAATATAACCTGCAATGTTAATTCAATAACCTACGGGTTTAGCGCTGATATTTCACCATGCCTGTGTAAACTTCGGTTCTGTCCTAAACTCGGGAGGTCCCCCTGGAAGCCGGAAGACGAAGACCCCCAACATCATGTAAGCTGTACAATTGTTTCCTCATTTGATTGTGTCCTTTAACGATAGACTGTAAACTCCCGCGCAAAGCCATCACTCAGAGAGTTTCGTTTAGGGATCTTGAGGTTATAAACACGATAGCTAGGATTGTGTAGTATGTATTTCTTGTGTTGAATTGTACTGTAATGACCTATGTACTGTGTTTTAAATTTGCAATACATGAATCTAGTTAACTCAATCCTGTTATTATTCTGCTACGGCAGGAGGGTTTCCTAGAGGGGGAGTATCCTGCCAGACGACTGAGATGCGAAGGAATTTCTGAAGCCTCGAGCGACCCACCACCTGAATAGAGGGTAAATCATGCCTCCCCTGAGAGCTAGCTTGGGACATGTTTGGGGGCCCGCTCCTAACACTGGCGTCCATAGTGGGGAACAGAATTTTTTTTTCATTTTTGCCATTGTCTCAGTCGCCTTACGGAGTGCTCCCTGTCGAAATCTTCCCCGCATAGGAACTGTTTGTAAACATTGATTGTACTGTGTCTTGGTGTTTTATACCCAGTGAATAATGAATTCTGTGGGAAACCACAGAAATCCATTTGCAAGTTAAGTCCATAACGCAGATTTGATTGCAATTATAAAAAAATTGCGTCAAAGTTGAAAACATGGCCATTTTGTATCAACCAGAAAGACGGCAGCATTTAAACCGCGAATCTGACTGCGCACGCGCCGACCCCTTTGTTCACAAAGCAGCGGACGAGCAACAGTAATTCGCGCCAAATCAACGGCCCGATGTTTCACGCGGTAAATACATACCTAATCTCTGAGTTGCGCGTGCACCCACGCGCATCGAAGCACAAAAGTGCGTTTATCGCGCCAAACTCCAACGGCAAAAATCCGTTTGAATCAGGCAGAACAATTCCCTGTCACTATGCAGTGTTTTGAATAATAAAATCGCCCTTCTGTCACTAAGGTCGGAAGCAATGGAGATCGCTATTGTAAATTTGGTTTTGGAATTCCAATTACCTTGTGGATTCTTTAATTAAAAAATCTCACACTCACGTTTTTTCTTGCACAATATACCGATCGGCCCACTTGTTGTGTCTGTCAAATTAGTACCACGTATATTTCACCAAATGGACAAAATAATGACTTTCTTTCCACATTCTACGTTATAGGTACCGCATTTTTTTTCAGCATAAGTGTAAAGTGAATTGTGTTTTTTTTCCTTACATAAAAAAAGTGAAATAATAATAAAACCAATGATTGGTTCCATGAAAAAATAAAATAATTTTAATGTGGTTTCGTAACAAATCCCATATTCAGTTATTTTCATCCGGAAGTTTGTCCTTATTTGCCAGAAGAGTGCCTTTTGTGAATTTTAGTGCCTTTCTCAGTGCAAAGTGGTTTGTGAAAAATAAAAAACCCGTTTTCTAAAGGTCAGTCCTGGCAAAATTTTTTGGAAATAAATAAATACTTGTGAATTTCACAGTTTTTCTCAAAAGTGGTTTGTGAAAAATAAAAAACCCGTTTTCTAAAGGTCAGTCCTGGCAAAATTTTTTGGAAAAAAAATAAATACTTGTGAATTTCACAAGTTTTCTCAAAAGTGGTCAGTGAAACACAAAAACCTTTACTACTTAGGTCTTTCCACGCAAAAATTTTTTCTTGTGCCTTCCTTTGACAAAGATTCTGGTGTCATATATACCAAATTGTAGTATGGAATACAGTTTTCTATAACTATTTTAGAAATACCAACCAGTGATTACCAAGTGAAAAGTGCCTCACAAAATTAATTTTGCGTTTACTAAAGAAGACCCCTGGCAATTTTTTTCACCACCTGGGAAACTCACAATGGAAAACAATCAAGCTATGGCATCATCCAATTTGGGCATCATTCCCAATGTGCACAACTTATCCAAAACTCACTTACAAACTGCTTTAAGGGATAGAGGACTCTCGCCATCAAGCAAATCTAAACCTACATTAAAGGCTTATGCACTTTTATTCAACAAAAAGTACATTAAGAGAATAAACCTCGCCCCCTCAAGCGAAAATAATTCACGCTCGGCTACGCAAGTTTTGAATAATCTTGTTCCTAACGAAGAACCTATGCCACAAGTAATGATAAAACAGGACATCGCACCCACCTTGACACAAGATAAAACCTACGATTTATCCTCGTGGAAAATCAAATATAATGGCGTCTCCGATGTACTGGATTTCATTGACCGTATTGAAGAAACGGCTACAATCAAAAATATCCCATTCGAGATTCTACGAAAAAACTTCATAGAACTCATCTCCCCAGAATTGATACCCTGGCACCGCATTCAAAAAACTAAATGCAAAGATTGGAATAAACTCAGATCTGCCCTAATCTCGAGCTTCGGAAAAACGGAAGCCCAGCACCGGATCAAATTATCTTTACTATCTATTAAACAGCTAGTAAATGAACCTGTAGCAACATTCATAGAAAGGGCTGAATCCATTAACATCAAGCTTTCACATCCCGTTCGGAAGCTGAACTATTACCAGTCATAACTGATGGCCTTTTAAGCAAATACGAGAACATCATTACCTCACAGAAAATTGCATCCCTAGCCCAGCTAAACGAAGTCTGTCTCCTTCTGGAATCGTACCAGGATAGGAAAAACATAAAGAATGTGTCAAATAATGTAGTTGTGCCAAGCCGTTCGTCTGGTTTAAAACCAGAATTCAACAACAAAAAAGTGTGCTCTTTTTGCAAAAAAGTAGGCCATCTGGCCACCACTTGTTTCAAGCAAGCAAGGTTTCTGGAATCTAAGGAACCCCGAACTTTCAAGAGGCATCACTCTAGGGACCGCTCTCCTCCAAGCGACGAACTGCGCAACATTTTCAAGAAATCAAGGCACAACATGGAAAGGTTACAAAACCCAAGCGATGTCAGACCTCAGGTGGATTTCTCCAAGCCCCCACCAAATTTCTACATGAAGAGGCCAAAAAACTAAATAATAACCTCTCAGGCACCCATTCTGAACCAAGGTCTAAAGAATGGACTGATTGGTTAGCACACATTAAGTATTTTAACCAGACCTTAAATGTTTCTTCGGTTTGTTGCAAACAAGCTAAAGATGGGAGACCCTATGCTTTTTTCTCTGTTAACAATGTGCCCTTTTCCGGATTACTTGATAGTGGTGCATCTGTCAGCTGTCTTGGCAACAATGCTCACCTGCCTTTTGTTAACAGTGATTTTAGAATTTCGCCCCAATCAACACACCTGACGACTGCGGATAATGTTTCCCAACCGGTCATCGGTGCCCTTGCCCTGCCAATTAATTGTAACAATAAAATAGTTACAATCAATTTTCTAATAGTGCCCTCTATATCCCAGAATTTTATCCTTGGCGTTGACTTCTGGAAGGCATTCAATGTTGCTCCCCAAGTATTTAATACTCTTGGCAAAACCTCCACTGCTGCTCAAATTAGTGAGATCCGCACAATAATACCTCACGAAAATTTAAGCACGGACCAGGCTCTCCAACTAAAAGAAATGGTCAATAAATTCGAGTCAATATCTTTCGAAAAATGTGGATTAGGTTTGACAAATTTGGTTGAACACCATATCAAAACCAATGGCCCACCCATCAAGCAACGTTATTACAACTTAGCCCCCCAAAAACTTAAACTTTTAGAAAACGAACTTGATGAAATGTTAAAAATGGGTGTGGTGGTTCCCAGCAGAAGTGCATGGACCAACCCAACTCTTTTGGTTTCTAAAAAAGACGGCTCTGCACGTTTCTGTCTCGACAGTAGACGTTTAAACTCTTGCACGGAAGCTGATGCGTATCCCTTACCTCACGTTCACGCAACCTTAGACAAGCTGCGTAACGCCAAGTTCATCTCTTCTGTCGATCTCAGCAAAGCGTTTTGGCAAATACCCTTGGACGCAGAATCGTGCGAAAAAACTGCTTTCGTTGTACCTGGTAGGGGAATGTTCCATTTTAAAAGATTACCCTTTGGTCTAAAAAACAGCCCCGCCGAGTTACAAAGACTGATGGACAAACTTTTCGGTCCTGAAGTCGATAACAGCCTGTTTTGTTACCTTGACGACCTCATCATCGTCAGCGATACCTTTGAAAAACACCTATTAATGCTGGAAAAAGTTTTTCAACAACTCAAGTTCGCTGGTTTAACCATCAACTTGAAGAAGTCTGAATTCTGTAAGTCCCGTCTACGTTATTTGGGATTCATTATCGACGAAAAAGGTCTAAGAACAGACCCCGCTAAGGTGGAAGCCATGGCAAATTTTCCCCGACCCAAAAACGCGAAGGAAGTCAAAGGTTTCCTTGGACTTGCAGGTTACTACAGGAGATTCATCAAAGACTTTTCCACTATCGCAGCCCCCTTAAATAAAATTACCGGCATCCGTAAAGGTGTCAGCAATTTCCGATGGTCTGTCGAAGCTGAAGAAGCGTTTACAACTCTAAAAAATGCCCTTCAAAAAGCTCCCGTTCTGAATTGCCCGGATTTTGCACTCTCTTTTACCCTCCACACGGATGCCTCCAATGTAGGAATCGGTGGAGTCCTTACTCAAGAATTCCCAGATGGCGAACACCCTGTAGCGTATTTTTCCCGTACATTAAACAAACACGAGAAAAACTACGGAATTACCGAGAAAGAGTTATTGGCTGTATTGGATTCTGTTCACCATTTCCGCGGTTACATAGACGGTAGCAAATTTACTGTAGTTACAGACCATAGTAGTTTGAAATGGTTGATCTCTTTAAGTAATCCCTCCGGTAGGCTCGCTCGTTGGTCCTCCCGTTTGTCTCAATACAATTTTGATGTTGTTCACCGTAAAGGCGCGGACAATATTGTTCCCGACGCCCTTTCAAGAATTGAACTGGCTTCATTAAATGTTGACACAATTGCCCCCCCTCCATCTACAAAAGATGAATGGTACTTGAAAATCTTCGAAGGTTGTAAAAATAACCAACAAAAGTTTCCTAATTTTATCATAAAAGAAGGACAACTATACCGTAATTGCAAGGTACCACTATCCATCCTCGAAGACTACTCGTGGAAACTTGTCGTTCCCCTCGAAGGTAGAGAACAAATAATTATTGACAATCATAGTGCTCCCGACTCCATACACCCAGGAAATTTCAAGACGTATAAAAAGATCTCCTTGAAGTATTACTGGCCTGGTCTCTTCAAGCAAATTCGCAATTACATCTCTAAATGTGAAACTTGTAAAGCCTATAAACATAGCACGGCAGCACCTGCCGGCCTAATGGGTAATCCCAAACGTGCCGACAGTCCCCTACAATCATTGTCAATGGACCTCGTCGGACCCTTTCCCCGAAGTTATGCCGGACACATGCACATACTTAGTGTAGTGGATGTTTTCACTAAATTCTGTTGGATCTTTCCTTTAAAAAGAGCCAACGCGTCCGCCATCATCAAACTTCTGGAAAAACACATTTTTATACCTTACGGAACACCCAGAACCGTAATTGTTGATAACGGAAAACAATTTATTGCCCAAGAATTCAAAGATTTTCTTGCCAAATACGGAATCAAGGATATTTACTATAATACCTTGTATACTCCACAAAATAACACCGTCGAACGTTATAACCAAACAATCAACACAGCTCTGGCTATTCTAGTTGATAAAGATCAACGTACTTGGTGTAAAAACCTAGATAAAATTCAGGCTGCAATGAACAACACTGTTAATCTGGCCACTGGTTACACACCTTTCTTCTTAAAACACGGTATGGAACAAGTTGTTCATGGCTCTCTACATAGGAACACAAACTTTCCTACGTCAATTGCCACCACAAGCAACCCTACCGCGGACTATGCCCATCGTCTGGAAGAACTGTCGGCCATCTACAGTGAAGTCACTGATGCTTTGCTCCTGGCTCATCAAAAGAGTGCGGACAGATACAACCTACGTAGGAAACATGTCACCTTCAATACAGGAGACATAGTTTGGAGAAAAAACAACACACTTTCCCAAGGAGCCATGTATTTCTCTGCCAAGCTGGCACCACGTTTCGTGAAGGCCAAAGTTCTAAGAAAGATATCAGATCTAGTGTACTCCTTATCTGACTGCTCTGGAAAACACATTGGTAATTACCATATTAAGGATATCGCAAAATCTGGAAGTGAGGAGTCAAGTAAAACTGCCCCCACTATCTCAGCAAACTTAAAATGATCCAGTGTGTATCACCACAACCTTTTTGTAAGCACACCAAGTCTTACAATGACCGGCGTGTAAAGTGTCAATTACATGCCCACCCTTTCGTTGATAAAACGAATATTGTTAAAAAATCATTTTTGTAAATTTATGTACAATCCACGGTGTAGTTTGCCCCGTTCATGTTCGTGAATTGGCAACCACCGTAATTTTTGTCTCACACGTTTTTTATTTTTATTTTTTTCTTTCTTTTTTCTCACCTGTTCCAAAATTGATCACTTTAGAGCAGAGACACCCCTCGAGTGACAGTGTTCGGGAAGTCATGAACCCAATCATTGCCTCTCAACCCCTCACACTACGCAACGTTCATGCCATGGCACGCTTTGCCATGTAATGCAATATTGTAATTTTCACCATTTTTGTTTGTTGTTTTTTTTTTCATCATATCGGAAGGAATCTCTTCAATTTTTTTTCTTTTTATGTTCTGTAAATACTGGAGCGTCGTTCTAAAATCGATTTGGTAAACTCCAAAGCGTTAAATCACGACCCAGGACTAGTAAACCATCTCAACATGCTCCATATTTTACCCATCATGGTAAAGATAAGTGGTTACTCACATAATCACATTCCTTGTGTATAGTAGTTTTCAATTTTTTCTCAAATGTCAAAAATTGATGGCGTCCTACCCGAGCTCTTTGCTAACAAATTGGATTTTGACACATCCATTTTGAAATCATATGTATATAAATAAAGGAAAAGCCTTTAAATTGGTCTTTCCATCCTTGTACAAATCCTCATGGACTCGTTTCAACTAAAGTACGTAAAACCAAATACTCGGTCTTTTGTTGTTATAAGAAGTCCTCGATTTGTCCCTCTTCACAACATGTATGTCTTGTATTACATGCTTCAACCCTTACGGAAAAGGTTAATAAAACCTAACGGCAGCCCTGATTTCCGTACATAAATAACCGCAGTTTAACGTAAATCATCAATGTTTTGTTTGATCATCGTTTTACAAACATAGGCATTCAACTCCTGTTTCGCCATTTAACCAAGTATTTGCAACCTAAATTGCACATAACCTGGTATGTTGTAACCGCACAAAGGGTATGTAAAACCACAATTGGTCCCTTTTATTTGTCCCCACTGAAGTTTGCTGCAATAGACAGTATGTAAAACCATGTAGGTCTGTCTTTGTTTGTCACATGGGGTAAACAGAAATGTACTCTGTCATCACCCCGCCTTTATAACATACGAAGTGACATTAAATTGTTTACCCCCTTGTTATCCTATCGTACGCTCCTGGGCTACGGAGTTAGTTAATCTAACAAATCTTTATAAACTGTGTTAAAACAAGCATAGTTAACGTTTATTGTGTTGTATTTAAACGTAACCCTGTTACACTATAGGAGAGATCCTTAGAACATCCACCATTATAGGAGGGATCCTTAAAATACCTGCCGCGATACGAGAAGTTCGTCATAATCACTTTTTTCTCATAGCTAAATGTTATTGAGCTGGTCGTGTGACATATTTGTCATGAGAACCATTTTGTACATTCTATTTTGGTCGTGTGCCATTCATTTGTCATGAGAACCATTTTGTACGTTCTATTTTGGTCGTGTGCCATTCATTTGCCATGAGTACCACCCTTTTCGTATAACCTGTTCCGGTCGTGTGTCATTTATTTGTCATGAGTACCGCTTTTATGTATAACTGTGTATAAACTCTGTACACGAGACGTGGAGACGTAATAACAATACTTACCGTGATTCGTGTGAACGACATAATATCGGCTTTGCTATCTTCTTTAGGATGCATTGTATAAACTCTTTGACTTCTGTCTATAATTGAGTTATATCTTGTATGTACTTACATATTTTGTACACTATACGTGGAGACGTTAAAACACTTACCATGAGTCGTGCGAACGAAATAATATCAAACCCTTTGTGTGCGATCTACGAAATGTAGTCCACAACCCTTTGTTGTCATTCAACGCCAATGCCCGTGGACTTCCTGTTTTTTACTTCTTTGCAAAAAGGAAAGAAGCCCAGGAATATCTACTATCCCAAAAGGACTAGTTTTCAGCTTCACTGTCAATTATGGGGCATAGTGCTGTGGGAGTTAATCGATTGAGCACAAAAAACCACCTAACTCGTTGTCTGGAGAACGAACAAGAAAACCCCCAGGTTTGTGAAATTGGAGCAAGGGTCTGTCTTTTCTCACAATCATGTAGAAGTTTTTAAAATGACCCCTAATCTTTTGCCCAATACACGCGAAAGATTAGCCTCTTTGATATAATGTGTATTCAAATGTCTCCTCATCCTTTTTGATAAATGTAAAGAGTCAGGAAATCTGCTGGTTGATTATGTTTCATTTTCACATAGAGTTTGAATCGGAAATTAGTCCAGTCTCTAGCAAGTTTCGCAACTCGTCTCCCTTCTCCCCTCCTCCTCCCATTCCCCATGTTTCAGACTTATGTTATGAAGTGAAAAATCTGTCGTTGACCATATCTCGCCCTCACTTGGAGTTCGAATAGGTAACTGTCCGGTTATCTACAGGTTTTCCCCCTCAATCTCTGCATATGTCTCACCAGTTTTTTCTCTCTTTTTTCAATTCCACGAAACACATTCATGAATGTTGGATATGTACGATATGCACTTGGCGTACCGTCTGTCTCCTTTTGACAACCTTTATTCATGAATTGGTTTCCCTTTGCCGTGACTAGTTCACGATTCTTTGTCTCGTTCTTTGAAATTCTACGAAAATGTTACCATCTCATGTTAGCATAGGCCATAGAGGGCCGGTTGTTTTTTAACCAAGACATATTGTCACTAGGCAAACGCCAAGTCATCCTGGCAAAGGAAAATGTTCATGTAATCACAATTTAGTTAGGAATCTCTCTTCGTCACTCTCTGGGTCGGTGGTTAAAATTTCGTTATTTCATTATCTGGACACATTTTGTTTCTCTCCAAACCTTCTCTTCATTGGTCCCTAGGCAGGTAAACTTCAAGAATTTTGCTCTAATAATAATTCCTCCCGGATTTAAAAAGAAGCCCAGGCGGATGTCATCACCAACAGCCAAGCTGAGCTTCACTTCCTGACAGCACGCGCTGTGGTTACAAGGTCTCTCCTGCTGCCATTTTCTACGCAATTGTTCCTGAAAGCACAGACCATACCGCCCATACGTATGTTGTCTTGTCGTGCCAGCAAGCTGAGTTGTCCCACTATACTTTATGACACTCTAAACTACCTTTTGGGCACGCTAGCTCTTAGGTTTGTTCTTACTCTTGCTATCAATGCCAACCTTGTCGTCTCTTGCTCTGTCATGCAGTGACGCATATATCGTCATGTGTAAACCATCATTACCTTGACCCACCAGTATTCGCTGAATGCGCACCAATACAAGTTATCTTGAGCTACATTATGCTTCAATAACCATTATATACGATCCGTGTTTACCATAATAACACTTAGGATTCGCACTGGCATGTCTGCAGATACTGGAGTCTTCTCTTCAATGACCTCTGTAACCATAGCCGCGGCACAGCAACCACAGTCTCCACTTCGTGAACTTCGACGTCTTCGACAAAACCAAGTGTTTTCTAAGGCCCAAGTGTACTCCTGAGCGTTGTCTCAAATGGGTCCGATTACAGTGATAATGTAATCCTTAGAATCCGTGAAGTCACGTCCTTTTCTTCGAAATTCTCCGAAACCAAACAAATCCACGCTTCACAAACTTAGCTCCAAGACCAATGAAACCTTAGAATCACACACTTCTTCTCTTCTCTTGTACAAATGTATTGTCATTCTTTCAATTGCATAACCATGTGTATTGTCATTCTTTCAATTGCATAACCATGTGTATTGTTATTTTCAATTGCATAACCTTGTATGTTGTTTTACACCATGTACTTTTCCCAAATTTGTCTTGTCCAAACATTGTATGCACCCCCACCCATTCCCTACAAACATTGTGACCCAAACTATAGCATAAAACTGTATGTTCTAGCTAGGAAATCTCTCAAGCAACGAATCTCTCAAAACCCCGATGGAAGCATAAGAGGATTTTTTTTCCCTACAGCTCCATTGCCACGTCGCTTTTTTTCCAAGCGCGGGGGGAAGTGTTATGGTACGCCCAAACGACAAAGAATTCAAACTCCTAATTCGCCGCAAACTACACAACACCCTGCTCTCCCCCTGCTCCCTGCTTCCTACTTCCTATCCCATCCGCCCACCCGCACGCGATCCCTTCCTAGTTGAGAATTGCGAGCCGCCTCGGGCACACGTTAAGCCCGCGGGTGGATTCCCACTGTTCGCGCCCGGCGTGCTATCGCTCGAATTGTACTCAAATATAACCTGCAATGTTAATTCAATAACCTACGGGTTTAGCGCTGATATTTCACCATGCCTGTGTAAACTTCGGTTCTGTCCTAAACTCGGGAGGTCCCCCTGGAAGCCGGAAGACGAAGACCCCCAACATCATGTAAGCTGTACAATTGTTTCCTCATTTGATTGTGTCCTTTAACGATAGACTGTAAACTCCCGCGCAAAGCCATCACTCAGAGAGTTTCGTTTAGGGATCTTGAGGTTATAAACACGATAGCTAGGATTGTGTAGTATGTATTTCTTGTGTTGAATTGTACTGTAATGACCTATGTACTGTGTTTTAAATTTGCAATACATGAATCTAGTTAACTCAATCCTGTTATTATTCTGCTACGGCAGGAGGGTTTCCTAGAGGGGGAGTATCCTGCCAGACGACTGAGATGCGAAGGAATTTCTGAAGCCTCGAGCGACCCACCACCTGAATAGAGGGTAAATCATGCCTCCCCTGAGAGCTAGCTTGGGACATGTTTGGGGGCCCGCTCCTAACAATAGTTAAATAAATAAAAAATTATTAAATTTATAGTCAATAAATTTTCTGTTGCAGGATAAATATTCACGCTTTCTTAGTACAATATATACAATTTAAGCTGGTGGACTCCTACGCACATCCATTCCAAAGTTAAACCACTCTTGTATTCATAATGCAAACTCTTAGTTGCGGATTTATCTGCTAACGCATTATGAAGGAAACCATCCACGTGTTCCAAATTGCATAAATTGTAATAAACCATTTTCAGTAGTATCTGTGGACTCGCACGAGGATTTACTCTTAAGTTGAAACCAGTTTCATGTTCCGAATGAGCTGTCGAAATTCCGCTTGCGAGTCTTAAACTCCAAAATGCATCATCAGATTACTGCTGACGCATTTTGGCGATAACTGTTCTAATGTTTCGAGAAAAGTTAAAAACCATAAGTTGCAAAAATCGTAATTCGTAGGAAAACCACACGCACATTATGAGAGTAATACTATGTAAAGCTGGGGACTGACATACAGATTCGCTCTTAATTTAAAGCCAGAATTGTGTTCAGAATGTAATGATTGAATTTCAGTTGTGGTTTCATCTGCTGATACATTTAGAAAGAAACCATTCTCATAAAATTCTAGTTCATGTATATGCTGCCAGAATCAAAGAAAACCTATTTTCATGTTCGTAGTTTAGTTCCCCGCACACAGATTTAATTTAAAACAGTGTTTTGTTCAGAATGTAACGATAAATTGTGTAACTATTATTTAAATTTGTAGAATCAAACTTATGTTAAAACCTGCCTTGTATTCTAAACACAATACAAAAATTCGAGATGCGAAATCCTCTGCTGACGCAAGTCAAGGGATACCATTCTCGATTTCCGACAGTTGGTATAAATTTCTACTTGCAGAATTTGTGTACATGATTTTTTATTGGAAGACTGCTTGTCACATGTGATATAATTTCAATGAGTCACAACGGTAAAATAATGAAAAGAAACAACATTAATCGTTTATGTAATTAATTGTCAAATAACACAATTTAATCAAATTAAAAAAAGGTTTTTTTTTATTTTTATTTATTTATTTATCTATAATAAAATATATTTACAATGGTTTTATTTGTATGCCTGTCTCACTAGGGTATACCTGTGTCGAGACAGGCGTACATAAATGAATATAGTAGTTACAAGAATATTTCAGGTAAAATACATATTATGATTAGAATTAGAACAGAAGGGTGATTGGAAGGGTGGTAAATCTTTTAAAGAGAGTTATTTTATAAATGTTGGAGATGGAGTAATGAAATAAATTCTGCCTAGTCTATTTATAGGTTAAATTTGACAGGATTTCATTATTTTCATTTGTTTTATATGGGTTAGGTTGTATGTGAATAGTTATTTCTGTCTATGTGTGATTTATTTTACAGATATTTGTGATAGTGTGGCGTCCAATATTTATAATCCATTTTTTAATATCTTGTTTGAATTTTGTAAAGGAGTCACTTTGTCTGATCGTAGTTGGTAGTGTATTGTATAGTTTGCAAGCTATGTATTTAGAGTGTCTTTGCCCGAAGGTGGTTTTGAAAAAAGGAGTTTGGAGAAGTTCGTTGTTTTTGGCTCGGGTATTGTGTATTGTTTGTGTAGCTTTGTATGGTGTTTTGTTGTTTTTGTGTAAATTAAGTAATATGGATCTTGAGTAGAGCTGTTTTATGTCCATAACGTTGAAGGAATTGAAGATAGTATCAGTGCTGGTAGTAAGCGGCATTTTAAGAATTATTTTTATGATTAGTTTTTGTGCTTTCATGATGGGATCAATTGGGATTGCTAGTAGTTGCTACTACTGGAAAAACGTTTCAACGATAAATTTATACAAATATTTTTTATTAATTGATAGTATTTTTGGTTATTATTTAGAAGCATGAGAGAATAACAAATTATTCAACAAAAGCATAATTTGACACTAATTTACTTTTCATCATTATGCTAGATAATTTGTATGAAATTGTATTATTAAATTAAACATTGTGTACGTGGATCAAATGAAGACGATGGATGTAATGTTTCATTTTAATAATTTTATGAGCTTAGTAAGGGCATCCAGATAATATAACGACTGTCAGTTCAGTGTGCAAAACCGGTACCTATTTAAGTTTTTATTGCATTCAGAGAAAGATTATTTTGGAATAATTACAAATAAGGTTTTTTTCAAAGCAGATTAATGTTTCAACAATACTGGGAAAACCCGACAAACAACCCAATATAAAATTTAAAAAAAGAATATCGTGAAGTTGTGAAGCACATTCATCGACCGTTGAAATTTATGAAAAATAGCATAAATTAAACAGGTCCCTTAAAAAATTTCAGACGTCCAATAATAAATATTTGATTGCTCTTGGAAACTGAGACTTATATTGACGATAGATGAACCGTCGCATAACTGTTTATTTTTTTCTAGTCGTCATTTGAATAAACTTTAAATAAGGACTTTGTAATAAAAACATGTCTGCTTAAAGACGTCTTTGAACCGAAGCAAAAATAATGAGAATGGTAGTTTTTTTCAGCACTTTGTCAGACGACCGAGGAAAAAATAATGACGCAAATATTGTACTTTGGGAGGAAATGATTATGCCACATACACACGAAGTTCGTATTCTTCTTCGATTAGCACAACGGCCACACAAAGCACTCATCATCGGTTACGACATTGTCTTATTTCGCATCGAAGCATTACTGAATTCCGCAATATAAACGTCAAGAAAAAAAATGTCAACTCACTGAGAACCTAGTACATACCGACAATCATTTAACCGTGCTAAAATGCACTTTTTATTGAGTTACTTAACTAGGTTTCAGTCAAATCTAAGTCTGAAAAGAAAATTTGGGGCAGTGTACTTTCTTTTGACTTTTTACAACGACTTTTTGTGAAGGAATTAAATAATATAAAATCAATTACAATCGGATAATTTGTTTGTACTCGCTTTACACTACCCACCCAAGCATGTCGTTCGAACGTATTGTTATGCAAGTCAAATTTATTTGCTGTAACTTATTTGGCAGTGACGGTAGCCTAAATTTTATAACAATTACGAAAAATATTTAATTCCATCTTGTTTTCTCAGAATTTGATTGCATGATACATAATCTGAAATTCTTTCATAAAATGATAGTTCGTTTTTTAAAATAACCAGACCCACATATTGCAGGGATTTATTAACGGCGTGGTACGGCAAAAGGCCGTGATTAGGTGTAATTTGATGCACTTAAAAAAATCATTATAAACCATTAATTGCGTATATTCACACAGTCACGTAAATGCAAGGGATATCGGTCAGGGTTTATCCTTAACCAGAACCTGAAAGTGGAGAATGGAAATGGGGCAGTCAAAAGTGCATCGTTTAATGAAGAAACTACCAATCACCGATGGCAGCTGCTTTATTACGTAATTTTTCAATGAGTTAGTATTTCGAATGTAGGTAAATCATAATCATAGGTTTTACGTAAAGATGACCCAGATATTTAGTTGTCTTAAGCCTTGATTAATTTGCGAAATACGAAACCAGTTTTAGACAATAAATCAGATTTCAAGGATAAAGAACGATTACGCAATATCTTAAATATTTTTGGTTGCATCACACCCATTTTAACGATATAATAATATTGATCGAATTCCGTCCAAGCGCAGGTGATAAATATTGTAGGCGTTCTACTCAATTAATAAACGCATTTTAATTATAATGGTATAATTTTTTTTTCTTATTAAATTTAGATAGTTGAAATTGAAACTTTTATGAAAAACCTGTCTGAATTAAATCTGTTGAGAATAAAATATAAACTGATATTTTTTAGATTTTTATTCATTTAACATAATATAATGAAAATTCTGAAAGCAGAAGTTTTTTCCTGAATTAAATATTTTGATGAGTATTAATCATGATGCTGTAGAGCTGTGCAGGAAAATGAAGACGATTTTTAGAATTGTGTATTTTTTTTAATTTTTAGCTCTAATGTCACGAATGTGCTATTTCTAAGAGTGCTTAGTTATCAACTGGTCAAGAGCTTTTTGCATACATTTGGTGTGAACCGGAACGTCTAAGTTTAAGAGATTTTTGTTTTGTTTTCGTTATAATTAACCTTCTTTAATCTTCAGGATCGTAATAATATAAACTTACAAAGACTTAACTTAGACATTTACAAACACGTATGTATGTTGTATGTGAAGAGTTAACAATAAGAAGAGAGAGAGAGAGAAAAATATCAGAGGGTGCGTAACATCAAAGCGGGGCTGGGGTTACGTGGAGAGAAAGGGAACGGGAAAATTTGACTTACAGATAATTCTTTTATTTATTTCAAACTAGCTGACCGGGCCACGCGTTGCTGTGGCTAATAAAATACAACCTTTATAACCACCGCCGGCTTTGAGTTTATCGCGAAGAGACAGACAGATGCCGCGAGGACTTTTATTTATAATACGTAGAGATGGTGTGAAAGATTATAATAATGTGCATGAAATGCTTGGGGTAACTAACGTATTTAAGTTAATAAGGATTAATACTGTACCCGTCTAAATAACATTTCAATTACCGCAATGTACGTGACCATTTTTTTAGAAGATGGAATGGGTATAGTTAGCTATCCGTAAAAGATAGATATATGCCTTCGCGGACTTTTTTGTAGATCTATAAAAGAGAAATATTTCACCATGCATTGTTTTGTTATATCCCAAAAGGATTAGGCAACGTTTTCGATGAAAGCTATCAGGCGGCTTTACTTTTTCCGACACTTCTAACAATTATCGTTATGTTTCAACCAATTTACACAAATCCTTGACAAATTACATACCTAAACCTTCCTCAAGAAACACTCTATCTATTGGGGTAAACCGCATCAAAATCCGTTCAGTAGTTTTCGAGTTTATCGCGAACAGACAGACAGACAGACGACGCGGGGGACTTTATTTATAATATGTAGAGATAGAGAAGAGATGTAGAGATAGCTATAAATCCTTTATTATTTTTTTGTTTTCTTATATCCCTACATTATGGTCCTGAAAAAGTATAGTTGTAACGAAACTAGTTGAATATTTGCCAAAATTGTGTAATAAAATGTCGTAAAACTACGTAATTTTTCATTTATAAAGTCAATCCACAAATTTATTGCTTCCTTCTATTATTTTTTTGTTTGTTTTTAAATACATTTGTTAACGCCCTTATCAAACTAATGGGGAATAATTAACGGTGAGTGAATTAATAGTTGTTTTACAATCTTTTGGATAACTATATAGTTTTGCCTAGTAAACTAAAGTTAACAATATAGTTTTACGATACGTTTTACAATCTTTTTAATAACTATATAGTATTGCCAAACTTTGTAAATTATAGTTAACTATATAGTTTTACGATATGTTTTACAATCTTTTTAATAACTATATAGTTTTGCCAAAATCAATGCTTATTTACACGAAGATATTGTTCAGTTTTCGTAATATATTCCAAGGTTTTTGACGTTTCTAAGACATTTATGAACCATTAATGCTTAGGAAAGGTAAAAATTAAAATTATGTAATTGGTTAATCTGTTTTTAAAACTGGTCTGTAAATCAAATTAAATTAAAAAACGTAAGATAAACATTTATAATTTAATTTAAAATAAAACAATAACTTTGTAAACACCACTTTTAGTTTCTATACTTTACGCCGACCAGGTTACGCTACCACCGTAGGTTCTTCAGGGCAGTATAATACTCTACCAAAATTAAATTATAGATAAATATATGGTTTAACAAAATGGGCTGGACTCGTCAAGTGAAGGAGGAAGAAGGCATAAGTTTAGATGGAGAATTGCGAAGGGAACGGGAGTGTTCTTTGTCAATAGGGAACAATCTTAGTATTGGACTTTTATTTAAATTTATTTGGTTATTAATTACCTTACTATGAGTGTTAAATCATTTATTATCTATAACACACATGTAACTTAATTTTAGTATTGTATTGTATACTGCCCTGAAGAAGCTACGGTGGTAGTGAAACCCGGTCGGCATAAATTATAGGAAATAAAAGTGGTGTTTACAAAGTTATTGTTTTATTTTAAACTAGCAGACCCAGACACACGTTGCTGTGGCTAACGAAACCTTTATAACCGACGACATCTGTTCAATCAAATCAACACCACGCTGAACGCTGCTCCTTGGCCTGATATATTATGTATTTAAACCAATTTACACAAAACCTTGACAAATTATGAACCTAAAAACCTTCCTCACAAATCACTCTATATATTGGTGATAACCGCATGAAAATCCGCTGCGTAGTTTAAAAGATCTAAACGCATATACAGCGTAAGCTACTTTATCTTATTCTTAGCAATAAACATATATAATGTCACATCACAAAGTATCTGCTTTATATGGCCAAAAAAAATAAATTTTATTTTGGTTTTTGGGGTGTTATGTCGTGTTGCGCTACCTCCTTCTTTAGCCAACGTTTCGGACATCGTTGCAGTGTCCATCATCAGGGCAGATCCGGTAGATGTGAAGGATCTGCCCTGATGATGGACACTGCAACTATGTCCGAAACGTTGGCAAAAGAAGGAGGTAGCGCAAAACGGCATAACACCCCAAAAACAAATAACGAAAATGCTTTTCTTATTTGTTTTAATCTTAAAACTTATCATATTTTATTTTGGTTTTAGATTGACAATGACAATATTAACGAGTTGTTCTATATTACCGTTGCCTATTCAATTACATGTTATCACAGTATGTTAAGTGGATATTTTTTTCAGCACCACTTTCGTGAAAAATAATTTCCTATAACCTAAAACTTGCAATTAGTACTTACGAAAAAAAATCGCATATTACAATTAGATAATCAGCTTGTATTTTTGTAGGATAAGATTTCTTATTTCCACTTTTTCTTCTAAAACAAAGGGTTGTCTATTATTGTTATGTAACTGGTACCTACCACCTTTAAATAACAAAAAAACTGTCAACTTCGAGAAAAACCGATTATTTATGATGATAATAACATTTCCAACAAAAAATATATCAATTGAACGCTCAATTTCTTACTTGATAAATTTATTCGACATAGGAACCTACGTACGTCATTGATTAATCCAAAGTCCGTAATTGTGAAAAACCTGCTCTTAGATTCACCTAGTCACCGGTATTGACTTATCAAGATGAACAGTTTCAATTGTGGAGTTTCTAGGTAAAATTGAATGATCCAATGACGATTGTTTATTGAGCATGTCACATGTCCTACTTTGGGTTGCCTTGAGTTATTCTCGAGTTTGGTGAAATTCTAACTCCAGTCGGTAGATCAAATAAAGTCTTATGAAATTATTTGGGCCGGCCCAGACGACACGACAGTCATGATTATTCATAACTGACAAATAATTTAGATATTCTGGCAGAGTTGTTTTTTTATGATATGTCTATATTTGTTATTTTTAAGTAGTTGCAGGGTTAATAAGTAAAAAATTCTTTCATAGTTTTATTTATCGGACTCTAATGAAAACATGCAGTTTTCTTTCCAGAACTGACCATGAACCTAATCAAATTTATATAATTAAGAACCTTAGAATTTTATTTTAGGGATCTCTAAATCGAATGCACCCCCACTGCAGAATATGGCAACCACCTCTGGTCTGGAATCCCAAAATACTTGAAAAAACTCTTGACTATATTACAGGCGTCTGAAGGAAATGCTGTACTGTATTCCGAGGAACTAGCGTTTTCCCCTCAGCACCGGTGCATAGCCGGGAAACACGCCAAACACGCGCTTAACATATGCACATGGTTGTCACCGAGAACTGGTTGTTTCTGCAAGTGGTTTCGTGAATTCAATTGCTCGGCTATGGAATAGTTTATTAAAGTTGAAGCTCTTTACTATTTAAGGTAAATAAAACTTTTTTTTTCGTTAACTCATGTCTTTACTTCAGTTATTATTTTACAAACAAAATATTGTTCTTAAGAAGGGTTTTAAGAAGTATTTACGCAGATGACAAAATGTTCTCTAACATTCGTAGGAAAATTGTTTTAGCTTACAGATTGGTTGTGAAAAATAAATTATGGATTGCGTGTATGATAAATAAATCTTTTTATCTTCTTTACGTAAACTTAACATTGGATTGCTATTTTTTAAAGTTACTGACGTAATTTTCTTAGTATATACCTGATTTAAGTCAGATTCATTAAAAAAGCCTGAAGCCACGATATTTGTATGAATGTTTAACTCTTTATTTTCGTTAGGAGAAAATACATGTATTTAAATTCAAATACAATGTTTTCATCGACATACATACAAATAGGATAATATTTCACGACACATCACTTTCAAATACCATGTTTTTTTGCCATTTCAGCGTTAATATATATCACTAAATAAATATTTTTTACATTAATAATTTACATAAAGTTATTACAATAAGATGCTTTAATAATGGCTAATCTTATTACAATAAGATAATACTCAGAAATAATGATGAATCGTGAAAAAATGGCTCTTTTATCTGCAATAGCGAATAAAGCACGACACTGGTCGACATGAACCCGGCGGAATAGATATTAGCACTATTTACCGTTTTAAAATCTGAGTTTTGTTTTGCATATCGATGTTGACAAAGGATATATTAGCACTTTCTTGAAAAGTATTTAAATCTATATACTGATATGCTTTGTCTCGTCATTGTTATACATCACTCCTGGACCCCTCGCATAAAAATATTATGTGTAATTAACACCATAAGAAGATAGTCCAGAATAATCAAAATAGAGTCTGTACAAAACTATACTAACTTCAGACAATATCTCATTTCTAGACAAACTTTATTAATGCTGTTAATTATAAATTATACGCTTTTTTGAAAATATTGATAAGAACTTACTAACGAGTTATACATAAGTTTTGAAGAAGAAGATAACAATAATAATCTAAACGAAAATATGAAAGACGCAACTGAGACTCGAACCTAAAACCTCTCGTCCAACCGGGACGTGCGCGTTTACGAATTCCGTCATATTTGTCAATCTCATATTTCAAATTTTAGAATTAACAATATTATCTTCAAATATTTTTTTTCCATTTGCTACCATTATCTTTTTCTGTGACTTGTTCTCTTTCATATTTTCGTTTAGATTATAATTGTTATCTTCTTCTCCAATGATATATTACATTGATGGGAATAACTTTCAAAAGTTATAAAAAGAGAAATTTTCTTATAAAAAATTGAAAATACATAATCATTTTTTTGAATTAAGAAATAAGCTTTTAGTACTGGTACAAATTACACAATTTTTTTTGAAGCCAAAGAAAAAATCTAAACTTCTTTATCCCAAAATGAATAATTTTCAAAATATGAACAATCGTAGGCTAATAAAAAATAATTTTTTGCCGCTAATTATTATAAGGCGATTTTAAAATGATTTTAGCACAAAAAAACTGCGCATTATAATTTTCAACTAATTATAAAAATAATTTTATGACTGGGTTCAATCTGCAGAAGTATGTTCAGTTCATATTTTTGAGAGAACCGGTTTATTAATAGGATGGGTCACGACTTATCCGCTTATTAAGTTTAGAACTTGACATCTTTGCCCGTTCCGTCCTCTTCCTAATCTTAGAATAAAATTATAAAATACAGTTCACATGCCAGTGACGATTTGTTTCTCAATGTGTACCTGTGCTATTCCTACACAAAGGTTTTCAAAGTGTGCATTAGAAGGACTTGTTATTTACTATTTTATATTGGTATTCTCAGAAAATCTAAATTACTTGAAACAATAACTTTTAAGTAAAACTTCTTTACGCACGCTTGACTTGGGGAGAAACCTGGTGAATGCGTGACGAGAGCGTTACGAAAAGTGAGATCGGGCGAGGCGAACGGCAGTTCCTATACGCACGCTTGACTTGGGGAGTAAGCTGGTGAGCGAGTGGTCGAGCGAGGCTAACGGAAGTTGAGAGGGAGATGTAAGTTAGTGAAGTTTTACTTCAGTCGTGTGGTCTAAAGCACACTCGTTTTTTTACTCATCTATACATTTTACCACGTTTTAGTTTCTCTAAAATTCGAACTCGAGTGAACCTGACGCTTTAGACCAGCGGTCGTCACACTTTTCTGGTCAAGGGCCACATGGGACAATGTGAGGTATCACCGCGGGCCGCACACTTATGATTTCGGGGGGGGGGGGGGGGGGTGTTGTACCTTTTTGTTTAGCAAGTTAAAAAAGCAATTATTTTGTATTTAAGTACCGAGTTGCTACTTCCTTCCTGTGTTCATGATATAGTGTCAATTCTTAAAATAATAATACACGTAAAATCATTATATTATATTAAAAAAAATTGTGTAGGTGTGTACTGGAATCTTTCAGTTCAATTTTCATCCACTTCCCGAACTATCGGAATGCGTGAATTTTCGCACACATGATAAAAATGATTACAATAAATACAATAATAAAAATTAACCAATATTAAAGTTTATTTTGCTTTATTAGTACGTGATTGGCGTGTTTTTTGGTCTCTTTAAGGTCTTTTTTTACCTACCTACACCCTCACTGTGCCATCTTTACGCCCTCTATTTCTCTCTGGATCTTCTACTGCCCCCCTGAAAGTCTCAAACGAAAATATAATTAATAGTAAAAAACGGATAATATTGTACATGAAACAAAATATATTTAAAAATTATTTATTATTTGTGCGGGCCGCAAAAAAACGAATAATATAATTAATTGTACATGAAAAAAATTTTTTAAAAGAAAACGGCAGATATTTGTGCGGGCCGCAAAAAAACAGATAATATAATTGTAAATGAAACAACATATAATTAAAAAGAAAACGGCGGATATTTGTGCGGACCGCAAAAAAACGGATAATATAATTGTACATGAAAAAAAAATATTTTAAAAGAAAACGGCAGATATTTGTGCGGGCCGCAAAAAACGGATAGTATAATTGTACTTGAAAAAATATATATTTAAAAAGAAAACGCCAGATATTTGTGCGGGCCGCACAGATATACACCGCGGGCCGCATGCGGCCCGCGGGCCGCAGTTTGACGACCACGGCTTTAGACTGTAGACTTAGACCAATCGGTTACAAATCAGTTATTTTTAAATCATCACGATTCCGTTGTATTGTGGAATAATATCCGGTAGATCTGCTCTGATGATGGACACTGCAACGCTGTCCGAAACGTTGACTAAAGAAGGAGGTAGCGCAACACGGCATAACATAAAAAAACAAATAACGAAAAAATTCCATTACAAGTCCATATTAAGGGCGGAAAATAATCATGAAAAAAAAAAACAATATTGTGAAGCGCCCTTTATGTGATGATTATACTATGTTTATGTTTAACCATTCAATTATAATCGATTGATTATTCCTTCATAGTACCTAACCAGATAATCAAAAAAATGCGCTAATGATGCAGCAGCAATTAATTTCGGTATAAAATGCCATTTGATGATGAATTATACAAATATTAAAAATTGTAATACTTAATTTAAATTAAATTATCAACTTAATTAGACGTGTTTTTAAAAGTCTGATTTCCATGGTATTAAAGGTTTGCCAGTAAAATATTATTAACGGCCTTGTTAATTTCCCAACTCAGCGCTCGGTGGCTTCCCTTGAGCTCAAATTACAAATGATATACCTCCTCGGAAACGTACACGTGGTGTGGCGTAAACATTCAAAAATGATACTTTTAATGTTATTTGTACCTTAATTATGAAAGATTTCACGAAACATGCAAAACAATTATTTTAGTCCATGACAATAATGGTATGGAGCCATTTAAAGCTATCGGCACAAGTTGAAATATTCCTATTGAAATTTTATGACAATCTAATAAGGGAACGTACCCATACTACGTGACACGTTTAGGGGGGGGGGTCTTCAAAATGTCACGCTCCATACAAATGAGCGGCGGGTTGCTTAGGTTTTTGGTCACCGGGGGGGGGGGGGGGGGTTAAAAATTGCAAAAAGTTAGTTGGTCACGTAGTATGGGTACGTTCCCTAAGTCGTAATACTCGCATGATTCGATGCAAAGTTCAATAAATTAGTAAAACAATCGCCTTCTTCATATATTTGTTTATGACCACAGATCCGGTAAGTTAGTAGGACTTATGCGAAAATTAAGTAAAAAGTATATAAGTGTGCACTTCACACGCGGTACAAGTGAAACCTTCAGAAATCTAAAGTAGAGAAGAGTTGGGAGACTACGAAGCACTTTTTTTTTTATCAATGTGAAGGATGATTTTTCCATCTTTTTTATTACATTTGGCCATCTTATCAGTATTTGTGTTTTCTTCTTCTGAGTCGCTAGATGTCGCTTTCTTTTGTGTTTTATTTTGCCTGTTCATTTTGGAGTGGTTTGTAGATTGGATATTGATTTTACAAAAAAAAAATAAAAATCTTTTTTTGGATTTCATAGGATTCGATTCTTGGTCCGCTAAATATCTTCAGACGTTTTATACCACTACACCAAGGCAGACTTGCGTGGGGCTATGGATTTATCGTATTATATTGGAACCGAGTACACATGAATTAAATAAATATTTTATTGCTATCTCATTCTCTCGCAGGCTAAATCTTATAGATGTATGTGCTTGTCTTTTTTTAGTGTTGCTCGTTTCCGTTTCATTGAGTTTCAAATCGCAACGGTGCTAAAGCAATTTTCACTTCAATAATAAGTATCATTTCACTCAAAAAGCTGATCCTCGTTCATTCTTTTGCAACACACACAGCAATTATCAATCACACTCGCTTACCAATAGGATGCATGATTTAGGCAACAAGTTTTGTGGTATTGTAGTTTTGTGGTATGGTATTCGCTGATTCCCTTTACATTCTAAAAATGCAATTTAAACCAACACTTTGTGGATTCCTACAAATTATTGTAACGTGGGTAAAATATATTTAACAATTTGATGTGTTATTGTAATGTTTTATATTATATTTTGTTCTATGTTATTGTTAAATATTACATTGTTTAAAATATTTCACGGTTTTACGCAAGAATATATAATTAGTTTTTAAAGAAAAAACCACTTGTATATTCTTAAAAGTTTTTTCACTTTTATAACTTTTGGTATAAATTCTATGTATCTGTAATCCTCGATATCTTTAATATTATTTTATAATCTATGTAAAAGCCCCTACGGGGGTATAACAACAATAAATAAATAAATTGATTGTAGGTATTGCTTTTTAATTATATGCTCGCTTGACGTCACAGGTAAAAATCATGATTTATTATTCGCGATGTTTTTGTACGATTATCTGTGACGCTTATATTGGGTTAATTATTAACCAGTATGTACCAGACTACCTGTTATAAGCAATTTTTTGTATCGATGACAATTATTATAAAAAAAACGTGATATTAGTTGGTATCACTGAAAAACATTAAGGAGCTAACATGTCGAATGAAAGATCTAAAATAATTAAGGAAGCTATACTGAGATCCTCCGCTTAGATCCTCTTAGTAAGAATAAACTTTTTACATGCATTTTTTGCATTAGGTTTTTTAGATAGGTATCAGATATAAGTTATAATGTAATTTTTTTAAAAATATGTTACCACAATGGTGTTATGTTGGTTGTTTTTGAGGCATTGAACCGAGCTGAACTCACTAACCCTTATTGAGCCAACGTTTCAGATAGCCTTGAAATTTTCATCACGAAGCAGATGTCCAAATGATGGACATTGATGTAATTTGCAAGGCCATCCGAAACTTTGATTAAAAATAGTTAAAGATCAATACACGGGTTGAACGATTTCAAATAATAATAAAAATACATTTACAACATGGTGGGAAATAAACATAAACGATTGAAAAACTAGGTTTATTAATTTTCATTTGAAGTTGACATACTTATTTCATTCTAAATCATAGAGTATATTTTAAGGCCCCGCAACCGCGCACAAAAAGAAGAAGATAGAGAGATATGAAATTACGAATGTTAGAGGAGAGCGCTAACATTTAAAGCGTCAAAATCGATGCGAAAATGTTTAATAAAACACGACTCGTTTAAAATAGAGCAAAAATCTCGTGGAACGTATCTTAAGTATCATAGAAACATTGAGAATTATTTCACAATTTTTTTTATAACTTGTAAAATAGTTGAAACAAAAGTGTTTATAATAATTTTTGGAGCATACTTTGCGATTTTTTTCGGTCGAGGGAATTTTATATAATTTGCATTTCGGCGTGGAACGCGTCTAGATATTATCTTCAAAAATAACATATATTTTTTTAAGAGCTCAAAAACTTCAAATGTTTAAGGGAGATATGTAAGAAAGCGCCGTAACGCATGGTTGTTTTTTTTAAGAAGTTGCATAAAATGAACACAGCCACACATTATGACTTATTTTTTCGCTATAATTTTTCATAAAATAAAGAACCGCACGTTTGTTATAAAGTCGTTAGATAAAATAAATAATGAAATCATTAACATTGTGTCAAAACTGAGCACCGTCTTAGAATGTAAAATGAGAACAATTTCAAGAAATGTTTAAATATTTTCATAGAAGACACCCAAGGTTCGTAGAAAATGCGTTTAACAATGTTAGCTCATCGAGGGGGTAGAGCGGTGATTGGCGTAAAAATTCGTGACGTAGCTTGAAGTTCATGATCCACTGGGAGATTTTAACTAATTGCAATACAAGTGGTAGTTCAAGCTACGTCACGCGTTCGAAATTTTGAAAGCGACCCGACGAGTTTTTTTTATCGAAAAAGGCCCGTATGAGCTAACCTTGTTAAACACATTTTCTTCGAACCTTGGAAGACACCGGCAACGAATATTACTTCATCGTGTGTTATTTCATAGCTTGTTCAAAAATTTAAACATAGAATTCCAATTTTTATTTCAAATACGTTCTATAAAAAAAAAATCAAAAATGGTATCAGGCGTCAATTTTATTATTACACAGGCGTGAATTTCACATTACACAGGCACAGGCGTGAATTTTACGCGGTATTGCTAGGATTATTACACATGGACTGAAATAAACATTGACGAAATTAAATAAGGAGATTTTTTTAAGAACTTTTTTTATTTTTTAAATTTTGTTTTTACACCCATTTAAATTTCACATAAATGGATTTACACGTGCCAATTAGGTAAATATGTTTTTAAGAAGGTTTAAATTTTAGAGTGTTTAAGTGAGTGCTATATAAATTCCATATTTAAAAAAATAAGTTACTGCGTAATTTTTTGTGAAATTCCAGTAGGTGTAATTATCTCCGTGTGAAATTTCGTCCATGTGTATGTATGTTCGTCCGGCATCATTCTGGCAGTGTACTGGTACGTGAAATTCACACCTGCGTAATTTAGTCATGTAACCCTTTAAAGTATTGTACATGTATCCATAATTGACCCTGGGGTGCAGTCAGCCTCCAATGAAGTCAGTGTAATTGTTTTTCGGGCCCGAACAAATTGGCAAGCAATTTACGCAAGTACCAAATCTTCAAGGCTAATATTTCAATTATTTATATTATTTTACACACCTTCACTGAGTTCATTACTCCGTGAATAATATTTGAAGGATATGAAAAGTTAAAAAACCTCTCCAAGTATAAAATAATGATTTTTATAATGAATAATACTGTACTTACAAACTAATTAATTAAATTTATCTTCGCGCCTTTCAAAATTTATCAATATTTCAAAATATCCTTCATAAACATTTTATTATCGCATAAAACTTTCAGATTAATCGAATCGACGAAAAACGTTGTTCAACGGATGTGATATACTGCAACAAAACTTTTGTACATGACTCGCTTCAATCAATTGATACAATGAATAAATAAACAAATTGTGTTCAAGGTATCTTTACTTTCAGGAATAAAGTGATTCGACAGTTTGATTCACACTTTTTGTTACAATTCATTTATAATCGCGCACAACCCTAAAGGCAACGTGGATGAAAGCGTCAGCTGAGATGGGTTCGCGACCAGAAAAAAGCGAAAAAAGGCTTTGTCAACGTGTCACGTTTTGTACGAACACTATCAAAATAGTATGGCTGATACTCAGTTGCGACGCGTGTGCTACGCGTACAAAACACTAGTCACTTGAAAGTATCTCCGAGTACAGATGGCCTAATGGGGTTCAGTGTTCCTGACCGCTTCAGTGGCATTGGGCGTTCTGTATAGAGAAGTTACGCTATCAAAACTACAGACAGATATAACAGACGCTCGTTTTATTTTAAAAAGGCATGGGCTTATGAGGTATTAGCATTTTAGGGGTCAACAAACCGATGTCTCCATTATACATTCTTTGGAAGCTAATTCTATAATATTCCAAATGATTTTTTTGAGGTTTTTTTTCCTTAGTTTATTTCAACCTTAGTTTCTCCATTGACGGACTTTCTCCATGACTTATGACAAAATTTCCAACAAATCCTTAAAGTTTTCAATGTAAAAAAATATTCCGTATGGACTACATTTCTCGATTTTACTAGCCCAAAAGTTGTATGAAAGCGTAATTATAGTATATTATTATTAATCTGCGAGGTGATTTTCACGTTCTTTACCGATACATATTTATTTGTTTACTTCTTTACGTCATGTTAGCCGAATGTTTGTTCACGGTCGTAACCAATTCCGACCAAGAACGGATGGAAAGTACGGCCAATGGGTGGGATTACTTGTATATTACCGAATACATTCAATTTATAACGTCTGACCTTCTCCGTTCCAAATTGAAGGTCCAAATTGTGAAATGTTATATCTCGACCATCTCAAATGACCCAGAATGTAATATTTTATGCAACTAAATAAATTGTATATCAATGTATTGATGGTATTTAGAATAAATTGATCAATTTAATAATAATTCATCTCAATTATCCACCTAAATAAGTGATAAAGCGATTTATTGATTTTTGTTAGTCTTAATTTCGGTTAGCAAAAGTTCAATTCACTTATTCGCCAAGAGCAGCGTTAGGCAATCCGTCCATAAAGTGCATGCCACTTGGCTAATGGTAAATCAATTAATTATATGAAGCGTTGTTAGAACGCGATATAACCAGAACATATTTTTATATTTTATGAAAATGTTTTAATGCATTTTATAACCTTATTTAAAGAAAAACGGAATGCCCGTTGATACTTTTATGGCTCGGTCATTCACACAGAGCGCTAGGCGCTTTTTGCTACATGCTCGCTGTCAGTTTCGTCACGTTTACACTTTGTAGACAGAACTGACGTTGACGTTAATAAATTATAGTGTCAAATTCCGTACATCATTCGTATAAAAACGAAAAAATCAAATGCGGGATCAAAGATGAAGTGCGAATATTGAGATAACAGAAACAGACCTGTGGACCTTTCTGTTTACAAACTTATTTCAGATTCCATTAAAAATCGGGATGGAGAATATTGTATCACGCTAAAAACTCATTTTACAAATGAGGCTTTATTATTGCTACACAAAAGACGTGCCCGCATTCTACTATTCACTGAACACGCGACGAAAATGCATCTTCACATTAATATTCAAAACTATGTACACGCAGGCTAATTGCGCAAGTGCTCAGTCACGCATTCATCTTTCGTGAAGAATATTACAGTAATTATCGCTTCATTAGATGCCATCATGCATTTGTGAATCTGGTCCCAAATTTCAGGTTTTATAAGATGTTCAAGGTGAAAGAGTCGGGCGCTGATGCCCTCGGGCGCTTTTTATCATTTATTTCTATCATCTTTGGTCATTATGATGTTATGATTGTCTTTATATTACTTTGCGTAACAGAATTTAAACATGACGTTCAAATTGACACAAATGTTTAGACCTTTGAACTAATTGTTTAGCGGATCATGAAAAATATTTAAAAAATCCATAAAAATAATATACGAAAATGAAGGTTTTTAACTCATTTTCATTACCCGCGGTAAAGGCTTAAATGTGCGCATTGCAGAATACTTTTGCTTTGAAACTTTGCCGGCTTAGCTACCTCTTATATCGGCTTTCAATAGTAGAAATTTGGTCCCGGATATTATGTTCTTATAAGTAGCTATTACAAGACATGGTCCTTGAAATCTTCCTCCTCTGGCAGAAATATTTTAATATTGCTGCAAGAACTAGGCAATCTAGTACTGTCAAAAGAAATATTTAATAAGAAACTTCGTAAAGTCTACTTTGAAAAATGTAAATGAATTCGGTGAAAATAAGTGAAAATTTTATAAATGATACTCATACCATTACAACACATGTCATATTCACCAAATATGGGTTTGGTTGCGTTTGAAACGAGCCGACAATACAAAATTCCAATTAGTTAATTAGTAATTTTGCACTCTGGAAAGAAGAATATATTTTCACCAAATTGGTTAACCTTAACATAACTACTATGATACTTAAGTACCTAATAAGTAATTATTGTTAGGTTAGAATAGAAAAGAAGAAAATAAAACATACAGTCATGTCCTTATTCTAAGAAACATTATCCATGCAATATTAAAATCCTTTATGTCGAGGTCTCGTAGCATAAAAACACAGTAGGTATCCACATACAATCGTAGAGCTCAGAAAAAAATGAAGCAACGTTCGACAAAAAAAAACACAGACTTACATGCTTTGACACTATAAACAATGAATGAACCACGCTTAAACGAATCGACCGTACCGATCCAAAACACCATCAATCGAACACAGCAACCCGCAAATACTGGACAGGACCGCGCGGCGCAGGCGCAGGCAACCTGATGTAACACTATAATATCTACTAGTAAACTGGCAGCAGCCTGTACTGAAGCTTTGGCCGGCGTTGCATCACTCCTCAAGGTATACCTGCTAGCTGCTCGCTGCTGCCATACCTGCTAGCTAACTAGCGTCGGTTTGTTCACATTCAGGCGCTCTGCGGACGCCGATTCTGGGGCGATTCGGATGGAAATCGCTACCGTTGCGGCATGTCGCTAGATACCCACTTTTCAAACGAAAGGCTTTTATTTTTTTGTTGTCGATTCTGAAGGCTGCTTTGCTACTGCGAATTTCAACAGTTGAATCGTTCTAAATGGCGAAGTCAAGCTTTTGTAATGCGGTAATTGATCGCGTCAATTCAGCGTTCTCATTTTCTGGTATTGGTAATGGAAAATTATTGAATGTGAAAATTGATTTTTCAAGACATGCAAGTGATTGAGAACAATTTCATTTATAAAATAACTGGTGGGTACTAATCTTACTAATATTATAAACCTGAAAGTTTGTATGGATGTAAGTGTGTTTATTCATCTTTCATGCAAAAACTACTGAATGGATTTTAATGAAACTTTACAATAATAAAGCTCTTACATCAGAATAACATATAGGCTATAATTTATAAAGCTAGCTAGGAAGGGGACTCGGGAGGGGAACTGGGACGCACGGGAAAGGTGATTCAGGGAGAAAAAATATATTTCTTTGAATGTGACAGTGCAACGCATGCCGGAAACCAGCTAGTCTAATAATAAAACATGAATATGAAATAACAAAATATGTCTTATTATATAATTATCTTATTTTCGTATTGTACAAAATTACAAAAAAAAATCGGGGAAAATGATTGCACTGACCTAGAAATTGGCAGATAAACAGATCCCTGCTATAATTAAATTTTAGGTTTTGCGACAATGTAATACATTTTTTACGGTTTTAAAACTATCTACAAGCCACTTGAATGCCTTCTGAAAACTCGATATTATTGGTGAATCCTGATTTTCAGCACGTACTCGTATGCCTTGTATAAGGCTGACGGTTAAAATAACTACCATGTTTTAACGCTGATTTAAGAATAACGTAATTACGATGTGAGCATAAAACTTTATAAAAAACTTATTATCAAAGTCTGCACGCCAATTTTTTTTATAAATAGCCTGTTCGTAGACGTGAGGTCATAAGCGAACACTTTTCTATTAGATTAAAGTTTAGTAAAAAACTTAAGGCTGTATCCGGTCACACACGCAGGAGTGTGTGCTTCACCAGGTCACGAGATGTTAAAGGAATCAAAAAATTTCCGTCAGATGAAATAATGAGAAGAATCTACACGCGTAGCGGGTTTTTTCAGAACACAATTTAGTACTAGCTCAGGAACCTCGGTTAACCATTTTCAAGGTCTCCCGGACCTTCGGAGATAAAACTTACGATGTTTACCTTTCATCCGAATCACCAATGCGAATGAAACGCAACTATGACGATGAAAGTGTGTGGTTTTGAATTGTTTTTATCACACTATGAATTATATTTAACTGTGCACCTCTGAATGGAATTATGTTACCTTGAACATTAAAAATCTTTGTCTCTGCAAAGCGTTACGATTATTGTAAAAGTTGTTATTGAAACGTAAATATTTCGCATATTAACATTCGTTTTGTATTAAAAAGAAAATTGAATTGAGAAAATTGTTTTGTTTTCCAGCGTGTTTTTGGCGGAGGGCCACTTATGTATATCTATATATTTCACTATAATTGACAAGATATGGTTATAAAATGAAAATAGTGTATTATTGTTTAGCATAACGTTTAACATATGCCAACGTAATTGATTTAAGGCCGATATTGGAGACTAGAATGGAAAAGAAAAACCTTTGTTGTTAGTGTGATTGTAGAACAATCTTGCTGTATCTACGCCCCAATACAATTATTATTATGCATTTCATTAACAGATACAGCTTACGGTTCATAATGCATTTAAATTCCTTCATGGCGACGATACAAGCGCACTTACCCACCAAGGAATCAATATTTAATGTAACTCTACCGTGTACAAAGATTAGTAAATAAAATATAATATTTAGCGGTTTTTGTTTCAATAGATATGATGGATAACTATTTGATAGGCTAAAATATTGATCTTTTTAACGCTATCATTTTAAAGAAATTAAATCTATTGATACAAGTAAATGACTTCCCTTTATGTTCACATTTGCTTTGAAATTTTGAGATTCTATTTCAAGGAATTGCATGCAAATTTCCAATATAATTCTTTCAAAGTTTTTTTTTATAAGTATACTTTAATTAATTTTTTTTTTAATATTCCGACCGGTTTTGCTTTACACAAGAATTTTCAGGGTATACCGGTCGGTATATAAAAAAATATAAATAATTAAATCGTGGTTGCAAACTAAGTTATTGTTTTATTTCAATTAATATGTCAAACCACAAAGCGACTGCTTTCTATCAAAATATAAGAAGATAATATTGTTAAATCTAAAATTTGAAATATGAGGTTGACTAAAAAACGGTTTGACAGAAGGTGGCAATGGCGAAATTGGTTAACGCGCACGTCCCGATTAGACGAGAGGTCTGGGTTCGAGTCCCGGTTGCAACCATTATCTTTTTCTATTTTTCTGGGTCTTGTTCTTTTTCATATTTTCGTTCAGATTATTATTGTTATCTTCTTCTTCGATGGTACTTTAATTTATTCCAAAATACGACTTTATTACTTGTGCCTAATCTTAGTTTAGATCATTTGTACAAGGATTATTTTTACGGAACTAAAGTCAGATTGATGACAACACTAAATATAGGTGAAGGTTTGCTACAAAACTCGTACATTTAATTTAATAGAGCCGGTTTTCGAAAATTTCAAGGGAAACACGCCTTCCAATTTTGACAGTCGAATGGTATTAACTAAACAAGTTATTCAACTAAATATTTTTCATTTTAATGAAAACAAATAACTTTGTATAAACTACTATTTAAATTTGCGATTATTAAACAAAAAAAGCAATCAGTTTATTAAAAAAAATATATTATAATATTACCTATTAAGTATTATCATCGCTTTACTTAACCCTAGAAAGATAATCTACGTCTTAGAGACGCAAGAAATACTGACGAATTGCTATTTTTTTTATTTCGCAACGTAGCACGCTGTCCACCCCAGTTAGCTCAGTTGCCGGGCAGAACTTGCGCGGGGCAGCTCTGTCACCACGGTAAGTACATTAATTACAGAGAACGTCCGAAAGACGTATCTTTTGTGTAATTTTCAGATTTGTTCGTATAAATGTGATTTTGCGAAGAAATAAATAAAAATATATATTTTTAAGTATAACGACTGATTAGCATTAAAAATTTCATGTCGTATAAAAAAAAAGATTTAGACATAAAATGAAACATTATTTTTTATTTAAAAAAAAGACTTAATATTTCGTAGTCGATTTGCAGGAGGTTTACAGACATTTGTTATTTTTTAAATTTAAAGTACAAAACCCTCAACTAATCATTCAACTAACTTTAAACTGTGTAAGTTTGATAAAATATATCAAATATACACTTTTAAATTCCAGTATGTCTCTAAGACGTTTCATTATCTTTAACGTAGGTAAAAATACGATTATCTTTCGATTAATTTTATTAATTTCAACCTATGCAGTTATTTTAAAGGTTTTTTGAGGTGCTATTTGTTATACTTTTTAGGAAATATTTATGTCCTTGAGGTGATATTTAACAAAAAAAATTGTGCTTTATTATTAACCCTTTCTCAACCAGAGTCATTTTAAAATGACGTGAAATTTGAAATTTTTTGCTAAGTAACTGAACCAATTTATTTGTGGTTTTTTACAAATAATTTCGTGAATCATTACTAGCAACACTGATTTTTTTTCATTGCGTTGGCTGCATTGCGTACACACTTCATATCGTAAACAAGAATCGTTGATCACACCTTATGAAAAACTATGATCTGAGGGAATTGCAGTATTAAAAAGGACAAGGTATTTATGGTTTTTTAATATATTTTTCCGTTTTTATTTACAGTAAAATGTACATTACTTCATATTATAATGAAAATATAACAAAAACATTGAAATAATATTTGTTTTTAGCATCCTAAATTATCGTGTCATTTCAAAACGACACTGGTCGTTTGAGGTTATATATACTATTTGACTATTTTGTATGACTATTTTATCTGATAACATATTTATATTCATTGTGTGTTATATGTGTTTTGATGAGAAGAACACATCAATAATACTTTCATGTGATAAGTAGACATGATATTGTCTTTAGTTGATGTATTTTTTTAAATATTCTTTGAAGAACATGGTCCATTTTTATAGTAATACATCATTTACCTCTCAGAACCACAGTCATGTTAAAAAAAAAACTTAAAAAAAATCTAATATTTCAAGTACACATAATCACATGTTATTTATTTTTTATATCTGTAGGAATTAATTTGGATGAGAAAGGGTTAAAATGCTATCTTTCAATAATTCCATGTTATTTAAAGATATATTTTATTGATTTCTAAAACTACTTTTTATTTGATCTTTTTCATATACGTATTTTCATGTTTACATAAAACAAATTCTTAACATTAAAATATGATAAATTCATTTATCATGAAAATTATCTTTAATTAGAATTAGAATACATAAGTACTTCAAAACAAACATAATAATTTATCAAACATGACGAGTCAATAAAAATAAATTCAGTGAAATAATAACACATTTTACCTTTAGCAAGAGTTTGTTCATAAGATATCCTCGAATCTCCCTTCTTCTGACCTGTCACACTTAGGTGTTTTGCCGTGGCAAATATTTGCCCCACAAATATCCTTGTCCATTCTGCTATCTGCGGTTACGTCAGACGTGTCAACGTGAACTGGGAAAATCTGGAAAACAAATAAGAGCAAACATTACCTTAAACGACCATAGAGAAAACAGAAAAACGATGAAACGATTTATTAAAGTACCAACCTAAAAAAAAAAATGTTTTCTGAGTTGCTGAGTTTGTGCGTAGCTCTCGTGAAATAAGGAACTCCAGTGAAAAATATTACGGCTTTAAAAAATATGTTCATATAGTCCAATAAACGCTGATTCTGAATATAGAAGTTTTATTTCATAATATTGAACGTAGAGTTCTTACAAAAATATTAAAAAGTGCATTTTTAAACCTCTCGTCAAGACACACTGTAAAGTTGGTATTACTGAATGGTTAGTACTGACGTCACGCGTCACCAGTCATTGTATTGAAATCTATGATTATGTTGGTATGACATAAGTCATCAGTATTAACAACATTTCATGTTATTCGTTATTTCATACTGTTTATAGAGATTTAGTCGTTGTGTTTATTGAAACAATATTTAAGCCTAAATAATTCAGTATCAAAAATAGAGGTATCTCTATTAGTTTATCTCTATTATTTAAAATATTGAAAAACTACTGCAAAAAAAATATTAATGCTACTTCTAGGGAGAATGCTTCGAATAACGCTATTCAAAATGGCGGCACTTGATCAGCTGATTGCCCAATCCTATAGTATTTTTTCAGGAGTGATGACGTCACACGATTCACCGTACATACGGTGGTCTTAGGGGAATCTTGAAAAATTAAAACTTTGACAATTATTTTAACTATTAAAACTAACTCTAAAAATAAAAATAAAAATGCAGTTATTTAAGTTAGAAGGTCATTTATTCATAAAAAAAAAAAAAAAAATTGGACTGGAGTTCATGGAGCATAATGGAGTACTGGTACCTACCCTGATGTATGGCAGTGAGGCATGGAACTGGCAGAGGAAGGATGAAAGTAGACTGAACGCTGTAGAAATGAGATCCCTGAGGCGTATGTGTGGTAAAACCATAAATGATCGTGTGAGAAATGTGGAAATCCGCAAACAATGCAAAGCTGATATAAGCGTAATGAGTAAGATCAAGAAAGGAACGCTCCGATGGTTTGGGCATGTAGAGCGAATGAACGAGGAAAGGAGTGTAAGGAGAATATATGACGCAAATGTGAATGGTAGAAGAAGTCGAGGACGCCCAAGAAAGACATGGCACGACCAAGTGAATCAGATATTTGAGTCGGGCCATGTCAAGAGTTAGAATAATAGAAGAGTATGTATGAGACGAGGTATGAATGTCAAAGCCTTGCTTGACTTTCATCTTTAGATTCGCGTATTGAACATCATCACAAGCGCGTGAAACACATCCTTATGATTTCTTCACATCTTTATTATTGATATTACATTACAATATACTGTGTTTGTAGTTATTTGTTCAATGAACAATAAGATACAAAGGGACCAACGGCAAAATAACCCATTTAAAAATATTTTCTTCCCGTTTTAACCTTTAGTTATTGACAAACAAAGTTCTCCAAAAAGTTTCTTTGGATCGAACAAATCGAAAAAAAAGAACACTTAAGGTGTACGTCCATCTGCAACGCATGCACGGCACGCAACGGATTTTTCTATATCTTTATATAGATTTTTTATAAGGATTTTTCTATGGAAAAATCCGTTTATTCATCTTTTTCGCTATGTTTGCCAGAAGAAATATTCTTACCAATGAATTAATTATGGCACTCCGAACTATGTAGGTAGCATTAAGAGGAAAAAAAATCAGAGTGTGCAATTCATACACGGTAGAAGTAAACCTTCAGAAAACTAAAGTAGACAAGAGTAGGGAGGCTACAAGCACCGCATAAAGAGGAGACCGATAGGTCACGAAGCACCGCACAAAGAGGAGACTGATTATACTATCTCATTCTCTCGCAGGTCAAATCCTATAGATATAGATGTATATGCTTGTTTCGTTTAGTGTCGCTATTTGTCGAGTTTAAAATCACAACGGTGTTAATGAAGTTTTCACTTCAAAAACGAAGATATTGATGAAGAAGAAAAAGGGTGTGAAGTTTGTTTCCGACTAGATCCTCATGATCTGTGATGGTACTAAGAATTGCTGAGAATTTTTATCGACACCTAAATACTAGTATCATGTGCCTAGTAGAACGGTTCGTCAGAAGGCACCTTACCATTGTAACAATTCAGGTACCAATGCAGAAATAAACTCAGTAATGAACCGATTGCACAGCGCAGGGATAATATTACATGAACACCAACGGTACTGAATGTCTATCAGCCTATAAAAATATTGTTATTAAATCTGTATGTCTATCTTGATGTTTTTAAATTTTCAATATGTATCGAAATTTATACGAATGTGCATCCTATATCTTAACTCTGTTTGTTGTTTTTAAGTTAAAATTTTTATACTTGGTACATATTTTAATTGTTATATCTCTTAATTTGTTGATTATATAAAATGTATTATTAATTTTATCATATGTAAAAGCCCTAATTGGGCGTCTACAAATAAATAAATCATTTATAAGTTTGAAACGAAAAATTAGTACAATAATATGTAAATACACAGTAATACTGATAGATAAAGTGAGATGCATATAAAATGCATGTCCATTATTCGTTGATTTATGCAGATTCAATAAAATTTCGGTAAATGTACAGAAAAGTAGGACACGGTTTATAGGCACATTTTATTTTAAAAATACTTTGTATCAGTTAGATAACAATGAGAAAGAAGTATTCCAGTAACCGAAAATGGAAAAAAATGCATTTTAAGAGCCATTTCGTTAAAAATACGGATAATTTGACTATTTTCTTCACGTCCTGTTTTGACATAATAATAATAAAATATTTATGCGTTTATCCTGATAAGGAAACCATTCGTTTCAAAACTTTTCGATAATTTTGAAATTATAGTGATGTATAAAAAGTTATTCGTTTTCATAAAGTTAAATTGACGCCACATAGTGAAGTTGCGATTATTGAAGAAGTATTAAATATTTTGGCTAGTTTAAAAAAAATGTTTTGAACTAAACCAAAATTGAGAATATTCTTTAGGTTCTTAAATATTTGTGTTAAATAAGATAATAAAAAACTTACCATAAAATTTTCACACTAACAAGAACGGCCGCCAGGAGAAAAATCGATTTTAGTTTTAAAGAAATAATTAGAATAAAAATGAATTATTTTACATAAAACAGTTGTTTTTTAACTTACGCAAAGTGTTAAAATATAGAATGTGCTTATTAACCGTTAAGGTTTGTAATTTTAAAAAAAAGTTTTCAATACTAAAAACCATGAACGGATGTCATATTGGGACAAAATAAAGTGTTTAAAATATTTCCAATTTCTAATGCGACCATGTACTCCGATTGACTGTATATTGATCTCGTGGGATATCCCACGCACTTTTTTATGCTTCGAAAGCGAGATCTTCTTCCTTTCAGAATGCGCCATTAAACAGAGCAATTCAACTGCTAAACGATTCTGCATTCAGCATCCACATCTTCAATGTTACCTATCTTTTGACATAGTCACAACATAGTGAAATTGCCCCCATGTAGTTTTTTTTTCTTCCCATAAATTTTGTAATCTTCTCCGTAATAATTTGGTGCATAAGTAACTGTTTTATGAAAAACCTGAAAAAAATATAATAAAATACTGTATATGTAGATATATCCGGATTGACTTCAAAGTTTAGAAAACTATCGTTTTTAGGGTTTTTTTTCTAATGAATACAAAAGTCCAATAAAAACTTTTTGTTTATCATCTCTGCAGCAAATATGGTATGCATTTACGAAATCATTCACAAAACTCGCCAGTTTTTTATGAGTGGGCGTATGGTGAGGGTGAGAGGGGCACCAACTGCGCAAGCGCCTTATTCAACATCTTCTTCTTCAAATTAATTCGATTACAATGACGTTTACAAACCTTCTGTTGTTCCACAAACTCCTCAAAAGTAGAGCGCGGTCACTATAGATTATTCCGCACAACCTAAAACTTTAATCCTAATCTTAAAAAAAAGTTGGCTCATTTTATGTCTATATATTATTTATCATCCTTTTACCACAGATCTACCGTAAGAGAAAAACAATCCCATATAGTCGTGATCCATCCTATTAATCGTGTCCAACTTATCTGTATATAAACAAGTGTAAAATATAAAAAATATATATAAACAACGCATACCCAATTTATATCGAAAAGAAGAACATCAATTTAAATGTGATCTAACTAAACAAACTACCCAACTCTGCTTCGACTTATCTTACCAACGTATTGTACTTTTCCTAGTATACTATTTTTCCATCTTGCACGGTGGAGTATTTTGTTTTTATTTTATTTCGTGTTTGACTTCGTTTTTGTTTTAGATGATGTTTTTGATTTTGTTTTCTATTTCATTTTTGATTTGGTTTTTTATTTTTATTTTGTTTTTTGATTTTGCTGTGCTTATCTAGATATTCTTTGTAATAAAAAAATATCCGGGCGAGAAATTCAAAATAAATAAACAAATATATTTACCAAAATTTGTTGAACAAAGCGATGTATTCCTTTACAACGTTTTCAAAACAAAAATGGTATATGTTTTTTCGGGGGACGTGGGCTTGTTTATGCGCTTTTGTTTTTTATTAGTCTGAGACCATGAGTAGAACGCCCGGTTTTGCTAAAACATATCCAGTGTTGCTAATGAAGGTCGCATAAAACAAACTCGGCACAGACTTGTTTTAGGAAAATCTCAAATATTACTGCAATCTTTCGACACTAATATTTGCAATGTTAGTTTTTTTAAGAAACGATCAGAGAAATAAAATAAATAATATGATGATAGACTTTTGGGATTGAAAAAATATCAACGCTTGGATAAGAACTAAAACCCATTTAAAAATCAAAGATTTATATTTTTTACGATACGGTTGTAAGTAATTATTAAAATAGATTTAAATGAATTATTAAATATCCATGTAAAATAAACACTCCTCGATTTCCCGGTAAAGCATTAAATCGAGAATTCTAGATTTGTCATTCTTCCGTTGCCAGTTATTGTTATTGTTATTCCTAGATGCTGATTTTTATAGAACATCCACCTTACAAACAATGCAGGTTAAAAAAAATAAGATAAATGCTTTCACGGAATATATACGGCCTCCGTGGTGTAAGGGTATGGCCCTTGACTCACAATCCGAAAGTCGCGGGATCGAAACCCGGCGTGCGCAAATAAATTTTATTTGATTTTTCATGTTATTTCACAATTAATTCATTTAAAATAACATATAGTATATTTGCGGCATGTTCCAGAGTGGAGGATACTCTCGGTATCGCCTTGGTCTAAGACCACCATTCAAAATTAAAACGTTGCTTGAAATGGCTTTAGCCGTGTTTGGTGACCAGATCTGAATAGCCAGGTACTTCTCCACCTTCCTCTACTACATCTCCTTCCCCTTCTCACTACCTCCAGCCTCACAATATACCCCAATTAGGGATGCCATAGTCTCACTAGCTCCAGACGGGAGCATTTGGACATCATGCCTGTCTTATGTCGTATAAAAATATATAAAATAATAATACGGATTTTATGAACACGTCAAAATTGAACTTACAATGAAGAAAATTCTTTTCCACTGGCAAGATTTCCATTACAGTTCATTTTATTGGAAACTCTACAAGACTCTCCCTATCCCGTGCGATTACAATAAAAGGTCCAGTAAAACACTGATTTGATGAAATTTGTCGCGAACTTAACAGGATACTAATTTAATAAGCATTTAAAATTAATCGTATTGTCAAGTATGTTTCATGGAAAAGCACAAGTGGAAGAGTATTCGCCAGTTTTATCAATTTATTAATGCATATTTTGTTGAGAACTGTTACTTGAAATTTTTTATTTTAATTTTATTTTAAGTTGTTTACAAACTATTTGACAATTATTTTAAAGCTAAAAAACACTGTAAATAACGAACACTGTAAATTACATAAATTTTTTTTTTTTTTAGATATAGATATTTTAAGTTTTATTTCAATAATAACAATGTTAACGCGCTTTGTTTCAATATTTGCTAAGACGAATACGTGTTTTAAGTGTAATTTTATTTTATTTGCAAAGATATACACCGACTATCATAGTTGCATTTTTTTGCAGGTTAAGTACCATCAGGCGAATTGTCAAGGAGAGCGAAACAAATGGGGTTAAATTTGAGACTCCAGGAAAAATAAGATAAGCCCTCCGAAAGCTATAGATAGTTTTGACACCAGTGCTATTTGTCAGAAGGTACACAGAAGGGGATCCATTTTAGAATGTTGAGTTTTTAGATTCTGATTTTGATTATCAATAATGATATATTTGAACCACGAATAACGTGAAGTTATTAAAGCTACTTTATTCATAGTTTTTTTCTGGAATTTGGAATTAATGTTGCATGTATAAAATTGTTTGTAATAATTAGATTGTATGTAATATTACAAAAAACAAAAACACGTTACTATTTATACAATAAAAAAGACATGATCTTAAGTCTGGGCAACGCTGGGTAGCGTTTAAATAGGTACTTAGGATAATATTAAATAATTGTGAGCAATTTCAAAACTGTGCTTTTATTTTACTACGTTATTATAATATAATATCTTTATTCTTCATTAGAATAAACCTAAATGTAATTCTAATTTTGAGATCAGTGGATATATATTGCAATGAAAAAATAATTTTTCTACTTTTATGTCTTTAATTTTTCACAAAAATGTTCATCTAATTCAAAAATTTTGAATTTACAAATCATTCTGCAGGGAATGGAATTCATTCATCGGAATGATATCTCGGTCCAAAGTCCAACACTTAGAGCATTACTCTTTAGAGAGGGTACAATAACCACTGTAAATACTGTGAGCAAGGTAGCCCCTTCTTCGTGATAGAACATGTGCCGGCAAGAGGATAATGTGACGCAAGAAAAGTAGGTATCATTGTGAAGGTGTCCTAACTAGTCTGCCATCCGGTATTTCAAATGCTGGTCCAAATTACAAAACATACTTCTGATCTTGACATTTTTTGCGCATTTTGAGCTGTGTTATTCTCCTTGAAAGTAATGATTCTTAGGTGTGTATGAATGTCTTTCCCTCTAAAGTAGAAATATGGTGAGTTTTTGATAAATACTTGAACGTGATTTAAAATGTTTACAAAATGAACAATTTCCTTTTTTGTTTATTAAACCTTAATATCGGAAATTTATTTTGAAGGTTATTAGTTAGTGAAAAATTCTTCGAATGGTATAAGCTGTTACCTACACAGAAACAGCAATATTTTTTCAGATTCTTGCAGAAAGAAAGGTTGAACCCGGATATATAAATATTTAAAAAAAATAAAGTGATATTTATTTTTTTCCCAAAATTGGCAGAGGGAAATGCTGACAAGATATTTAAGCGTAATCAATCAATGCTTTACACTTTCACTTTCAAGATGTTTTTTTTTTTTTTTTTGTAAATGCTTGTGATAATAATTTTTTTATCAACGTGTTATTATATTACTGAACCTCAATACACAAATAGACGCAATAAATAAAATACAACCGAAAAACATTTGTTTATATAATTTGATCATCGAACATCTGTTGATAGACTTTGAAAGCTTGCTGCAATAAACTAACATCCTTTATTCTAGATGGCTAATACACCGTTAGCATTTTCCCAAAAAAAAGTTGTTAATGTTCTTTGCATAATTATAATGAACATTAATTTGGATAAAATGTGTACATACATACTGATTGGATTTTTATTCGACTGTTGTTTATTTTCAGAAAATTTCCCGTAAACAAAAATCAAAACCTGAAAATAAAGCTAGCTGCAAACTTCACCGCTACTAAAACTTCACCATGACTTTGACAGATGGCGCAGTATTAAAAGTATTACCAGGCCGGGCACGGCGTTGGTGAAAAAAGTATATTGAGGCGATTTGCCAATTTAGCAAAGTCTTATATGATGTAGGTACGCAAGCATACACGTTAGAGGTCGCTAGAGACTGCGTGTTGAGTGACACAAGAAGACAAGTACAAGTAAATAACCAGGTATGATGGGATGCCTAGAAGCGCCTTGTCGAGACAATAGGTCTCTGAATAGACTAAGGTCAGGTTGTTTCACAGAATTTGAACAATTCATCAAATTTCAAAGCAAATTTTAAATCTTAAGTTTTAGTTTAAGTTCTTTTATTATTCAAGTTCTATGAAATAATAGGACCGTGATGAAATACACTTCAATAGAACTTTCTCTGAACTTGAATTTCCACTAAAGGGGGTGTACTAATAATAATGAATAGTGTAAAAGTGTATAAAATGTTGGAATTATTTCTCTGAGGCAACAATTATAAAATTGTTATTAATTTATCTAATACCGTTATTTAAAATATTTGCTATATTCATTTTCTAGTAACAATAATATGAGTTTTGAATAAATATAAACCTTACTTACTAGTGAAAGTAAATAGTAAGATAACGTTGTAAATTTTTTCACTGGTTTTTCTTGGTAGAATTTTCATATAATTTGAAAGAACACTTTTTAAAGCCATTTTTACTCGGTTTAACGTTTACATAAAATCAATTACTAAGATCTCCCTTTCAAGTGAAAGTTAAGTACCTACATACCTTCAAATTTCTCATTTAAAAATCGTACAGCTTATATATAAAGATTTACATATGTTTCTTCATTTTAATATATAATTTTTTTACAAAATACATAAAAATCGCAATTTGCTTGCTTATATAATGTATATATTTAAATGAGCTGACTATGCATTGCTATATTAAGCATGGGAAATGTTTCAAAATACTTCTTTAATAAAATACAAAGAAACTTTCAAAATACCTTCTTTTGACCCTCGCGTTTATTACAACCACATGACAATACATCTAAAAAGTTACAAAAATGTCACAAATGAAACTGTCTAAAATGTCACAATTTGAGAATGACATTTTGCAAACCATCGATTCTTGCAAAATTATATTTGTTTTAAATAGGTACCTATGTCAGGTACCAAATTCAATTGATTGTTCTTATAATGTACAAAAAATAATGTTTGTAATATAAGAAAAATGAAAATTTGTTAAAAAAAAAATGCAATGAGTGGCACGCGAGCTAATTGAAAGTCTGAATGTATCGGGACTGAATATATTGAATGCGGGAGAGGGGAGGGTATCGCGGGAGGCGGGTTCGCAGGAGAGGGGTGAGGGAAGGCGGAGATGGTCGAGGGGAACGCATGAGGGGAAGGGGATATGGGAGGGGAAGGGGAGGCGCAAGGGGAACGGGACGAATGGGCAAAGACACGCAGGGAGAAAAATTTCTTTATTAGTGGCATTGCAACGCATGCCGGGAATTCGCTAGTAATAAATAAATAGCAATAACATAATTAAAGCAATGTGCTATTTATCGCGTTGTTACCCTCGCATGATTATTTTATTCTAATTATTATGACGACTTGCATTTAATAAATAATTATTAATAGTCTGGGATAAAGCCTGTTGGTACAGCGGACGCAAACATGTGATACAGTGTCATTTTGTGATTACGTAGCTGCCCTTCAATTTGTGTTTCCAGAAATTCAAGTTCACATTTAATTATTAATTTAAATAAACTGTTGTTGTATTGTTTCATTACCTTGTGTACGTCTACTCAATTTTCAAACCGTCTAGCGTCACCTCGTGACTCGTGACGTCACGTCGCAACAATCAAATAATTTTTACGACGTTGCAATAAGAAGGCATTTTATTTTCTCGAAGATGCGGTTTTGGAAATAATGGTTCAAAGTTTGACACGACAAGAATTTTTAAGAAATTATTGATTTACCCTTGCTAACTTAATTTAACGTCGAAACAAAGGAGTTTATTTATCAATTATTCTTACTTAATATAAGTAGAAACTTTAGAGACTGGTAAACTAGAGATTCCACCAGGTTCTATCCAAATGAAAATCTCTGGGCAGTATTTAAACATAGGTAAACGTTCGGCAAATGTAACCATCACAAGAATATTTAGTTTTTTCTTTCAGGGGAATGAATTTTTGTACCTCCCTTAAGCGGGGTATATAAATGAAATTATGTATACTGACAACAAAACTCATTTTATTGACAATGGAGGATAATTGATTCATTCTTATCTCACGTCTAGGGAATGATAAATAATCACTAACAATGGGAAAGAGTGTTTAAAAATGGTCCACCTTTGAGTATTTTTTTAATACTATAATCTTTTAGTACCTGCCTTCAAACTGGAATATTGGATTGTATTGGAGTGGATATCGAGATGCTGTACAGAGGAACCAAGTTATCAGCTGATATAATAAATATAGAGATGTGCAAATTATGTTAAATAGTAATCTTTTGACATTTGCGTTGCGAAAGTAAAAACGTTCCGATAGCTTCTACGTGATATGACGGATGTCATTAGATTTTTATTTTAATTTTTATTTTATTAGAAGTTTTGGTGTTGTTTTGCCATGTTTTTATACACATGGAGTTGGTGGCCACTGATAAGGCCTTCGTTTTCTAGTAACTACCGATAATAGAGATAATTATTAAAATGAAATTAATAGCTCGGGGTACACCATTTCCCATTAATCTACGTCATTTACTTGCACTTTAAAACCATGCAGTTATAATCGGAATATGGCCGTTTGTTATATATAGGATATTAAGGGACTTGATTTATTTTAAGTAGTGATAAATGACATTATTTGGAGTAAAAATGAAAATAAAATTATGGTCTCCGTTGACATAATTGATTCCTATTTTTTTCAACTAAAGGGGTATACTAGTATATAGACGTGAATTGTAGGTATTTTTTCAGGCACAAAAAAAAACAAATAATATTTTTAGTAGCCATTATTTTACCAAATATTTATTAAAGATGTTTGGTTATATAATTAGTATGGAAAACACTGTTATTTTATAAAAGACTTTTTATTGAAGAGGTGTTTACACAATTGACATTAATATGGTTTTGCGTTTTCTATCGTTTTTTGCAATGGCAATGCAGAATCTTGTAGTAGGCGTTGACGAATGTGGTTCAAATTTGTACTCATGTTTGCAATAAATATATCTCTTACCAGAGATTCTCTTAATTCTCCAAGTTCACATTCCAAACTTTTGTTTTCTAGGTCCAGTAGAAAATTGTTAATGTCTTCAGAATTATTTTGTTTTCGTGTAAAAAACATAGTTAAGTTTTTATGAGGTGCAAAATAATTGCCAAACTTTTCCTTGACTTGTTTTAGCGTGATAGATTCCATATTCATGTTAAATGACTTGAAAATTTCCATACCTTTGGAGCCAATGGAATGAAGTAGAATTGCTATTTTTCTTTTTTCTGGGGCTTCTTCCAAACCTGATGCCACCAAGTATATTTCATAACTTTGCCACCAATTTTTCCATATTCCATCGTTATTTATGTTATTTGATGATACGTGCAGATTTGACAACGCATTAAAATCACGTTGTACGTACTTTGGCGAACCCTTCGACATCTTGTTTTTTACCACAAATTTTTAATATATTATATTATTACTATTGACATCCGACTTCTGACACCATGTTTGGTTATATATTTAATATGAAAAACACTGTTATTTTTATAAAAGACTTTTTATTGAAGAGGTGTTTACACCATTGACATTGATTGACATTAATTCCCAATAGATAGACCACAGATGACAAACATTATAGAAGTAGTTCATCACTAGTGATGTGCAACATGCAATAGTGATGTGACAAACATTAAGGAATACATAAAAAAAAATCAAACGAAAAAATTGAAAATTCAAAAAGTTACAGGGTGTAGAAGTGGGGTTTAAAAAAATGTTGGTTTAAAAAAACTGCGCGCCCTGGTTGACATGATTGCTTCCTAGTAATCAGAAAAAACAATTAATTCTTAATCCAAACAAATGCTGCTAGGGCTCGAACTAAGGAAAAGTAAAAAACATATGTTTCGCAAAATGGCGGCTGTCTGAAATAAAAAGACATTTTTTTACCAGATAAGATTTTAGATTTTCACGGCCAAAAATATTTTTATTATTAGTTTTTGGGGTATTATGCCGTGTTGCGCTACCTCCTTCTTTAGCCAACGTTTCGGACAGCGTTGCAGTGTCCATCATCAGGGCAGATGTGTAATAGTTAGGGGTGATGTTTGTACTTATCATAAGTACGATAAGTACAAACTGGTTTAGATTCTAGTTAGATTCCGTCTAGATCGTGACACTAAAATCCTTTTAAGGAGATATTTTTGAATATCCAAACTCGCGAAATAATAAAAAAAATTTCCAGATAGAATATCCCCTTAAATCATTAAAAGGCTGAGTGAACAGTGATGATACGCGGAAGATTTTTTGGTGTTTGGCTTAACATCCCGTTTATTTTATTAACCGTTAAGATGAAATATTTTTCTGTTTTCAGCAATTGGTTAGTTTTAACAGAATACAAATCTTTTTTGACATCTCAAATGTCGCGCGATCCCTTTTATTATCAGAAATGAATGGGTCACTGAAACATTACATTCGCGTAGGTCAGGGGTCGGCCAACTTATTAGCCAAAGAGCCAAATATGTACATTACAACGTTTAAAAAAAAATTGGCAATCAAATCTGTTTATTCATTTAGACAACATTTATTATACGAGGGATGTTCAAAACGTAAGTGTAGGTACTGTGGCCATTACGGGGTGTGGTTTTTTTGTTTTTTTTGGGGTAGACAGCACTGAGTGGTAGAGGGGGTCTCCCGACCAGAGCGAGCATCGCAGCAACATTGTAGTACGTAAACTCGCGTTGTAGTGTCCAGTTGCATAAAAGATGTCCTGGTCCGCTTTTTACTCACGGAAGGAATAACACCTATAAGAAAAAAGGTGAGGATTTCTGAGCTCTATTGTGAATGGAGATGGTAGTGGGTGACTACTGACTACGCCTGGGAAAAAACAGTCGTCAAAGTGGTGCCACACCAATAGACCATTTGTATCACATTTAAAAAAAATTCCGGTTTAGGCAAATATTCTAAGACATTTTGTATTTTTTTAGTCGTATTTTTGAAACCCTGGCGATTTTTTGAAAATTTCAATCCGAAAAAACAGACCATTTTTTATAAACCGGAAAGACGAGACATAATTTTATGGGTGCGAAAAAACGATAATTACATAGCCGAAAATCATTAAAAAAAGAACGTTTTCCACACGAACGGCACAGGAATAAAAGGAGGCATACCAAAAATATTACATCTCATAAATATTTTTTTCCTTGATCCATCTTATTGATCATAAATCATTATAATGTTCAACATATGTCTATATTACTAAATCCAATGTAAAATACTTGTACTTGTAAATTATGATAATAATTAGAATATTATAAAATTTGATTTTGTTAAAATCAGCACCATTACCATTATACTTCTAAAACACGTGCAGACAGCCTAAAATGTAAGGGGTTCTCTTCATAACACCTGTCAAAAAGTCAAACCAAATGATAAGTTTGCAGAGAACAAACAATAAATCTGGTGAACTTTAAATGTCAAATTAAAAAATTCGCCTGAAATCAAAGTATATAAAAAAAATCAGCGTGGAATTTTACGTAATTAATAGGAACATTTTCGGAGACGGGACATTTTCATGTAGTGACGTCACGAGCCCAAATAATGGATTTATTTATTTAAAAAAAAAAATATATAATTTTTACAAACATTTTCGTAATCTTAGTAAAAAAAATCTATTCACACGATTTTATCCAAGTCGTTATGAAATCCATGCAAGTGGCCTATTCCCCATCTGCCTAAAAATTCAAAACCACAATTTCGGGCAAAAAAATCATGGATTCAATGTTTCGGAACCGAAAATGCATCATTTTGGTCGAATTTCTGCTTCAAGTGGAGACCATCAATGCAACAATATTGTGATACCCTAAAAAAATCAAACGATGTTCAAATTCAGAGCTCCACATTTCCTTGTTTATCTGTTATCGAAGCATTGTGAGAGGGTGTTTGAAGAATGCTAAGGTCGCTCTGTTGTTTTTAAATTCCTCAAAGGTGGGGGCTTGTCAAACAAAAAACTATCATGCAAAAAACAAAGAAACAGAACCGCTCCCTAAGAAAGGCCAGCTTTTATTGAATTTGAGAAAGAGGTGAAATATCGCAACCGTCTGAGTCTGATTGACCTCTTTCTCAAAAAGTCGGCAATCTACGTAATGCGGGAAGTCCGTAAGAAGGCAATTTGTGGCCAAGTCCTAGGCGTCAAACCCGGTCAAAGGCCTTGAAATAAACAGTGTAACTATTTGGATCCCACAGTAACGTTCCAGACACCACCCCCAAAAACGCGTCACATACGCGAGTAGATCACGGCACGAGCGTTTCCGCCGGAATCGGTATCGACGGTCATTGATAATTTTGTTATTCTTGGGGTATGTGAGCAGTTTGTAATCACTGTGGGCGGTAGTTGGCTGGGTTGGAGCAGTTACCCTTCTTTGGAATAGGATGAATTACATGTTTTTTTTTCAACCAGAAGGTACGGAGCCAGACTTTTTGCTAGAGCTATTTGTGTAGCGCACCTCTGCTATAACAGGGCGAGTATTCCGTCATGCCCGCTAGGTTTTTTAACATCAAGCCCCGTAAGACTAGTAAATACGTGCATTAATCACCCCAATTAAGTATATCTGACAATACCCTCATGACACGTCAAACTCCAAAGTGAATAATTTAGAATTTTTTTTTCGTAGGAAACCACTTAGTGGTTTGACATTTTTTTTTTACATTAAGTCCACACAGGAGGCCCTGAGGAAAATAATTTCCGGGCCTATGTCATCTGGGATGCTGTGTGGAGGGTCTTTTTGAGGAGAGGAAGGAATGAACATTGGTCTTGAAGAGACCCATGTTGTAGGAAGGAGGAAACACAGAGGCCGGCAAATCATTCCACAGCCGAGCTGTTGAACACGAGAACGAGTCGAAGAAACGACCCCTTCTCTCGTGACAAATATCAACCGTATACAAATATTGGGCATGCGTTTGGCGTGTTTCCCGACTACGCACCGGTGCCGAAGGGATCAATGATGCTAGTTCCTCGGATCATCTTCCATTGTAATACCGGTAGAACAAGGATAGCATTCCCACCCGACGCATGTGCTCTAAAGATTGCAATCCGTCTGTTAAGATGGGAAAATCTATCAAACGGATTTTCGACGCCCGTTTCTGCATAGAGTCGATGGTATTTTTCAGGTATTTTGGAGCTCCGGACCAGAGGTGGCTGCCAAATTTAACCGTGGGGCGAACTTGTGATTTGTACAGGGTTAGCAGTTGAGTACTATTAAAGTATCTGCGGGCCCTGTACAGTACGCCCAGTTTTTGGGAGGCTAACTTTTCTCTGGCTTCGATGGAGCCCCCATACCTGAGCTTGTCACGTAGGGTTACACCAAGCTTATCAAGATTGCTTCCGTTGAAAGACACTAGATTTTCATTTCGATCCCTTTTAGACGTAATCAGACTAGATTGGGTCTTTGAAGCATTAAATTCAACGAGATATCAATGAAATTAAACATTTACTTTATTTATAACCACGATTGTTTTAAAATTTATTAGGACCGACCCGTTTCGGTTAACACAAGCATCACCAGGGTAAAAAATTAAACCAATAATAAAAAACATTGTGTGTGCTTATATATACATATAGAAAGAGACAACATAAAAAAATATGAGAATAGTGAGATAGCATGAAATTTAAATTTAACATAGTAACTAGAAAAATAATGTGTATTTAATGGGTTACCATATTATATTTAATGAGGCAAACGCATCACCTGAACAGGTAGTTAAAGGATAATGGGATTTAATGGAAAATATACCTAATATTGGGCTAAAGGCCACATTTTTTTTTACATGCGCTTCACACAGGAGGCCTTGAGGAAAAAAAATTCCCTCAGGACCTATGTCATCTTTGGGGATGATGTGTGGAGGATTTTTAAGGAAAGGATGGAGAGGAGAGTTCTAGGAAGGAAAACGGTTAAAGGGGTGGGTAGGAATCTAGGGTTCAGTGTGTCCTGGTCATCCGCCTCCAAGACCTAGACAAACCTCGCCCCATGAACCCGGGCACCCCTGCTAAATGGGGATGTCGAAAGTGAAAAAAATATCGATATATCGATATTTATTAAAATATCAATATCGATGTCGATATATCGAGGAAAAAATATCGATATATCGGTCAAGTTTTCAGGAAATTTTGCGTTTTTAAAATAATAGTGTATTCAGCTCAATATTATCAATAGTAATTTTTGTACACAATATGATTTTTTTAATGTACAAAAATCTCAATAAACATGAAGGTATTTTTATCACTATTCATTTTTATTACGTAATAATTACAAAAATATCAAAAACTAAAAAGCTGTCTTCTAACTTATATATAAACTGAGATGAATACAAAGTTTGTATGCGTCTCAGTAACATTCTATTGGCGTATTAATCTATCAAAAAGGACTTCGTGTTTGGAACAAGGTATAGTCAATAATCATAGACAATTGGGAACCAACACATAGGAGTGGCTTAGAAAAAAATGGCGAAAAATAGCATACATTTCTTTGTATGTACCTACACACATGAGATAGTATTGGTGATTCCAAATACTAATGCAAAGACAATAGATTTGTAAGCTATTAATAGTTAAAATTTCAACCGCTAGATGTCATGACCCAATGCAGTTACTTTTTTCCGTTCGTTCCTATACGGTTTTTGATTCTAGTGACTTTAAATACATAAATTTTAAAAAATATTGTTTTTGATACAATTTTCGATATTGGATATTTTGTATCGATATATCGGCTAAAAATATCGATATTTTGAATTAAAACTATCGATATTTCGATATTTTTTCAATAAGCCTACTGCTAAATCACCAAACGTAGCAAACCACTTGGGGTGACTTATGGCAGAGGTGTTGGTTATCCAATAAAGGTTCCCGGGGCGGCGATACCCATTCCCGCCTCCCAAATTGGTAATATTCCTTTCTACGATCAATATATAGAATAGTTCATACGAGACCCAAATAACACAATTTCGACTCCAAAGCACTCAGCATTAGTGAGCTGTCTTCTTCTTAAGTAGCCTTCTCTTTGCTGAGCATCGTGACCCCTACTCCAATGGATAAGGCTTCTCCACCCTCGTGGTTCTGCGCTGCGTGGAGAGCCAAGGTCACTGGCGTACTGACTATTGGTACCGTACTCTAAGTTGGAGTTTGGCGAGTAACGTGCCAAACGTATCTTAAAGTACCTACATTGAAGCCGGATAATTGAAAGCCTATTGTGGATGCCTTCAAAGCACTTCCAGAATGAACATAGTAAAGTAGTCTTAATTTGATTAATTAAGTCAAGGGATCTCTTTTTTCTGCCTAGTTTCCACTCGATAGGAGTTTCCGAACACCGTACATCACCGTATACGATTCTTTAATTATACTGTCCTTGGCGGGGTCAAGAACTCACAGTTATTTATACACGTAACCACATCTTTATATTATTGAACAAACATATTTAATAGCTTGAATGTTTACCTTGAAACAAACGTCACCCATTTAGAAAACACCCTGTTAAAGGAACTTATTAAAGGAAGTTATTTTAGGGAAGAATGTTTTTAGATAAATGAAACAATGTTACTTTGCTTGAACCACTTATATATTTGAGTAAAGCAGACCGGTTTCGGAACGACCGTTCCTTCTTCAGGGCAAACGTATACTGATTTGACAGTTACAAAATAGTGGATGGGAACAATGTATTGTTACTAAGGATAATACCTAGCAACGGCTCCACCCCTACCACTATCCTTAGTAACAATACATTAGACATAGTGGTAGGGGTGGAGCCGTTGCTAGGTATTATCGTTAGTAACAATACATTGTTCCCATCCACTATTTTGTAACTGTAAAAATAAAAATAAATAAAAATATACAAAAAACATAAATAAATTAAATTAAATATAATAAATAAATAATTTAATAAATTAATTAATTTAATAAATAATAAATAACGGTCGTTCCGAAACCGGTCGGCTTTACTCAAATATGTAAGTGGTTCAAACAAAGTAACATTGTTTCATTTATATATAATGGATAACCACAAAGTTATAGCTACATTCAAAAGTATAAGAATGTTTTTATTTATTCCAGAATTGACAGTCTTGTAGAAATTTTTGCGGTACTAGTAAAATAATAATATTTTTTGACTGTAGATAGATAGCGTTTTTTTTACTGGTATCGCTGAAGTTTACCATTCAAGTAACATTTTTCTATACTATTAATCTATACTAATATTATAAATGCGAAAGTGCGCGAGTTCGTTTGTTACGCAATCACGCCTAAATCACTAAACCGATTTTTAAAATTCTTTCACCAATAGAAAGCTACATTATATGCGAGTAAATTAGGCTGTATATAATGGTAAGCTCTGGCGTTATGAAATTGTAAATATTAATATTGTATTATATTTATCGTAAGTTTATTGTCAAATAAATTTCTCGACAAATGTGAGTTATTGAAACGATGTTGATATATATGCGGGAAATTTTATTTCAGGCGTCGCGTCGTAGTTAAAATCTATCCATATAAATAAAAATGAATCGCCGAAATTTATGAACGCGCATATCTTCCGAGCGACTGCACCAAATTAGATAATCCTTTTTTTGTGTTCGTTATTGATCTAAAACTACTAGTGAGCTCTGGCATTATGAAATTTGTATGAAAAATTGCAATAGGTGGCACGCGAGCTGTTTCAAAACTGAATTAATGTATGGAATGCGGCAGGGGGGACGGGGGAGGGGTGACCGTGTGATGAATTGCATTGATCAACAGTGAAAATTAGGAAATATCGTAGCTTCCCACTTTAATTTAAAAAGAAAATATCAATTACTTATAAAACGGACACGTCTACGACATCTATCGGATTAGAGTAAAGTGAATTCATATTTACGGTAGGGATCTATAATTAGACAAAGTGAGACGAGTATTGATGAAAGGATCACAGATGGTATCAACAAATAATCAAAGACAGGGACTCCCGGTATAATTTAGGCCGTGATATATTGACAGCCAATTGAATTACAGCAAAAACGATTAAAAACCGAGTTAGCCTATCAACGGGAAGAGGGCCGAACCCATTTTTAGAACAAAGGAACGACCTTTGGACTTAGCAATTAGTAATGTGATTAATGAGTTTGACGTTCCCACCAAACCGAGAGGTGAATAAACTCCATGGGAAGAAATAATCTGTTCAGGGACGAAAGAACGATGACCCCAAGAAATGTTTTGGTTAACCGGTACATTCCAGGGATCAGAAACCCTAGTTCTCGAACGCATTAAAACATATCAGGTGCAAAAAAAAAGGATACACGTAAACACGATGCAAAAGTTTAAGTGAAAGATTGCAAAGCAAGTGACGAAAACGTATTGTAAGATGTTAGGGAGATTTTCATCTATAATACGATTGTTTGTGACGACCGGAGATGATCGATTCGAGGGAAAACGTGCTAAAGGAAATGGAAATGTTGAAAAAACAATGGAAAATTATTGTTATCAATTCTAGACGGAGCTAGGATATTACGATGAAAGATTTAGGGAGGAAACGTCAAAAAAAAATGAGAGTTTTAAAGAATAGGCGAGGGTACATTTCGGATGTCTAGAGCAGTAACAAGTGTTAGAGAAGAAGATAGAGTGCAGTACGGAGGGGAGTGGAAAATGCTGAAAACATTGCGATAGAAAAACTCAGGAAAAGGAGTCATTTTACGTAATTAAAATGGAGTTTATAGATTAGCATAGTACGCGATTGCAGATAAAGATGAGGCATTACAATGGTTGCCGATTTCAGATGTATTTTGTTGTGATAAACAAGGAATATTCGAACATGGAAATTGTTTAGATAAGAACGATTAGCCGTTAAAAAGGTAATAAAAATTATCATGGGTCTTATGAGATATTTATATTAAAGAATTCTCATAAAAGTTAACGACACTGAAATAAAAAAGGATTTATTGCCAGGTGGGTACAAGAGTTAATGTATACAACTGTCAAGACATATGGTTTATGGGATTTTTCGTAAGAACGGGACAAAATTTGGGGGACGATCTCTATGAAGCGATAAAAATGACAGGAATTTAAGGGCCGAAGTGGGGGTATCTCCTATAAGAATGTTAAAAATGATATATTTATTAATAACAAATAGAAAATGAAATTTTCCAAGAGGCAGCAAACATCAAAAAACGATATGGTTATATCAGGGAAGTACGGGGAAGCGAGGGGAAAGGAGATACGACAGAGAAAAACAAAGGAAATCTTAGATTAACAGTGAATAAAATAAATACGGCTTGAAATATAAAAATCTATAGAGATATGAACAATAGCGTAAGAATAAATAAGGAAATTCATGGAAAGAGTGTCGTGAATAAAAGAAAATTCGAGAAAAAAATGGAAAATTCAAATATACGACGTAAATAGAGAAAATTCGGTTTTGAATGGAAAGGTTCATATAGAATACAGAAAAACTCGAGGAAAAATAATAAAATAAAAATGAACGATTTGCGAGAAAGACTTCGACATGAAGATATCTCTGATAGGCGAATTTGGGGACAGATTTGGAACATATGGTAGATGCCGTACGCACGGACATGTTACGGAATAGATGAAAATAGAACTTTAAAATTATTAAATTCAAGCTAATTTTGTATGAACAACAGGACAAAGGAAGTTGGGCCATTAAACATGGATCTTACTAAATCCGGATCTTGTAAGTATGAGAGTACGAGACAGAATTGAGAGTATCAAACGCAAAACGTACTAAGAGACCACACTCGACAATAATGGAGAGATTTCAAGAAATTACGAGTTGATAGTAATTAGATTGGTTTATTATAGGAGATTCAGATACGATCTTTTGGACCTGAGAGGGGTATAAAAGTCTAGACAAATGCCAGTTGAGGACAGTCTACGTGGTGGTCGAAAAGGTTGTAACTTCGCGGAACGTGACGAAACGGTGGGTGACTTAAAGTGGAAAAATTCTAAGTGATAATTATTTTGATACTTAGAAAAATTTCACATTCTAGTCAGTGATATACAAAAAAAATACTTTGCAGTTAGAGTCAGTGAAAATAAAAATTAAAGACAACGCATTAATTACTTGTGAAAAATAAAAGTGCTCGTGATAAATACAATTTGTTTTAGTGGAAAATTCGGATTTTATAATCACTTAATATCGTATTTTTAAACTTAGAAATTTCGCGTTTAATATTAGTGCAATAAATAACTGAAGTGATGTGATAATTTAGCGTGAGGAAGTTATAATTAAATACGTGTGTTCAATCTAAGTGAAAGTGTTCTAACAAATAATAAATATTTAAATTAATTATCTTAAATAATAATAATAAAACAAAATAATATTTTATTAATACATAAAAAGTTCGGAGGGATAAAAATTTAATTTAACAACAATTTACCATCTCTAAATTAATCGTGAAGTAACTATCATTTAAAGAGTTATCTAACCAACGAGTTTTGAGATAAAATACAGTTTAGAACGATAGAGTTCATGCATCATTTTAATTAATTAGATTAAATGAAAAAAAAAAAAAATTGAAGTCAAAAAGATTTAATTAAATTTAGGAAAATAAAAATTAATTTAGGAAAATTGCAGCAAGGTTACCGTGTATTTCCCGGTCGGAAAAAACCTTGGTAGGGGTAAGTCTTTTCCGTTATAAAATTTTACAGATTCCAAGGAGAAGGCGGAACGCAGCAAACATTGGTATTTGGATTAATTATTTGACCAAGATATTACTCTCTTAATATGTGATATGTAACTATATTAAAATATTATAAGTATAATAAGTATATTTTATATATTTATATATGTATGTATATCAACATATATATGTAATTTATTGTTCCCAAGAAAAATCTTAATCAAAAAAAAAAAAAAATATAAACACTTATACAAAAAGAGGAAAAGGGTATCGATTCCTACCTCTGAATTCATCAATAACTATTAAAAGTAGTTATGTGTGATAAATTTACAAATCAATATTTTGTATTTAATGTTATGTATGTATTAATATAATTTCAGAAAATCCAGAGCATTTGAAATAAGTTATGATATTAGAAATTATTTCAATCATAAAATTTATGTATATACATATTAATATTATAAATTATTTATTGAGACAAAGTATATATAAATGAATAAATATGTATACGTAATCGGGTATCAGACTAGACAATTGCACTAAGTACATCATTATCAAACAAAGAAAATTTTAGAGTCATCTCACACGTCTCCGGAATGTCTAAAGTAAACATACCTCATACGCTGGAATCTAGGTCACGAGGCCATCGAGAATGTTTACAAAGCTCAAATTGTTTACAAAATATATCGGTCACTGGGTCACTAGTTCGAATACAGAAAAAGAAAAAAAAAAATGACCTTGATTAATGGATATCGTACTTAGGTATTAACTTCTAGGAACGGGAAAAAATTATTACATTGCGCAATTATTAGGAACAAAAGGAAAAAAAAAATTTAAACACTATTTTTAATTTGAACGTGAAGAGGTATCTACGGATCTAAGCAATTGAAAATTAACAGATTTATTATAGCAGTTCAAAAGGGTGTATTGAAGATTTACATGAAACATTTGAAAAATCACGGGATAGTTCAAAAGGGTGTGTTGAAGATTTACATGAAACATTTGATAAATCACGGGATAGTTCAATAGGGTGTATTGAAGACTTACATGAAACAGTCGAAAAATCACGGGATAGCTAAAAAGGGGTAATGAGGATTTACATGCTTCAATTGAGAATCACGGGATAGCAAGAATTTATCAAAAGTTGAACATTGGAGGGGAGGGAAAGAAAAAAAAAATACAGTTCAACCAACAGAAGGCAGTGTTCGCTTCTGTAACAAGGACCATTAATCAAACCATAGAGATGGCGGATCTCTCAAACAAAACCGTCAACCAAACCAAACAAAAGCTTGGAGTTATGGCGAATCTCCAGAACACATCGCCAGATAAGATCTTATTGTACTAGTATATATTTATATGTCACCCACTATTCTTATGTATATATTCGGTATCAATCTGAGGATTGTGCAGAATCCGATGGGCGAGATCCGAGCTCGGGATGCGTTGCAAGTAGTTTCGTATTGCGAGTTATAAACCTTCCCAAAACGTATGTTTACATATATATCTTTTTATGTACTGTTCATTGAATGAAACGAACTCACTTACAATTAGTGCTTTAGGCCTGTCGGGTCACTCTCGTCTCATTTCTTGAACGTGGAGGGAGGATTCACGACCCGTAACTCCACACAAACCCGTGAGTATATGATTGCATATAGGACGAAACCGGTTCGCCCTAAGTAAATAGTAAACTTTGGAGGAGTAGGAATTTGGAGGTATCTGGGCTTGGGGGAAGACCTGAAGGCAGTGCACGATGGCGAAGGAAGGTCAATTGGGACGCGATAACTTAGGTATCAATCAATTGTACCGTGCCAAAAGACTGTGCGAATTTTGGGTTGACTTCTAATCACCCTGCTTACTTGTTGGAGGCTGGAGCCAAATTTTGCCAGAAAAAGGGTTATTCTGAGTTCGTCAAATATGCAATTAACGAATTACATTAACCTACTAAATCCATCTTCATATGTACCTTATAGCAGCTGAATCTAAACGGAGGGGCGCCCAGCAGATACGAGATACAATCATAATCAAATTTACTAACATTTAACCATTTGAGTTATATTTAATTATCTGTTCAATTAGTCATGTGTAGTTTCGATTAGTATTGCTTATTCATGAATTCATTAGGATGTAGGGAATCATAATAAACGTCAAAGGGAAGTTAGTTCATTTAGAGAAATTACTTAAGGTTAAATTTGCAAGAGAGAGACCAATACAGTTTTGAAATTCAACACTCTGTTTAGAATCAAGAGGGTTACCACAAAATTTAAAGTAATTAAAATCCTATATCATAAATCAAAAAATTACACAACGTTTGATGGAGTTTAATTACAACCTAAATACGAAAATATTTACGTTCAAAGTCGTAAATAACGTATTTATTAGTTAAGTACATATATCGCTAAAGGTATGTAGTACAAGGGAGCTTTAAGTAGCTTTCTGTAGTTATCAGAGGAAATAAGGGTCCAATTTTATAAAGGCTTGTGTGACGTAGGGGAGGAATTTTCCATCCCTACCACACATATGCAAAGCCTTAAGAATTTAAATATCGATCAGAGCCAAGAGAAAAGGCGAGAATATTACAACTGTCTTGCCGATGAAAGGAGAGTTAAATAAGATGAAAAGACGAAACATTACGACTGGTGCCAAGTGCCCAGGAGTAAATAAAATACAGACAAATATAAGAGAGTATAAAAAGACAAACATCACAACTGCACAGCCGTGACAGGAGATCAGAGTTTTACAAGTTGTTTTAGAAAAAAAAAAAAAAAAACTTTTATTGGTCAATCTATTGCAAAAAAAAAAAAAAAAAAAAATAATAATAATAATAAGTAGGACGTTATGTTAAATGAAGTGATAATAAAAATAAAATAAAAATCAGAACAGTGCGCCGTTAAATAAACACGAAAAAAATATATAAATTAATAAATAAATATACGAAAATAAATATATAAACAATACATTTAAATATAAAAAAAAAAAGTGTTAACGAATAAACTCTACATGTTTTAAAATAATTTATAAAAGTGTCGATAAAGTTTAAATCAAGTGACCATGAATTTGTTGATTGCTTATGAGATTATAAATATCGTAACAAAGAATGTAGGTCAGATACAAGCGTAAACAGTTTATTCAAGGCAGGCCATAAATTGACGGAATGATGGTATTGACATTCCTGAATCCAGAATGTTAATGATCGTAATGTAAACAATCTGATACGAGATGCCGCGGTGTTTGTAAGCATCGAAAGTGATAACAAAGCATCGAAAAATTTTGAAGTAGGTGACATCGGGGGTAACGCGTATCTCTATAAGAGATTGTAGAATAAACAAACTCGAAAATGATATCAACACTCGGTTACGGAAAAAATAAACAGACTTTACAGATAAAAACGGGGGAACTTACCTACATAAAGTGACCCTTTGTTTATAGTTAATGTTGTGGGTTTGTATGTGAGGATTATCACATAAAAAGTCATAACATAAAAGATAAGGAACATAAAATAAAAATAACATAAAATATTTGATTGGGGATAGTGTCGAGTTGAGAGCTTTAATATCACAGACGAATGTTTTATAGGTATATACCTATTTAAGGGAACATTTGATCATTCGGACCAAAAAAAGGAGGGGATTTGACGAAATAACATCAAGATAGGTATTGCGAACTCTAAATAGATTTTGCGAAAATATCGTAGGTATTGCGGAACTTGAAGGAATGGTTGGCATTCTAAACAATAAGTAATTATTGGTTGAACGAAAATCACGGGATATTCATTAACATTGGAGTAACAATATTCATTCCGTTTTTTTTTTGCAATTAACTACATTTAATTGAAATGAAGAGTGATGGTAGAGTTGATCTAATTTGGGTTACAATCATCATGCAAACAAATATAAATAATTGAAAATATTGTGTTTTATAGGGGGACAGGTTCCAAAAAAAAATAAAAATAAAAATAAAAATAAAAATAAAAATAAAATAAATTATAAATATATATAGGTATATTTATAATAAATAGTTGGTATTGAGTTAAATTCATTAAAAATTTTAAACAAAAAATGGCGGAAAAAAGGAAAGTGGATGCGACGGAATTAGAAGCTAAAGAAATACCGTCGGGAGATGAATTACGGGAAATATTTAGACGTTCAAAGAGGTCTAAGTTACGAGTCGAGGATATGATAGAAGTCGTTCAGCCAGAGGGGGAGACCGACACAAAATCGGAGGAACAGGGCGAAGATAAGCGAGAGTGTGAAGAGAGACTCACACATGGTATGTTACAGGAAAAACCCGAGGAAAAGGAACAAGAAAAGTTAACGAAGTAAAAGGAAAAATAAAAAAATAAAATAAAAAATACAGAAAAACGAGAAAATTGAAAAAAAAATAAAATAAGTAAATAAATAGAATAAGGAAGGCAACATAATTTACATAAGGTAATTTAGGAAATTAAAATAGAGATTATAAGGTTGTCGCTTAATAAGATAAAATATAAACATTAACCAGGCGGCACTCGGAAAATAAAGAAAATGGTTGGGAAACGTGGAACAAGTAGGCGAGCCCAGGCTTTAGTGACAGCAATCGGGGAAAATGTCACAACCGAGACTTCAACAATAAACATAGGAGATATAACTACAATAATTCAGGCAGCTTTGGCACCGCTCGTCAATAAGATGCAAGAACTCGAGAAACAATTGGAAAGTCCAGCAACAGTGGCGGTGATAGGAGAGGATAGTGCGCCGAAAAGCGTTCTCCAAGTAGTGGAAATGTTACCACAGCAGGAACGACCATCATTCTCCGGTGGAAATCAAAATCCCATTAGTTTCCTGGAAGATTTAAAAGAATACACTAGAAAAGTGAAACGAACGGATCCATTAGTCGTCGTACGGGAAAATTTGAAAGGGGAAGCTAAATCGTGGGCAAAATTGTACAATAAACGATGGGAGACTATGTTAGATTTCGAACGAGATTTTTTAGCTACCTATTGGGGAGACATAAAGAAAAATGAAGTTCGCCGTCGTCTTGCAGAAGGGGTATATGATGCCAAGAAAAATATATCCATGCTTACTCATTTCGCAAACTATTGGGAGCTAGCGAAGGCTTTAAAGATTACTGACACACCGTTGGGCATAGTTGACGAGATTATGAGACATTATCCGAAGGAAATTCAATCGCTATGGTTTTCGGGGCAATCAGGAGATGAGATTGTCGCCGCTGAGTTTCTACGAAAACTAGATACAATGGTATGTACACCAGAAGAACGGAACATGAAGAAGAGGAGTGGGGAGGAATCCAGCAAGAAGGACAAATACCGTGACCGTTACCGCGCCATAAAAAGGAGGATACACGCAATTGAAAGTGTGGGCGAAAACGCTAGTTGCAGCAAGTGCACCGAAGTTAACAGTTCACCAAAAGAAAATTCTACAATAACTACAGCCGGGAAGGAGCTAATGGTCGCAGCCAACTCGGGAGATAAAAGGAGATTATAGCGCTTTACATTTAGCTAGATATTACACAAGTAATAAGAAACAAAAATCAGGTTTACAGTTAGTGGAAATCAACGGATAGAGTGCGAAGTTTACAAATATTTGTAAATGTTAATAAATAAATAAACGATTGAGAAATACAAATAAAATTGTGTTAGGGTACATTATAATTGGGGAGGGGGAAGAAAGAAAATTACTAAAATATTAGATTATCAGATTGCTTGCGAGGGGCGGATCGTCGTTAAGTCTTTGAGGGTGAGTGGACAAGTTCTTAATAAGCGACAATCATATTCAATTATTGAAATAGAGTAAGGCAAATAAATTCGTTAATTTTGATTTTCTAGTTGAAAAAAAAAATTTTTTACTTTTTTTTATGTGTTAGTGAGAAAAAAAAAATGTTAGATACGTAAGAACACTCAAAAGGAGAGAATTAGAGATATTATATGGCACACAAAAGGGACATTTTGAAAAAAAAAAATAAACAATGCCTAGGAATTTTTTTTTTTTGAAATATTGAAATAAGAAAGTTTATCTATAGATATAGGGTAGACATTAAGTATAGAGATAAAAAGGTAACATTTGAATTAAGGTATAAATATTTTAGATTTCGAAAAAAAAAAAAAAAAAAGGAAAAAAGGAACGCTGAACCAATTTGAGGATAATAAAGAACATTATAAAAATTTAAATATTAGAGTGGACAACACTTAGGCTAGAACCACTTTGGATGAATTAAGAAATTACAATTAGAAATTAAGAATTATAAAATAAAGTTTAAATAAATAAAGAAAAAAAAAAAATGCTGGAAAATTTATATGAAACATGTATACCACTGATTGTCGGATTGGGTGAGGTCGTGCGAAAACACACATTTCACAAAAAAAATATTCATACTTACAAAACAAAAAAAAAAAAAAAAACAATTAATTGCACACCAAGAGACCACCCGCTTTTCAGTTGTTCGAAAGGCCGCGAGATTGTAAACAATCTTTACTTAAATCATTGTAAGGGAGGTCTTAGTCCAATTTGGTTGGGGACCACCAAAACACGCGAGTCGAGGGGCGTGTTCCAGCAAAAAGAAATTAATTTTGAATCTATCAAAATTAAAGAAAATTTCATAAAGTAAAATCTACGCGAAAAGAAAATAAAGAATACAATGAGATTCAAATTCAAGATTGTTAACAATCCGAGCAAAAGAGAAGAGGGAGATAGGAAGTAATAGGATACGGAAAAGAGATAGGGGATAACAAAATGAGGAGGGGGAGATAGGAAGTAATAGGATACGGAAAAGAGATAGGGGATAACAAAATGAGGAGGGGGAGATAGGTAGTAATATGACACGGAGTAGAGATAGGGGATAACCAAATGAGGAGGGGAAGATAGCTAGTCTAAATTTGAACACAATTTCGGTGTCTAACGAAAAAAAAAAAAAAAAAAAAAAAAAAAAAAAAAAAAAAAAAAAAAAAAAAAAAAAAAAAAAAAAAGAAGAGGACATTAAAATAAAATACAACGTTAGCCACAGCAAATTGAGTTCAGAGGAGGGAACTGTGATGAATTGCATTGATCAACAGTGAAAATTAGGAAATATCGTAGCTTCCCACTTTAATTTAAAAAGAAAATATCAATTACTTATAAAACGGACACGTCTACGACATCTATCGGATTAGAGTAAAGTGAATTCATATTTACGGTAGGGATCTATAATTAGACAAAGTGAGACGAGTATTGATGAAAGGATCACAGATGGTATCAACAAATAATCAAAGACAGGGACTCCCGGTATAATTTAGGCCGTGATATATTGACAGCCAATTGAATTACAGCAAAAACGATTAAAAACCGAGTTAGCCTATCAACGGGAAGAGGGCCGAACCCATTTTTAGAACAAAGGAACGACCTTTGGACTTAGCAATTAGTAATGTGATTAATGAGTTTGACGTTCCCACCAAACCGAGAGGTGAATAAACTCCATGGGAAGAAATAATCTGTTCAGGGACGAAAGAACGATGACCCCAAGAAATGTTTTGGTTAACCGGTACATTCCAGGGATCAGAAACCCTAGTTCTCGAACGCATTAAAACATATCAGGTGCAAAAAAAAAGGATACACGTAAACACGATGCAAAAGTTTAAGTGAAAGATTGCAAAGCAAGTGACGAAAACGTATTGTAAGATGTTAGGGAGATTTTCATCTATAATACGATTGTTTGTGACGACCGGAGATGATCGATTCGAGGGAAAACGTGCTAAAGGAAATGGAAATGTTGAAAAAACAATGGAAAATTATTGTTATCAATTCTAGACGGAGCTAGGATATTACGATGAAAGATTTAGGGAGGAAACGTCAAAAAAAAATGAGAGTTTTAAAGAATAGGCGAGGGTACATTTCGGATGTCTAGAGCAGTAACAAGTGTTAGAGAAGAAGATAGAGTGCAGTACGGAGGGGAGTGGAAAATGCTGAAAACATTGCGATAGAAAAACTCAGGAAAAGGAGTCATTTTACGTAATTAAAATGGAGTTTATAGATTAGCATAGTACGCGATTGCAGATAAAGATGAGGCATTACAATGGTTGCCGATTTCAGATGTATTTTGTTGTGATAAACAAGGAATATTCGAACATGGAAATTGTTTAGATAAGAACGATTAGCCGTTAAAAAGGTAATAAAAATTATCATGGGTCTTATGAGATATTTATATTAAAGAATTCTCATAAAAGTTAACGACACTGAAATAAAAAAGGATTTATTGCCAGGTGGGTACAAGAGTTAATGTATACAACTGTCAAGACATATGGTTTATGGGATTTTTCGTAAGAACGGGACAAAATTTGGGGGACGATCTCTATGAAGCGATAAAAATGACAGGAATTTAAGGGCCGAAGTGGGGGTATCTCCTATAAGAATGTTAAAAATGATATATTTATTAATAACAAATAGAAAATGAAATTTTCCAAGAGGCAGCAAACATCAAAAAACGATATGGTTATATCAGGGAAGTACGGGGAAGCGAGGGGAAAGGAGATACGACAGAGAAAAACAAAGGAAATCTTAGATTAACAGTGAATAAAATAAATACGGCTTGAAATATAAAAATCTATAGAGATATGAACAATAGCGTAAGAATAAATAAGGAAATTCATGGAAAGAGTGTCGTGAATAAAAGAAAATTCGAGAAAAAAATGGAAAATTCAAATATACGACGTAAATAGAGAAAATTCGGTTTTGAATGGAAAGGTTCATATAGAATACAGAAAAACTCGAGGAAAAATAATAAAATAAAAATGAACGATTTGCGAGAAAGACTTCGACATGAAGATATCTCTGATAGGCGAATTTGGGGACAGATTTGGAACATATGGTAGATGCCGTACGCACGGACATGTTACGGAATAGATGAAAATAGAACTTTAAAATTATTAAATTCAAGCTAATTTTGTATGAACAACAGGACAAAGGAAGTTGGGCCATTAAACATGGATCTTACTAAATCCGGATCTTGTAAGTATGAGAGTACGAGACAGAATTGAGAGTATCAAACGCAAAACGTACTAAGAGACCACACTCGACAATAATGGAGAGATTTCAAGAAATTACGAGTTGATAGTAATTAGATTGGTTTATTATAGGAGATTCAGATACGATCTTTTGGACCTGAGAGGGGTATAAAAGTCTAGACAAATGCCAGTTGAGGACAGTCTACGTGGTGGTCGAAAAGGTTGTAACTTCGCGGAACGTGACGAAACGGTGGGTGACTTAAAGTGGAAAAATTCTAAGTGATAATTATTTTGATACTTAGAAAAATTTCACATTCTAGTCAGTGATATACAAAAAAAATACTTTGCAGTTAGAGTCAGTGAAAATAAAAATTAAAGACAACGCATTAATTACTTGTGAAAAATAAAAGTGCTCGTGATAAATACAATTTGTTTTAGTGGAAAATTCGGATTTTATAATCACTTAATATCGTATTTTTAAACTTAGAAATTTCGCGTTTAATATTAGTGCAATAAATAACTGAAGTGATGTGATAATTTAGCGTGAGGAAGTTATAATTAAATACGTGTGTTCAATCTAAGTGAAAGTGTTCTAACAAATAATAAATATTTAAATTAATTATCTTAAATAATAATAATAAAACAAAATAATATTTTATTAATACATAAAAAGTTCGGAGGGATAAAAATTTAATTTAACAACAATTTACCATCTCTAAATTAATCGTGAAGTAACTATCATTTAAAGAGTTATCTAACCAACGAGTTTTGAGATAAAATACAGTTTAGAACGATAGAGTTCATGCATCATTTTAATTAATTAGATTAAATGAAAAAAAAAAAAAATTGAAGTCAAAAAGATTTAATTAAATTTAGGAAAATAAAAATTAATTTAGGAAAATTGCAGCAAGGTTACCGTGTATTTCCCGGTCGGAAAAAACCTTGGTAGGGGTAAGTCTTTTCCGTTATAAAATTTTACAGATTCCAAGGAGAAGGCGGAACGCAGCAAACATTGGTATTTGGATTAATTATTTGACCAAGATATTACTCTCTTAATATGTGATATGTAACTATATTAAAATATTATAAGTATAATAAGTATATTTTATATATTTATATATGTATGTATATCAACATATATATGTAATTTATTGTTCCCAAGAAAAATCTTAATCAAAAAAAAAAAAAATATAAACACTTATACAAAAAGAGGAAAAGGGTATCGATTCCTACCTCTGAATTCATCAATAACTATTAAAAGTAGTTATGTGTGATAAATTTACAAATCAATATTTTGTATTTAATGTTATGTATGTATTAATATAATTTCAGAAAATCCAGAGCATTTGAAATAAGTTATGATATTAGAAATTATTTCAATCATAAAATTTATGTATATACATATTAATATTATAAATTATTTATTGAGACAAAGTATATATAAATGAATAAATATGTATACGTAATCGGGTATCAGACTAGACAATTGCACTAAGTACATCATTATCAAACAAAGAAAATTTTAGAGTCATCTCACACGTCTCCGGAATGTCTAAAGTAAACATACCTCATACGCTGGAATCTAGGTCACGAGGCCATCGAGAATGTTTACAAAGCTCAAATTGTTTACAAAATATATCGGTCACTGGGTCACTAGTTCGAATACAGAAAAAGAAAAAAAAAAATGACCTTGATTAATGGATATCGTACTTAGGTATTAACTTCTAGGAACGGGAAAAAATTATTACATTGCGCAATTATTAGGAACAAAAGGAAAAAAAAAATTTAAACACTATTTTTAATTTGAACGTGAAGAGGTATCTACGGATCTAAGCAATTGAAAATTAACAGATTTATTATAGCAGTTCAAAAGGGTGTATTGAAGATTTACATGAAACATTTGAAAAATCACGGGATAGTTCAAAAGGGTGTGTTGAAGATTTACATGAAACATTTGATAAATCACGGGATAGTTCAATAGGGTGTATTGAAGACTTACATGAAACAGTCGAAAAATCACGGGATAGCTAAAAAGGGGTAATGAGGATTTACATGCTTCAATTGAGAATCACGGGATAGCAAGAATTTATCAAAAGTTGAACATTGGAGGGGAGGGAAAGAAAAAAAAAATACAGTTCAACCAACAGAAGGCAGTGTTCGCTTCTGTAACAAGGACCATTAATCAAACCATAGAGATGGCGGATCTCTCAAACAAAACCGTCAACCAAACCAAACAAAAGCTTGGAGTTATGGCGAATCTCCAGAACACATCGCCAGATAAGATCTTATTGTACTAGTATATATTTATATGTCACCCACTATTCTTATGTATATATTCGGTATCAATCTGAGGATTGTGCAGAATCCGATGGGCGAGATCCGAGCTCGGGATGCGTTGCAAGTAGTTTCGTATTGCGAGTTATAAACCTTCCCAAAACGTATGTTTACATATATATCTTTTTATGTACTGTTCATTGAATGAAACGAACTCACTTACAATTAGTGCTTTAGGCCTGTCGGGTCACTCTCGTCTCATTTCTTGAACGTGGAGGGAGGATTCACGACCCGTAACTCCACACAAACCCGTGAGTATATGATTGCATATAGGACGAAACCGGTTCGCCCTAAGTAAATAGTAAACTTTGGAGGAGTAGGAATTTGGAGGTATCTGGGCTTGGGGGAAGACCTGAAGGCAGTGCACGATGGCGAAGGAAGGTCAATTGGGACGCGATAACTTAGGTATCAATCAATTGTACCGTGCCAAAAGACTGTGCGAATTTTGGGTTGACTTCTAATCACCCTGCTTACTTGTTGGAGGCTGGAGCCAAATTTTGCCAGAAAAAGGGTTATTCTGAGTTCGTCAAATATGCAATTAACGAATTACATTAACCTACTAAATCCATCTTCATATGTACCTTATAGCAGCTGAATCTAAACGGAGGGGCGCCCAGCAGATACGAGATACAATCATAATCAAATTTACTAACATTTAACCATTTGAGTTATATTTAATTATCTGTTCAATTAGTCATGTGTAGTTTCGATTAGTATTGCTTATTCATGAATTCATTAGGATGTAGGGAATCATAATAAACGTCAAAGGGAAGTTAGTTCATTTAGAGAAATTACTTAAGGTTAAATTTGCAAGAGAGAGACCAATACAGTTTTGAAATTCAACACTCTGTTTAGAATCAAGAGGGTTACCACAAAATTTAAAGTAATTAAAATCCTATATCATAAATCAAAAAATTACACAACGTTTGATGGAGTTTAATTACAACCTAAATACGAAAATATTTACGTTCAAAGTCGTAAATAACGTATTTATTAGTTAAGTACATATATCGCTAAAGGTATGTAGTACAAGGGAGCTTTAAGTAGCTTTCTGTAGTTATCAGAGGAAATAAGGGTCCAATTTTATAAAGGCTTGTGTGACGTAGGGGAGGAATTTTCCATCCCTACCACACATATGCAAAGCCTTAAGAATTTAAATATCGATCAGAGCCAAGAGAAAAGGCGAGAATATTACAACTGTCTTGCCGATGAAAGGAGAGTTAAATAAGATGAAAAGACGAAACATTACGACTGGTGCCAAGTGCCCAGGAGTAAATAAAATACAGACAAATATAAGAGAGTATAAAAAGACAAACATCACAACCGGGAAGGGAAGACGGGGGAGCGGGAGGTGGGGAGAGGAACTCGGGTAGGAGGTTCGCGGGCGGTGGGGAGGGAAACCCGGGAGGGGGGAGGGGAACCTGGGAGGGGGGTGGGGAACTCGGGAGGGGGGTTGCGGGACGTGGGAAGGGGAGGAGTGGAGTGGGGAGAGGGGAGGTGGAGGAGGCGAAGTGGGAACATGAGAGGGGAAGGGGACGTTGGAGAGGAAGGGGAGGCGGAAGGGGAACTGGACGAATGGGAAAACACACGCAGGGAGAAACAATTTCTTTATTTGGCGTAGCAACGCATGCCGGTACCAGCTAGTTCTAAAATAAACGGTCTTACGCTTTTGAAAACGTGACAGAAATTATCATCTTATACGAGTATAAAATGTGTTTGACTGTTTCCAAATAAATTAGAAAATTATTGCGGATTTTTCGGGTGCGTGTCTGTCTCTCACCTATATTTTAATTGTAAATACCGCTCATGCAGTGCATAATACAATACAATCTCTTTTTTTTTCAAAAATAAAATTTGTTACAATTCTTTTTAAGTAGCAGACGTATAAAAGCACGTTCTTATTATATACAGTAAAATAAATGGTTTTGACGACCTAAAAAAAAAACACAATAATAAACTACTTTGACAGATGCTGAACACTGGGCATGCGTTTGAGAAATGGATCAACCATCATAAACTTCAATTGAGATACCGGGAAAACAAACAGAGCATTCCATTCATGTTTCACGATTGCAATCCTTCCGTTTAGTTACTCGTAGATTAATCTATCAAACGATAAATCCATCAAGCCTGAGGGGGCTGTCAAACTTGACATTTTAGCGCACTTGCAATTTGCACAAGGTCAACGGATGTGTACTTTAGTAATATCTGGAGGCTTTATACAGAGTGAGCAACTTCTGAGATGCTTATTAAACTCTTAATTTAATGAGTCTCCATTTCAGAGCTTCTAACGGATATGTACGTTTTGATTTTTTCTGAGCTGCGAAAGCTTATGTACGCCAAGTATGAAAATATTAGTTGGTTAGATTGTTTTCGTTGAAGATGACAAAGTTTCTTTACCTATTTCCGCAATGGCAACGGTTAGCGATAAACATCAAATTAGTCGAGGTTAACCTTAATCTAAGAGGACATCCTCTCTACATAACCGTACATTTTCTGCTTCAAAGCCCTCCGAGCCATTGGAGTTTCTCGCACCTTTGAAGGCTTATGAAACAAAAAGTAATCAAAATATTTTTTATCCTAAGCCGTAATAAAAATATGTTGGATCACAATGGGCACAAATATACAAATTTATTAACCCTCCACATATCTGACAGGGTCTGAGAGACCCAGGATACTTTTGAACAGCTGTAACAAATTAAAATTTTGCGATCAATTATTTCAGCGACTGCCGCCAATGAGATACTCTATAATCAAACGAAGAGAACTTAGTTCTACCCACGCTGTCCTCGGAAGCATACGTAAGCCTACATGACTTACGAAGTGGTTTTTTTGTAAGTAGCTATAATTTTTTTAATTTCGTTTTCCTTGTTTATTGTTTATAATGTTTAATGTTTTCTAAAGCTTTTATTTTTTTAAAGATTGAACTCTTCACAATGTCTTCGGGACTAACAGCAAACGATATTGAAGCACTATTAATTGAATAAAACCGATTCTCAATACACGTGTAAGTTTGATTCATTTATATTCCGATACAAAAATTATTTTTATACGTGGCGTTGATAATTCTCAACCACCTCCCTAACATAAATCATAGGTGTACAACATGTCCTAACACAAAACATCGCAAGAAAAAAGTATGCATTTCACTCTTGCGGCAATCATATGCATTCAGAGCACTCAATTTTTTCATGTAAAAAATTCTATGCTATTTTCCAAGCCGAAAACTCTTTCGAAGCATAATCACAAATATTATTTTCTATGTTGATTCCTGAACAACACACAGCGCGTCATTTTTTTGAAGGTTTAATTTTATTTTAAGTTTTACGCCATTATAAAAAAAACGTGGTGAAAACTAAGGGTCTTGTTTGTGGCTCATCGTGATAAAGGAGTAATACTTTCTAAAATGTTTTGAATTTATTTATTATAATAAAAATTTAAAAGGATACAATTATGTATTCAAACAACAAAATAATAGATTATTTATTTCCGGGTCCCACGGACCCTATACTAGTGTTATAATTTTACCAGGCATGCGGAGAGTTAATCGCGAGAAAGTGGTGCTAACGTCGGTAAATTACTATGAAATTGAAAAGAATCTCACTTAAAAGTCGGCAATCCACATTCATGCACAAGGACGCATAATCTTACCAATTCGTAATCAGATTGTTCAAATTAAAGGTCATTGCATTGGTATTTTTACTTATTTTAATGGTTCATCTTATAGTTTAATACGTATAACTTTGAGGTCGGTCGCAGTCACTAGTGTGTCAAGCTCTACATGATGTACCCCGATCCGATTTTTCTATTTTTATTGAGCCCATTGGGAACAAGGACTACACACAATACCACGAGGCATCTTGAAGAATGGTGGATAAATCATTTTGATGAAATCTTCATGTTTAAGTAGGCCAGCGCCTGCAGAAGAGCGCGAGAGACGTAATCTGCGTATAATCCAACCTCTTACACTACGCAGATATTGTTTATGCAATGTTTGCTGAAGACTGGTGTCCTCCGGAGCTCAAGACTTTATTCTGCAGCATTTGGCCTCAAATTTTTAGTTTTATTTGATTTTGAAATAGGATTGCCACGAAATCAGACAGGTATTTTATTATTGAATTAATATCAACAACAAAAATTAAATTGTCTTCATTACATCATTACATAGTATAAACTGAAGTCGCTCAAAATGTATGTGCGCGTTAATTTTTTTAACTGCGCAACGTATTTTCATATGGTTTTAACCAATAGATAGAGTGTTTGAAGAGGAATGTTTATATATATAATACATGTAAATTATATTAGAGAAAAGCCGAGAAATTCAAAGAAAACATATTTTTGTGCGATTTAAAACGGCTGGCGGGCCGTACTATAGTCACTTTTGAAATTCGTTCTACGGAAGAAATTGGAAAATAGATGTCTTAGAGTAAGTAGGTATTTGATTTTCCCTTTTCAAATATCCAGTGTTGCATTGCAAGCATTGTATAATTAGTGGCGAGTTAATTAGTTTATTCAAATATTCAATTCAGGCAGCGGCCAGCGGGCAGCTGGCAAGCGTGTGGTGTGAATTTTATAAAGATTGGGTAATGGCGTTGTGTTTCGTTAGCCACAGCAACGTATGGCTGGGTCTTCTAGTGTTTTAATAAATGGTATTTTTTTAAAGTTTGAATTTATTTGGCGGTTAATGAATTTTATATTAATTCAAACATAAAAAAAATCAGTTACCATACCTTTTTCAAAGTATGCATTCATTTTCTTATGAAAATCAATTTTTGTTATATTATTCGGGACTCAAACTTTGAACCTTAATACCGAAGATTCATGCAAATCGCAGTTGGAATTGATTGTTCCCAGGGAATGACTTCTGGAGAATTTGATTCCACGCCTGGGGGCAGCACTTGACCGTGGTACACACCCACCCACATACCATAATTCTAAGCTAGCGTAAAACGTATGTCGCCTACGTGATCAGGGATTCGCGGATGAATTTAACGGCTACGAAAATTTAATAATTAGCAGGTTATATTATCTGGATAATATAGTCTCAACACAGGTATACCCTAGTGAGACAGGCATCGAATAATGTAATGCAAACATACCTTATATAGATAAATAAATAAAAAATAAATGGATAAAAAATTATAATGCCACCAAATTTCAGACTCACTGATTCAAAATAAATATTATTAGATTTTGATATATATTTGTCGACCTCCGTGGTCGAGGGGTAAGGCTCTCGACTAGCAATCCGGAGATCGTGTGCTCGAATCCCGGCGTGCGCAATTAAATTTTATTTGGTTGATTTGTGTTAATTCGCAATTTAAACATTAAAAATAATATATATTATCAAAGAGTGGAATATACTCTTATTGGCGAACTGGTGTAAGACCACTATTCAGAATTGAAACTTTATTTGAAATGGTTTTAGCCGTGTTTGGTGACTAGATCCGAACAGCCAGGTACTTGCTTACCTCTCTTTCCCATCTCTTTCCTCTCCCCACTACCTTTAGCCTCACAATATACCCCAATTGGGGATGCCATAGTCTCACAGGCTCTAAACGGAAGCGGTTGGGACTCTTGTGTGGTATTCACATAAAAAAATACTAAAAGATACAATAAAATATTATTTTAATGTTTCGGCGGCGACCTCACAGAAAACACTTCCCAACCCCATTTGGGTCGCGACCCATTAGTTGAAAACTTATGGCCTATTAATAAATATTTCAGACAAAAATGACAAAAATTTTCAAAATTTTTCAGATTTCAAACAAAAGATTTCAGACAAAAATGACAAAAATTTTCAGACAAAAATTCAGACAAATGAGGCCACAGGTTTTCTTCTATACACCGAAGGTTATTACTGACTATCTAAAAGACAATAAATTATTTTTATCTGTATTATTTTTGTCCCATTTTTTTTTTTTTACATGAAAACCGCACAAGAGTCCCAACTGCTCCCGTCTGGAGCCAGTGGGACTATGGCATCCCCAATAGGGGTATGTTGTGAGGCTGAAGGTAGTGGGGAGGGGAAGGAGATAGGGAAGAGGAAGGTGAGGAAGTACCTGGCTATTCAAAAAATCTAAGCATACATACTGCGTGAGCGACTTCATTTTATACTTAGTAATTAAAGATAAGATTTTGGTTTCAATATCGTACAGCAAATGTTCATATATCCATAATTCTCAACTAGGTCTAGAATATTACGTGCGATAATCGAATGATTATGTAACCTATTAAGTCATGGCTTCCCGTATTTCTGCCGATTTATTACATATTTTCCTAAAATACCTGAAGTTTTAAAGCTCTTAAAAGTATGTTATTCTTGAAGATAATATCTATACACCCCCCACACCACAACGGCAATTATAAGAAATTAAATGTATGAAAAAATTCTTCTTATTATTATTATTCTTATTCAGTTCTTCTTTAAATGGTGTTTTAGACAATCCCCACGAGATTTTTGCTCTATTTTAAACGAGTCGTGTTTTATCAAACATTTTCCCTTAAATATTATCGTTTTAAATATTAGCGTTCTCTTCAACATTTGTTTTTACATTTCTCTCAATCTTCTTCTTTTTGAGTGGGTATACCGCGCCTTAACTATGTGCGCAAAAGCATGAAAAAGGTTTGTCAAAACAATTAAAAGAAAACAATTTCATTTATTCATCTAATTTCTTTTCCTTGCTAATTTTACTAAGAAACTAAATAACTCATTTTGTCTCACCCGTTCTTCCTGTCGCTCAATAACCCTGGCCGTCATCCATCATAGATAAAATCTTAACTCTAGCTTTAAGTAGACATTAAAAAAAATCGAGTGCAGTTTACACTCGGTAGAAGCGAAACTTTACCAAAACAATCTCAACCAATATTTGAAAAGTGATGTCATAATCAAAGCGACCAATGAGCGCAGACCAGCGTAATTTCCGTTTAATATCTCAACCAATAGGAGACTTTAAAAGTGACAACATAATAAAAGCGGTCGATGAGCGCAGTTGATGTGTCGCAGGTGCAGTAATCGTCATTTCTGTTTCATTCGAAATCGTGGTGTACGTGAAAATTACAATTTTTCAAAGAAATCAGCCAATAAGTATGCGCGCTAATTAAATACTGGATGCAAATATTGATTAATTATTGCAATTATTAATACCGTTAATGTTAGCCGTCATTTACAAAATAAATTATTAACTTTTTGAATATCCTTGACATTCCGGAATTAACATTGAATTCTGAGATATTAAACTGCTAATAACTTTTTCTACGCAGGAAATATAAAAAGCTTAATATTTATAATTAACGTGGCGTATTTTAATTATTATACCGTTCAGCAATCCACAATCTACTAGGAGAGTATTACTACTTCCAGAAAAAACACATCACAAAAGAAGTAAGATACCTCTTTCACATTTAAAATCAAAACTATTTAAAATCATAAAAATATCAGGAAAAAATTCGATTATCGATTTAACGACGCGACGTACATTTACAAAAATCATTTCGCATATACCCTTCCATCAAAGAGTAAAAGGATGTCAATATATCTACATGGTAAAATTACATTATTTGACGATCCAACACAGAACTGTCTTTAGTAGGATTTAGGATTTCTAAAATATTCCAGTTTCCACTTTTATGTGATCAACACTAGTTGAATTATTGATTAGATTCATGCGCAAAATAAAATTTATAAAATCAACACAACTGAGAATTCCAAATGTGACCAAAATAACAAAATTCTCAAATAATTCTCACTTTGAAGTGGGTATAACCTTAATATTTATCCATCAGATCTCCCGGGCACTTGGTCTCCACCTGTGCGGACTTACTACATACAAACTAGAGGGGATTGCTTCACGTCTCACTAAGCATCGCCGTATTTCCCAATAATTAGCGATATTCAAAGCGTGCGTGCTCACTCAGCATTACATATTTGCAAACGCAACGCATCACAACCCAGCGGAGACATCCATGTTCATGGGTCTCTTTGGACTTCATTATTATGTGTCAATGACTAAAATATGTGATTTTTTCATAAATTTCGCTGGTCACAGATTGCATGTTGATATCACGTCCTGTCCTTAAAATCATATGGCGATTACACGTTTTTTTATAGAATACACGTAGCATCTGATAATTTACTAAATACATTTATTATTTAAAAAATAAAAACAATGAATTAAAAACAAAAAAACACGAATGAAATTTTAAAAAATGGGTTGTGTCTGGTAGATAAGAACTTGTTGGAATCCATCTATATGTTCGTAAACGGAGTTGTAACTGAAGGATTTTTATTTTAGAAACCGAAAAATCGTGGTGCAATTCCATTATAATGATAAATTTAAAATATATATTTTTTAAATTTCCACTTAGCTATTTCTGACCATTATCAGCTTCAACAGCTTATTCCGGCCAGTCTGAAAATGGCCATGATAGGCTGAAACCGATTATGATCAGGAGTGAAAAAGTGGAAAAAGTTAAAAATTGTTTCTGAACTCGTATATCATAAAAAAGGTGCCTAAGATAAAAATATCCATTTGCACTTACGGAAAGTTCTAAAAAAAAATTATCGATGAGAGAACGAGTTAGCGATTTGCGTTCGCTAAGCGCAGCGTTTTAAATCGTTCTCCACAGTTGCATGTCTGCAGCTCGCATGTTCATTTCATAATCAGGTCATTTTTTATTCTCAACCACAAGTTTATACATTGTACCTGAGCTCTTCATTGGCGTCATCATTTACATTAAATAACCTTAAAACTTATAAACACTGTCCGCTTAGTGTAAAAAACCCATGAATTTCCGTAGGGAATTTCTGTTCAGGTAGGTACTTTCCCAGATTTTAATGATGTTTTGTCAATATGCAACCGCACATAATATATACAATTTAACAATACAATTAAAATTATAAATTTATGATAATGAAGATGGAAACTGTTGTCTATGAAGTTATCAAGATGTTCGAACACTTTATTATTATCTACTAGTTTTTAACCCCCGACGCAAGGAGCGGTGTTATAAGTTTGACTTTCTGTGTGTCTGTCTGAGTGTGTGTGTCTGTCTATAGCATCGTAGCTCCTAAACAAATGGACCAATTATGATGTTTTTTTGTTGTTTGAAAGTTGACATGATCGAGATGGTTCTTAGCTACAATTCATGAAAATCTGTTCAGGCGTTTCAAGGTCATCAGCTCTTTTTCTGTTAGGGGTTGCTTAAAATTTTGAAAATTTTACTTATAGTTATTTTTTTGAACAGAGAAATATTTGGCGTGTTTTAAAACCTTCGGCTTCATTGCATTGCTTCATTGTTTAGAACCGCTGTGGTTAGACTTTCAGACCAATCTTATTACGACCTACAGTTTTATGACGTTTCGAGTCATAATGAACTATTGCCATATTTTCATGCAATTTTCTGACACGTGAGGTCAATAGTCATGGACGTATTGTCGTATTGGCACCTTAACATAACAACACAATGTATATTTATATTTATGCTGTACTTAATACATACAGAATCACTGACTGATACAAATAATTGAATTAAACCTTAGATTCTAAAGTTAGTATCAGATTTATTTAATTCTAATTTTTGTTAATTCTAATTATCAACAGAATATGTAACTTCATCGTTGTAATCGATTAAGGCCCGAGGACAGTGTAATTTTTTTTTAAATTTCATTTTCTGAAAGATGAATTTCTTAAGAAAACAATTAACAAATGTTTTAAAGAAATTCGTAAAATTGACGGAGATACAGCATTTTACGTGAAACCGCTTAAAACAGTTTGTATAATGAATCATGTTTTTATCGAAACTACGTTTTTCAACCTGGTTGACAACATCCTAAAGAAACTATATACCCGATTTGCATGCGCCAAGTCTTAAACGTTTCGAAAATCCAGTCTCTAGGCCTTAAATGTCTTATTGTTTTCATGTCAAACATGACGTTAGACGGCCATGCACTGGGAGGTAAAGTTGACCATAATGTTGCTTCACTGGTCCGATCAATGGCTCCTGAAATAGGAACTATCAACAGACTCCAAACATTCGAGAGCTGGATGTAGATGAAAATACCTAAATAGGTAGATGAAAATAGAGTCCTTCACATGCGATTCTCAAGATTGGCAAGACCACCTTCTTGAGATATCTTTAAAGAAGACCAAGTGAAATCTTTTGAAACCAAGGTTGATACAGGAAGCGAAGATGTTCGTGGAAAGAATACAAGATTGATGGATATATGCTGTTTGAGCCTGACATGGCTAGAATCTGTAGAAAAGTGGCGAAGTGCACATCTAGTAGATTTAACATAAAGGATAAACGATAAAGCTCTAAAATGGATAAAAAGCTATTTATTTGAACAACAACAAGTAGTCAAGATAAACAATTCCCTAAGTCTACCACTAACAAGTAATTTCGGGATACCTCAAGGCACAGTCCTTGGCCCCCTACTATTTATAATTTATATAAACGATATTTTTAAACTACCACTTAACGCAGACATAATATCATATGCCGACGACACAGCAATCATAGTGAATGGGATCGACTGGAATAGAGCAAACGAACAAGCAAATAATAGCATGAACACCTTAAAACATTGGTTTGACATAAATCTTCTCTCATTGAATACTAACAAAACATACTACATACACTTCTCAATCAACAAACTAAAAACAATCCCCAACACTAAAATAATTATCCATAATAACAAATGTAATAAAATAACATGTATCCAAGGCTGTTCAACATTGAAATCAGTATCAGAAATCAAATATCTCGGAGTGATAATAGAACAACATATGAAGTGGAAGAGCCATATCTGCGAATTGGTTAAGCGTATCAGAAAATGTATATATATATTCATAAGATTAAGAAATATTTTAAAACTCAACAATCTAAAAAGAGTGTACTATGCACTAATCCAGTCATCAATTCAATATGGAATTGTTGGGTGGGGGGGGGGGGGGGGGGTCATACAACAATATTCTAACTCCGATCAAAGTGATCCAGAAGCTAATCATTAAAGTAATCCTAAAGAAACCCTCCACTTATCCAACAGAAACGCTTTTCGCCGATTTCACGGCAAAATTTTCGAGTAGAGAATATCTTCAAGAAAAATGCAATTATCTAAATTTACAAAGATAATATCATCAAAAAATTTGAAACCCATCAATCAAAAAGATATGAAGACAACTTCAAAATACCAAAATTTAATACCAAACTAATGCAAAACAATTATATCTATTTAGGAATAAAGTTTTAAAAAAAAAAACCAAAGACATCAATAAACTGAAACTCAAACTGAAGCTACACTTCATTGGGAATAATTAACTTAATAATTACCTGTTTTTCTCTTTCTTTCTATGTATTATCAATCTATATTCATCTCTATTTTATTTAGATTTTTCGAATTTCACTTAAGTGCACAATATTTTAGTATGTAACCGTATCCCATGTATGTACATCTACACTTATAGATAATCCAGAAGTTTCAATTGTTCCCATTATATACTTACCTATTGCATAATGTTATTTTATTTCTGTTATAATTAGTGTAACTCGCTCATCAAGCACAAGAACTAGTTTCTTCTTTGGTGAGATTGCAATTTTAAATAATTTGTATACCGATATGTAATTTATATAAAACCACTGTACTATATATCTATATTAAAAAAAAAAAAAAAACTTCTTTAGTCGTTTCTCCATTTTAAGAGATCCAAAATGTTGGCTTATAACATTTAAAAATGGTTTTTTGGACAATACTATATAGATTTTTTCTATAGATGGGTCAGTGATCAAAGCAACCGGTGCAAAGTTCGATAACCATATTTATTTAAAAAAAAAAAAACATAATTAATTATTCAACACTTACGTAAGAAAGCAAACATCCAAAATTTGATTTCTCGCAAAAAAATCTTAAGGGCTTGGTTTAACAATAATTGAACTTTGTAACCAAGTATTGTGAGCTACATGCTGATATTGTGTGAACACGTATATGCTAATTATGATAAGAATATTCCCCTGTTCAATGTTTGAGGTTTGCCAGTACTTTAGAAGATCAGATTTTTTTACTCCAATCGTTTCTCAAGGCTATTTGCCCAACAAGTTAAAAGAAAAGTAGGTAGTAAGGTCGTGTAAACTCTGGAAAATATGATTCAAGATAAATCTGTTATAAACCTTCGGTTTTCATTGAAAATTTAACACCGTGGATAAAGATATCAAGAGAAAAAAATCTTTAATAAGACCACAGTACTACGGTAGCAGGTGTCAATGGGATAGACATAGAATAAGCAATATTGGTCTAAGCGTTATCAAAAATGACCCCATCTGTTTAATTTTAATGCATTCCGATGGTTCCTAATATGATGGTTCCCAACCCTAACCTAACTTAACCTATTTAACCATTTTTTTTATCATCACTCATGACCTTTCTGAGGTGGTTCTGAATTGGTTTCATCCTGAGTTGGCCGGTCACCGATTCCGATAGATGGTACAAGTTCGTTTTATGAAGATAGCCGAATACATCCGAGTGCCCTCGAACGCCTGTTTGTCGTTTTGATTTTACACCTACTCGATTACTATTTACTCGAATTAGGCTATTAATGGGTGTATTCTTGGACATCGGTTCAAAGTTTAAGAAATAAATAAAGAAGAATTTATTCTTAATTCATAATATATATTTCTGAAGGTCTCTTAAATGATTTTTCGATCACGTTAAAAAAATACAAGGGTTTAGGTATGGGTTGTTCACACCTGGAATTGAATTAAAGATAGGACCCAAACATGTGGTCTGATTGTTATCTTCTTGACTACTATACCTACTTATAATCCAGGCAATTGGTAGTTATGTGAATAAAAATATTAAAAGAGTCGGAAAATGTTTTAATTTCGTATGAATCAGAGTGGAGTTTCATATTTTAGAAATTTTGTAAAATCAATGGCCTAGTAACAATTTGAGTGCTTAACAGGAACAAACATACTTGGGCACATTTCAATTTAATTTCTTAGTAGCACCATCTCGAGTATTTTATATGAATGGAGACTGGAGTGCCTGTGATTGAGCCTAATCCAATATTCCACGCTTGCGTCATTTTACTTCTTCGCGCAAAATGATAAAATGCTCAAACAGATTTAAGAGGGACGGAGACAGTTTACAAGTTGTAACAAAGTTGGTACAAAAGGAACTCGCAGATGTTGAAGTCTCCAATTTACACTCTGGTGTTAATTCCTCTTTAAAAGAAGATATTTCTGTTTGTATAGCCAAGGTGAACATAATTAGGCATTTTTTCGATAGGTAAAAAAAACAGTTAACAAATAATATTATAATAATTATTAGTCAATTAAGATATTTCATATTGCATAAAGACATGTTTTCCATTTTCCAATCATGTAACATGATTTAAGAATATGTCACCAACTTTATTTAAAAAAAAAAACAGGTAGATAGATTCTGGTAAAATATATAGGTTAGCGTTGTTATTCCGCTAATATTTTAACCAATACCTATTCAAATCAGTAAAGATTCTACAGTTTTGTATGATTTTTTAATCACAATCCAAATTCGGTCCGTTGAAGAGATATCAATTTGAAATCTCAAAATTGGTGCTCTCCGACCCCGATCGGAATCGAGATGTTTTCTTTATCACTTAATATGAATACAAACAACTTTAAGTCATCTTCTCTTCATGTGAGGATTATTTAAAAAAAGGTCGTTCTCTATATTGGAACCTATGTAGGCCGTAGGGTTACTTCTACAAATAAGGTCGCAGAGAACCTGTTCGTGTTTTATATTTAGGTTGGAGGAGTACAAAACAGTAATATCCTTGAGATATTCTTCAGAACTACAAGAAATCCTTTTGCAAAATCAACATATTAAGCGTGAGAGGAAAGACAGGAGCATCGAGGAACCAGTTGCTAGAGGTCGAGCCAGGTAGGCACATCTGACGGGGCCTGATAAAGACCCACTAACTTGTATCTACCTAGGGACATGTGGTATACGAAGGATTTCAGGAATCTGTTTCGAAGTAGACTTTTGCCAATCTACCACCAAAAACGTCACCACCTGCCTACTTAGCACATTAAAGCTAACCTACTATTACAAATTGAATTATTTTGAACTTCATATTCATAATAGTTAAGTATTGTAGAAAGAAAGCCAAAATATACGCGTATTGTGAAATACGAGAAAAAAATCTAATTAGCTTCAGGCGGAAATAGTACTGAAAAAAGTTCTGTTCAATTTCATAATGTATTGTGCTTGATGCGTTGTGGTTTATACTGGTCGATGTTCATATGTACATTTATTGATGTGTTTTTTTTAAATTATTATTTATTGTTATTACCTGAATTTATTATATATTTAACGAATCAAATCACCAAATTTGGTTACGTACGTAATTTTCTCATTTTTATTGACCAGTCATCGACTAGTTTCATGTACTAATTTTGGTCGGTGTTTGAATGTGAGATTATTCACGTTCTAATAGTATTGAATTTGTGTCATTTTAAAATTTGGATCTTCCTGTAGAAGAATAATTCAGACAAGCGTTTAAGTGGGTGTCTACGTATCATATAATATTTTAACAGAAAATTATTTTAATTGTTTTTATTTTTTATTATAATATCTCGCCATTTTCACAACAATTAATATAAATAACACACCAGTTTAAAAATACCAGCGTGACAAGTTGAAAAGTGAAAAAACGAACACACGCAAGGTTTGAAATCGAATTATTACTGTTACGAGACGAACATTCAAGAAGACTAGTTAACTGAATTCTCAGGGTGTGAAAGGTGGCCTTGCTCCATTTTAAATGAACTTCAATTTGTTCACGACCTGCATGAGATGCGGAATGAATTGAGGATTTATTGTTTTTAAAGAAGATCACGTGAATTCCTTTTCAGAAATAAAATAACTGAAGCTTGGCGTGAACATTACCGAGGGCATTTATATTTTTATCTAATATAGTAAAATAGCGAAACTGTGTTTTATACAAGTAAAAGGTATTATTATTTTTTATGTTTTTTATTTAATCAAGTGTCGCAAATGTTCCAAAATTATGAAAAAAAAAATTGGAAATTTTTTTTCCCAGATTTCGGGAAATGTGAAGAAAGTGAAGAGGGGATGGGATAGAGGGAAGTTGAGGAATACCTAAATCAAATAAATAAAAGAAATGTAAATATTACAAAAGGAAAAATCTAAAACGATTTTAGGCGACTTTTAAAATCTAAATGGTAATCTCTCAGCAAAGCCATATCTACTGGGGTAATTTACAAAACTGATGTAGAAGAAACTGAGATCTAATAAGAGATCTAATGGCTTCAAATTAAAATTTGTATTTAATATATCTCGAAAACGGTTCGTCGCAAACATTTTCAGCAATTTTAAGTTTTTTTTTAAATCTTATCATTTTCAGAAAAAGCTATTTTTACCCTATTACACATTTTAGTTCGCCTATAATATGTGTAACCACACTTTAAAGCTAGTTATTAAATAAAATAGACAAATTCATATTACTTAAAAAAAAATATTGTATTATATAATAAAAAGTCTCAAGATAATTACACTCTCAACTTTATATATGGATTCATGATTTCATTGTCTTTGAACATGAGAGTCGTGACTTATATTCTAAAAGGGAATTTAATTACATACAACTTCTTCAAAATGATTTTATTTCCCTGATGAATATTTTAGACGATTTGAAGGAATGTTTGATGATAAATGTGAGGTAAAATGATTTTTTTCGAAAATGTCTACTTTTGTGGAATATTGTAACACTTTTGTAACTCAAAAACGGCTGGGAATTCGGAATTCACGTATAGAATAAAACCTGTGGATAATTTTATGAGCTTTCATTTATTGTCAGAAAAATTTCCCTTGAATTTTCCGTTTTTGAGATATAAGCAGAAAACAGAAAATTGGAAACTATCCCCCCCTCCCCCCTAGCTCACCACCTATACGTCAGGACTTTTTGTATGTTCACACCCTAAGCACCCTGAACAAGTTTCCGAAGTAATCGTTTAGGTAAATGCTCACTTGCTCACGCACTCTACCCCTCCTTCCTTGACTGGACTATAATTGAAACTACTCTACTCGCTACATCAGTTCAATCAAGAGCTGTGAAGGAGATTTGAAATATTATTTCAACCGTAAAGAAAATGCGTAATTCCTTCTATTTTATTTAAATTTTCTGTTCATTCTGAAATAACTTAGGGAAGAATTGTTGAAAAACTTTATTAGTTAGTTTACTGTGTGCATATGGGTCATTATGTCTCTTGCTTCACATAATAATTTATTCAATAAAACACATGTTGACGCTTTGAAGATAAAGGTTAAAAAATATAACCTGATAACTATTTTGCTGAGAACATGCTATTAAGAATATAATATTACCACACTTGCTATAAAGCCATTAAAGCAAGCAAAGCAATTGAATTAAGGCAAATAGATAGGTGTGAAGAAATAACGTATCATTACATAGTATAAAATGAAGTCGCTCAAAATGTATGTGCGCGTTAATCTTTTAAACTACACAACGGATTTTCATACGGTTTTCACCAATAGATAGAGTGATTGAAGAGGAATGTTTATATGTATAATACATGTTAAATATATTAGAGAAAAGCCGAGAAATTCAAAGAAAACATATTTTAATATTAATTCAAATATTCAATTCAGGCAGCGGGTGGTGTGGATTTTATAAAGGTTGGGTAATGGCGTTGTGTTTCGTTAGCCACAGCAACGTGTGGCCGGGTCTGCTAGTTATTAATAAAATGTTTTCATTGCAAATATCCAAAGAAAATTTACAAATTTTTGAAGAGTCGATGTGACCTTGAATATATAAGCACATCCTTTTACATCACGCGATCAACTGAATAATTTACACCATCGTTTAATTACCGAAAAATTCTATTAATGTGAATTTAGATGATAATCGTATTTTATTCATATTTACGATTTTAAAAATATGCTAAGAATCTCGCCGCTAAAGTAGTATTTTTTTTTTAATTTTAGAACTTTTTTACGAGCTACGAGCTTATACATGTTTTTACTTTTTAATGCAAGCTGGACTTCAATTCGAGATCTTGCGCTATTCAGGCGTTAGCTCTAACAACTGAGCTTTCGCACCAACCTTATAGATACGCCGTGCATACGCTCTTGCGGAAATTATCGAATAAAATAAATATTTAAAAAGTATGTGGTTAAGGTGAAATGCAGCAGTTCTGAAGGGTTACACGCAAACTCAGAACGAAAATTACTCAGAAACACGTCAGAAAGGTCATTAAAAGCTATGAAAAAATCATGTTGAAATAGCCGGTGACCCTAACCTAACTTAACCTATTTAACCAATTTCTTCATGTTTTTATCATCTCTCTTAAGAGCGTTTAACCAGCCAGCGGATGAAAATCCACATTACGTCGAAAGATTAATTATTCTCCGTACCAGCTTTTTAAAATTATAACTCAATATCGATTTTATTTCATTCCAAATTTGCTTTAATTTATACCTACATCCAAAAATGCTTAAAGGCGTGTGGATAAAACTATTAAAATAATGTACTTTTTGTAATTATTTTTTGATTATAAGTATTTATCATTTTTCAATAATGTCTAAGTTAATTAAGGATGTTAAAAAAATCTGAAATATATTAGTTTGTAAGTGCGCAAATAAATACACAAACGGACCAATTTTCGTCAAGAAACACAAGTACGTATATATTTTTTAATGATTTTATTTAAAATAAAATTAAAATTCTGAAACATGCGATACCCAGATAATGTATTGATTTATTTTAATGCATGATTATATGATTTGAAATGGGTGTGGTATGATACAAAATCTTTTTTGAAAATTTAACAAATCTGCCAACGACCTACGGTATAACCTTATTATAATGCTAGATAAAAGAACAATCTTTCGAAATCTATTTTAAATTTTTTGTAGAAAAGAGTCAATACGTCTAAAATCTGATTTAAAAATGACACATTTCTGGTTTTCTATGGTAATAATACCCTCTTAATGACCTTTCTCAGGTGCTTCTGAGTTGGTTTCGTTCTGAGTTGTCCGGTCACCGTTCTGTGGTATGGTAGATAGGATGATATGCATACGTAACAGTCAATTACAATACGCGAGTATATAATTTTTGATGTCAAAATTTCTGTTCATCTCTGCACACACTTTGTTCCTTTTGATTATTACCACTCAAATTACTCCAATTTGGGAGGCGGGAATTTCTACCGCCGCCCCGAGAACCTTTATTGGATAACCGACACCTCTGCCATAGGTCACCCCAAGTGGTTCGCCACGTTTGGTGATTTAACATGGGTGCCCGGGTTCATGGGGTGAGTTTGTCTAGGTCTTGGAGGCGGATGACCAGGACACACCGAACCCCAGATTCCTACCCACCCTTTAAACCCTTTTCCTCCCCTGAACTCTCCTTTCCTTCCTTTCCTTAAAAAAAACCTCCACACAGCATCCCCAAAGACGACATAGGCCCTGAGGGAAATTTTTTTTTCACAGCCTCCTGTGTGGAGCTCTTGTAAAAAAAAGCAGATAAATAAAAATTAAGTAACAAATGCACATGTAAAGTAAAATTCTTCAAAACAAAATATTAAGAACCTCAAGAGGCTACAGGTTGTAAAACCTCAAAGAGTAGTTCAGAAATTGAACAGTATAGTTATTATCATTGATGAAGAAGTTATACAAATAAATCAAAACAAAGTATGAAAAAGATAGTCCCATTTGCGACCGATAGCTTTTTATTTTCTGTGTCTTGTTCGTTTTCATATTTTCGTTTAGATTTATTTGTTTTATCTTCTTAAAAAAAAGTGAGTATATATTATTTAGTTAAGATGAAACATTCCTCATCCCAAGGGAAATTACTAAGACATTGTACGTACATACGTAATAGTTACTCAGTGTATAATTTAATATACCTTAACGCATGTATCGTAATTTACTGCGGATGTCTCAATAAAAAAAAAAATATATTTTCTGACATTTACGGAATAACTAATTTTGTGTTCACTATGAGAGAGAATTTAAACATTATTTTCGGTGAAAAATACCGTTCAGCTACAAATAATACATTTTCAATTAAAATTGTACCTATCTATACGGCATTCTTTCATTGAGAAAGTATGTCATGACATGTCGTATTTGAAGGTCGAATTTGATTCACAAAATATTTCAAAGTGATATGAAGTTAATTGTCTGTGTCCATATTCTAAAGTCATCGATATTTCCACCGACATTACCAAAGATTACGCAACGATTTCAACGCATTAAGTTTTATTCGCTTTCAGTCAATAACATGATGACCAGGTCAAATCGTACTGAATTAACAAACACAATATGACTTAATATTTATTATAGACTGTGAACAGTAGAAATCGCGGCCATAAAATAATATTTCTAATATTATTATTTAATTAATAACTTCTGAATTAATGATAATAAAAAAAACACATCGTTTCGCCGTTGACCGCCTGATTCTATTTTCGTAATAACTTACTTGTTTTTTGCAAAATGATGTATAAATGTATATAGAATATGTATATAGAAATGTATATAGAAATGTATGTATTTTTTAAGAAAATTGCAAACATGTAATCTATCAGTATTTTTCCCAGAAACGCTACTTATATTCAGAGAAATGGTTTTAATGATCACGTGCCCATCAGCTTTTGCGGCGCATGAAAGGTTAAAACAGCAACCATCTTGAACCGGAACCGGATCATTACAATTAAATTTACAGACCTGACTGAAGAAAGTTTAAAAATGAATTGTTATTTAGAGGTTTCGGACAAATTGTATAATTCCTTTTTTGAAATAAAATAAAAATGAATGTACGTTTGCTTGCTTGTTTATGTTAGTTATTTATGTATTGCCTGCATAGGAAATGTTTAAAACTTTCAAAATACCTTCCTTCCACCCTCGCGAAGGTTTCTGGATTATTCCAATCATTTGACAATACATCTGAATTTTTTTTTAATCATTACAAAATGCTTACGAAACTGTGAAAAATGTCGCAATTTGAGAGTGACATTTTGCAAACCATCAATTGTTCAATCAAAATTGAATAAACTCTTTAAATTAATGAATTTAATTGAAGTGCTCACCTATGATACTAACCAAAATCGAATACTTTGAATCTAATCAAGAATTTGAGGTGTTTTAAATAGGTACCTATGATAGGTACCAAAATTTGATTGGTTGTTCTTATAATATAAAAAATTAATATTTCTAATATATGAAAAATGAAAATGAAATTTTGTAAAAAAAACGCAATAGGTGGCACGCAAGCTATTTGAAAACTGAATGTACCGGGACAGAATATATGAGAGGGAAGGGGAACGCGGTAGGGGATTTCGCGGGATGGGAGAGTGGGAGTGGGGAGAGAAAAGGCGGTTAAGATGGAGGGGGAACGCGTGAGAGGAAGGAGACATAGGAGGGGACGGGGCGGCGGAAGGGGAACGGGGGAATGGGAAAGGACACGCGGGGAGAAATAATTTCTTTATTAGGTGGCTGGTTTGAAATAAATAAAGGTTCCATATATGTTTTTTAGATGGTTCATAATAAATTAAAAAGGTTTATAATTAAGGAAGTAGGTAGGTATTTAAGAACCGACCGACAAAATTTTATGATTTCAGCGCAAATTTTGGCATTGATTTTTTAAATAAGGGAAAACTAGAAACTTTTATAGACGCGAAATGTATTGTTCACAGAACTACTGGTGTACAAAATTGAAAGAAAATATTACTATTTATGCACAAAACCATTTTTGGCACATAAACTTTAGCGGGGAATTTGTGTGTTCCATGGACTGTTTGCGAACCGAAATAATACGAATTTGAATAATAAAATGCAATAAGGATTTGGTAGACTTACAGTTAATATAAAAGTAATATGTCGGTATATTAGCGGCCCGTTGCTGTAAGTGCATGTCGAAAATAGAAGTGTCTCATATGATGGCAAAAAAAAGTCTCTTGCAGTTAGTAAATATTTTTATGAAATAAATATCGAAAATAACAGGAGAAAACAAATAATATTATGAATTATTTTTAGCAAACCTGTTTTCTAATTTTGATATATTATCGTTTGTGGAATTTATAAAAGTTCCGTCTTCTTGAATATTCTTAGTAAGTTAATATGGATTTTAGTTATCCGAGAAAACCAACGCATAATTAAAAACTGGTTCCTCTGATCAGGGAGGAGAATCAAGGCTTTTTGCAAGTCCGTTTATTTTTATTTTGATGATGTCTCCAACAGCCTACAACAGGTTCATTGAGAGTTTCATTGAAGCACGAGGTCTCCGCTGGAAACCTTATAACACAGGTAAAGATTTGAAAGAACTGGATAAGCCCAAGCCTTTTATGCTAATTAAGTAGCCTCTTTCTTGTTATTGCTACGCCTGGAAAAAAGAAAAATACTTATTATATTCACGATAAGTAAGTTAAGTGGATATAATATGTAAATTTCCTTTTTACCAGGCTCGGCATTAAGAGGGCATTACCAGAGAAAACCAGAAATATGTCATTTTCAAATCAGATTTTAGACGTATTGACTCTTTTCCACAAAAAATTATAAATGGATTTCGAAAGATTGTTCTTTTATCTAGCATTCGCAATATTCGCATGTAATAAATTTTAAGATGTTTTTTAAAATTTTTAGTATAAGGTTATTCCATAGGTCGTTGGCAGATTTGTTAAATTTTCAAAAAAGATTTTGTATTATACCACACCCATTTCAAATAATATAATCATACAGTAAAATAAATCAATACATTATCTAGCAAACGCATGTTTTAGAATTTTAATTTTAGTTTCAATAAAATCATTAAAAAAAATGTACTTACAAACTAATATATTTAAGATTTTTTTAACATTCTTATTAAATTTAGACATTATTGAAAAATGATAAATACTTATAATAAAAAAAAACCACAAAAAGTACATTATTTTAATAGTTTTATCATCACGCCTTTCAGCATTTTTGGATGAAGGTATAAATTAAAGCTAATTTGGATTGAAATAAATTCGATATTGAGTTATAATTTTAAAAAGCTGGTACGGAGAATAATTAATCTTTCTCGTTGTAACCGCCCTGCACGATCGTAAGAACAACTTTAGACGAAATGTGGATTTTCGTCCGCTGGCTGGTTAAACGCTCTTAACATAACAAAAGATTCCATCAATAATGTATATATATATATATTTTTTAAATTTATTGAGTTAGTTTATACTACATGAATATAAACTAATAAGCACAATGTAAAATTTCATTTGATAAATTTAAATATTTTTACAGTAAGCATGACATTTATTTTTAAATACATTCATTCTTTCTTCATTCTTTATACTTTCAGGCATTTCATCATACATTTTTAGTCCTTTGTACATTAGGCAGTTCTGTGATTTTGATTTCTTCATTTGTGGCAATCGAACTCTGTTTGTATTTCTTGTTTCGTAATTATGAATGTCTCTATTAAGAACAATTTCATCCTTAAAGTATTTTGGCATTTGGTTTTTCATAATTTTATGCACAAAAATTAACACATTAAATAGTAGTCTCTTTTTTATTGGAATCCAATTTAGCTCCTCTCTCATTTGATTAATCCTTGCGTATTTGTCTTTCCCCAGTATACATCTCATAGCTTTGTTTTGTATAACTTCTAGTTTGTTCAAATTTCCTTCATTGGCCAAATATAACATCGTAGAGCAGTAGTCCAAATGTGGAGCAACGATAGTTTTATAAATAAGCTCAGTAGTGTTTCTATTTAATTTACGTTTTAGTCTTCTAAGAAAATTTACCTTTTTTGATACCTTTTTTAGCACATATTCAAAGTTTGCTGTGAAAGTCAGTTTTGAGTCGAGTATTACACCCAGGTATTTGATTTCATTTACTTTTCCAATTTTTTCACCATTAATTGTCAAATTTAACCCTGTTTTACGTGTTTTATTGGCTATTTCCATATATTTTGTTTTGTTTACGTTCAGTTTCAACTTGTTTAATTTCAGCCATTTTGCTATATTTTGTAGGTCTTCGTTTATTTTGTTGATTGCTTCTATGTAATCTTCACACGAAATATAGATTAAGGTATCGTCTGCAAATAGTCTAATTTTGCAATGTTTAATACTCGTAGTTTTGATAATATCATTTATGTAAATTATAAATAGAATTGGACCTAATACCGACCCTTGCGGAACACCAAAGTTGTTTTCTATTGGTTCTGATTCTGAGCTTTCAACTTTCGTTACCTGTTTTCTTTTCTGGAGATATTCTTTGAATAGATTCAGAGCTACGTCAGAAAGACCTATGTCTTCTAGTTTTTCCAATAGTATTTTCCTTTCTATCGTTTCAAATGCTCTTTTGAAATCTAAAAATGCTGCAATGGTGATTTTTTTTTGTCTGTTTCTTTCTTCCATGTTATCAATCACTATGTTTATCGCCGCTTCGCAAGAGTTGTTGTTCCGGAATCCTGATTGCTCCTCACATAATATGTTATGTTTTTCCAAAAACTCAACGGGTTGTTTTTTTATTACAATTTCTAGTACCTGTTCGTATTTTGGTAACATATTTATTGGTCTAAATTCTTCACATTTTCTGGTATTAACAACTTTCGGAATCGGGATCACAGTAGATGTTTTCCATGTGTTTGGAAATTTTCCTTACTAACTTCTTAATGATTCATTTATTATATCCAGTAGATGAGGTCCTATCACTGGCATTGCATCTCTCAAAACTGTAAAACTTATTCCATCTGGACTCGCTTTTGATTTGGTGCTGTTAAGAATCTGTAAAAGATATGTTTCATCAATCTCTTTAAACACAAGTTTTTCTCGGTTTGGCCGAACATTTCTCATGCAGATGTCTTTCTTCAGTATTGGTATACTCTGATGCAATTCTATTATGCTGTTTACGAAATATTCGTTGAAGCAGTTCTGTATGGTACCCTGTATCTGATGTGGGAATTCAATGTCGTATTTCATCTCTTTATCTTCGGTTTGTAGTAATCCTTTTATGGTTTTATATATATATATAAAACCATATATATATAAAATCTTATATATATATATATATATAAAGGCTTGGGCTTATCCAGTTCTTTCTAATCTTTACCTGTGTTATTGTTATTGATGGATTCTTTTGTTAAGTTAATGCCGAGCCTGGTAAAAAGGAAATAGTAGTTATGTATTATATATATATATGCAAAATATTGTTTGTAAAAATAAACATATTTTGTCAAAATTTAAAACATTGCTTTACAAAATAACAGAACAGTCTTACGAAATCAAATTATATTTTTTTGTGGGAAAGAGTCGATACATCTAAATTTGATTTAAAAATGACATATTTTCGGTTTTGTCTGGTTATTCCCTCTTAAATATTAATATAATGTTATGCACTCTTCTATATATATTATTTTTAGATTAGCTCCACACTGGAGGTCCTGAAAAAAATAATTTCCTTCAAGGCCTATGTCATCTTTGGGGATGCTGTGTGGGGGAAATTTTTTTGGAATTTTTTTTTAATATGAAAAAGTTTCGGGAAGGAAAAGGGTGTTAATGTGGAGCAAGGCGATGTTCTGAGAGAGTACGACTGGAGAAGTCAAAGGGACTGCCTCCACCATTCTCTCCCGATCCGGCCTGGCATGCAGATGGTGGGCAGACGCATCCGCCACCAAACCCCACCCCACTAACTCGAACACCCCTGCTAAGTCACTAAAGGAAGCGAACTACTTGGGGTAACCTGTAGCAGAGGTGTTGGTTATCCAATAAATGGTTCCCGGGCGGCGGTACCCACACATGCGTCCTAAGTTGAAAATCTAAGTAAGAATTGAAAAATTCAACCCGCTGTAATAACAGTTTTTCCACTATAATACACCTATTTTCAATTTTAGGGCTCCCTTCGGGCTCCGTAAGAGACCTACAGCAAGTAGCAATTTCAGAGAAACAGGCATCGACAAGTGTCTTTTGCCGAGTTTCAGCTCAATAATTCGCGAAAACGAAATCGAATTTTAAATAGATGTATTTAATAAAAAGAAGAGTGTATAACATTATATTAATATTTAAGAGGGAATAACCAGACAAAACCGAAAATATGTCATTTTTAAATTAAATTTTAGATGTATCGACTCTTTCCCACAGAAAAAATATATTTGATTTCGAAAGACTGATCTGTTATTTAGTAAAGCTATGTTTTAAATTTTGACAATATATGTTTATTTTTACAAACAAAATTTTGTATTATAGAACATACATTTCAAATCATATAATTACGCAGTAAAATAAATCAATAAATTATTTGGGAAACCTACTTTTCAGAATTTTAATTTTAATTCAAATTAAATCATTAAAAAAATATCCGCAGTTGATCTATTTATTTACGGTATTACAAACTAATATATTTAAAAAAAATTACATTCTTATTTTGCTTAGACACTGTTAAAAAATTATATTTACTTACGATCAAAAAATAATTACAAAAAGTACATAATATTTACAGTTTTATCATCAAGATTTTGAGAATTTTTTAACGTAGGTGTTTATTAAAGCAAATTTTGAATGAAATAAAATCGATATTGAGTTATTATGTTAAAATGGTGGTATGGAGAAAAATTAATCTTTCTCATCGGAACCGCCCGGAACAGTTGCAAGGGTACGAGCGCAAGATTATTGTTCGACGAAATTTAAATTCTCGGCCGCTGGTATGGATTTTAAGAATGCAACAATGCAAAATTTTTAAAAAGAAAGAAATGATTAGTGAAAACAATTTTAAAGATACGTATATAGATTTCCCATTAACCTCACACAGGAGGCATTGAGGAAAATAATTCCCCTCTTTAGGGAAGCTGTGTGAAAATTCTGGGAAGGAAACTTAAAAAAGCCTGAGTCCAGGAATGACGGTTGAATTATTTATTTCTCTTAGGTGTAGGTATTTTACAGCATTACGGATTGTTATTATTGTACCTAATCTTATATATAAAAATGAATCGCTAAATGTGTTGCTAAGCGCAAATCTCGATAGCAGCTGAACCAATTTCGCTAATTCTTTTTTAGAATATTCCTTGAAGTACGAGGATGGTTCTTACGGAGAGAAAAATTAAGAAAATTGCGCAGAAAATTGGATAATTTCATAAAACCTAACGACTATCGCACGTTTGACAGTTCGCGTGTTTGAGAATGACATTTTGCAAAACAATTCTATTTTTGAAAATCTATATGTTGATAAATTTATTTAAAGTAGGTACTCCTCTAATAGTTTGAATCGAATCAAGAATTTTAGATATTTAAATTTTTTTTTTATTATTGAAAAATTTTTTTTTTTTTGGTACAGTACATACAATAGATACATAAATATAATGAAAGTATATAAAAAAAACTTAATACAATTATTAAATACAAATATACATATTTTTTTTAATGTTCTCCAATAATAAGCAAATGCTTGTGTGTACGGGAGGAAGTATTATTTATTAGGTTATTTAGATTTTTTTTATTTATTTTATTTTATTTTTTTAAAATTTAGTTTATATTAAGAATAAAAGAAACATATGTGTGTATATATATATTTTTTTAATTATTATTTATTTTTTTTAGTTAAGGTTTTCAGTATATTTTTTTAATTGTGTTTTGAAATTTTTGAAACTGTCCTTAAGGGATCTTATATTTTCTGGTAATTTATTAAAGAAATTTGTTCCTAAGTATTTATAGTTTTGTTGACCCAAAATTTTTTTACAAATGGGAATTGGTAACATGTATTTTTGCCTGAGATTTACTGTGTTTTTGAAAGGTATGGATTTGTTTAGGATATCCTCTTTGTGAACTTGTAAGGTTGAATGATACAGGAAGAGAGTATTTAATTTTCTGACTTTAAATTCTTTGAATATGAGTTCAGATGGATATAGAAATGATTTTTTTAATATTATTTTAATTATTAGTTTTTGCGCAATGTAAAGAGATTGTGTGTGAGTTTTATAGGCGCCACCCCATCCTATTATACCATATTGGATTATGGATTGACAGAATGCGAAATACGTCTTTCTCAGTAGTTCTTTACTTAGAATGTGTCTCAAACAGCTAAAAATATATGTCAATTTTCTTACTCTGTTTTTAAGAATGGTTATATGCGGTATCCATTTTAGACATTGGTCAATAGTGATTCCTAGATATTTGGTTGAAGTTTTCATTTCAATATTAGTACACAATAAGTTACAGTGGTGTTGTTGAGTGTGTGGTGCAGAATGGATCCTTATGTTTATTTCATACGGCGTGTTTGGTTTTTTTACGAAAAATTGTATGTAATGTTTTTTTTTAGAGTTTAATGTTAGTAGGTTATTGTCAAACCATGTTTTTAATTAATTTATGTCTATGTTAGCCTTTTTAAATAATGTATATTAAATTTGGTACCCAACATAGGTACCTTTTAAATAGGTACCTATGTTGGGTACCAAATTTAATATACATGAAAAATGGAAATTTGAATAAAAATTGTAAAAGGTGGCACGCGGGCTGTTTAAAAACTGAATGTACTGGTATTGAATATATGGAACGCGAAGGGGGGGGGGGAGTGGAGTGGGGAGAGGGAAGGTGGAGGTGACGTAGTGAGAACGCGAGAGGGGAAGAGGACACAGGAGAAGAAGGGGAGGCGGAAGGGGAACAGGACGAATGGAAAAGGACACTCAGGGAGAAACAATTTCTTTATTAAATGGCATAGCAACGCATGCCGGGTCCAGCTAGTTTATTATATAAGTACTTTTGATACAAGTAATTTTGATAAATACCAAAAACTTCCGAACTCATTGTGCTCTACCAGATTTGAACGACTCGATCAACAATATAACAAATTGTGGCGACGTCCCCGAGTGTGTGTCTCCGCCACAAATTTGTTGATCTGTACTAGAATCTCACTGTTCAATACATGACCGGTGATTAAATAAAAAAAATATATTTTAACTGGGTATGAATCCGTCCCTCCGGCTGCGGTACAAGGCTGGATCGAGAAAGTCCGGCTGGAGAGATCCGACCCGACACGCTGTTGGTGGGCAGATGCATCCGCCGCCAATATCTGGACAAACCTCACCCAATAAATTCCCAAAACTGAAAAAATCGAACTAATATCTATGAGAACCAAAGTGTTGACGAATATCTACAGCTCAAACTGTTGACTAATATCCATGAAAACCAAAGTGTTGACGAATATCTACAGCTCAAACTGCTGACTAATATCTATGAAAACCAAAGTTTTGACGATTATCTACAGCACTGGCAGAGGTTGGATTTGCAATTATGTATAGCATATTGGAATAACGTAATATTGCGTATGCAGTTTAAAAAACTTAATTTATATAAGTATGTATGTAAAAATCCCTAATATCGGACTATTGGACACATTTAGCTGATTAGTCCAACCTACGCTCTGTAGATATTAGTTCAACCTACGCTCTGTAGGTCAACTTAGTCAACACTGGGACCGTCATAGATATTCGTCCGACCTTAGCTCTGTAGATATTAGTCAACACTCTGAAGTTCGTAGATATTAGTTCAACATATGAGCTGTAGATATTCGTCCGACATACAGGCTGTAGATATTAGTATCTGGAGTCCTATTAAGTTACCAAACGTAGCGAACCACTTGGGGAGGCCTGTGACGAGTTGTTGGTTACGGAATTCACAACCTCCCAACAAATTGAAGCAAACACAGTATTTAATAATCAAGGACAGTAGACATGACTCCTGATTTATTGACTTTTCATTGCGATTTTTTTTAACTCAACCGTTTGTCTTTTCATCTGTCTGTAAATTTGTTACCGAGTTCCGTTTCCAGTTTAGAAAATCTGCGGCGTTCATTTTATATTATTATTATTATTCAAGCAAGCGTCACTTTGATTAGATGGCTAACTTTGACCGAGTTAATACGGTATCTGCATTATCAGAAAGTTTGAAAAAGAATTGTCTTTGAGATAATGACGTTTCTTTGGAAAAATTGTATAATAATTACTTATTTGGAATTGTAAAAATCTTACATAATATGTAAGGTTTTTAAGTAGGTAAGATTTTTTTTTACATTGGTATCTGCATTATCAGAAAGTTTGAAAAAGAATCGTCATTGAGATAATGATGTTTCTTTGGAAAAATTGTATAATAATTACTTGTTTGGAATTGTAAAAATTTTACATAATATGTATGGTTATTTAGTAGGTAAGATTTTTTTAAAATTAAATCTAAAGGAGGCATTAATAAAAGTAATTTCTCTCAGGACCTATATCATCTTTGGGGTTTCTATGTGGAGGGTCTTTTTGAATAGAGAAGGAAATAAACATTGGTCTTACACAACGTTCTACTGCCGAGCTGTTGAAGTCAAAACGAGTCGTAGAAACGAACCGTTCTCATGTGACGAATGTCAACTGTTTACAAATGTTGGGCGCGCGTTTTGTGCGTATTCCACCTGTTCATCGGTGCCGAAGAAATCAATGAAATCCTCGGAGCATCTTGCATTGAAATACCGGTAGAACAAGGACAGCATTCCCATCCGACACCGATGTTCTAAAGATTTCAAACAGTTTGTGAAGATAGGAGAATCTATCAAACGGATTATTATTTAAGAACCTTCTTGCAAATCTTACGATTTCAGAGTAAATTTTTGGAAGTGATAGCTTTTTCAACTTATCACTTTCTTCGTAGCGCATAATATGTGCTTGTGTTTGTCTCATTATTGAAATTTGTCATTAAATAAGTTTGTAAGCTCTATAAAATGTTTAAAAACACTTATCAATGTTATTGGTTTTGACTCAACATGCTTTTTCCTTTCGCCTGCAAATGCATTAACAGAATTTATTTCTTTATTACGTCATTCATTACTATACAAAACGATTTCTATGGGTAAACTCATATAGTTCTCAACACATTATATTCATATTATGCAGTGTAACAAAGCTCTCTTTAGAAGTCTAATTTAGGTAATATGTAATCTAATACTGACGGTGAGTGAGTTAACACTGAAGAAATTTCTTATTATGGTTTTATTATGTTAGTGAACATTCATTGAATAACAGTGGTCATAGAGAATTTGGTGTGATTGTACAGTCGATTAGAATGCACGGTAACTTGACTGTTTTGAGTGTATTCCCACTTTCTTTTGATATTGAGACATACACTGCCAAGGGCTATGACCGTAAGTTCTAATACAACGCTTATAATTGAAATCATATATTCACATTTATTTAGATTCAACCCTGTCGCAAACTGATATGATTACTCAAAATGTAAACTCCCAAACGACATATTTATTTAAATTAGACATATTTTTTGATAGTTGTGGTTATCAAAAACCTCAACGTTTAATTTTGTAGGTGGGTATGGGTACCGCCGCCCCGGGAATGCAGCTGGTGGTAGATGCATCCTTCGCCAAGACCCGGGCAATCTTCATCCCATGAACGCGGTTCCGAAACGTAACGAACCAAATACTAAATACAAGAATAAATGCTGTTATTAAACATGAATTTTTGAGGGGCGGGTATGGTACCGCCGCCCAGGAACAACTTTTTGGATAACCAACACTACTGCCATAGGGCACCCCAGTAGTTCGCTGTATTTCGCTGTACAAGGGTTCATGGTGTGAGGTTTGTCCAGGTTTTTGTGGCAAATGCATCAACTCACCTTCTGCGTGGCGAGCCGGATTGAGACCGACAGGCTGAGGGAAGTCTTTTGACATCTCCAGCTGGACCCTCTCGACCCATCACCTTGCACCGCTGTCGGAGGGATGGATTCATAGGTATATCGCTCCTGGACACACTGACCCCTAGATTCCTACCCACCCCTTGCACATTTTTTCCTTCCCATAACTTCCTCTTCTTCATTTCCACACAATATCTCTTAACATAAGCCCTGAAGAAATTATTTTTCTCATGACCTTCTGTGTGGAACTAATGTAAAAAAAAATTTGTATGAGTATGTGCTGTAAATGATTCCTCAAAACAAAACGGCCTCCGTGGTCGAGGGGTTCTATGCTTTTGCTCGAAGGTCGCGGGATCGAATTCTAATTAATTTGTGTTATTTCACAATGATACATACTCGTAGTATATTTGCGGCACGTTCCAGAATGGAAGATACTCTCAGCATCGCCCTGGTGTAAGACCAAATGAAACGTTGCTTGAAATGGCTTTAGCCGGGTTTGGTGACCAGATCTGAATAGCCAGGTACATCTCCACCTTCATATCCCCATCTACTTCCCCTCCCCACTACCTTCAGCATCACAACATACCCCAATCGGAGGTGCCTTGGTCTCACTGCCTCTAGACGCTGGAGCTGAGACTCTTGTGAGGTATTCACAAAAAAAACGCATCACACAACGAATTTAATTATTTTGCACTCTTTTTTATGCACATTATTTTTAATAATTTATTTAACACTAGCAGACCCGGCCACACGTTGCTGTGGCTAACGAAACACAACGCCATTACCCAATATTTATAAAATCCACACCACCCGCTTGCCAGCTGCCCGCTGCCTGAATTGAATATTTGCATTTATCGGCTTTTCTCTACTATAATAAGCATGTATTATACATATAAACTAATTAACTCGCCACTAATTATACAATGCTTGCAATGCAACACTGGATATTTGAAAAGGGAAAATCAAATACCTACTTACTCTAGGACATCTATTTTCCAATTTCTTCCTTAGAACGAATTTCAAAAGTGACTATAGTACGGCCCGCCAGCCGTTTTAAATCGCACAAAAATGTTTTCTTTGAATTTCTCGGATTTTCTCTAATATAATTTACATGTATTATACATATAAACGTTCCTCTTCAATCACTCTATCTATTGGTGAAAACCGTATGAAAATCCGTTGTGTAGTTTAAAAGACCTAAGCGCACATACAGCGTGAACGACTTCATTTTATACTTGGTAAAGATTTACTTTGCAGCGAAATGATATGTTTTTGATATTTACCAAAACGGTGCAATATTTTTGCGGTGGAATTAGTTAGCACACGTAAACATAATTATTCCAATATTATTGACTTAAGCGTTAAGCGCTTTAAGAATCCGGGTGAGCACTTTTTTCGCTGTAGAAGCAATTTAATAAGCGATTTGCGTAATATTGGGAACTCATGTTTTTGGTTTTCACGTGAAATAAAGATCATTTGAGACGTGACAAATGATTTTTTTAATGAATTAAAATAGTATCCAATACGAACTTTTGAAGAAGTGTTCCAAACTGGACGGCTGGAGTAAAATTAATAAAAAATATGTTGTAGTCATTTTATTATGCTTTACTCAATTGTTGGATTTGATATTTTTTTAAAGTGAAAACTTCTTTAGCACCGTTGTGATTTGATGCTTGATGTAACGAAAAATACCGACACTAAGAGACAAACGCATATAACTAAAGGGTTTAGCCTGCGAGAGAAAGAGGTAGTATAATCGGACTCTGCTGTGTGCGGTGCTTCGTTAGCTCCCCGCTCTTGTCTACTTTAGTTTGCAAAAGGTTTCACTTTCACCGCGTGCGAACTAAACATTTTGATTTTTTTTAATGGCTTTACACAGGAGGCACGAAGGAAAATAATTAATTTTACGGCCTATGTCATCATCATGTGGAGGGTCTTTTTTAGGAAAGGAAGGGGGAAGTTGAGGGGTAGGTATGAATCTGGGGGTCAGTTTGTCCAGGAGTGACGGACGTATGAATTCCATCCCACCCACTGCAGCGATGTTCCGAGAGAGTCCTGCTTGAGAGATCAAAACGTCTCCCTCAATCAGTCTCTCCCGATCCGGCCTGCCACGTTGTTGGTGGACAGACGCAAACGCCACCAAAATCCGGACAAAATTTTAGCACCCCTACCAAGTCACCAAACGTAGCGAATCACTTGGGGTGACCTATGGTAGAGGTGTTCGTTATCCAGTAAATGGTTCCTCCCGATTTTTATTTTTTTAATTTATTTTTTATTTTTTTTTTATTTCATAAATTTTTTATTAGTTACAGATATTTGTTTTTTTTTGGCTACCACACTGGGCTCATGCCCGTGTTATGGTAGTCGTATATTTAATATTTATTTAAATTAATACAAATACTATTTTTTTAAAACAGATGATTAAATATACTAAATAAAAATTATGAAATATTTAAAAGTAATTGAAAAATAAAGAGAAAAAAGATCATATTTTAAAGAAAAGTAGAAATAAAAATGAAAATTCAAATTTTGAAATACAAAAATTAATAATAAAGATTAAATGTTAAGAACTCAAGTGTTCTATACAAATATATAAATTAAAACATATAAGTAAATATATTAAAATAAAAAAATAAATAAAATTTAGTGAAAAATTAAGAGAAAAAAATAACAACATTTTAAAGAAAAATAGAAATAAAAATGGAAATGGAAATTAAAATTTTGAAATGCAAAAATTAATAATTAAAATGAAGTGTTAAGAACTCAGGAATTCTTTAAAGTACGCTCGTCCACTTTCGAAAATCCAATGTTGTACAAGTGTTATAAAAAGAGAATTAGAATTACTTGACTTTATGTCAGTACTCAAAGCATTATATATTTTAGGAGCGATGAACCAGAATTGTCGTTGAGCGAATGAGGTTTTAGTTTTTGGGACCACGCAACCCAGGTTTGATGAAAAGCGGGTGTGTGCTTGATGTTGTGGAGCAATTAGTAGATTATTTTTTCGTATATAACAAATGCTTTTTTTAGTAAATAGCTGTCGAATACCTAAGACCCTGATTTTTGCAAAGAGTTCATTTGAGGGATGAGTAGGTTGACATTTAAATATAATTCTCAGAATTAGTTTTTGAACTAAAATAATTGGTCTAATAATGGTTTCAGCACAACCACCCCATCCCACTATACCGTATGTTGCTATGGATTGGAAAAGGGCAAAGTATACGCTTCTTAGAGTCTGTAAATCTAAGATAGACCTAAGGGAGCAGAATATATGGCAGAGTTTACGGAAGTTTTTTTACTGTGTCACCGATGTGAGCTTCCCAAGTTTTACTAATTTACTGAATTGAAATGGTAGTAATCTTAATATAATAAGAATCTTAATATAATAGTAAGAGTAATGTTTAAAGGTTTAAAATAGCACATATTTGCTAGACCACCAGCAAAATGTATTTATGTTTGTCAGCACACCTTGCGCGTTGGTAGCAGGTGATAATAGTCGAAAGAGGACGCCGAACGATGGCCATTTCGTCAGCAGAACAAACAAATAAACAACAAAGCTTTGATACTAATCTGTAGGCAATCATTTCCAGTTAGTGATGATCTTTACCGCATGCTGTGGAAGGAGGAAAACTGTCAACATGTTAACATTACAATGGCGGCAAGGGTGGGCTACAGCGACCAACTGGTGAGGCGATACCGTCTCGGCAGACAGTCACTTCCAGCGTGCCTTGCGGGATACAAGTCTAGCTTGCTCGTCGCTTTTCTTCATCTGTACCATCGGTAGTGCATTGAATCGGTGTGTTATTAATTTGTTCATTACTTCATAAATTACTAAACAAAAAATAATATTAATCAAAAACATTTAATTGAATTTTTTTTGCATGATTTCTGCATGGTTTTACATACTATAATAAGTCAGTGTATATTTATATTTTTTCGTATGATGAAAAGCTGTTTTTCCTAGTTGGGATTAAAACATCTTCGCGAGTGTTATAATAAGCTTCGATCGTACACGTATTAATTCCTTGTTTTTGTAGGTTTATTATTATTATTATTTTGTAATTTAGTAAAACTTGATACGCATTAATTAAATTAATTTTATTATCATTCATGTAAATGGTATAAGTCTTGGTTTTCAGAAAGGAAATGCATAAATTATTACCTGATTGATAAATTGCAGGAATGTAAGCGCTTATGTTCAATTTTTCAAAATGTGTTTTATAAATTATTTTCTTACTCCTCCGTTGAGTGAATGTACTGTTATTAATATTTTTAACATGTTCGCTTTCGAGAGGCCTAGTTAATTGAGTTTTTGGGTATTTATTTGTCGTACATCGACTTAAATAATGTCCCATTTTAACAACTTTTGCGAATTTAATTTTAATTTTAATCGCTTTCAAAACAATAGGAATGTAATGCAAAATTGCATTGAGCATCAAACAGATACACGTTTTATATAATAATTTATTTGTTCACTCTGCATTTATAATCGGTGGCAAAGAACACCCTTGTAGGCTGAATGGCAAAGTTACGTTAGAAAGACAAAAAAAACTCTTAATAATCATGACAAAGTTTTTGCGCAGTCTACAAGGGGACCTTTTCTAATTTCTCAGATTTTTCGAATTTAAATGACTTGTTGAATACTTAAGTTTTAGAATTATAATTAATTAAGGGAAAAAATACGCTTATTTCCGAAAGCGTCTTAAGATAAGTTCATTGTTAGTTTTATTGAGATATGTTTGAAGATGAAAAATAAATAAGTACATACCAATTATATTAAGGACTGATTGATTCACGGAATTTAAACAATTTATCAAATTTTGAAGTAAATTTTCAAGATATGTAAAAGTTCTATTCAATTTTTGCTATTATATCATTATGAGCCAGTTGCTTCACACAACTAAAATAATAACAGAACTTGAATGGAAATTTCACATAACTTGATTGTTAACTTTAATTTAACGAATTGTTCAAATTTGTGAAACAACCCGTTATAATAGAACAAAAAGCATATTGTTCCAGATCATATGAATATTTATTGTCTGGATTAAGTTTTTGTTGTTGTTATTTTTGAACTGGTCATAAAATATTATACAATGCAAAATGCACGTGCTTAGAAAGCGCGTGCTATTTTTGTAACTGAAGCATTATGTTCACGGTGCATGATTCATTAATTTATGAATAAAACATTTTAAAGCGAAGAATTTTTCCACACCAGATGAGCATATAGATTTTTCTTGATGTATAACAAGTTGTTGGCGATGACTTATTGTTAACGGTTTAAGAATTGATAAGATAACTAGTGAAATATTAATTGCTATTTAATATAAAACATCTTAAAAATCGTATCAAAATGATTATTTTTTTTTTAAGTTTCATAATATATGAAATCATTGCTTTAAATATTTAGGGTGGGTTTCTTCATTTACCGAGAATGCTAAATGCAATGCTTATTGTAAAAATAAATGATCGAAATTTAAAATTTAAACAAAATTTCTATGCATTTGACCGTTTACTTTTACAATTAGTATTGCATTTAGCATTCTCGGTAAATGAAGAAACCCACCATTAATTTGCTTAAAAACGTTATTTGACTTGTGGCAGTGAAAATTATGGGATAACTTTTAATTATTGGAACAGATTACGAAATAAATATTTATTTTTGGAATAACTTAATGAGTTTAATCTCAAATTGTAATATTTAATCATTGAAGACGATATTAGCGATTCTCAAAAGAAAATTGGAAATAGAAAAATCATAAAAAGATACGGTCGCATCTAGGAATTGAACCCAGGACCTTATTCTTGTAGGGGCTCTGCTTTAGGGGATAGGGTCAAATTAACCCAGTGTTAAAATAATTGGATTATTCGTTTGATTGCCCTTTGGCTGTCATTTTCATTCGTTAACTAAGATCGGCGGTCCGTTTGATAGATTCTTCCGTCTTAACAGACGGATTGCAATCTTTAGAGCACAGGCGTCGGGTGGGAATGCTATCCTTGTTCTACCGGTATTTCAATAGAAGATGCTTTTTTACATGAATACCGCGCAAGAGTCCCAACTGCTCCCGTCTGGAGCCAGTGGGACTATGGCATCCCCAATTGGGGTGTGTTGTGAGGCTGAAGGTAGTGGGGAGGGGAAGGAGATAGGGAAGTATCTTCCATTCTGGAACGTGCCGCAAATATACTATACATTATTTTAAATGAATTAATTATGAAATAAAACAAATTAATCTAATAAAATTTATTTGCCACGCTGGGATTCGATCCCGCAACCATTCGAGTGCGAGTCAAGAGCCTACGCCGGCCGTCATAGCTCCGAGGAACTAGCGTTATTGATCCCTTCGGCACCGGTGTATAGTCGGGAAACACGTCCAACGCGTGCTGAACATATCTGCACGGTTGAAATTTGTCACATGAAAACGGGTCGCTTCTTCGACTAGTTCTTGTGTTCAACAGCTAGGCTGTCTGTGGAACGATTTGCCGGCCTCTGTGTTTCCTCTTTCCTACAACATGGGTCTCTTCAAGACCAATGTTCATCCCTTTCTCTCCTCACAAAGACCCTCCACACAGCATCTCAAATGACTTAGGCCCCGAGGGAAAATATTTTTCCCAGGCTCTCTTGTGTGGAGTTATGTAAAAAAAGATAACTTCATACTGAGTTTGTAGAAACTTCAAGTGATGGGTACTCGCTCACATCCAAACATTATTATAGTATTTAGTAGTGTCCGACCGAAACATGACTTTCCACCGAAACCGAAAACGAATCTTAGGTGTCTGACTAAACCGAAACTTTTTTAGACAGTTAACACGTGTTAAAATAAAAAAAAAAAAAAAAACAATAATTGTATGTGAAAAAATTGTATTTTTTTATATTACTTCTATAAAACAAACGAAATTTATAAAAAAATAACAAAACATGTTAACTACTCCTTGGAACAAAAATTTGTCAATCATCAACACTTACATTATAAAGGAAGGACCTCATTAATTGTGTATTTTAATTTTTATTGCGTTTATAATTAAAAAAATATTTTTATACGTGTTTAATGAAATAAAAAAACAATTATTGAAGTATGCAAAAAAATAAAATATATTTTAGATATTACTGTTATAAACAAATCAAAATTGACAAACATGGTTTTTGACCGGTCAGTGGTTGAGTGGGCATAGCGCTTGGGTCCCACCCGAGCGTCGCGTGTTAGATTCCTCGGCTAGCTAAGTCCTCCATCACAACACAAGCAACATTTTCGGCTTTCTGTGGTGGTAGTAGGAGATTTTCAAATATTGTTGGGTTATTCGTAACCCGGGAATGATTGTCTTTCTTAAAAAAAAAATGTTAACTACTTCTTGGAACAAACATTTGTCAGTAATCAACCCTTGAAGGAAGGACCTCATTAAATGAGTATTTTGCTGATGATGGCGGGTGACATACGAGCCACGAACTCATCCGAAGTCAGCCGAATGAGAAGTACCAAGAAATAGTTAAAATGTTTTGTAATTTTTATAAATTTTGTTAGTTTTATAGAAGTAATATAAAAAAATATTATTTCTTCACACACTTCAATTATTGTTTTTTATTTAATTGATTTAACACGTGTTAACTGTCTGAATAAGTGTAAAAAAAAGCCAAATAACAGTAAACAATCGATTTTTAACATGTTTAAAAAAGTTTTGGTTTTGGAAACTGATGCCGAAACTTGATGTTTTTGCCTAAACTTGCCGAAACCGAAACCGAACCTTCGGTCGGTCAGTAGTGTGCCTGAAGCACATCAATATTACGTAATATGTAGGTATGCATATAGATAGTTACCTTAATTTTTTATTAATTTACTGTGAAGGTCGTAAGCACGCACCTACCCCAACTTGCACAACGTTTATTTCATGTTCAACTGCTTTGGTGGACGTGATAAACTGATTAATATTTTGAAACGAAATAAAATCCCACTTTTAAAACACATGCAGCACGTAGACATATTATCAGATAAAATAGATTTTTAAACTGCTCGTTGGTTCATTTACATTGTATGTCGTAATATCGGTATGATTTTTTTACGAATAATTAATCCATAATAGTTATTTTATTTGTTTATGAGACTGTTTTACGTTGACTGAGCTAAAATTTTTATTATTATTGATATTGAGACAGTTTTCATAACTCACAACACTCACTACACTATATTTCACGTTAATCTGTTAACAGAAGCATCAGATCCTTCAATAAAATTCACAAAGGTTTTTTTTTATTTGGGCTTACAACCAGTACAATTTAGTTAATAAAAATAATCAAAGGAAACAAACAAATAAAACTACTTTCACAAACAATTTTATATACAATCGCGTCATTATTTTAATGTGGTTCATTTAAGTTATTATTTTTTATTCATGATAAATATTAATAATATTGCATCTGGACGATTCGCAACGAAAACGCCACGATACAATAAAAATACTACGATCGTACCTGTAAGCAATAAAAGGATGCAAAAGCAATAATTTAGATGGTGCCTTAAGATTTACTGAAACTGACACCATATAACATGTTCGTAACTCACAGTATCCCGAAGGTACTATAGCCCTTCAAGGAAATTATTTCTCTTTGGGTCTACTATGTGTAACTTATATTTTTCTTATTTAAATATACCCACTTTCTAAGGATCTTTGATCGAATCAAGAGCGCTAACTCATAGTTCTTCAGCGCCGACTGCAGCCTCTTGCATAGTTGACGCCAAATAACTCGATATAATTTCGTAACTCCAATGGTCGCGTTTAAACCCGTCTTATCTGGGACATGCCGTTCTAAGGACGGCGAGAAGCAGAATCGGCGAAACTTCTCACTACTTCTTGTTGAAGTCCGTCCGCACTTCGCGTGAGTGACTCTGCTCTAGGAAATGCTTTGGAAAGTAAAAGTTATAGTACAAACCTTCATGTCACATTCCGGTAACCTACAACCGTGAAATAATCGGATCATTTCCTTTTTTTCTACAATTACAAGATAAAACGAATTGTGCCGGGAACCGCAGTTCGTAATCAGCGCTTTTGATTTTTTGCACCAACGCAAAAGCGTTGAGCTAAATACTTTACTCCCAATAAAAAATGTGCTGTCATTTTGCTTAGTAAGATATACTCTTACTAATGTCAGACTTATTATTGTTTAGTAATGACTAAACAAAATACCTACGAGAAGGACTAAACATACTGATCCAAATACATGCCGAACATTCTGTTTACCGTTTGGACAGAATGTTTTATTGGTATGCCAAGTCCTCTCTACGGGTATTTTATTTAGTTATTTTTATGTAGACGACTAATAGATGTTCAAATATAAGATTAGAAAATGGTTGCTTTATGGAATTTATAGAGTTATTATTACAAAAACGTAACAAGAGAATACCTATCCCAATGTTTAAATATTTTTTGAATTAGCATAAATTGATATTTTGTATTAGCTTATAAAAAGACAAGCCGTTAAATTTAAAACTGTGCAAGTATTGTCGATATTAAAGCAATGGAAACAACATGCCACTGGTTTGCGATAGGGGAAAGAGATCTCCCTTTTAGTCCACAGCCTTGCCTTCAGCTAAGAGTGAGTGGAATAGTTCGAAAGAAAATATTTTATTATTTCTTGTACGGCCTACACTGACTAAATATTTAATGGCTTCGTAAAGATCGTTACGTTTTTAGAGGTATACTTAAAGTTGTACATTACGAAATAAAATATCATGTCACCTTTGCGAAATAGTTGAATATCGTATATTTTTATACACTGCGCTGTTGGTAAGTATAATTTTTGTTACCATAAAATCATTTCATCATATTATTAAATTTTACGTACGGCATTTAAAATGACCTTAGAAAAAAAAACTTAAAAACGCGTACAATATCTATAAACCACGGGTTACCGGCGAAACATTCAGTTTTACGTAAGTTTAACAAAACCATTTATATGCCATAATTTTAAACTCTAATTTCTCCTTGCGTATATTTAGCGTTAGAAAATTTTATGACTATTATTATGTAATCAGAAGTAGATTTTGGGAGAAAAATTAACCACAACACTTTTTGCTTCATAATATTGTGTAATAATGAATGTAATATTATTAAACTTATATTAAGTTTCTATTAAATGTAGTCAATTTTTAGGATTAAAAAAAAATTAACCTTCGAAAACCTTATTTGTATTCTGTCCAATGAATAATGATATAATATATTCACTCTTTACTTAGGTGCTAGAATTTAAAGAACGTTGTCTATGAAAATTAGGTACACACATTTCCCATCAATCTATCCCAGCACTCTAACTCTTGCCCATTCAACACTTCAATGGATTTTACTTGTTTTATGAGTACATAGGTCCATCATTTTAACTAATTTGAATATACCATTTCAAAGACTTCGCTGTTTTGTGGCAAACAAATATTGACTTAGCTCTTCTTCTCAAGCCCGTGAGCCATCAGCTTAACACTTGACATATTTGATGTTTAATCACCGCAATCAATTTAAAGTTTGTAAATATGATGCCATTCCCACAATATAAGGAGAACACATTTATTATGAATAATATTTGTAATTTAAAAATCTGACAAAAAAGACAAAAAAAAAAAATTCAATTTGTGGTTTTTGTCATCTCAGTTATAAATTCATTGAAAAGGTAAGCTGAAATCTATTTTTAAAACTATTGGAAATAAATAGCCAATAAAGAATATTACAACAAAAATGTAGAAGATTTGCCAGTTTCTTCAATAAATAGGTATTTATTTCAATTACCGTATTCACTGCATTTAATTGCGAGTGCATGTATTGAAATACACCTCATCAGTTCATCATTTTTGTACTTATTCCGATTGTGATCAACAGAGCAATCTTCGTTGTTCTCTATTTTATTTTTTGTGTGACCTTTCCTGTTCCATGAACAATATGAAATCCCATTCATTTCAATGCCAGCGCAGGAGAAAATATAGGAGTCTAATAATTCACTAACTAAACAAAAATATATAATATCGAATAACAAAACCTTCCGTTGGCGGAAATTAAAAAAATGTCACCACTCCTCAATTGGTCAATGCTAGAACATGATAATTCTCATCACTACTTTAATATGTTACGTCGTGAATGTAAATAGATTTCGTTAATAAATGCTTAAAAGTATTTCAGTCTTATTGAACGAAGTCAAAATAATTTCAAATGTAGTAAACATAACAATTAAACAACTCTCGATACCTTTTAGCACTACGCCAAATTAAAGATGTACATGTCAGATCATAAATTCCGCCAACATTTTATGCCAATAAAAATAACCTAATAAAGATGAAAAAATTCAGTGTGTACATTAAATTTGAACACGCACTCAAAAATACTAAAAAATATATGTAAAATAAAAAAAAATAAAAAAAAAAAATAAAAAAAATATCTTTCATCTTGAAATATTTTAATTTAATGTATTATATATGTATAATATGGAACTCGTGGGACTGCACCACCCTCCCCGAGATCTGGAATAAACGAATTAAAAAAAAAAAATAATTCATGTTCGAATTTTATTTCCTACGAACTTATGTCGGTGAATATTTTGTTAATTTTTTATAAAGCAAATATTCGTTGAGATTTCAAAATATGGTTTTACTGTGCAAAAACTGGTATGTACATATTTTTACACCGTTTAGTTAATTTTATTAAATTTATTGAATCCCCAGATCGCCATTTATTTGTGTGTATGTTCTTGCAAATTCACTTCTAATTCATTTATTTAGTTACTTTGCTTGTGGCTGTACTGTACTAAGTAATTATGAATCCAAAGGGTTCTAAATGTTCTAACTAAGTAATTATTAATTTAAAAGGTACTAAAAGATCACCTTTCTGTTCCAATTTAACAACATCAATAAATCAAGTGTTTTGGAATGATCAAAACACTTCTCATTGAATAAGGTCGCTATTTATTTATTTATGCCTTAGTCGGCTATTACATGAAATGAATATAATGCAAATGTGTCAACTATTTCTTGTAGTAACAGTGGTGTTAGTTTGTAAAATTACTTTCAAAACACAACGCGTTTCTTCAACATATATGAAATCATGCAGAAATACAGTTATTAAAATAAAATAAATAAATGAAACAATTTAACTTTGTTTGAACCACTTTTATACTTGAGTAAATCCGACCGGTTTCAGAACGAACGTTCCTTCTTCAGGGCAAATGTATACTGATTTGACAGTATTGAAATATGGATGGGAACAATGTATTATTAGGGTAGGGGTGGAGCTGTTGCTAGGTATTAATGAAGAATAGGTGGGTAGGGGAACATATCCATGATTGGGCTATAAGACAATATTTTTTGTTTTTTGTAGCTACATTCAAAAGTATACAATAAATAATATTAGTAAATAAATATCAAACCAGTGTCACTTACGAAATAAATTACATATAAATTTAAACAATAAAACAAAAATTGATAAATATATAAAGAAAATCACCATGAAGTCAAAAAGATGTACATAAATTTACATAATTTCGTATTTACGAGTATATAAAGTGCGGCTACGGTATTTATTGACACCGTAATAAGAATGTAGCCTTGACTATGAGCTCTAACATTCAACGAATTATTGATGACGTCTTTGATCATTCGATTCCAAGAGAGCAAAAGTAAACATTGTAGCTGTAATTCATTTTCACAGCTCTTTGTAAGAACAGAAAACGTTGGATCAGATCAAAAACCAAAAAAGTGGCAATCAATTTTAAAAATTTAAAAGTTTTAGTTGTTCAAATATTTTTTTAAATTTTTGACCATAAACTTACGAATTAAAATAATTCAATAATTTTGATAATACCCCAAAAATACCCTCTTCTTAAAACTCTTAAATCTTATCGTAAGTGTTAGTCCCTTGCTATTCTGATTAATTTTATTTTAATAACTGTGTTTTACCACATTTACGAGTATATAGCTAACACAACTGCATTATATTAATTTTATGTAAATACAAGAACTTCCTCTCTTTCTTTCCCATAAAAAATACCATTCACACAGCATCCCTTAAGACGAAATAGGCCAATAGGAAAATAGGAAAATAGTTTCCTATTTTCCTGCGTGGAGTTAATGTAAAAAATATATATCTTTTGTTATCACATTCAGAATGGAACTGTCGCTCGGGATGTCCGTATTAGTAACTCTTCTCTTCACAAAATTCCCACATATGGGTGGCATGGATCTCTCAGTGTAGCGTGTAGCTAACTCTATCAGGGGCATTTTAGGTCACGTCTAAAAAACCAATAAGCTTTTTAAATTTTAATTTGTATTCACGTGATGGCATTTTTAAATAATGCATGCAATTTTAGTGCACTTAAATACTAGTAGTTTTAATATTCCGGATCTTTTTAATTATTACTAGTTTTATCAAAACTGCAATGATACAGCTATCTAATATGAATAATATAATAATAAACAGAATTATGACATATTATAAAGTGTTATGATGTTCGATCCTCGCTATATTTGAGATAACAAATTTTTTTTTGCATGTGACACTGATAATAATATGGCAGTTTTATTTCTCTTGATCTTTCTAGAGCAGATCTGATTTCCAGGACGTTTCTTTGGGTAATATTTTTAAAGGTTTAATAGTGCCTTTACATTTTTAAAGCTCTTTATGAAAATGCCATTACGATCCTAAAATAGTTTCTTTGGACGTATTGGAATTTTTTTTGAAAATCTTGTAAAAAAATGTCGCTAGAGCTCACCGCTTTAAAGTATTTACTTTTTCATAGAGAGTACCTATCTACTTTTCAGTAGAGATATAACAAACCAACTAACTTCATTACGTAAATTATTTAATTTAATTTAACTTCAATTTCAAAGCTTTCTTTGGGAACAGATAGTTTAAATCTCGAATGTCGTTTACCCACAAACTTGATGATTTCTTATTCAAGCCGAAAAATTGTAACAACGGCTCGCCTAATAAATACCGATAGCATTGATCTTTCCACGGCAAGTGTCCCTTTCTCCCTCATTCCACCCCTACTCTCTCAACCCTCGCTCTACCGCATCCTCCCACGACTGCATAGAGACTCCTATCACCCCAACCCCACCCCATCCCACCCCACCCCCACTGTGCCAATACCGGCATTACAGCACATGCGCACTGACCGCACTAACAATAGCTCAACCGAATATTTTTTTTTATTTTTTTTATTTAGTAACTATATAATATTTTTTACATTTTTATATGAAACATGTTAGTTAGATGTATGTATAAAATATATTCGTAGTCCTCCTCACTAGGAGATCCTGTGCTGAGGGGGACTATGCTTTGGATAAGTTTTTCAGCGACTTCTATGGTTTAACTTCATTGATTGGATAAGGTTTTCCAGAAACTTCTATGATGTTTTAAGTATACTAGTAAGTTCATTTTCCGATAGATTCTTCAGCCAACATTTAATGTCCTTAATGTAGCTATTTTTTATTTTTATTTGTTTGATACTAAGTGGGAGCTTGTTATATAACTTTACTGCTAAAAATGCAGAACTTCTTTGACCAAATGAAGAGTTACACTTTGGTATATTAAGTATGTCTGTTTGTTTGGCTCTGGTTTTATGAGTGTGGGAGGTGTCTGCCTCTGAATCATTTTTGTGGTGATGTACTAGAATGTTTTTGGCATAGATTTTCTGTATGCTTGGAACATCAAACTGTTTAAAAATTTCTGCCGTTGACGTCCTTATGGGGAGCTTTAGAATGGTCTTTATAATGCAATTCTGAGTTATCTTAAGTTGTTTTAAGTGATTAGATGCTGCTGAGCCCCATCCTATTACTCCATATTCCAATCGAGAGTGGCATAAAGCATAATATACTCTCTTTAGATCCCTCATTGACAAGATGTTTCTTAATTTTTTGAAGAAGTAGATGAGTTTTGTTAGCTTTTTTGAGGTAAGATCAATGTGTGAATTCCACTGTAGATTTTCATCAATTTCAATCCCAAGATATTTAATACTTTTGGTTTGGGTTATAGACGGGCAGGAACATTGTGGAAAAGTATTTTGACATTCATGTAATTTGAGGGTATGCACATTCATTGGTTGTCCTCTTTTGTTTTTGGAGAAAGTTAGATATTTAGTTTTACTAACATTTAATGTAAGGGAGTTTACTTTTAGCCAGTTTTGAAGTACAGCCAGGCCATGTTCCGCCTCCTTGTAGGTTCTTGTCCAATCTTGTTCGTGGAATATAATAACAGTGTCATCTGCAAAGCTCATTATGTTTCCATTAATGGGGAGATTCATAAGGTCATTTATATATATCAGAAATAGTATAGGTCCTAATACGCTTCCCTGGGGGACCCCGATTTTAATTGGGAGAGATTTGCTCTTTCTTTTACCAATTTGTACAATTTGTTCTCTTCCAGTTAAATAACTTCTAAGTAGGTTTAGAGTTGTTTCGGTTATTCCATTTTTTTTTAGTTTTAAGTACAGTATTTCATGATCAATTGTATCGAAAGCTTTTTGAAGATCAATGAAAACAGCTAAGCATTTTTTGCCTTCATCCAGTTTTCTAATAATTGTATTAGTTACATTAGCTATAGCGTCACCAGTACCCAGGTTTTTTCTAAAACCATACTGCGTAGGTGATAATATTTTATTGGTATCCAAAAATGTAAGAACTTGTTTTTTTATTACTTTTTCCAATATTTTCGACAGAGGAGTTAAAATACTAATTGGTCGATAATTTGAAATATCATTTTTGGGACCATTTTTATATAATGGTATGATCGTAGCAATTTTAAGACAAGCGGGAAAAACACCTTTAGATAATGATAGATTTACAAGGTATGTCAGAGGTTGAATTAACTCATTTTGTAGGTATTTAATTGATTTGCTTGATATCAGTTCATTTCCCGATGAGGTATTTGTTTTTAAGGAGGTTATAATATTTCTTATTTCATCACTTGTTATCTTGACTATATTGAGGCTGTTTTCATGATTTACAGCTTCATTCCTCATTGTTTTTTCGACAGTAGTAGAATTTTGTTTAATTTTATTTGCAAGGTTAGAGCCTATATTGCAAAAGTAGTTGTTTATAAAGTCAAGAAGTTTGTCTGGGTGTTTCGTAAAAGATGTGGGAATCTCATCAATGTTTAATTCTTTAATGTTTTTGTCTTTATGCGAGGCTTTAGTATTTGTAATTTCATTTATGATCTGCCAGAGCTTACGGGAATCATTATTGCATTCATAAATTTTGTTTTTATAGTATGTTTCTTTAGCATAACGAATTACATTTTTACATGTATTACGATATCTTTTGTAGAATCGAAGTGTATGGACATCATAAGGGTTGATTTTTACTTTTCTGTGCAGTTCATCTCTTTTTCTGATCGAGTTTATAATATTCTGACTGATCCATGGTTTAATGTGAATATTTTTATGAGATACCTTTTTATCTGTGGTTTTGGTGTTAGATAGAATACTGTGCTGTATAATTTCTACAAAATAACTCCAAGCAGTATCAGTATCATCTTTTTCCAGGAGGGCGGTCCAGTCATTCATTGTTAACTCCCTTTTGACATTTTCCCAATTTGTTTCAGACTTCGTTAGGAGTGATTTCGTATTTAGGTTTACATAAGAGTTATTTTTTGTTATAGATAGAATTATTGTGTAATGGTCTGTCAGTGTGGTAGTATAAATAATGGCTTGAGTTTTTTTATTAGTTTTACTAAAGATATGATCAATGCAAGTTTTGCTATCATTAAATACACGTGTAGGTTCCTCAATTAGGCTTTCATATCCATGGTATGCAAGTGTCTGCATGTAATCATATTTTTTTGGGTGGCCATTTTCAAGGATATCAATATTTATATCACCGATAATAAATACATCTTTAGTGTTTTTTAGTAAACTCAGTTCAAATGATAAGGAGTTTAGAAATGGCTCCAGATTTTTTGTAGATGGAGATCTGTAAATTGCGAGTATTGTTGTATCATTGCCGATTGATATCCTTAGACAGTTTGCATTATTAATACCGATCTCTATGACATCAGCTTCAATATCTTCTTTAATATATACGATGACACCATCATTTTTGGTATTATTCATAATTGTAGAGTAAGGGACATATTTATCGATTTGTAGAGGATAGAACTTATCAGTTAACCAACATTCAGTAAGAATAATTATATCCCAGTTTAGATTTAAACTTTTTATCAATATTTGTAGTTCGGTAATATCGGTTCTGAACTCGGAACTGCAAAGAGTTAATATCTAAAGCAGAAGTTTCGTAACGAGAAAGTATTCACTTTCACGTTTGACTGTCTTTTTTAGTACAGAACGGTGTCTGGAGTAATTACGTTTCTGATTCGTAATGAATGCCGTTAGGATTTTTTCTTGAGTAGGATTTTCACTAACCGTGACTTAATGATTTCATTCAAGTATTTATGCCACGTAATATTTACATCTTAAATTATATCGTATTACTGCTGTAATTTTTACGACATCTTGAAGAAAGCATGTTTGAGTCATAAACCTGGCAATGAATTCTTTTTGTATCAAATGTTTGAAACAAATTATCTTTTATGTTATGATCAATCGGTATACCTAGGCAGATATGACTGATTTACTAAAGTTTTCCATCCGTACAAATTAAATCCAATTGAATGTAATTCTGTGTCTAATATACCCAATACACATTATATAATTTTAAGTGGTTACCCTTTGATATACGAAATATACACCTTTTCTGCTTTTGACAAAAGCATTAGGATGAATTAACTAGAAGTTATCGAATACTCAAAGCAATTTTATGTATCATGTAAGTCCCGACAATTTCAATGGCTGTCTTTATGGCTTAGGTTTAAAATGAAATTACAACAAAATAACTCATTTGTCACACTTAAGGTTTTCACTGGATAGATCTGTCTGACTCAAGTTGCATAAGATCTAAACCTCGTGTAGCAGGTAAGTCTGCTTTTCTCAATAACCTTAATTGTGATAGATTTTTCCAAGGCAAAATGGTATAGACCCACCTATGCAATGTTTGACATTCACTTTACATTTGAAAAACAACATAAGCGATGGGTTACCTTTAATCACCATTACACAACTATTTTGTGAACGTGGTTTATTGAAGTGTGAAAAGCCTATCAAAAATAAAACCATAATTAATCTACCGAAACAATTGTGTTTGATTATTATGCAATCGTAAACCCTTTTGGAAATAAATAATTTGATAAACCCTGAAAACTCATTTCATCAAAATTAAATCACATTTATCTATTAAAATCATTCCCATTCACAAAAACCATGCACTTTTAAGGTCAGTTACTATCGTGTGTTACACCACTATTTGACAGGTGGATAGAAGTCAAGGTCTTATACACAACCATCTTACTATTTTCCTTTAAAATATGATAAATTAAGTCGATACGTATTAAGTGATTGTGTTACAGCCTATTAAAGAAGGTTTTATAGGCAGACAGTAATAGTATTCAAGCACTGACCTCCGATATTATTTCAGCATACATAATTAGATACTACAGACACCAGTCGAAAAATTATACTGTTTTTTTTTTTGTATATTTAGTATGATATTAAATATCAATATTGCTTAATATATCAATTTTATTCGTACGCTGTTTCACCAGCAGAGTTAAGCAACTGATAATGCATCAGACTAGTTGTTGGCCTTAGCAGCCTTTTTTAATTGTTTGTATCAGCAAATCAAACTCCAAAATTGGCTCAGTAATAAAAACTGTGAAGTGTCAAATTCCTTTTCGAAACTTAGGTCTTAGAACGGACTTATCCCATAATTCTCAATAACAAATAAAAAGAGCATATTAACACTATAAATAACAAACTACTCCTTAGGAGTTAGTAAATATATTCATACACAAACATGTATGTTGGAATGTTTGTGGTGTTTTTTTTTAGCAATTCTTCGTAGCAACAACTCGCATGAATCAAAATAGCGTTTGCTCATGTAAGCATTTTCTCTACAGATCTTGTAGTTTCCTATACCACTTTTATATTTCCATTTAAGGCTCTGCAACCAGGCCCGAAAAGAAGAAGATAGAGAGATACGAAATTACGAATGTTAGAGGAGAGCGCTAACATTTACAGCGACAAAATCGATGCGAAAATTGCGAAAATGTTTAATAAAACACGACTCGTTTAAAATAGAGCAAAAGTCTCGCGGGCATTATCTTAAACAGCATTTAAAGAAACACTGTGAATCTTTTCATAGATATAACTTGTAACATAATTGAATAATAATTTTGGAGCAATTTTTTCTATCGAGGGAATTTTATATAATTTGCGTTTCGGCACGGGCAAAGTCTAGATATTATCTTCAAGAATAACATATATTTTTTTAAAAGCTTTAAAACTTACCGTGTTTAAGGGAAATATGTAATAAATCGGTACAAATCCGGGTTGCGGGCCCTTAAGAGTTTTTACAATTACTTCCTATTTATCTAAAAAATTAAAACTCATAATCTACTGATTGCCGCAAATTATATGAATGTATCTTTGATTTTTGTTGTTTCCTCGCAGCAATTAAATTTTTTATTTATTTATATAATTATCGACCACCATAACACGGGCATGTGCCTAGCAAGGTTGTCGAAAAATCCACAAATTATGTTACCATCAAAGCAATGAATAAACATTAAAAAGTTATACGTCTGTACTGGCTTTAACAAACATCTAACATATATAATAATTATAAACAGTAATCATTAAGTGAAATATGCTATTTAAGGTATATAGAACCCAATGGGTTCAACCCATGCAAAATAATTATGCTAACCTTGATTATTATTATTGAGGAATGTTATTATAGCCTTCATATATTTCGTGCAGTTGAACACATCCACTATTCCCGAGAAAGTATTACCAACTGCATGCAATCTAGATGCAAGCGAGATTTTGCAAAATTGACACAAAAAAATTATATCAGTTTGTAAGAACTAAGGTCACTAAACAAATTTACTCTTTGTTGTTTTTGTTGGCAAAATTTGCTTTTTGTTGACAAAATATGTTAATTTTAGTCGATTGATTATTTAAAGTATTTAATCTGTTTTTAGGTCAAATTCGGTTATTAATCACTCAGCATTAATACAAAAATAAACAACGTTTACAAGGTTGAAAAATTCAATCACCTATGTGTCATATTTGAAAAACATCGTTAACAACAACTTATGCAGTGGACAGGTTAGTACCAGATATTTATAAAATATGTAAACAGTGTTAGCCATACTTAGCGGTCGTAAAAAATACCCACTGTGTTTCCCGCAACACTTGCGCAGTTAGATAGGTTTAGTCTAGACTTGTAAAGCCTTTTTTCAAAAGTGTTAAGGAATTTGAAATATTTTAGAAATCCTCATTAAAAGTAGTTCCCTTTTACTATATTGGTATACTTTCTTAGAAAATTCTCTTCTTCCATCCGTAGACGGTCATTATGCAATCCATTCTATCTAAGAAAATGAGTAAAATTATAAAAAAATTATCGCAAAACAACAAGCGGAAAACAATGGTTCAAGGATAGTTGACACCTTTTTATAACCGTTCAAAATTTCTCCCTAAGGCCGACCCCCACAGGCCACTTACAATTATTTTCCCTCATTTCGCGAGCATCCCACATAACTAGATTCTGAGATATCAAAATTGTCAGATAATATCGCAGACACATAACAAAAAATGCAGCTTTTTCTTCAAAACAGAGTGTGACTAGTGAGATCCTTTCGTAGAAACCATCAGTAAAGAGCATTTGTAGGGATAGGCTATAGATATTCAAGAGTATTTCCACCCTGCACGCCCACCCCTTTTGCCCAGGACAGCTTTCAGTGGGGCCTGTGATTTCGGGCGGAATACACGTCGGGAAGCTCCGCTCGGTGGATTCCCTTATTATATTATTTTGTAAAAAACTCAAATTCATTATCGTTTTAAAAAAAATGACGGGAATAAACAATAGCGTAGTTTGTGGTGTTAAGAAGAAACAACCGCGAAAGAATTTGATGTTTTGTTATAGAAATGAGTTCGTCTCTAATAAAATGTGATTATTCTGACATCAATGGGGTAAATACAAAAAATTATTTTTTTGTAGATTTGATTGACAAAGGATGAGGAATTATAGATAACGGCTTATATAATAGTAGTGATCTGTGAGATTAAGAAACAATGAACTCATTTTCTAATCTCCCATTGTTGTATTTCACAATATTTCATAAAACATTCTTACATTTGTATACTATGAAACAATATTATGTCATGATGAGTTTTGACATTTACGGTAATGTATTCAAAACGAGATTTTTGCATTTTTCAATGATAAAAATAGCAGTGATTTTTACCGTTGCGAATGTAAATCCGAAATTGAAGCAATTTACGAATCTCAGATATTATATTATACCTATCCCGACTCTACTGATGTTTAGTCACTAATTTACCGATTTTTAATATTTTATTTATTTAAATGAAACATGTCACTTTGTTCACACGCCACTTATTTAATCAAAATTATCAATAAGTTTCGATTCTTTGTTAGGATAAAACTATTTATTTCTTTATGGGGATTAGATATTTGTTTATCGACTGACCTTAAGAATATGATGAGAATACATTCCTTTGTATTCTGAATAGGTTATTAAGTCTCAAGACAGACGTGAACACCCTTGACTGTGGATAAAATTTCGTTAAAAAAATGTTATTTATTACCTTGTTTTGGCAACAGCTAGTTATAAAGATGATAACAATGATGTCATCGTCTAAGCTCAACTAGTTGTTTATTATCAGAAGTAAAAAATACATCACACTTTACCTTTTTTCTAAGTGATCAAAACTCCTTTACAAATTTTTCCAGATTTAATACCTCATTTTCAATAAAAAAGTTATCCTTCCACGTTTGTGGGATAGTATATACATTAGTTAGTGAAGCTGTTTACGCGGAAACCGGCATTTAAAAAAAATTGCAATTTGATGAATTCAGGAGGGCTTTCAACTCAAATTAGATTTTTTTTTTCAATGTGTAAATTTTTAAACATGCACAAAATCTTAACTATCCATCGCAAAACCTCGTATTATTTTGACAATCATTTGATTCGTCGTACCGTATCTTTTGAAAAGGGAAAATGCGGCAATATGACATAATACAGATTTGACATCCCGTGTCTACTACAAAAGGTGTCAGAAAAGCAATTAAAACCCGAAAAAAATATTGATTTTTCATCGCCTTTCACGGACTCTACGAGTACGGAATAAAGTACTATGTTTGCATGTGATTTTATAGATGTATTTAAAATAAAATCTCTTTCAAAATGAACTATTCATATGAATACAGTGCCTTTCAGATGATTTTTATCAAAAAAGTCGCTATAAAATTCATCCAAATATTATTTTTTTATCAGTTAAATTTTAAATTCAAGGTGTCTTTTCTTATGTGTTTTCAAATAATATTGTACCTTAAATAACCATGTTTTCTCAAATCTAAATAAATGACAATAAATATGTGAAGAAAGAATTTTTTTTTAGAAAATGGATTAATACTGACATCAATGGGGTAACAAAAAGGTAACAATGGGGTAACAAATACCATTGACAGACAGTTTCAATAATTACCACAAAAATTAATCTTTTGATGACCAAATGGATTCTTTAAGAGCCTAAAATTTTTAAATACGAGTACGTATATTATTTATGTCAAAGCTATTTTCATTTCAGTAGGTATTTATCCAAATTGTTGGTGCATTATAAAATATATTTAAATAGTTTAAAATATTGGCAATATTTGCGCAAGTCTCAACAGGTAATAATTAATATCATGGACACTTTGAAATAACATCATCAAATCGAATGTTAAATGTTTAATTACGTAATTTTTCGCAAAACCACTTAATTTAAATAAACATTTCGTAATCTGATTTCTCATACGCCTTATTTAAAAATATTTCACAAGCAATGTATTTGTGGTGGTAATATTTCTACAATTTTTGAAGAAGGTCGTGCTAATAAAAGCTATAAATTCAACAAATAATTAGATCTACCACGTGATATTTATTCATGTTTTTTTAGCAGATTCGTTATTGTTATTAAATACTTATGTTTTTTATAATTTGTCTTCGCCCGACAACTTTGTGTGAGGTCAACTAAAAATATTTTTTCGGTCAAATCAAATAATAATAAATCTGACGTCTGTTGTCAAAAATGTCTTGATCGGTGGACTTCTACAACCATTTTAGCTCTCAACGTCATTTTCACTACGCTTATTTGAATGATATGTTAGTTGCTCTGGAATAAAGGAATTTTTAGCCTATCCAATACGTTTTTACATCACGAAATCAAAAAACAACCTTCATTACTGAATGATTCTCAGATTATCGTGATTTATTTTAAGGGCATTTTGCCCTACCCCCTCATCTTTAGCCAACTTTTCAGACAGTGTGACAGCGTCTGTCATCATTGCAGTTGTCTAATTATGGCAGATTACATATGTGCCTTGATGTTGGACATTGTTATGCTGTCCGAAACGTGGGCTAAAGAAAGCAGTAGCTCAGCACGGCATAACACCCCAAAAATGAATCACGATAATTCTTTTGGTCGTGAAAATCAAATCATATCCCATTCTCTGTTTGTTTGATTCATATAACATGTAATTTAGCATTAAGGCGATCCAATAGTCCAGGAAAAATTCGGAATCGGAATTTCAGGCCCCTTTTTGGGAGGAGTTTAAAAATACTTGAGAAAAAGCTTTTGGAAAAGTTGGAAAAGGAGATGATTTCATAAACGCATTAACTCCTTTTTTACACATTGTTTATTATAATAACAACGAAATTTAAAATTGATTTCACGGAACCAAGCGACGCGGAGTTTGAGACATCTATACCCCGTCGCGGCCGGTGCGGAACTGTTACAAAATGGGTGTGGCAAGTCTGTAGTCCGTAGGTGGACGGCATACGGTTCACTTCGAAAATCCAAATTCGTCGGCTGCTGGACATATTGTAAAATAACAACGCGAAAATGCATTTTTTTCTTTTATTTTGTGAAGTTCCGGCGTAAATATCAATTTTTTTTGCGATTATTATTATAAAACTGAATTTTCCATATTAAACAATAAAACCATATCCGAAAAGGTATTTATAGGTAGAAGAGTTTGCAATTGAAAGTTTTTTTATAGACATAATACTTTATTTTTTTCTAGGCTTATTAAAAGACTTGCTTATTAAAAAAATGATCGATATTTTTAAGGGTTATATGTTCTACACGCAGTTTAATTGAAGCATCTATAATACTTCTGAGCGATCAAATTTTCAAAACAAAATACATGATTTTGTTTTGCATTATTTCGCATTGCTTTATCTAAAGAATTTTGTCAGTAAATTTAAGGATGTTTAAATTAAAACTAATTCATGTCTTCATTGCATTGATTCATGTTAAGCAAAATATCAAAAGATACTTTATTTTTTTTGTATTTTCTGTGTACAAGGGTGTTCACAGAAATGAACAAAATGTTTTTATTTAAAAAAAAAAAACATTTTGTGAGATATAGACTAGACCGGTCTTGGTTAACATAATCTCAAATCATATCTAGAAACAGATACATATCTACCACACAGCATCGTCAAAAATGTAGACCCGAGGATAAGATAATTTCGCAATCTGGTTAACAACTTGGCAAGATTGGCTAGGCGCGCTTAACTATTGTGAACGATACTTTTATTGGACTAGACTCCCATTGACTGGCGAGAATACGTCATTTGCTGGTGGTAGCAAGCGCGCATATAATATGTTGGCTTTGATATACGAGTATAGTGCCCGCACGTAGTTACTAACAGATAAAAACAGTTTTTATTTTAATATGTTAATTTATTGAACGTCTGGGATGGATGAAAATTATTCGTCTATTTAAGAAGAAATACCAAGGGCGGAAAAAGTTAATGTCTTCCAGAATGTTCCAGAATACCATGGCTTTCCACCCGTCCGGATGGGAGGTCATTCGTCTTAAACTTATTTTTGTGTTCACTGATTTTTTCCAGAAATTATTTTCACAGCTTTTCTCAATATAATTTTTTTTTGATTCTTGGAAGTCGGTGGATGTATTTTATCTTGGTAAGTCATTTCCATAAATGATCTTTAAAACAGTGAATAGGGGGACACGATTGATGAAGCATTGTTTTTCAAATAATTTACTTGAATGAAGGGAGAATATTTGATATAACAGGAATCAAAAAGAAAATTGTTGATAAATTTTGTTTTACAAATGCATAATATTTTCAACTCATGTAACAGTATAATATTTTGAATTCAACCCCTACACCCACGCCTGCGTGGCGTCGCGTCGTTTCGAATACCCTTTATATTTTTATGCTAATATATTCTCTATTCCGCAAATTTACATTTCCACATTTGGCCTGCATCAATCTACCCTTTCTAAAGAAATTGTATTCTCAGCATTTTCCTTTATATTTTTAAAAGCGTATATCTTTTCCAATTGTGCGAAAAGGGTAGTTTGTTTTGCAAAGCTCGTTGTACCTACCCCTTCACAGAAATTAAAACACGTTTTTTCGATTGCTTTTATAAATAACCTGTAACCCAGTTTAATTTGCACTGGTTAGCGTAGATTTGTGGAGACAAAAAAGGTTTTTATAAACTATTTATAAGCCCTCTCTTCTCACCTGCAGAGTTAACATTCATGCCAAATCATAAGTTGAAAATTGTTGCCTTTATCTAATCGCGGGACGCACCTGACTAACTTTTTTAACCAGTGATTCATGACATTATTTGGATCAAAAGATGTAATTGAAACTTTGGTCTTCAGTGACATTTTTTATGTTTTTTTAAACAAAAAATATATAAATTGAACAGTAGGGTCGGGGTGAGGGTTGATTATGTTTTTGGTTTTGAAAAATAGAATTTGGAAATCAAAATTTCGTTAAATTCTATTACTCCAAATATTGCCAGATATCACTGGTTAAAGTAAGCCACGTACTTTGCTTAACACCTTATAATTTAAGACTAATAATATTTTAATAATGAATATTTAAGAAAGCGTAACAACTTTTCGACTTTTACCTTATTTTTCATCATTGAATACTCAGTATACACCGGTATACATCAGTAAATTAATGTTTCAGATTCCATTGACAAAAATTGCGCAAAAAAACTATACATTTTTCACTACGTGAGAGTGAGACAAACAAAACACATTTTCTGCTTTATAAATACTAAACTTTGCGGAATGTACCTTAGTCAAACGCGCGTGAATTATGAATGACAGGTTCTGGTATCGCTGCCTTTCGTTCTGGTCTTACTTTCGACGCCAAGTCATAATTGAAAATAACTACGTTTTGACCCGGTTTGTGAAACAACATAAACTTGTGCCTCTAACACAGTTTCCTCCGGGCGCGTACTTTCATTGCAAGCGCAACGGTGGGCCATGCAATCTTTCGTTGTTACGCAATGCATGTTGCAGTATTATAATGGAACAGGTTTGCAGTGTATTTCATTGAGGCGTCTTCACCGACTGACACGCGATCAAATGTGCATACAAACCTTTGTCTGGACAAGCCGGTGCAAGTGCATTAACCCAAATAACTATTCGATCATACAATTTATTGTGCTGATGTTGAATTTTTAATTAGAAAAAAGATACTATGCACAGGAAACCAAAAAAACCGATCATTTTAATAGGTCTTATACTTCAAATTTATTTATTTAAAACCTTAAAGCTTTCGAAACAAACACGTTAAAAGTTTTTAAAAACATTATTGGCGAGTTTTCTATTTTCGCAAGCACATCAGCAAATCTGTTAAGAAGTTTGACGATTGATATCGACTAAAAGTTGGTGAGCTTATCGATGCCTTTATCTATATCTGTATGAAAATATAGACAATGTTGTCCGTATTCCAAGGACAAACTTTTTTCAATGAATTGTTTTAAATGAACGGAGATAGAAGCTAGTACCAAGCTTCCTAGTTCGAAGTTTCACTCTGATGAGATCACACCAACCGGAATCGAAAAGTTACTTCAAAATGGCTGAACTTAATGACAGATACTTCAAAATCTTCCTCTTCCCCGATCTCTCTCGTCTCTTTCCCCCCTATTTTTCCGCAAGTGTCTCAACATTTTCCAAATGGGGATATAGGTAATAGTTGCACTAACTCTATCATTTCGAATTTGAAAATAAAATATTTATGTTGGCATAAAAACAAGGCAGTAAATTATTAATAAGACGGTTACACAGCCAAATACGCAGGCGAGAAATTGACTTACCAATATTATGCTGAAAGAATTACACGCGGATGGAATAACACACGTACGAGATATCATACACTTAACCTAACCTAACCTAAACTAACCTAACCCAACGAAACTTAACCTAAAATATCTTTTTTTTTTATTTTTCAATAAGTAATTATTTAGCAAACACTCTAAAATTTAAAGGTTTTAAAAAAACAAATCCATTGTAATTTCGTTCACCAATGATTTCAGGCCTGTGCAATTATTCTGGCGGTGAAAAAATTGGTACCTGAATTTGTGTAATTTCTCCCTAAGGAAGGAAAACAAAAGTATACAAAATGTAAAATTTTTTTCCACTTAAATTTTGATAAATCTTTATATGTATAACAAAATTTTTTCCACATAAATTTTGATAAATCTTTAAATGTATAACAAAAGTATACAAAATATAAAATTTTATTCCACTTAAATATTGATAAATCTCTAAATATGCTAAAAAGTTTTATTTTAACACTTCCTTTTTCTCAGCCGCAGAAAAATAAATTTGGAAACCAGTCTTTTGATTACGCAAGGCGATTAAACAAACGACTCCATTTAAATATTAAGGTGAATAAACCCTTGTTTGAAATAAAACTTGAATATTTTTGAGAAGATATATCTTTTACAAAAAAAACGTATTATATGTCCAGTGTCATTTATGAATAGTTCTGTGGAATGAAGCCCGACAACAACCAAATAAACTTTTAGTGTTAAGTACAGTTCTTGATACTTACTCGTATGTATTTATTTGTATTTTTTCAAGAAACTATCGGGGAACGGAACTCCTTCAATAAACAATGCAAAATATAGTAAATCGGGAATAATCGTTAATTGCACCATTTACGAGTTTACTGAAGAATAATTTCACCTGCACAATATAAAAAACTTTTTTTGCATCGTTTCATTCTTTTTGAGAACCAAGAAAGTCATTAAAATCGTTTATTATTTTTTGTATAATTTCTCATGTGTTTTTTTATGGTTACCTTAATTCTAAAAAACAACGCGACGCATTAAGCTTTCTTTGTGTAAAGGCAAAAGATATTTGTTAGTTCGCACGGATTAATGTCCTTTTATAAATGTCCGATAATGTTTTAGCAGTTTTGCTTTCACAACTGGAATACTTAAATATTAATCTGTTGTCTGGACCAGCGCACGGTTAATTTTCTGATAAAAGGGAGCAGCGGTAAAACCGTTTTTTGAAACTGTCGTGCAAAATATGTATTTTTATTATAAAACTAGCAGACCCGACCACACGTTGCTGTTGCTAACGATACACAACGCCATTACCCAACCTTTATAAAATCCACACCACCCGCTTGCCAGCTGCCCGCTGCCCGCTGCCACTATAATAAGCATGTTTTTATACATATAAACCTTCCTCTTGAATCACTCTATCTATTGGTGAAAACCGCATGAATATCCGTTGCGTAGTTTAAAAGATCTAGGCGCGCATACATTTTGAGCGACTTCATCAAATAAAATAATTCAAATCAAATACCTACTTACTCTAGGACTAGGACTTCTTTTTTCCATTTTTTTCCGGAGAACGAATTTCAAAAGTGACTGTAGTACGGCCCGCCAGCCGTTTTAAATCGCACAAAAATATGTTTTCTTTGAATTTCTCGGCTTTTCTCTAATATAATTTACATGTATTATAGATATAAACATTCCTCTTCAATCACTCTATCTATTGGTGAAAACCGTATGAAAATCCGTTGCGTAGTTTAAAAGATTAACGCGCACATACATTTTGAGCGACTTCATTTTATACTATGTAATGATGATGGTGTTTTAATATTCACAGGGGCAAACTCTGTGATCAGATAAAAGATTACCTGAATGTTGTCAAATTCTGGTTTAGGTATCATCAGCTTAAAGGGACCTTATAAATCATTATTATTTAATACCAAAACACAAAAAAAATCATATTATTACAGCTTAAAAAACAACCATTGCGATGATATAAAATAAACTGTACGTACCTAAACTAATTTAAATGCTTTAAATTTGTAACATGAAATATTCCACATTTTGATTCAATTCAATTTCTCAGCCTGAACCCGCACTTTGACATTATTTTAAATATTTAAAAGAACAAAAAAAAAATTTCCAACGGATAAAAATTAATCGATCATTTTTCTTATTAAAACCGCTATATGTATATCTGGAAAAAATGTACAGTTTTTCGATTTATGAGACAGTCTTGTTCTGGCCGTTTCGTAGTGAAACGTCACTCAATCTAAGCGAACAAACGAAAAATATGTTTTAACAGCATGAGGGCATTTTTTCTTCTATCTTCCTGTTACACTATTTATTTATTTATTATTCTTCCCATTGTTTTCCTTTCATTATTACATCGCAGCCCAGGATAAAGACAAAGTGTTATAGAAAAATGAAACAATTCAACTTTGTATAAACCACTTATATAATGCGTAAATCCGACCGGTTTCGGAACAAACGTTCCGTCTTCAGGGAAAGCTTATACTAATTTGACAGTTTCGAACAATATTTTATTATGGTAGGGGTGGAGCCTTTGCTAGTTATTAATGTAGATTGGGTGGGTAGGTATTAATGTAGAGTGGGTGGGTAGGGGAACAAATCCATGATTGGGCTATAAGACAATATTTTTTGTTTGTTGATAATAGATTCATTATTTTTAAGGGATTTTTTAATTTCCAAGGCTTCTAAGTTATCTAAACGTTTTCCTTTATGATTAAAATGAAGAATATTTATCCCTGTATTTTTTTCAAAACTATGGTTATTTTCAATGATATGATTAGCGAACTCAGAAAAATTATTATTATTAAGACACCTTAAATGTTCTTTGATTCTGATTTCAAAATTACGAGTTGTTTTTCCAATATAAAATGAGGGACAATCATTGCATTTGAGTTTATATATTCCGGAATTAGTCAATTTATGGTGTTTATATTTAGTATTTCTCAAAAAAATTACCGATATTATTTCTTGTATAAAAAACTGGTTTAATATTAGGAGGGAGATTTTCGCAACATTGAACTGAAACGTTTGTTTCGAAACCGGTCGGATTTACGCATTATAGAAGTGGTTTATACAAAGTTGAATTGTTTCATTTTTCTATAAAGGATAACCACAAAGTAATAGCTACATTCAAAAATACAAAGTGTTATAAATATTCCCAGTTTCGCCTTTGCGAAAGTCTATTAACAATCCAAAAGTTGTAAGTCGTATTTAGTGACCAGATTTAAATAACCTGGTTCCTCTTCACAATCTCTTTCCTCCATTTTCCTTGTTTTCAATCTCCTTAACCCCCTTTCTTTAACCTCACAGCAATCCTAAATTATGGATGCCAAAGACGCACAAGCTCTGCGTAGTTGGGACTTCTGCGCGATATTAATACAAAACAAATATATTGAAAATTCCGGTTTCAATTCTACCAACACTTATTTTTCCGCTTTTCTATATCCTTGTGTGCATAGCTGAAAAGTGCTTTCTATTTTTATGTCTTTCAATCCCTCTTTCTATTTCCTTGTATGCATTGCTGAAAAATGCTAAAGCATTCTGTCTCTTATTATACAGAAATACCGAGACTTTCATGTCTTTCGACATTTTTGTCATGGCCTTTGTTAAGGTCCTACTTTCATATAATTGGAAAAAAAATAAAATTACAAAACAACCTGATTGTTTATGTTAGTCACTTGGATTGAGATTTTTTTATCATAAGTTTTAAATATCTTCATTGACTTATAAGCTTTCAGTCCTGTGGTCATAAACCATATAATTATTTACATCAGTTCCAACTGTACAGCAGAAGCCATGCGTTTATATTTACTTTGATGTCGATTTTCTTCGTGTTCTAAGTATTTGTCCAAGGCAACTCTTATTTGTTTTATTTGGTTTAAGGTGATGTTAAAGACGCGGTGAGATGTTAAATTCTTTTGCAATAATTACCGGAGTTTGCTTGGTTAAGTGGCTATACATGCGCAAATAAGTTACCAATGTGTACACAGAGGCATTATGTGAAATATTAATAAACATAAGAATTACTACTTTAATATACGGGCAACGGACGGTATGTTTATTCTATTAAAAGGCATTTTGATATCCAAGGACAACGTTCTTACGCAATATGTAAATACAGGAGTTAAGACATAATATCCATAATACTAGCTTTGTTATTATTTGTTGCATAAGAAACAGATATCAACAAATCAAATAAAACCTAGGCCTAATTTCGTCATTATACCTTTCGCTATAAATTAGTTTTTAAGGACGCACAAACCTTTTTGAGTATTTAATGAGATACCAATTAATGGAAAAGCCTTCTGCCAGTGGCCCAAGGTTGATCAAAAGCGTAAGTTATTCATCGGTTATAAAACATTACGTCAAAAGCTTTATAATCATGTTGATCAGATGTTCAATTTCAAGACTTCGTGCTCTTCAAATAATAGTGGTTGACTCTGACCTGGATTTGAGTTGTGAGATAGGAACCAACCGAATTCTTATTGAGAATTTTATAATATATTACTTACGTTTTTATGAGACTTGACCCAATCATTAAAATAGCATTACATAATTGTTGTGACGTGTTATTTAAAATTGGGTAATAATGTTTGGTTGTTACTTAAGAACAACTGGCCCCCTAGCACAGCCGATCGATAAGGATTGGTAAGATCAACAACGAATTTGGAACAGTTCATAATGACTAACAGCCTTACTAAAAAACCCAGTGAAAATTTTATTCAATTGACAAACGGCCGCGGATGTGAAAACATTACTAATTAAAAATTTGTTCTTTGAAAGAAATACACATGGTTTCCACGGCCTGAGAGGGTAGTTTATCTCTGTTTTAACCATTGATGTCCGAACGATATTTGTAATTTTTCCATAGTATTTTGAATGTTCTATATATTTCTTATTTTTGAAGGTGTCGTAAAAACAAATGCCATTTATGAAAACTAGATAAAATTACCTTTTAGATTTGAGTATTTGAAATACACTTTAGCTTTCAAAAACTGCCATATTTTATGATTCAAACTCGGAAAAACATGGAAAAAAATTTCCTCCGACAACATTTTTGACCAAAATGTAGAGAAATTTAAATAAAATCAAAATTTAAAAAACACAGTCCTTTTATGTAGTAAATTTGGAAGGAAACTATCACCTCACTTTTTTATCGTGTATACAATAAAAAAATAATAAAAAATTTCAAAGTTTTTTTTATTGCCAAAAAAATAACTTAGAAACAATAGCGAAATTTAAAACAGATTTCTTGCATCTCTAAAGACGTTAATTTTTTTGATACGTTTACGAACACATGTATTAGATTTTAAAATTATAAAAAAATATCACTTTTAAGAAATTCTTTTAAAATAAAGATCTTAAAATGAAAATTTTATGTAAGTAACCTATAAAAAACAATATTCTGACAGTTCAACTTTGAAAGTACGGCGTTTGTACAATAACTTGATTAAACTGATGTAAGCCACACAAATAATATGGTAAATATATCAATTATGTGAACAGAAGAGTAAATTCGTCACTACAATAGAAATTATTTAGTAAAATCACAACATTTAGGCACTAACAAAATTTTCCATATCCCGCCATAAACACACCGAACTGTTTTGTCATCGCGGGCCGATATGCACCGGAGCACCAATAATGCCCCTAGCGGAGAAGAATTAAAACAACATTGTTTCCTAGGAAATTAAAACCATTTACAATGTTGTCAGATCTTAATGCATTTTAACAGCGTGATCACGCAAGAAACGTTATTGGTAATAAAACGTGATTTAGTGTATACGGGGATTAATTATGTTATTGCAATAACACAGTTAATTGGACGCGCTGTGGTTTTTTTTTAGTAAGGCTGTAAGTGTTCTTAATAACGAATAGAAGTTACCGAAAGTTATCCCATCAGACCACGGAATGAATTAATGCGATCCTGATGCCGGGATGTTATTTCTATAACCTCTTGGTATTCTTCCCTTTTCACAATTTATGATTCAGTACATTGGGATGACTCTCTTTACACTCCATACTTCAATGCATTAAATAATCATTTCTCTTTATTTTAAAAATATTTCAAATAGTTCACTTTATTTCTTGTGGTATTCTGTAGTGCCACTTTTATGCTTTGTCTTGGGGGTATAATAAAATGCCAATACTAAATGTAAAGAATATATATATAGGCGTATTTTATTAACGCATCTGTTTTCAATTCAGTTAATGCCATAGTAATCAGAACATTACAGAATATTATTATCTACATGTAATGACGACCGTTGTTAACCACTGTCAACATTTTCAGTAACTTATTTTTGTGTTTTTTTTATTGTTTCAGATTTTGAGGAAAGCCCAAGATGACCGAATGAAGAAAAGTTCAACTAACCTGTGATAAAAGTTGTTCTTCTTGCAATTATTGTTGTGAGGGAAACACTTGGCTGGGGAAATAAACTTATATTTTATGTATAGGATAAAATTATAATTCAAGATGACGTCACTTTACAATAATTCTATCACCAAATACTATGACTTCGTCTTCACTGATCTCTCTGGTAAGTTATCTTTAATTATTTCATCACTTTGTTCGACCAATCAAGCAAGAAAAAACTCTTTGGGTTTAGATAGACAGCCTATATGAAGAATAAATATTTATTATAAATCACTTTTCAAGTAACGGGTTTAACAGTTAAGTACTTAAGAAAAAGGTAAATTGGCTGTTAAAAATAATGACTTTACTTCATGTATATTCATCGCTACCAGCGGTGTTTCCCAAGGGTCACACTTGGGACCAGTTTTATTTCGCTATTTGTGGATGATTATGAAGTCTTAATGTTTGCTGGCGATATGAAATATACAAAACTCTAAGAAATATTAATGCCCGTCAAACATTGTAAAATAACTTGTTTAAAGTTTTTGATTGGTGCCAAGAGAACAATTTACAACTAAATTATGAGATTCCGTTGAATAAAAAATCCACTAACTTATGATTACCCCATCAATGATATAGTGCTAACAACTTAACAGAGGTAAATGATTTGAGCATATACTTTGGTCAAAAACTCAATGTATTAGTTGGTATAAATGTCATTAGTTAGGAGTCAATTCGAGTACTAATTAACAGTGTGGGCATCAAGATACGCTTTTCATTCACTCACGATAGAAAGAATTAAAAATAAAATTTTATGATTTCTTAACATCAGAATGGGTATCACAAGGAATTCAATGTCAATTGTGATTATTTACTTTGTCAATGCAATTTATTAAAATTATCCAGACGTACAATAGCTAATGACTTATTTTTATATGAAATCATAAATTCAATAATTGACAACCCTGAACTATTTTACTAGATTTATTCCCATAAACACCGTAAATCAATATCGAGGCAATATCTGCCGCATTATTGTGATAACTCCAACACGGAAGCACATTTTCATTCTCCCGTTCGCCGTATACAAAATTTGGGTAGTGATTATAAAGATGTAGTCCACAAATTTAACCCATCAGTCACTAAACATAAACTGGTCTCGTAGAATTTATGCGGGAAGCAAAATAACAAATCTAATTAAACAAACCGCCTACCTGTGTTTCGTCTTTTTAAATTTATTTTGTTAACAATTCCAATATTCCAATCATTATTTCCATCACGCATTTTAAAGTGTTTTGTTTTTATGATATTTTGCTCATTTAGATGTTTTTTGTATTAATATATCAATAATTTGTTAGGATCCAGTTCACTGGGCAAGGATATTACTTAAGTACATTCATTTGAATCTGAAACTTGTAAATAATTTTTAGTAAAGCAAAGATAAATTTCAAATTAATAAAATACTTAGTTTTTACCACTTTTATTAACTAAGTATTTTATTAATTTGAAAAATGGTGCCACAAAATAAGTTTGCTGTGTTAGAAGAAGTGAAAGATATATATTTTTTATACTTTTGAATGTAGCTATAACTTTGTGGTTATCCATTATAGATAAATGAAATAATTTAACTTTGTTTGAACCACTTTTATAGTCAGTAAATCCGAAAAAATATTTTAAAACTGTCAAATCAGTATACATTTGCCCTGATGAAGGAACGTTCGATCTGAAACCGGTCGGATTTACTCAACTATAAAAGTGGTTCAAACAAAGTTAAATTGTTTCATTTATTTATATATTTTTTTAATTTCATTAACTCCTAAGTCGGTAGAATAAATTTTTAACGATAATGAAATCACGCAATGAATTTATTGATTCGCTACTAATGGTGTTATTCTTCTTGAGTTGATTCCTTATTGTTCAGGACCGTGACCCCCGTTCCGATCTCCATGGTGGCAAGGTATATCGTGGGCTTTGATTATATATTGTGGGTTAAGGGCATTGTAGGGTTCGTGTTATATTGATGTCTTAAATTTATCCGATGCGGGTGAATAAGGCTTCATTAAAGCGTAATATAATAGTCGATGTTTTATAGTTGTTTGGCTTTACAAAGTGTTCATGTGAAATAAGTATACTTTATCTTTAATTTACTTGTAATACCTATTATTTGGCTTCGCCCGAGTATCAATATTTTAGTTCAAAATCTGTTTTCTTATTGAACAAATTAAAGAGGGAAACAAATGTAGAAATTTCATACTCTTAAAGTTAAAGAAGTGTTTCTTCTTGAGAACACTATGCGACTTTCTTAAACTGACTTATTTATGCCTCACGAAAAAGGTTTGCAAACTTCATAATGTCAAGTTTTTTTGTCATTAAATATTATTCTGCAACGTGAATAATATAATCACATTCTTGCTCGTGAAATATCTTAAATCTTCATTCTTGTGGATCGCTTCATCGCTTCAAATAGCCTTGAGCTGTCCAATAGTATCCATCAATCTTTGAGGTATTTAGATTGCGAATACTGCACACGGTAAGAACAACACAGCTCACATAGCACAGCGTAGAGAAAGGGGAAGCTCACCACGGCACATCCACCCACTTACCGGCGAGCATCGAGCTGATTGCTTTGTGTATTTCCTATATCGATAATTACACGGGAAGAATATGATTTAACTCTAATTAAGTACCGCTGCGTGTTGTTCTTTTGGCTTATAGGTAATGAGTTACTCGTTATTTTCTTTAATAAACTACTGACTTGAACTGATTTAAAAAGATAGCCCACCAATGCATTTATACACTTGGGGAAATGCACACATAAGAATAATAAAAAAAACCATTGTTATTTCTTTCCTGCTGTCATAAACATATCCTTCGCTTTATCTGTTTAATTGATTAATAGAAAATTGGATAACATCCAAAACGCTTAGAACGAATTGGTTTGAAATGAATTTGAAACCAGTAAATTATTGGTTTGCTCGAAATTATTTCCATCTACGGCCTAGATAAATGAATAAAATAGAACATCATGCTTATTCTCACTTGCAGACGATAAATTGAGGAAGCGGTCTAACAAGTTATTTCCAGCTACAGTCTAGATAAATGTATAAAATATAACATCACGCTTATTCTCACGTGCAGACGATAAATTGAGGAAGCGCTGTAAAAAACTATTTTCAGCTACGGCCTAGATAAATGTATAAAATAGAACATCACGCTTATTCTCACGTACAGACGATAAATTGAGGAAGCGCTTTAACAAGTTATTTCCAGCTACAGCCTAGATAAATGTATAAAATAGAACATCACGCTTATTGTCACGTGCAGACGATAAATTGAGGAAGCGCTCTAACAAGTTATTTTCAGCTACAGCCTAGATAAATGTATAAAATAGAATATCACGCTTATTCTCACGTGCAGATGATAAATTGAGGAAGCGCTCTAACAAGTTATTTCCAGCTACAGCCTAGATAAATGTATAAAATAGAACATCACGCTTATTCTCACGTGCAGACGATAAATTGAGGTACCGCACTAACAAGTTATTTTCAGCTATAGCCTAGATAAATGTATAAAATAGAACATCATGCTTATTCTCACGCGCAGACAATAAATTGAGGAAGCGCTCAACTAAGTTATTTCCAGCTACAGCCTAGATAAATGTATAAAATAGAACATCACGCTTATTCTCACGTGCAGATGATAAATTAAGGTACCGCTCTATCAAGTTATTTTCAGCTATAGCCTAGATAAATGTATAAAATAAAACATCATGCTTATTCTCACGCGCAGACGATAAATTGAGGAAGCGCTCTAACAAGTTATTTCCAGCTACAGCCTAGATAAATGTATAAAATAGAACATCACGCTTATTCTCACGTGCAGATGATAAATTAAGGTACCGCTCTATCAAGTTATTTTCAGCTATAGCCTAGATAAATGTATAAAATAAAACATTATGCTTATTCTCACGCGCAGACGATAACTTGAGGAAGCGCTCTGACAAGTTATTTCGCAACGTTTTTCAAATATATTGGAAACGGATCAACAAAAACAAGGTTTAACCTCCCCGGTTAACCCCAAACACAAATTTGTTTGTTTCACATAATACATTTACTCTAAAAATTAAAGATTAAAATAGGTCTAAATCTCTGAAAAAGTAATTTCTAGTAATAATATTATAAAAAAATGTACGGCTATAGATATACATTGAAATATCCGCCTAACTGTCATAATATAACCCTTTGTTTGTTCCTTTTCATGTAAACGCTTTACGAGATTTTTTTTTCAATAATAATTTGATTAAAGATTTGGTGAAGTAGAGTTGGTAGCCGCTAATAATGATTGTAGATTTCTAATTATTAATTAATCAAAAATATTTTTTAGATAGCCTTGTTTTGAGACACCTATAGCAAAGGGGGTTTGGATAAACACTGAAATTAGTAATCCCTTACAGATATTTTTTAAACAAAGCGAGCGTTTCTAAATGTCAAAATTTGTAATAAATATTTTCCATGCTGTTTTCCAGATCACAGAACGAACCATTGGTTCCTGATCAGCGACCCGATGCCGGGCTTGACAATACTGGGTGCCTACCTTTATTTCGTGCTTAACTGGGGCCCCCGGTACATGAAGCACAGAAAGCCTTTCTGCCTTGAGAACCTTCTGGTCGTATACAACTTCCTACAGGTCGTCGTCAGTGTCTTTCTATTTTACGAGGTAAGTCAATAATAATAATTTACTTATTTGTATCATTAACGCCTTATTTTACATAGAATAAGACAAACTACAATATGAAAAATGAGAATTGCGTAAGTAATGAACAGCCCTTATGAGCGTGTAAAACAACAAAGTATAGCAAATAGAAGTTAAGAACATGTGCAAATAACAAGGCAAACAATGAAATCCTGTTGAAGTAATACAATTGGAATAATAACTATAAATATATTATATTTGTGTAAATATATGTAACTAACTTATGTAAGATAAAGAAGTGGTACATAGTAAATGCTCATGGGGAAACATTGTATACTCTATACTACTATACTAATTGAATGAATTTGCAAATTACGGTCCTTCTTGAGTCTAGACTAGTCTAGTCTAGTTACGGATATTATTTATTGAACACATTGTATGTCGCATAAATATAGGTTTGCAAAGGCTCACCGATACATTGTTCAAATGTTGACTCTCTGGTCAGAAATACTGGTCAGTGGTTGAGTGAGCATCGCGTTTGGATCCCACCCAGGCGTTCCGTGCTCGATTCCTCGGCTGGCTCTCCATCACGACTCAAGCAACATTTTCGACTTACTGTGGTGGTAATAGGAGATTTTCAAATATTGTCGGGTTATTCGTAACCCGGGAATGTTTATCTTTCTTTAAAAAAATAAAATATTTCGGCTTGTGGATTAGATTTTCAAGAGAATTCCTCCAGTACAGCCTCACGTTAAGAAAGATTATATCGTATCTGCTTACTCTGTTTCTCGGCTTGTTGGCGTTGGGTGCATACAGATTTATAGTAAACAGCGTGTGGTCTATTGGCTTCGAAATTTACGTGACTGGTGCGAGAGTAGTTCCGCTCAGTCGTTCCGGGCTGCAGCCTGCAATGTGAAGATTTCTATAATGATAGTCAAGTACAATAGAGGGCACCAGCAAATAAGCACGTGAAATATAATATTTTCGAATGATATATTATTATCGGTATAATAATATATCGGTTACAAAATTATGAAGTAATTTTTATAAACACAAAATTACTATGAAGTAAGTACTCAGTGTATAGCATGAAACACATCCCCAAAGTTAGGTCCCCAAAATACAGTATTTTCTTGTGCACCAGTCGTACCGAGACAAATACACCTTCAGCTGTTTGCTTGTATTTACATCTGCTGTAAGATGGGGAAATTTTCATAACTTTACCGCAATCAAAATTTCACGTTTTTATAAACAACTAGCTGACCCGGCGAACTTCGTACCCCCTCAGAATCAATAACCGTTGTGTTAATTTATTAGCTGAATTAAATTCAGTTTTTTTTATTAAGTTAAAAATTAAACAATAAAAAGCAACCTTGTGTACGGGTGATTTTCTTAATTTTCCACTTACTTAGGGGCCATCCATAAATTACGTCACACGAATTTCAAGATTTTTTTACCCCCCCCCCCCCAGTCCCTGTCACACATCGTCACATTTATGAGACCCCTCCCCCCTAGTGTGACATCTAAAAGTAATCAAAACAGTAGTTTAATTTTTTTTACATGTGAAGTCACAGAGCTGATGACCATCCCGTACCCCTAGTCACACTTGCTACTCCCCTCCCCCCCTTAATATGTGACGTAATTTATGGATGGCCCCTTAAGGGGATTGCGTTTCATTTTCTTTATGCGTGTGAGGGAAATTTGTTATAATTATTGTATTTTTCCTTTGGAAGGGTGATGACACACCTTAACCGTTTGTCTCATTTTCGACTGTTGACATTTAGTGTGTAAGAAAGAGAGGCAGCATTATATGTTAAAGAACAAAAGCGAAACAATCAGCGCATTGACATTTGACGTTTTTGAATTTTTGGAATTCACGCAAACTTCAACTGACACAACATTGCCACAGCTCTTTCAAAAAATGAAAATTCGTTCCATACAAAATGTATGAAGAAATGAATTTTCTTTATAACTTTCTTTTTCGTGAATTTTTGCGATGTTTTAATAGTTATTTTGTTATCCGGGCCGGAGACTAATCCAACAAATCAAAGATCATCAAAATCGGTTGAGCCCTTCTCGAGTTATAAATAGTGTAACTAACCCGACTTTGTTTTATATATTAAGATTTTAGAAAATTTTCATCGATTGGTATATATTACGCATTATAGAGTAGAAGGATTTTGGCAATATGAAAGACGCCTTTTATCGTACACCATAGACAGCTGTATAGTCATTTTTATAAGGTTTATAACATACCAATATCCTTCCATTACACGGAACACTGTGGTATGTTGGCTGATGTATAATGGTGTCCTATTGCTTGAAAATGCAAATTAATTTCGTTATTTTACATCAATCGCAAATGTAACACGTCATGTCTAACACAAAAATAAGTATGATATACTAATATTATCATTAGAAGGATGTAGATGACTTCGATGGGAAACTATCCCCGCGTAATTCATATTTGGCTTCTTTCCAGGAACGATCAAGATAAGAACCGGTTGTGATTTCACGTAGAGTAGACGGGTGCATTGATCCGCCATTATATTATTTTAGACGACTTTTTCCTTAAAAGAGACAGTATTTTGGTTTACAATTTTGGACTGGCAAACTGAAAAATTTGTGCGTGAAAGGTAGAAGGGGATTAGTCCAAATAAGCTATAACGAATTAAATGCACTCAACAGTTTTGTCCTTTCCATGCTTTAGAGTTTAGAGCTTTAAGTCTTAAGCCGGGTTAATCTCTAGTTTGATGAAGTGTGCCTTAATTCCGATTGTGATGTACTCACACTCTGTAGAAAGTCCGAGGTACTGGCATAATATTTTAAAACTATATTATTCGTTTAAAATTGAAAAAGCTTTAAATATCTTCGTTCGAACCCCCCGACCTCCGTATTGTGAGTCAAGAGTCTTACCCACTGGACTACGGAGGTCGTCGAAAGCAAATCAAAAAACGTATAAAGCAAATGAAACGCAATTCCCGTAAGTAAGTGGAATAGTACAAAAATCACAAAAATTATAAATCCGTAAACAACGCCATCTCTGATACTGACAAAAATTAAACACGGACAGTTGCGCAACGAAAATTGCTTCATTGTGTAATTTTTAACTTAATAAAAAAACTGAATTTAATTCAGCTAATAAATTGCGAAGTTCTCCGGGTCAGCTAGTTTTAATAAAAGAGGAAGTACCTGCATATTTTCAAATAATACCTTATTTTAAAATATGATAACTAACTGTCGTTCATAATAACTATCGTTCGATTCGCAGTAATTTTGAACGGTAAAGATTATGTTTTTCCAGAAGCTATTATCAACAATACATTTACAAATAAATTATGTTGCGGTTGCTATACTCGCAGAGATGCAAGGAAACAGGAATCCCCGCTAATTAATAAATTTTTCCATTTGTTGCAAGTAATGGCATAGTAATCATTCCACTGTCTTCTTCCACTGTCAATAATCCGATTGAGATGGCGAGCAAAGCAATATCATTGTACTCGTATATCATTGTCGTTAATTATAATGGTTCTGTTAAGTCCTGTATTATTTTTTTTATGTTTACACTATCGTCCAATTAGCTATTGATACCCTTGTAGGTTGAAAGCTAGACTAGCAGTCAAATGGATTGTGTACGAATTTCACGGCGGGTACATACCAAAATTCAAAATTTTTTACAAAATTTATTCGTAAAGAAAATCTCTACGAATTTTTGATTTTATAGAATCGCTTAAAAGAATTTTTTAAAAGTTTTAATGCAATATAAAAAAAGATTCAACAAAAACCAAAACTGAATAAATTATTTAATTTTTTCAATAAAATCGAACTGCACTGCGTTATACAAATTATTTTTTGCAATTTAACAGATGCAATTTCTTACTTGAATATCATCAAATATTATACATTTCTGAAACAATCTATTGCATAAAACTATTTTACCTAAAAGAGATTCAATACGAATGAAATAAATAAGTTCAATATATCTCCTAAAATTATGATATTTTATAGCATCAAGACACTGCACTAATACGCGTTATCAGTATATACGAAAAACACAGAAAAAAACGTTATTTTATTACGTAAAAATGAATTTCCACTAATTTCTACTTTGTCGTGATACTCTTCCCAAAGGTAATAATAATAAATACAAACATGACGAATAAATACATGTAATAGATCTAAAACTCGGCTACCTTATCCGATACATAGCCACTATTCATAGGTTAGAGCAGCGGTCGTCAAACTTTTCTGGTCAAGGGCCACATAGGACAATGTGAGGTATCACCGCAAAAGCAATTCTTTTGAATGTATGTACCGGGTTGCTACCTCCTTCCTTCTTGTATTCATGATATATTGTCAATTCTTAATAATAATCATACACGTAAAATCATAATATTATATTTAAAAAAATATGTAGATCTGTACTGGAATCTTTCTGTTCAATTTTCATCGACTTCCCAAACTTTTCACATGTGATAAAATGATTACAAAACATACTATAACAAAAATTATCCAATATTAAAGTTTAATTTGCTTTATTAGTACGTGATAAGCGTGTTTTTTTGGTCTTTTTTAGACAGTATTTTACCTACCCACGCCTTCACTGTGCCATCTCTACCTCCTTTAATTTTCTCTGAGTCTTTAGTATGTGATAAGCGTGTTTTTTTTAATCTTTTTAGACCATTTTTTACCTACCCACGCCCTCACTGTGCCATCTATACGCCCTCTAATTTTCACTGGGTCTTCTACTGCCCCTTGAAAGTTTCAAATGACCACAAGGGGGCGTTATCGCCCACGTTGAGAACCTGTGACGTACACTAATGCGCGCGTTCAAAATCGACTTAGGATGTGTTCAAAAATCAGCTGGGCGTTTTAAAATCAAATGTCAATAAATTAAAATCAACGTTTTAAAATCATAAGGGTGTACGTACACAAAATATTTGAAAAAAAACGGATAATACAATTGTATATAAAAAATATATTTAAAAAGAAAAAGGCAGACATTTGTGCGTTCCGCAAAAAAACGGATAATATAATTGTACCTGAAAAAATATATTATATTTAAAAAGAAAACGGCAGATATTTGTGCGGGACGCACAAATATCCGAAGCGGGCCGCAGTTTGACGACCATGGGGTTAGAGTATCGAAAAGTGAACTAGAACTATATATTTATATTGAAAACTAGCTGGTCCCGGCGTGTGTTGCTATGCCATTTAATAAAGAAATTGTTTCTCCCTGAGTGCCCTTTCCTATTCGTCCCGTTCCCCTTCCGCCTCCTGAGTCCTCTTCCCCTCTCGCGTTACCACTCCGTCACCTCCACCTTCCCTCTCCCCACTCCATTCCCCCCACTTCCCCCGTCCCGCGAACCCCCCTCCCAAGTTCCCCTCCCCCCTCCCAGGTCCCCCCCACCCCCTCGTTCCCCTTCCACCTTCCCCGCCTTCCCTCTTCCCTTTCCCGCTCCCTCGTCCCGCCAACCCTCCTCCCGCGTTCCATATATTCAATCCCAGTACATTCAGTTTTTAAACAGCCCGCGTGCCACCTTTTACAATTTTTATTCAAATTTCCATTTTTCATGTATATTAAATTTGGTACCTAACACAGGTACTTATTTAAAATATCTAAAATTCTTGATTCGATTCAAACTATTAGGGGAGTACCTACTTTAAATAAATTTATCAACTTAAAGATTTTCAAAAACAGAATCCTGATTTAACAATCATTGTTTTGCAAAATGTCATTCTCAAACACGCGAACTGTCAAACGTGCAATAATCGTTAGGTTTTCTGAAATTATCCAAATTTCTGCGCAATTTTCTTAATTTTTCTCTCCGTAAGAACCATCCTCGTACTTCAAGGAATATTCTAAAAAAAGAATTAGCGAAATCGGTTCAGCTGCTCTCGAGATTTGCGCTTAGCAACACATTTAGCGATTCATTTTTATATAAAACACTAGCGTTTTCCCACGGCTTCGCTCGCATGGTACAAGGGTGGTTCCTACTCCGCCTCCTCCACCCCTCCCCCCTCTCACCGCCCTCCCTCCCCCCTCCCGCTCCCTCCCCCCCTTCCCCATCTTTCCTCCCTCCCGCTTTCCATATATTCAATCCCAGTACATTCAATTTTTAAACAGCCCGCGTGCCACCTTTTACAATTTTTATTCAAATTTCCATTTTTCATGTTTGGTACCTATTTAAAACATCTAAAACTCTTGATTCGATTCAAACTTTTAGGGGAGTACCTACTCCAATTAAATTTATCAAGTTAAAGATTTTCAAAAAGAGAATCCTTATTTAAAAATCATTGTTTTGCAAAATGTCATTCTCAAACACGCGAACTGTCAAACGTGCAATAGTCATTAGGTTTTCTGAAATTATCTAATTTTCTGCGCATTCTTAATTTTTCTCTCCGTAAGAACCATCCTCGTACTTCAAGGAATATTCAAAAAAAAAAATTTGCGAAATCGGTTCAGCTGCTTTTAGTAAATGCAACACATTTAGCGATTCATTTTTATATATAAGAATATACGTTTTTCTATGGAAAAGCTATCTCGACGATGTTGACGTCACAAAGCAATTTTGTAATTATGGAAGAAGTAATCTATCAAGTTAAAGATTTGCATTATATTTTCCATTCCTGTTGATCATATAAAAGTATTTGTTAAACACGCTATGACTAATGTTACTAAGTACTTAATCTACTATCTTTACTTGTTATAAATATGTTAATTAAAAATCTAGTTTTCATGTATAATTAGTTTGAAGTATCTAGTAAATACTGCAATAGTTATCACAAATCACAATACATTTATTCCGTTTCAATTTATTTATCGTGTTAAGACTGTCTTAGTCCAACCCTAGAAGAGCAAGTCCTCATCAGAATATAATCAATGTACAATATATGAACAACCGTTGTAAGGATATAATTAGATAACATCATGTACGATTGTCTGTAGTGTTGTTGCGTGATGTGAAATATTCCAGCGCAATAATCTCAAATTTGCTTTGAATACAAGCGTTACTTTCAAAATTGGAACATATTTTTCAGATAAGTGATAAATTGGGTAAATACTGAACATAATTATTTTATTTTAATTATTTAAAAAATTGTAATTTTGTTTTTGAAATTTGTAATTGTTTTATAAAAAAATTACAGATTTACCTGAGGTCATTACGGAAAACACATACTTTCATTAAAATATTTAAGGCTCCGCAACCGGGCCCGAAAAGAAGAAGATGGAGAGATTAAACAGCATTTAAAAAAACACTGTGATTTTTTTCATACATATAACTTGTAAAATAACTGAAACAAACTTGTTTATAATAATTTTTGGAGCATACTTTGCGATTTTTTTCTATCGAGGGAATTTTATATAATTTGCGTTTCGGCGCGGGCAATGTCTAGATATTATCTTCAAGAATAACATACATTTTTTTAAGAGCTTTAAAACTTAACGTGTTTTAGGGAGATATGTAAGAAATCGGTAGTAATTCGTGTAGCGGGCCCTTAAGAAGAAATTGAAAGAGAAATTGTCACGAATATGCACGCAGAGGATTCCTAATTAAAATACTGCGATTGACAGTTCTATGTTATCCTCCATTACTACTGATAATAATATTACATTTATTAAATCGCTTTAACCAGAAAACAAAAACGTATTATGTAAAACATATTATAAAAAATATTGTAGTACACAAATCCAACAATCGCGTGATTTTTCAAGGATCTGCGCTAGCATTAAATAAACATGAAATGAATTACAGGAAAACCTATTTGTTATTGCCCTTATCCATTAAGAAACGTAATAACAATAATTTAATGCTGAACTTCAACACTAAAAATTTAATTTCAAATTATCCGTCTGTACCAGTGGTTCCCAAAGTGGTCGGTACCCGACCCCCAGGGGTCCTGAGGATCATTCAAAATTTAAAAAAAAAATGGTATTTGAAAAATTAAAATTTAATTGGGAACAACGTCAGGGGGTCCGCGCAAGGTTTAATATAAAATAAAAAAATTATGACTTGTGAAACATTTTTATCAAAATGGAAGTACTAATTAAGTTAGTAATGCTAATCATTTACAAAGAATATTTTTTTCTAGCGCCCCCCAACTGCTTTTACTTACCATCTGTGGGCGTGAATCTGAAACAGCTACTGTGACGAATACATTAACCACAAGGGAGGGTGGCGTAATGGGATGGGATAGGCGGGATGGGATGGGGTGGGATGGGTTTTTCTGCGTCTTCTACCGGCCCCCCCTGAAAGTCGGAATCACCTACTAATTTTATCTTGGTCTTCAACCGCCCCTCTGAAAGTCAGAACGCCCCCAAGGGGGCGTTAACGCCCACATTGAGAACCTACGGTCTATACTATGAGTCGGCAACCTTTTGTTATAAAAAGGCCAAATATTTTATGAGGGGATTAGTGCGGGCCGCACTTGGGTCACATGTCGTTACAGTATACCTGATATTTGGTTTGCCTTAGCAGGGGTGTCCGGGTTCATGGGGTGAGGTATGTCCAGGTCTTGTCGGCGGATGCGTCTGCCCACCTGCCACGTGGCGGGCCGGATCGAGAGAGACTGGTTGAGGGAGACCTTTTGACCTTTCCAGCCGGACTCTCTCTACAGTTGGAAGGATTGATTCATACGTCCATTACTCCTGGACACACCGAAACCCAGATTCCTACCCACCCCTCATATCTTTTTTCCTTCCCAGAACTTCCTATACTTCCCTTCCTTAAAAAGACCTTCCACACGGCATCCCCTAAGATGAATATTTGGGATGATTATTTGTACAATTTTTTTAATTTTAAAACTAAAACGCTTATTAATAAAATCAATGAGATTTTTGTGGTTGTATTTGACTTGCAAGGTTTCTTATGTTAGCTTGCATTTTTGAAATAGAGTTGGGTAGTATTGCGTCTCAGTGTGAATCCGATAACCGAGAACAGTGTTTGTTTTCTCGATAATTCAGAATTGAAAAAGCTTGCTCACAAATTTAGAAATTATTTGCTCAGCAAACCATTTTAACTCCAGTTATCAGTTTTCAGAAGGCAAGCCCCCATAGCAATCCACCAAGTTTTCCCTTTAAAGGCCATTTTAAGTGGGGTATCACCTTGCAAACCTATCACGTTGATTTGTAAATCGCTCTCCCTTCGCTATCCTTTCGCTCCCTTTTACTCCATTGTGAACCATATCGTCCCGTCACATACGTTGCTGTGAGAATCTTGCGGGCCGCACCGTTTTGGCGACCGGCCCGAGGGCTGCAGGTTGCCGACCTATGGTCTATACTAAACTCACCCATTATTTACTGATTTGTACCAGTTTTCAATCAGCCACGCAAATAAAAGATATTCGTGATGAGAAACTGACCTTTATCGATAAATCTTTGATATTTTCAATAAAACGTTGAAAATGCTGTTAGTTTTACGAACAGAATTCATTGTACAAAATTATTATGGAGTTCCCAACAGTGAGAAAAGTAGATTCAGTCCAGGTTCCCACTCTACTACAGAGTCATTGCTAAATGACCACAACGGTGACCTCTAGTCAGGGCGATACTAAGAGAATTCCTCATCGACTTTAAATTACTTTAAAAAATCACAAAATCACTAAAATTTCATAAAATATTATTCTCACTTCCCCATTATCCCTTATCGCTCTACCACGAGAGACGCTGAGATGGTTACAAAATCAATGACAAATTCTGCAATTTAAGTAAAGTGAGTGACGAAGTACAATATTTGTAACTTAAGAGGAACGGCTGCGCGGCCTTTCCATACAAAACATCAATTTGGATTTGAGGCCCAAATACTAAATCATAAGGTGTAGCAAATATTAGTAAGTACGGATATGTACTACTTTATTTATTTACGTTTTTAATTATAAAATATAGGGGATTAAATCAGTGGTTCTTAACCTTGTTGGAGGTACTGACCTCCACCAGTTTCATATGCGCATTCACCGAATCCTTATGGGGTGAGATTATGGGGTGAGGTATGTCCGGGTCGCGTATTTACAAAACCTATACCGTTTCAGTCGCTTTACATTTTCAATATCAAAATTTAAATATTTAGAAATAAAATTATTGATTTCTAATATACACATTGGAAAGATTATTTTATCTAGATTTTAAAACTATTTTTGTTTTTGCAAAGTGATAAAAAATGATTAATATAGAGGTGTATTTAAAATGTATGAGAATAATATTAAAATTTAAATATTTAGAAATAAAATTATTAATTTCTAATATACACATCAGAAAGAATAATTTATCTAGATTTTAGAATAATTTTTGTTTTTGCAATGCGATAAAAAATAACCAATATAGAGGTACATTTAAAATGTAAATTGTCGCTACCGCGACTGAATCGGTATAGGTTTTGGAAATACGCGTCCGGGTCTTGCCGGATCGAGAGACACTGGTTGAGGGAAGCCTTTTGACTTCTCCAGCCGGACTCTCTCAAACCATTGCCTTGCACCGCAATAATTGGAGGGATGGATTCACACGCCTGTCACTGCTGGACACTGACCCCCAAATTCCTACCCACCCGTCATACCCCTTTCCTTCCCAGAACTACCTCTCCTTCCTTTCCTTAAAAAGACCCTCCACACGGCATCCCCTAAAATGGCATAGGTCCTAAGGGAAATTATTTTCCTCAGGTCCCCTTGCATGGAGCTAACGTAAATGAAAGTATTTTTTTTTAATAATCGCTGTCGTATGGATATCAGGGGGATGGTGAAATACCCCCTCAATTTTTCATGATTTTAGAGGCAACTTTGCCAATTTTTTCTAGTTAATGATAATTATAAAAATAATATTCTTGCTCATATTAAGTACTATAATGTAATGAAATATAAAATACATTATAAAAAACATTGAAAAAAATTAATTTTTCGGGCTAAAATTTTAAATATATGTTAGATAAATTTGTGTTCAAACGTAGTTAAATGATTTTTTTATTATTTAATTTAGACCTCTGAAAATGCCTTTCTGAACAATTTATATTTTAATTTTCATTATATTTGCGTAGGACCTAGTTAGGGCAACATTTTTGTATAATTACAGTTAACTCACAAATTAATACCAAAATGCCTATGAGACAGTGAATATCTGAATATTCGATTATTTTAAAGGCGTATATTTTTTCATTTGAAGAACAAATACATAAAGTAACAATTTTTAATACTAGATATTTACTGCAACATTTAATTTTAAAAAAAAAGTCAGTTTGGTTAAGTATTTTGGCCTCAAATCAAAATTTAAATTTGGTATGAAAAAGGCCGCGCAGCCGTTCCTCTTAAATACTATGAATCAATTTACATTTAGAATTCAGCAAAACTAATGTTTTTCTACAAAATTTTATTGCCGAATTCTCAAGAAATATGTTCGCCACCTGCTCAGTAATCGCATGGCAATCAGATGCTATAGTACTTGTTTTATTGTCGTTGTGTAATAAAAATTCCACACTGTATACAGAATACATTATGTGTGAATGGACCCATCTTTTAAATCCTGTTCATAATGATTTACATAATATAAGCCAAAGATAAAACCCATAAAGTTTTACGTACAACTTATATTATAAGTTAGTGTTATTGAACTGTTGGGACCGTGTCTAGCTTGACATCAAAATTTGAAAGATCTTTTGTTGGTATTAAAAAACGTCGCGTATTTAAATCTCCAATAAAGACCTGAAAATAAGAAATACGTGACGAATAAAGCATCTCATAAAACACTGTTTTATTAGCTTTATTTTTTTGCTAAAGGGACTGAGAGATGATAGTTTATGTTTGATCATTGGTTTAACCAATTTAGAATTTAAAAATATTTGAAAATAATTTATTTATTGATACGCAAATTGCCACTTTTAAGTGTTTTTCAATGAAATATTTGCCTTTTTTTGATTCCTCATTTACATACATAGTAACCACGAGTCACCCAGGTAGTCAATGTAAATGTGACATTAAATAATAAATTATGGTAATTATTTATTGTTATTTTCAAAGGTTTTATTGCATCATTGCATTGTTGACGTCAGTAACAAAAATTGTGTGATTAATATGTTTTTGAAATTTATTCCAGGGATTGGATGCAGCGTGGCTTACCAAGTACAGTTGGAAATGTCAGCCCGTAGATCAATCGGAAACTCAAGAAGCTATGAGAGTGAGTCACGTGATGGTTAATTAAAACCAGTATTTTATTTGTGAAAATTAAATCATCCTAGAGATTATTGAATAAGATTATTGAAATCATCCTAGAGATTATTGAATAAGATTATTGAAATCATCCTAGAGATTATTGAATAAGATTATTGAAATCATCCTAGAGATTATTGAATAAGATTATTGAAATCATCCTAGAGATTATTGAATAAGATTATTGAAATCATCCTAGAGATTATTGAATAAGATTATTGAAATCATCCTAGAGATTATTGAATGTTGAGAACTTTTGCTTGATGAAAATAAAAGTGTCCCCAGTTAATGATGCTAATCGAAAGTATCATAACAAAGAGAAATAGTCTACGTCTATCGTTTTAGATAATTTTAGTATTAATTGATAACTGAAGACTTGCACTTATTCTATTAAATAATTTCAACAAAGCATTCAGTACTGAATAATTAAAAGTACGGAACAAACAATTCTGTAACTCAACTCAACTCAACAACCCTTTGAAAAGTCTTTAAAAGCTCTGAAAAAATTTAAAATATAGCCCTTAACCTAACATAACTTTAACCTATTTAACCAAATTTTTATGGAATTTTTTCATCACTTTTAATGACTTTTCAAATGAGGTGTTGAGTTGAGTTCATTCTGATTTACGTGGTCACCGTTAAATAATGGATACTCCAAAAATAAAAATATGTGATGCGTGTCTCATGGTTGGAATGACTTTTTTGATAGTTATAGATTTAACACCATTTTAGATACAGATTTTAAAGCTTATTAATTTTGAACAGGTGGCCAGAGGATGTTACGTCTACTTCCTCGCAAAGATCTCCGAGTTACTGGACACTGTGTTCTTCGTCCTGCGCAAGAAGGAACGCCAGATAACTTTCCTGCACATGTACCACCACACTGTGATGCCCATGGTGTCCTGGGGAGCCACCAAGTACTACCCTGGAGGACACGGCACGCTCATCGGCGTAGTCAACTCCTTCGTACACATTGTCATGTACACCTACTACATGCTGGCGGCCATGGGACCCAGGTTCCAGAAGTACATCTGGTGGAAGAAGCACATCACCACCCTACAGATGGTAAACACAACCTTTTAATTAAATAAGTAGATACAGTTAGTTTAAAAACACTAATAAAATAAATGCAATAATTAAAAACACTTTGTTTTTACCACAATAAACTTTATTAAAAAGTCGACATGTTTCGAGAACGATGTTCTCTTCATCAGGACATATAATGTACTAAAAAAATGATCGAACATAGAAAAACAGGCGTGGGTAGAAATGGAATTAGTGGGGGAGGAGAGAGGTGGAAAAGGGAGGTGCTTAGAAGATCAACAAGAGATAGGGGGGGGGGGGAGAGGTGGAAAGGGGGGTGCTTAGAAGAACAAAGACAAAAAAATACAATGGAAATATGTTTAAGATAGGGTTATTCACAAAATTAATTTGATTGTTAATAATATTTAAATTTCTATTGACATTTTTCCTAATTTCTAATATTTCTAAAAGATCTAAGTGAAAACCACTAACGTTAGTGTGTAAAATTTTAAAACCAGTATTTATATCAAATGAATGGTTAAATTCAATTAGATGGTTAGCAAATTCCGAATAATTATTGCTATTTAGACATCTCAAATGTTCTTTAATACTCGTTTCAAAATTTCTGCAAGCTTTACCTACGTAAAAATGATTGCAGTCATTACAATTCAATTGGTAAACTCCGGATTTTTTAATATTTTGGTCTTTGTCCTTGTTATTTAAAATATATTTTTTAAATTTATTATTCGTATAAAAAGCAGGCTGTATTGTATTAGGAATTTTTTTCATGATTAAATTGGAGGTTTGAAGATTTACAAACAATATTTTTCTCCATTGTTTTTTAATATTATCAGTAAGCAATGGGTAAATGTAGGATAAATGAAAATTTTTCTTATAAGAATAAATTTGAAGAAGTGAAACTATTAAAATACACAAATAATGCCAACTGGTTGCGGTTGAACCCAACCTATTTCAAAATAAGACCGTATAATACAGGCTTACCTAAGTGCCATTTACATAATATGATGTTACTAGCTGACCCGGAAATGCGTTGCTGTGGCTAACGAAACGCAACGTCATCCACTGCTTGGTTACCCAACCTATATATCGATCGCCATCTGTTAATTTGCATAAAATCAGTTTGCTCCCTTTATACATGATATATTTCAACCAATTTACACAAAACTTTGACAAATTATATATTTAAACCTTCCTCATTAATCACTCTATCTATTGGTGAAAACCCCATGAAAATCCGTTCATTAGTTTTCGAGTTTATTGCGAAAAGACAGACAGACGCGTCGGAGGATTTTAATTTATAATATGTAGAGATGTAGAGATAGAGATGATAGAGATGAAGAAAAGAATACAAAGAGAGAGAGAGAGAGAGAGAGGCTGGGAGGACAAAGAGAGAGACAGAATATCAGCAGGATATGTACTTGAAATTCTTCAAACAGGCGTTCTGTTGGGTAGTCTAAGGATTTTTTTAATATAATTTTAATAATTGTTCTCCGTACAATTTATATTGGAAGACGGTTACATTTATACGCGGATCCCCAAATAATAATAGTGTATTGTAAAGTGGATTGAACTAAGGCATAGTAGATTAAATATAGATTTTTTATCGACAGAAAATTTCTAATTCTTAAAAATATTATATTTTCAAAAGAATCGTATCTCTTGGTTTTGAAGAACTATAATTATGATTTTTTATTATGAAATAACATTGAAGAGATCTTTCAAATATATTTAATTTATCAGAAAAAAGATTCTCTTCAAATGCACATCGTAAAAGACGCACTTATTTTCCGAGAAATATTTCGACGACGCAAATCTAAAGAGAAAAAAAACGAAGAAAAATTACATATTTAACTAATTTTTGGATTTATTATCCTATACAGAATTTAAAATTTCCGCTTTCGATATTAACTGTTCATGTATATAAAAAAATTTAAAACTCACCTTAAAAATTATACTGAAAACTTCGTTTAAATGGTAAGTTAAATGTGATATAATAAACTGAATGATATAAAAAAGCAATACAATAACACCCCCCCCCATACACACAAGCCTTGCTTAATTATGGGGGTACATCAAATATATCTACTATGTAATTAATTACTGTATAAAATTTATTTGTTATTTATGTACCTTTTATTACTAATAAAAAAAAAAAATAAAAAAAAATGTCTATCTATAGAGCTTAACGAGTAATCAGGTGTTTGAAAAAGTTAAAGGTCAACAAACATGTTCTCCTCTTCAATCTGATTAAATTTAATCTAAGTTTATTCTCAAGGTCATGGGGCAGATAAAATAATATAGAAATATTGGTTACATTCAAATAATTTCAGTAATCCCATGTAGTTACGTGGTCTGTCGTTTCATAGTCTTCGATGACTTCGCCAAAGCGATGCACGACAACAACTCGAGATAATTTAATTCCTTCCTAGTGACGCACTTCAGAGTCAGTTAGATCAATAAAAATGCATCAATAATAATTAGAGGTTAAACATTACATTAATTAAATGATTACGACAGTTTTTTAATAACATACCATTAATGCCACATCATGGAGATATGATTTAAAACACAGGTCCTTACATAAGATGAATAAGTCCAGGTTACTTACTTATTGGGGTATCTAGATAAATTAATAATTACGTAGATAAAATAATGATTAAACAGAAAAAAAAAATAATAGTTAAAGCTCAGCAAATGGAACGATTGCCAGTCTCTGTGTTTCTTCCCTATCGCAACAGGGGTCTTTTCAAGACCCATGTTCACTCCTACCTCTCCTCAAGAAGACCCTCCTCACAACGTCTCCAAAGACAACATAAGTCCCGAGGGAATTTCTGGGGGCCTCTTGTGCGGAGTTAATGTAAAAAAATACATAAATTAATTAGTATCGGTAATCGATAAATTAATAATTGAACAGATATATTAATAATTAAATTTAAAAAAAAATTACGTATATAAATTAATAATTAAATATATTAATTAATATTTAAACAGATAAATTAAAACATTTAATTGACTAACGGAAAAATAAATAAATGAATAATTAAATAAATATTTTAATTGAAAAATTTACAATAAAATAGACAATTTTTTGTACTAATTTCTGTTATTTTCCGCTTTTCGTTTTAATGTTTTTTCCATTATTATTTTCTCTTGTCTTTTCTTTTATTTCTTTCATTTTCTCTGTTCTGTATTTCTTATAAATTTTATTAACAATTTTTTTTTTCATGTACCTGTATATTTTATGTAGCTGTCTCTTCGACTTGGTCGAAGACCTGTCTCAATTTAAAAAAAAAGTAATTGTCAAAAGAACCCGTTGACAAACTGATATCAATCAGTTTAACGGGACTTAATTTAAAAATGTAAAAAACTGTAAATAAATAATAAAGGAATTTTATTAATAAAAAAATAAACAAATTAGGTTTGAAAAAAAAAAAAAAAATAAAATAAAAAAAATAAAAAATCTAATAATGAAAATTGTCAAGATCTTGATCTAACGTATGTATTTTATTCTCTCCACAGCTCCAGTTCTGCATCACCTTCCTGCACTCATCCCAGCTGATCTTTTACGACTGCGGCTACCCTCGCTGGTCAGTCTGCCTCACCCTCCCCAACGCCGTCTTCTTCTACTTCCTATTCGCAGACTTCTACAACAAGTCCTACAAGCCAGCCTCCAAGTCAACCACAAATGGACACGCCAATAGAGCTCTCAATGGCAAAATCAACGGAGTCAAAAACGGTCTAAATTCGCCACAAACCCCCGAAATAGAAGGTAGCAACGGGAAAATTAAAAGTTCGTAGGGTTAACTTTTTTTAGTTTTTTTTAATAAGACTGTATTGACAAAAATGAATATTGGTGTTAAAACTTTACCATTTTCACTTACATTTCTTATTTTATAATTATGCCATATTGTGTTTTTTTTTCATTTGTGTAATATAAATGAAAGCCTGTCTCTTAATCAGTGTGTGTGATTATCAGTTACTGTGTCAATAATACTCCATTCTGCTTTAATTTTTGTGAAACCATTGTAATTTTTCGTGAATTTTCAGTTTGTTGCTTTCACCACTTAATTATTGTATTATTATTATTATTATTAACTTACTCCAGTTTTTACTTTTTTTTTACCTAAAAATAATTCACTTGTAAGGTGTTGAAATCAATTCTTTATATTCTTAGAATAGTATTGTATATTACACATTGAAGTTTTGTAACTTAAATTAATAATTGGTGATAAGTACGATTCATTTAGACTTGGAATGGCATTCTAAAAAAGGCAGGAACCCTTGATGCCTTTCTTACAAGTTAAGTATCTTATACATAGAAAAAGTAATATTGTTCTGAGATGCAATTTATAGCAATAAATTTATTAATCGGTACTAGCGTTTGGAATGTGTATGTTTCCAATAATTCCATTTGGAATGTGTAAGTTTATTCTCAGTTCTAATTATTTCTCTGTATTTAATGACACGTTTTAACGCCTAGTTGATGTTAATAACATAGATTTGCTCAAAAACTCGAATAATAAAAATAATATCATATTGATATTTAATTCTATGTATTGCAAGAGCTTACCTACTTAAATGAAAAAAAAATGTATAGTCAAAATTGTCTTCCACAGAATGTTAACAAAAATGATCTTTTCAGTTCAATTATTTCATGATGATATTAAGCTTTTAGAATGCCTTAAAATTATCTTCTAAAATAAATTTAATTACATAACTACATTCAAAGCTTAATTTAAGAATGTAAATATTGTATCATAATTTAGAAATATGGAAGTTTAAGACGCAGCCTCCATTTTAATTCCATCGGATGATGATATTATTCTAGTGGTGGTTTTATCAATGTGTTGAACGTGAGTAATACAAAATCGTCAATTCAATGTCACAAAAGTAAGATTAGGTTTATATTTTGAGAGTGAAAGTATTGTTTCGAGATTATGTGTCCATAAACAGGATTTGGGTGATGATTTGATGAATGTTCCGATGTGTATCTTTCGGTTAAACAAATTTAGTCATGAATGGTATTATGTTGTTATAATTTAAAATAATATACTTGCAGGAATATGATGATCTTGTAATCTTATTGCACAATAAAAATATATCCTTAAAACATGGTTTCATTTTAAATTATTTGACATAATAAATATACTTATTTCATTTTTCTGTGAAGATGTGCATGATGTGAAACATTCCTGCATAACGTGTAATGAAATTTGGCTAAATAATTCACAAGCCGCCACATGCCGCTATACTTTTAATAGGCATAGATTTTGAAAAGCAAACTGTTTTTAAACATAATTACCAAAAGAAAAATCGGTTCCAGTCGGGATGGACGGAAAAGTATGCATTAAAATTCGATTTTATTTCAATCAATATTACAAATTTCCAAAGCCGCCATTTTTTGTTGTTGTATGGATTTGACATTTATGAAGTTTCATTTCATACTAAACACGCAAGAATGACTTAATTTGCCTAAACTAAGAACCGAATAACCTATTTTTGAACGTAAATAGTTGTTTCTTGTAGTAATTATTGAAATGAGGTGTGATTTCCATAATCCGTGCACAAAAATGCCGTGGCTTATAAATTATTTAATGTAATTTGAACTTTGGAATATTTTTAAATGGATCGTGGAACCAACAGAACCAAGCGATAAAATATGTACCAAATTTTATTTCAATAATAATAATTCTGTATTTTAAAGGTGAACGTCTTCCGACCGCTACGCGCGCACGACACCCAAGGATTTTTCTATATCTTTATATAGAAAAATCCGTTGTCCGTACCGACCGCCGGTATTTGCCGATGGTGGATGCAGTGCTGTACTAATTCATATAAGATATAGAAAAATCCGTTGCGTGCCGTGCGTGCGTTGCGGCCGGCGCGGACAGATGGACGCTTACCTTAAATTTCCATTTATTTTGTTTTTAAATTTTGATGGAAATTTGAATAACTAATAATTTTTAAGATTTACTTACGGTGTTCATTCGAAAGGTAAATTCTCTTTAGTTATTTTTTGATATGCAATGGTCTTTAGGCAAATATTTTGTAAATACTTCAAGCTCATACATCCTAAAATAATAGTATACCGCGATTTTTCACGGGGCACATTTAATTGAAAAATGGCAAGTTGAAAAAATTATTTTTAGATTAAAAAATCCCATTTTGAACGTTTGACGTAGATCAACGATATTCCCTTGTCCTTAAAATACCTTTAAAGAAGACTTTTAATTTTTATATTGTAGTTATATACATAAAGTTAGATAAATATATCTAATAATAGGTATGAGCAAGTGTCTGATTATTCCGATTTATTCCGAGACAGATGAAATTTTGAACACTTGACCTTCAAACCTGGTGGAAGGTGGAAGTTTACTGTCAACTCGTGCTTTTGAAAAACCGCTTGCCCCCCTTTCCCCATTCCTCAAAGCAGAATTTTGATATTTCTTTGCACACCTGACATTCAAAATAAGAGGAAAATTACTGCCCACATCTGATATCGAAAAACTCTGCGTAAAGCCTTAAAGCCCCTCTAAGAACTTCAGCTAGTTAGAACATAATATTAAGCGCCATTTTACAAAATACTGCTTAGGAATTGATTTAAAACTTTAACATTTTTTTCAATTTGCAAGGCGGGTATGAGTACCAGTATGCACAATTCGCACTGAGGGAATGCACGGTGATGCTGTTTCTCACCCGGCATGCCGCTTGAAGTCTCGAAAACCCTTCTGGACAGAAGGAGAAAGACTCCTTCGATCACCTCTCACCCCAGAAGATAGGTGGAAGCTCGAGTGACAATCGGCCAACGTCAAAAACGCCAATCTCGTTCAAGACACCACTGAGAGGCAGCCTGTGTTCTCATTGCCTCGCAAACTCTGGACCGCCATCAATAGGATAAGGTATGCTCCCATAGCTGTTGTGCTCACATGATGCATAGATGGGGCCTTAAAGAGTCGGCGATGTATGAATGCGATGCGGAGCAGACCACCGAATACGTGGTCAACGAATGCCCGCTCCATTAATTTCCTGGCGGGATTGATGAGGTTAATAGAGAAACGCCTGAGACCCTAGACTGTCTCGTAGACCTAGATGTCGCTACTTTTGATGACTTAGTAGCGGTGCCCAACTTCATGGGGTGAGGATTATCCGGGTTTTGGCAGCGGGTGCGTTTGTCCACCTACTGCATGGCGGGCCGGATCGCGAGAGATCTGTCGAGGGAGACCTAACCTAGACTTCTCCAGCCGGACTTTCTCGACACATAGCCTTGCATCGGTGGTAGGGATGGATTCTTACATCCGTCACGCCTGGACATACTGACCCCCAGATACCTATACACCCCTTATATCTTTTTCTTTCCCAGAACTTCCTCTCATTCCTTTTCCAAAAAATGTCCACGCAAGTCCGGGACTCAGCGGCGGGTGCATCTGCCCACCAACTGCGTGACAGGCCGAATTGAGAGAGACAGGTTGAGACCGTATGACCCTCATATAAGTACTCATGACGCGATAGCAAAAATAACCAACTATTTACATACGGCCCTAGATTCCGATAAAAAATGTTTCGAAAATTTATAGACCTGAAAAAAGCTTTCGATAGCATATCACATAAAAAATTAATAAATAAATTAAAATCGATATGAATTAATGGGAAAGTCTTAGCACGATTAACTAGGTATTTAGATAAAAGACCTCAGCAAGTAAAAATAAATGAAGTCAGCGATTCAAAATATAGCGACTTTTCAATTCCCCAAGGTACAGTTTCGGGACCACTATTATTTATTATATATGTCAATGATATTATATTACATATTTCCAAATATGAAGACATTGTCTCCTACGCTGAAGATACAGTCCTACTACTAAAAGCAAACACATGGTCTAAATGAAATAAAATGACAAATAAAGATATCAATGCACTAAAATTATGGTTTGATAAAAACCTGTTGACTTTAAATTCTAAAAAACCTATTATTCACCATTTTTCATTAAAAAACAAGAAACACCTAAAGAAATAAACATATTAATCCACTCTGTGACAAATACAGAAAACTACAAATGCAATATATTATGTACGAACATAGAAAGCAAGACCGATATTGAGTATCTGGGAATCGAAGCCAGAGTAAAGTTAGCCTCTCAAAAACTGGGCACACTGTACAGGGCCCGCAGATACTTTAATAATACACAACTGCTAACCCACAAATACAAATCACAAGTGCGCCCCACGGTTGAATTTGGCAGCCACCTCTGGTCTGGAGCTCCAAAATACCTGAAAAATACCCTAGACTCCGGAATGCTATTCTTGTTCTACCGGTATTAAAATGGAAGATTCTCCGAGGAATTAGCGTCATTGATCCCTTAGGCACCGGTGCATAGTCGGGAAACAGGCCAAATGCGTGCCCAACATTTGTAAACGGTTGACATTTGTCACATGAGAACAGGTCGCTTCTTCGACTCATTCTTGTGTTCAACAGCTCGGTTGTGGAATGTGGCCTCCTGTGTGGAGTTAATGTAAAAAAAATAATAGACCAGCGTTTAAAATGCTCCCCACACATAAATATTCTGAACAACAGAACAAGGAAACTAAAATATATTTAGATGCGAGATATTTTAAACGAAAAATTACTTAGAACCACATACTTCGGTTTCTGTCAATCAATTATACAATACGGCATTATAGGATGGGGCGATACAAATATACAAATACACAAATATACAAATATACAAATATAATAAATATATAAATCAAACACAAACAATTTACATATCGCAAAAACTAATAATAAAAACAATTAAAAAAAAACCTGATATTCATCCGAACTGTTATTCAAACAGTTTAAGGTCAGAAAATTAAGTGCATTATACTTTTATCATTACAAATTTATGAAGATAATATTCAAAATAAAGTTGCACCCTTCAAATGTACTAGAAATCTTAGACAAACGTCAATACTTCCTACTCCAAAATGTAAAAAAACAATAGGACAGTTAAATCATAAATATTTTGGAGTTAAATTTTTTAATTCACTACCTGAAAAATCAGAAACATGAACAATGAAAAGTAACATAAAAAATTTAAAACTCAGCTTAAAAATTATACCGAAAATTTAAACTGAATTAAAAAAATAAAATAAACCAATATAATAACACCCCCCATACACACAAGCCCCTGCTGATTTATGGGGGTAAATCAAATTCATATATTATGTAATTAATTATTGTATAAAATTTATTGTAATTTATGTATCTTTTTGTGAATAAAAAAAAAAAAAACCTCTCCAAAACGACTCTTTCAGAATATCGCCTTGTACCGCAGTGGATTCATACGTCCATCACTCCTGGAAACATTGACCCCCAGATTCCTTCCCACCTCTCACACCTTTTTCCTACCCAAAACTTCCTTTCCTTCATTTTTAAAAAAGACCCTCCAAACAGTATCCCAAAGGTGTCATAGGCCCGAAGAGAGGAATCATTTTCCTTAGGGCCTCCTGTGTGGAGTTAATTTAAAAAAATACTTGTTTATCGTATTCATAATAAATATCTCTCCCTCTAAAATGAGTAAAATATTATTCCTCTGAAATGCACCAGAAAATGCATTTTCCGAAAAATAACATTTATCAACATAGTTCGCCTTTTATAATATACTAGCAGACCCGGAAATACGTTGCTGTGGCTAACGAAACATAACGCCATTACCCAACCTTTATAACCAACGTCATCTGTTAAATCTTAAAACAACTTAAGATAACTCAGAATTGCATTATAAAGACCATTCTAAAGGTTCCCATAAGGATGTCAACAACAGAAATTTTTAAACAGTTTGATGTTCCAAGCATACAGAAAATCTATGCCAAAAACATTCTAGTACATCACCACAAAAATGATTCAGAGGCAGACACCTCACACGCTCATAAAACCAGAGCCAAACAAACAGACATACTTAATATACCAAAGCGTAACTCTTCATTTGGTCAAAGAAGTTCTGCATTTTTAGCAGTAAAGTTATATAACAAACTCCCACTTAGTATCAAACAAATTTTAAAAAAAAATAGCTACATTGAGGACATTAAATGTTGGCTGAAGAATCTATCGGAAAATGAACTTACTAGTATACTTAAAACATCATAGAAGTTTCTGGAAAACCTTATCCAATCAATGAAGTTAAACCATAGAAGTCGCTGAAAAACTTATCCAAAGCATAGTCCCCCTCAGCACAGGATCTCCTAGTGAGGAGGACTGCGAATATATTATATATATACATCTAACTAACATGTTTCATATAAAAATGTTAAAAATATTATATAGTTACTAAATAATTTTTTTTTTTTTTTAAATTGGGTACATATCAAATCCTCACCGCCCGCTTGCCAGCCCGCTCCCTTTATATATTATATATTTTAACCAATTTACACAAAACCTTGACAAATTATATACCTACACCTTCCTCGGGAAAACCGCATGAACATCCGTTGGGTAGTTAAAAAGATCTAAGCGTACAGACAGCGGGAGCGACTTTGCTTTATACTATGTAATAAAGAAGATGTACCGGTTGTACTGTATTTTTTATATTTTTTTTAAATAATCGGAGACGGTTTACATTTATATAGTTCCCGTGAGCACTTAGGCCATAGACCCATTGTACTATCTCTCATTTTACCTCATTCCTTGCAGAGTTGGCAAGCGGGTGGTGTGGATTTTATAAAGGTTGGGTAATGGCGTTGTGTGTCGTTAGCTACAGCAACGTGTGGCCGGGTCTGCTAGTATATTATAAATCAATAAATTATCAAGGAGAGCTACTTTTCAAAATAAATAAATTCATTAAAAAAAGCGCACGTGGTTTGCGACGAAAATAGTTTGTCTATTTATTTACGGTCTTACAAACTAACATATTTCTTTTTTTTCACACTTATTTTGCTTGTACATAATTGAAAAATTATATATACTTATTACCAAAAATATTTGAGTACATACTTATTAAAACGTTAGGGCATTTTTATTGCTAACTTGAATGTAGGTATATATTAAATCAAATTTTGAATGACGTAAAATAGATATGGAGTTATTAGTTAAACATGCTGATACCGAGAATAATCAATCTTTGTCATCGGAACCACCATATAGAGTTGTAAAGGTTTTGCAATTTTAATTCTCAGACGCTAGTTAATGGGCCGGGGACCTAAAATCAGTTAAATTATAAAATAAAATTAAAAAATAAAATAATGTGGAAAATAGAAAAAACAGACAATATGGTAACACTTTCTGTAGAACACATTTTTAAATCAGTAAAATAATAATCAATTTACAAGCTGCGCCATCTGTATCTGAGTTGGTTAAGTTTTAGGTACCTATTTCACCTGTGTACCGTTTTACTGTAAGCTGAGAACAGGTTTTTTTACCTAGGAACATTTCACAGTTTGCCGACGGGCGGCGATTGCTGTGACGGTGCGGCTTGACTTGACTGACATTGTTAGTAGGTAGTTATCAGATTTTCTCATAGATGGTTGACTTTATGAATTAATTAATTTATTATTAGAGACCGAAGAGGACATTTACGAAACACGCTTCGTGATTCAACAAAGTATAAAAAAATTTCTGTACAGTCTGTTTATTCGTAAAACACGTTATAATTATTTCTGTCTTAAGTTGTTATTACGTTTGGGAAATTACTGATTTTATTACATATTTTTGAAGTGAAGCATCTTTAGCACCGTTGTGAATTTAAACTCGATGAAACGGAAACGAGTGTCACTAAAAAGAGACAAACACATTCATCTATAGGATTTAACCTGTCAGAGAATGAGATGGAATGAAACCTTACTTATATACAATACCCACGAAGCGTCGCGGTCTGTTAAGCTGTGCGCATTGCCCGCTTTGATGATAAGCTCACTTTTAAAGGCTCCTATTGGTTGAGACTGTGTGGGTGAAGGTGTCACTTCTACCACGTGTGATCTGCACTGGATTTTTGAAGTGAAACTTCTATAGCCCCTTTGTGATTTTGAATTCCGATTCAAACTGCGCTCATTGGCGGTTTTGATTATGATGTCACTTTTAAATCTTCCTATTGGTTGAGATATGAAGCGCACTTGAAGTGAAATAACACAAAACTGCACTATATAAATACAACATTATTATTATTATTAAAGGATCCTATTGGTTGAGATTGTGTGGGTGAAGGTATCACTTCTACAACGTGTGAATTGCACTCGATTTTTTTTTAAATAGGTACTTAACGCGACCAGAAAATACACATACCTACCTACATACTGACCTACATGGGCGTTCAATTTGATGGCTACCAATAATTAGAAATTAAAAAAAACGAACGGAAATTAATATGGTAAAAAAAAACCTTAGGAAATGGTTAGATTATCTGGTTACGAAGTATATTATCATTTACCATAGCAAGTTAGATTCTACTATATGCAAGACCCCCTACTACAGCCAATAAATATACCTTTTATATTTAAATTCAATAACTTATGAAGGTTACACTAACTTTAAAAAGTAATAAGATTAAATCGAAACGAAACATGAAATAGAACGGGATACAGAATATGAAAAGGGTAGCGGTCGCAACTGGGGAACGTACCCAGGATTTCTGGCCTATTGGGACAGTACCTTAACCACCCAGCCACGTTACCTTTTGAAATGAAAATTTCTTTAGCACCGTTGTGATTTGAAACTCGATGAAACGAAAAAGCGACAATAAGGCCCTCCATTGATATGCTTGGTATAACCCTAAGTGACCAGCTCAGGTATGGGGGCTCCATCGAAGCCAGAGTAAAGTTAGCCTCCCAAAAGCTGGGCGTACTGTCTGGGCCCGCAGATACTTTAATAGTACACAACTGCTAACCTTGTACAAATCACAAGTACGCCCCACGGTTGAATTTGGCAGCGATCTCTGGTCTGGAGCTCCAAAATACCTGAAAAATACCCTCGACTCTGTGCAGAAACGGGCGGTCCGTTTGATAGATTCTCCCATCTTAACAGACGGTTTGCAATCTTTAGAGCACAGGCGTCGGGTGGGAATGCTATCCTTGTTCTACCGGTATTACAATGGAAGATGCTCCGAGGAACTAGCATCATTGATCCCTTCGGCACCGGTGCATAGTCGGGAAACACGCCAAACGCGTGCCCAACATTTGTACACGGTTGACATTTGTCACATGAGAACGGGTCGTTTCTTCGACTCGTTCTTGTGTTCAACAGCTCGGCTGTGGATTGATTTGCCGGCCTCTGTGTTTCCTCCTTCCTACAACATGGGTCTCTTTAAGACCAATGTTCATTCCTTCCTCTCCTCAAAAAGACCCTCCACACAGCATCCCAGATGACATAGGCCCTGAGGGAAATTATTTTCCTCAGGGCCTCCTGTGTGGAGTTAATGTAAAAAAAAAAATACATAGAGGTAAACACATACATCTGTAAGATAAGCCTGCTAGAGAATGATATAGTATAATCGGTCACCTCTTTGTGCTTCGTAGCCTCCCCACTCTTGCCTACGTTAGTTTTCTGAAGGTTTCTTCTACCGCGTGTGAATTGCACTTTCTGTGTCTTGTTTAATTTCATGTTTCGATTAGATTTATTAAGATTATATTCTTCAATGATTAATAATATACTTACCTACTTACACATAAAATACAGTTACGCCTGAAAAATTAAGTAACCTGGGGGTAGTACCAGATAATAAATTAACAGTGTAAGTACACATTATCCAAATGAGAGTATTTGCATTTTCAAGTAGTTGGTAGGTAACTACCAATGACAATTTTTTTTAAGGGCGGTACTAGAGCATTCAATGTCTGGAATTTTTTTCATTACCGGGATTACGGTGATAGCATATTACAGTGATTTTAAATCCCAGGATCCAGGTGCTAACACCGGAAATTTAAATGATTTAATTATTATTAGAAAAAGATTTCTTGTAAAAAAAGTTTCATTTTATTTCTTCAGGTACGATAGATTTCGTAACATCATCTTTACGTAGCATAAAATGAAGTGGCTCACGCTGTCTGTGAGCTTTTACTAAAAAAATTACACAAAACCTTCACAATTTGTATACTTAAAAACCTTCCTCATGAATCACTCTATCTATTGGGGAAAACCGCATAAAAAGTAGTTAAAAGATCTAAGCGCACAAACAGCGTGAGCGACTTCATTTTATACTTAGTAAAGATAAAGATAATTTTTTTGTTCATATGAAGCGGATACTTTGTGATGTGACATTATTAATTTAAAATAAAACAATAACTTTGTAAACACCACTTTTATTGGTGAATAAAAGTGGTGTTTACAAAGTTATTGTAAATAGGCGTGGATTTGATTTGACAGATGGTGTTGGTTGTAGGGTTGGGTAATGGCCACTTCGTTGCAACAACAATGTGTGGCCGGGTCTGCTAGTTATTAAATAAATTCATAAAAGTAGCTTGGAGGCGTGTCTGGGTTCCGCTGTCCGTGAACCATAAATTCGATAATCAACACCCTTACAGGGTGAGGTTTGTCTAGGTCTTGCGGTGGACACGTATGCCAACCTATTGCGTGGATAGCCAGATCGGGAGAGACTGGTTGAGGGAAATTTTTCACCGCTCCAGCCGAATTGTCTCGACCTATAGCCTTGCACCGCAGTGGGAGGGATGGATCCATACGTCTGTCACTCCTGGACATATTGATTTCAGATTCCTAACCACCCCTCATACTTGTTTCTCCCAGAACTTTCTCTCCTTCCTTTTGACAAAAAGACCCTCCACACAGCATCCCCAAGATGACATAGATCTTGAGTGATTTTTTTTAGTGCAATTCACACGCGGTAGAAGTGAAACCTTCAGGAAACTAAAGTGGGAATGGGTGCTCAATTTGGGAGGCGGGAATGGGTACCGCCGCCCCGGGAACCTTTATTGGATAACCAACACCTCTGCTATAGGTCACCCCAAGTGGTTCGCTACGATTGGTGATTTAGCAGGGGTGCCTGGGTTCATGGGGTGAGGTTTGTCTAGGTCTTGGTGGCGGATGAACAGGACATACTGAACCCCATATTCCTACCCACCCCTTAAACCCTTTTCCTTCCCAGAACTCTCCTCTCCTTCCTTTTCTTAAAAAAAAACTCTCCACACAGCATCCCCAAAGATGACATAGACCCTGAGGGAAATTATTTTCCTCAGGGCCTCCTGCTTATGTAAAAAAGAAGGTAGACAAGAGTGGGGAGGCTACGAAGCACAAAGAGGTGACCCATTATACTATCGCAGTATCTCGTAGGCTATTCCTATAGACTAAAGACTATGTGTTTACCTCTATGTATTTACTGTCGTTTCATCGAGTTTCAAATTACAACGGTGCTAAAGAAATTTTCACTTCAAAAGGTAACAGCACTAGATTCACGTGCAACGACGGGTTAATAGTTCCGAAATTTAACAATAAGTACGGACAGCGAACGTTTGAATACATCATACCGAAGATATTTAATTTATTACCTGACACTATAAAGCAATGTAATTCTATGAATTAGGTTAAATATATGGTGAAAAATTGGCTATAGGAAAAAAAATATTTATATTGATATGTATGAAAAAAATGTTGAATTTGTAGATAAAAGATGTAAATTTTGACAAGCCAATTTAATTGGCTTAGCAGGACTTGTTTGTTGATGAAATTATGTATTATCTATTCTTTCAATAAAAAAAAAATAATAAAAAAAAACGTGGCTGGGTGGTTAAGGTATTGTCCCAATAGGCCAGAAATCCTGGTTACGTTTCCCAGTTGCGACCGCTAACTTTTTCATATTCTGTATCTTGAAAGGTTGAAGAGAAAATTCTGGGAAGGAAATAGGTATGGAGGGTGGGAAGGAATCAGGGGATCAGAGTGTCCAGAAGTGACAGACATATGAATCCATCCCCTCAACTGCAGTGCGAAGCGATAAGTCGAGAGAATCTGGCTGGAGAGGTCAAAATACCTCCTCAATCGTTCTCTCTCGATCCGACCCCCACGCAGCAGGTGGGCAGACACATAACGTAGCGTACCACTTGGGGTGACTTATGGCAGAGGTTGATTGTCCAATAAATGGTTCCCGGGGCGGCAGTATCCAATCCGTCTCCCAAAATTGAATTGCATGTGCGAAACAAAGAGATGTGAAATCCTGGTGTGGTGGCGTCACACGACTGAATACTGAATGTTCTTCAGGCACCAATCAATCTTTCCTTACTTCTAAGAAACAGCGTATTAAAAATAACCCACCCCAAAATCTTTTGGGAAGGTTATTTTTATCATGACCTGACCAAGATCTCTAGAATATTGTGCAATAAACAATGTTCTGCCAATAAAAAAAATATTCTCACGGTTGAAACATGGTCTTGAAACCAACATAAATGCTGTAATACCGGGATTTAGACAAAGCGACTACGGTGCAGACAAAGGATCCGGGTTCCCGAGATCCCAGTTCTCGAGATCCCGGGATTGAACTAGACGGTTTTTACCGTAGGTACTGAGTAAAATGACTTTATTTATAGAAAAATACAAATGTTTTATTTCAACTGCTTGAAAATAGGGTTATTCAGTGAAAAAGTCGCCAAATTGGGAACACAAAATTTTTCCACGTAGATTTCAAGGAAACAGTTCGTTCAAGCTTTTTTTCATTATTTTATATACAATTATTAGGGATAAAAACTAATAGTAGAGGGGGCAGGAAAACATTTATCTATAATATCGTAATATAATACATCATAGTATATCACCGTAAGCAAATAATAAGTGCATAATCTTGTTGAATTTCTTGGCAACCCTATTATTATGATTCGCGACTATATTTGGGGTTGTGGGCCGCTGCTTTAAGCCGTTAAAAAACAATAAAAATCTTTTTCATTTCAATTTTTTTACATTTATTTCCATAAAATAAGACATACTAATTTTGAAAAAAACTACATCTAACAACATGAAACATTTTTTATTTCCTCGCTGCCAATTTTAGTATTTCAGCTTAGCAATTTTTATTAAATTATTACAACCTTGTTCTTCATGTGCTTCACTATGCATCGGCGATGAGGAATGCAGTTTCATTCAAAATAACTCGCATGTAATGCCAACCGCTCATGGAGAAACTAAAAAAAAAAAACAGTTGGCGACGCAATCGCTATCCACAGGAAAGGAACTTGTGAATTTCATTGGCGGTAGTACCAGCGACGCGGTGGTCGCCGCGGCAGTCCCGTTTCAGTTGCCTTATTGATAGGTCTTGTCATGTTTTGACATGTCAGTTCAGAAAAATATCGATTTTGTTCAGGAGGTTGATCGCGATTGGGTGGCCAACTGGTTTTTTTCAGTTTCTACTTGAGCGGATGGCCTAAATCTCAAAACATTTTCAAAATGTGTTTCAATTTTTCAGACATGAATATTTCATAGATTAAAATATTAAACCTTTTGCCTTGAGATGCTTATAAAAAGTACAAAATTACTTACTTACAGTACAATTTTTAAAAATCGAATCATGTTCTTATAAAATCACTTACCTAACATATTTTATATTTAATAAATAATTATTTTTACCTAAGAAGATATTCGTAGTTGGAACAGTAAAATAATCACACATTTGCGATAAATGTGTCATTTATTCTACTTTGCACATCTGTTCAGCCTTATTAATAAGATCTGCGTCTTTAGAAATTTGCAAATAGGCTTCATTATCGCCTACGAAGCCTTTGGAAGAGGTCTTGGGGATCGAACCGTTAGTCGCCGTTTTCTTCAATGCGCCGCCAGCCAGAGATAGAGACTTGGTGCTTTTGTTGTATGCCTTTCTGTAGAAATCCAGGAACATGTAGAGAAAAATGAATGCATTCACGATGAAGAATTGTGTGACGAACTTTGAGTGGCCACAGTTAGAGAGTGACAGAAGAGACAAGTATGCGATGATTATACAAAACTGGACCTGTAACAATAAACACATTCAATGTTAATGTATGACTGAAAGTGTAACACGTCTATTGATATTTGTTCACATTTAAGCACAGAGATTTTCGCATTAGTGCGGGATTAGAGATTTCAATTATACATCAATAATACATTTTCTGCTCGTTGAAAGGGTTTATAAAGTCATTCCCGTTTTAGGACAAATGACGACAAATATTTTCCAATTTGCATACATAGGTTTAAGCGTATTTATTTATTTACGCCCTTGGAGCATTTACATCAATCGTGGAACATAGTAATAATAGAAATAGAAAAAATAAAATAACAATTATATAGTAGTATTATTTCTCTTCCTTTAAGAAAGGAAGCGGAATTAAAAAGAAATAAGAACACAAAGATATTAGAATAATAAAATTTACGTCAGAATTTTAGGAATTTCTGATATAAATTTAGGTAAGGAATAAATGAGAATATCCATGGAACTGAATTTATTTTCAATCCTATGTAGTCTTTGGATTGAGGAGTTAATAAAATAGTTAGTTTTAGACGGATAAACAAAAAACAGCTCTGGAAGTATCGTGTCACGATTTGGTACTCGGAATGTTATTAGTTTTGTTAAGTCAGATGCGTTAAGTGATCCATTAACTAATTTGTATAAAAGAACCAGATCGCCCTTTTTTACATTAACTCCACACAGGAGGCCTTGAGGAAAATAATTTCCCTCAGGGCCTATGTCATCTGGGATGCTGTGTGGAGGGTCTTTTTGAGGAGAGGAACGAATGAACATTGGTCTTGAAGAGACTCATGTTGTAGGAAGGAGGAAACACAGAGGCCGGCAAACATTCCACAGCCGAGCTGTTGAACACAAGAACGAGTCGAAGAAGCGACCTGTTCTCATGTGATAAATGTCAACCATGTACAAATGTTGTGCTCTTGGTTCTTCTACACGATAAATCAGTTAAATTAAATATTTTCATTAAGATAACATAATTAATTTTTTTAATGGGTATGAAGAGTTTGAAATTAATGAACCTTAAAAATGTAAGTTGAACTTTATCAATTTTTATTTAATGTGCTTTATAGTATGGGGACCAAATAGTAGTTTAATAGTTGTTTAAAAATACTTCTTACTAAAGCAGTGAAGAGAATTTTAAATGAGTCAAGTGACGTATAATCTTTTACTGTTCTTAAAATAAATCCCAAACATTTCATCGCCTTACTAGTAACTTATTATTGTACTATTATTACAATGAAATCAAATAATCACTGTCGAGTTACCTACTATGAGATAATATGATTGGATTGAACTCTTGTTCTTTGCATTTCAAAGAAATTATCTCGATAGTCACATGACATTTTTGGCCCTCTACCATCTTCTATTATATTTTTTACTGCCCAAGCAAAAGATGTTTCCAGAACAAAGACATGTCCCACATTCTAAACATTTGAATGCTCATCGAACTGAATGGAGAGAATTTATCGGGCTTAAATAAAATGAGCAATGTAGCCATACAATGCCACAATGGCAGAAAAAAATCAAAGCCTAGAGATATTCCATTAATTCAATGAGGCAGATTCATGCAAATCATGTTTGTATGGTCATTACGGTCACTTACAATGCAATCTTTTACCATCAGTTCTGGTTCTAAAAACATAGATAAATTTAAGAGACAGAACTGCCGGAGATACCACCGAAAGCCAGATTGTAAATATATAGTAAAAGGAATTTGAAATGAACAATTAATACAAAACGAAGTAATAATAAATAAAATAACAAAAAAGTTTCTCACGATTAACAATAATTAGTGCTAGTCAACAAAAAGTAACTTCATAAATCGGATACAGTGTCTTATGGTCGTCTCCTTGCAATAAATCATGTTATTCAAATTGATTATGGCAATGCTTCTAAATGACGTATTGTTCTCAATTAGTCATTGGCTCAGCTTTTAAACGATTTGTCTTCTTTTACATTTCCTCTCTTCTACGATAATGGTCTCTTCAAGGTTTTGGTTCAATCTTTTATTTATTTTAAAATACTCTATACAAGAACAAAGAACAAAAAACATCATCTTCAAAGTTGCTTCCTGCCAAAAAAGTTTTTGGTACTTCAAAGATATGAGTCAAATTTACCATTAAATGCTCTGGAGTGATCAAATATGTGTCCGGAACATTGGTATTTCTGGCTTTTCGAGGCGAGGAATTGATGAGCTTTGTTCACCATTGGAGTGGGTGTCACGATCCTCAGCAATGAGGAAACGACTAAAGAAGAAGATGTCATAAAAACGGACTTACCAGCTGAATGACGGTCATGTACTTTTTCCACCAGATGTACTTTTGATAGGATGGTCCCATGGCCGCGATCATGTAGTAGGTATACATCACAACGTGCACCAAGGAGTTGATGAGGCCCACGATGGCCCCCTGCTCGCTAGGAGTGTACTTGAGGAACAGCCACGAGAAGTACATGGTCACTGAATGGTGGTACACGTGCAGGAAGGAGATCTGACGGTTCCGTTTGCGGAGGACGAAGAATATGGTGTCCAGGAATTCGGTCATCTTGGCGAAGTGGTACCACCATGATGCTTCCGCAAACTGAAATATATAACAAATTGATTTACACATTGAAAAAAAATTAAACTACAAATTTTCACTCGTGTCAGTCGATCGTCCAGTTGATTAATCTAAAATACTAAGTTTTGACATAATAAGGAAAGCAATATTCGAATGCTCACCATAAATCAAATATTATTTAGACGTGTCTGTATTTTACATAATAATCATGCTATAAAATAGCCCAGGGAGTCATTAGAATGATATTTTGAAATATCGTACTAGTGACCCAGAAAACATCAAAATTTTGTTTAACCACTGGAGCGCTTTTTGTCACAATATGGCACTATTTAAAATACCTCGGATTGCTTTGCTGCCAGTTTTAGGCAAATTTTCAATTTTCCCTAGATGTATTTATATTTTGTTTGAATTATTAGGTTAAGGTATGATTTTTTTAATGTGGGCGGAAAATATTCAAAATGATCACCAAAAAATCACAATAAAAAAATCGCAATCCGAGGAAAAAGTTTTAAACTGACCGCTCGAGTGGTTAAATCACTTCAAGTTTTTCGGCATTACAATTGATTGACGCTATTGCCGCTGTCACTGATTTCATTGTTTAAAACTTTGATGAAAGTAAAAATGGAATATCAATATTTATAGACCTTTCTAAAGCCTTTGATACAATATCACACAAAAAATTAATAAACTAACTTCAAAAAATCGGTATTACAGGCAACGAACTCATCTTTCTTAAAGGCTACCTTAATGAACCAAGCAACAAGTTAAAATAAATAACATACTTAGCAACCAGTGCTCAACTTACAATAGTATACCACAACGAAGCATAAGATAATAATAATATTTGGATGACTTGTACATGTACAGCGCGGTTTTTGTGAAAAATCACCTCAAAGGCGCTGAAATCACCTCAAAGGCTCATACAAGGACCGTCTTTGTTCCTGTTGAATATTAATGACTTATGCAAAATTAATATTCAGGGGAAAATTGTTAGTTTTGCCAATGAAACTGTCTAACTGTTTGAAGGTGACACTTGGCTAGCTGTCTAGAAAAAAAACTGAAACGGATATAAGCATTTTTAAAAAGTATTTGAATAAAAATACGCTCACACTGAACACCCAGAAAACTAAATACGTCACATCAAGCATAAATATTACAGGTCAACCTCTTGATGATGCCTCTATTAGCTTAGACTTTAACGATTTTCAATACTTCGTTTGTATGGAAAAACTATGATATTAGAATACATACATGTTTGAATTCCGATGAATGTTGTCAGTGTCCCTACATTAAGTGCATTACTCAGATGAAGTACCTCGGCCTCACCATTGATCCGTATCTAAAGTGGAATCTTCATGCTCAAATAATTTCAAATAAAATAAGTAAAACCATGCACTTTTCCAGAACGACACGAAACTTTCTAGACTCTCACAACACTTGAAAATTATATATTTTTCAGTCTGTCAATCTATTGAGTGTGGTATCATAGCATGGGGAGGTGCACTAGACCCAAGCATAAAGGCACAGAAAACTCTTATAAAATAATTCCTTAGGCTTCCTCTAATTACAGACTAGAACTTAATCTTTAATATTATGAATGTGTTTGACATTTGGCAGATATACGCAAAAACAATTCCCACTCATCTATATACTATTATACATATTTCCTATGAAAAAAAGATTAAATACTCGCTGTACTCGAACCAATAACAAAAACCTACTATAAATTCCTGTAATGCATACTAATTTTGGTCAACGAAACCTCAGATACCTTGCGACAAAACTTTACAACTTTGCCAGATATAAAAAAAAATGATTCACAAAACAATTTCAAAGATAACGTAAAAATTGGGATGAAAAGTAATGATAGGGCCTTTACCGGTAATTTACTCCAGATATTTTACAAATTCCTGTAATGCATACTAATTTTGGTCAACGAAACCTCAGATACTTTGCGACAAGACTTTACAACTTTCTTCCAGATATAACAAAAAAAAGTGATTCACAAAACAATTTCAGTGATAACGTAAAAATTAGGATGAAAAGTAATGATAGGGCCTCACTCTCTCACCCAAATACGACATTATTAACGCAACCAACCTATTGAGTTTAATTAAGTTTAAGTATGTTCGTGGGAATTATAAATTAACTTACAAAATTACTGCCTTAACACAGGCTAGCCTAGTGAGGCGGGTTATGAGAAACCTCAACTTATAACTATAAATGTCTGTTCTTAAAATATTACCTGCTGTTCATATGTATATATTTTCTGTTGCAATTTTTACTTTTTTACAATTTGTACTTATGTAATTTATAAAACTATTAACTATTACACTTAACGTACTTTTTTAGTTAACAAATTTCTTTCAACAAAGATATATGATTGAAGAAGAAGATAACAATTACAATCTAAACGAAAATATGAAAGAGAACAAGACATAGATAAAAATAATGGTTGCAACTGGGACTCGAACCCAGAACCTCTCGTAACCGGGTCGTGCGCGTTTATCAATTCCGCCATTGCCAACTTCTGTCAAACCGTCATATTAGTCAATTTGAAATTTAGAGTACACTGTACACTTTAACATATAACTGGATACTCAAATTTCGATTTTGAGGAGTTGTATGACTAATCAACTGGACAATAGAAGTAGTAACCCAGGTTTTTTTTAATACAACATAACCATATACGCTATTCCGAATCCGAAAACTTGGCGCAATTTATTTATTTTTTTAGTTATACTTCGAATGAAGGAACTTTCATTACTTTAGCTTGTATGAAATGTTTATTATAAGGTAGATTATATAATTACTTGATTTTTATGATGACTTTATAACTAATGCATAATGATTGTCACTTAATAATAAAAAGAAATATATTACATGCACGTGTAAAAATTACACCATTGACAAATGCGACTATTAAATGTTTTATAAATCGTCCATTTAGAAGAAATCAATCTATCCAACATACGGGGCCGACAAAGAATCAAAAGAACTTTGAAGTGCATTTTCCGAAAAGAACATACCTACCTTAATGATAAAAATAATATTTTATACCTGTAATCTTGTTTCGTTTGTGTATTCCAAGTTCTGACTGCAGGATGGGGAGAACATCGATCTCAATGGGATTTTAACTTCTAATGACTGTAAAGTAGGTAACAATTATTATAAAAATCGCAAAAGTAACCCTTGTGACACCTGATGCATGTCGAAAATTCTTTTATGTTTATTGTCATAGTGTGCTACTTATAAAAGCGTAAATTAAGTATTTTATTGCACAAACCGGAAATGTGAAACACATGCATTCAAGTTTTGAATAACATCAATATTCTGATGGCATTCAGAAAATTAAGTCAATAACGAACGCACACGAAAAAATTATGAATTAAATGAATATTAAATATATATATCTGAAAAAAACTGATACATTTTGTATTACTTACTTTCCATATGAGGAACATTGAAAATAAAACTTGGACACCATTATACGCTATCATACTTTTTCTTAGTTCCATTGCTTGTCTGTTTTTCATGAGGGAAGGTCCTATTTTCAAAACAAAAGCTAAATATGCTACCAAGATCATTGTTGTAGTTATTGGGTCCTTCATCAATAGCCATTTATCTACTTCTTCACCTAGAAGAAGAAAATCAAATGTTAAAAATGCATACATACAGATATATAAACCACCTCACAAATCAATATATTTTAGTTAGATTATGTAATTAGATAGGTACGTGTTTCGTTGAGAGCATTTTTTTCTAGATATTTTTCTTTTCTAGAACTTTAGACATAACAAAAACATTCGTCAAATTGTAGTTGAGCCTGTATGCAATGCAATGCGTGGTGAACAAAATTGTGAGAACCTGAATTATATAAAATTTTATGCAGTTTATTTTACCGTGAATTTTGGTGTTTTTTGGCTACAGCTCAAATTTCAGTTATTTGGTTGCAAAATTTAGGATTCGTAATCGGCACCCCCAAAAAACAGAAAGAATTAGAACTACCCCAATATTTGCTTAAAACATCCGCTTTCAGCACCTGGTATACACTAAATGGCAAGAGAGTTTTGAAATCACCACCACAGCCAACGATTACACTTTGCAATGCATATTGAATTGGGGAAAAATAAATGGATCAATGTTTAAAATTAAAAATGTTATTCTGGTAAAAATATACAATAATTTTCAAAACCTTTCTATTGCTGCATTGATTTGTAATTTCCGCTTTATGTTAGTGTCTATTATTATCATACCAAGGTATTTTACATTAGTTTTAACGGTGAGCAATTGATTTGTTTTCGAATGATTCACTCCGAATATTTACTTGTTGGGCATGTTGAAAGCATGGTGGACATATACATAACCATGACGTAGGTGCCACACAAAATAATAATATTATGAAATTTCTCAATAGAAACTCTCTCTGAAACATTAATGTGTTACCTAAAATCTATCAAAAAAGATATTTGTTAATGAACACACAAAACCATTTAATTGATATGAAAGGAGCAATGTTTACCATACAAATGTGTCTTTTACTGTCGAAATCTTGACGTATTGATCACCATCTTTACAACCGAAACGTTATTATTTATTCAAGAAGGATGTAACATGGTTGTGACATATTATGGATTTTCTAAAAAAAACGCCAGTTTTTATGACTCAACCTGTATCCAAATACAACAAATGTTTACTTAGAGGTTCGAAACACCTTTTATTCATTGATATTAATTAACATCAATTCAAAAGAACGCACCTCATAAAAGTAAACAAATCACAGAGGGCTTTTCTGATTTTCCATAAAATAATGTCTCTAATTTTATATTACGAGGTCAGCCAATCAAGCGAAAATCAACAAAAAAATTTAAATATGTGGAAATTTTCGGAAATTATTGGATGTTGCAGAAAAATATCATTGTTGTCGGTTTTTTCGACATGCCAAAGTAAACATTCGCCATAAATTACAATTGCATTTATTCCGCTTTACCGCTGATGGGAAAAGCCGTGAAGATTACTCGTCTCAAAGCGTCTGTCTTCATAACACAAATCTTAACTTTCGCATTGATCGTACAATAATAATATATGCAAGAGAATAGACAATTTATCTGTTCCCTTTGACCAGTAGTAAAAGCATTTATTATTATGTGAATACTTGTGTCTCGCACAAGTATAATTTCACGGCAATCGTCTCCTTTGTGCGATCAACTTATTTGTGTCATACGCACTGCAGCAGGGGCCGGGTCAAAGTGTCTATTTTTATAAATGCAACCATATAAGGGGCGAAGATTCAAATAATATGTCCCGTTATTAACAAATTTTCTGTACTGCAGGTTAGTCAGATTTCTGGCCTTACATACAAACTAGACTATGCATTATATATTATATGCTTACGAGGAATAAGAATACTTACTGAATCCTTTCTGTCCATAGTTCTCGGTGAATGAGCGCACGATTGACGCCATATTGAAGTTTGGTGACCCCTAGAAAGAACAATTGTTCAATATTTTAGGTTATCCTTATTCAAACAATACTCGCATTATGGTTGCTTTTTCGCTTTGTCTGAATGAATGGATATCATAGTTTCACAATGACCGCACCTTTTTTACTTATTGTAATTCACGCAATGAATGCTAATTATATTCTTCAATTTTTATTTCATTTACTTTGGGGCTACATCCTAACTAACCCCAATTTATTTTCGCAGAAATATTTCCAAAAATTTACCAGAATAATAATTACAAAAAGAATGATCTTTCACGATAATGTTTATTGAATTATTCAACCATTATTTAACATATTAACCAATTTCCGACCATCGTTAAATAAAGGTTTATTGTTTGGTGTTACAAAAACTTGCAAATATTGGCAATATTTAAGAAAAATAATGACGCGGTCAGCTTTTACCAAGTGCTAAGTAAACTCCATAGGTCACATTCCTGTTTACAAGAGAAGGAATTAATGTTTTTAATAATTTATGCTTTATGATACAGTAATAATATTATCTTGGCCATCTCAAAGATCATTTGAAATAAACGGCAATTATTATTTATGAATGCTATTAAAGCTAATATTTCATCAGAATTAAATAATATTTTTTATTGCGAAACCGCACGAGAAATCTAACTGCTAAGAATCAGTGGAACTGAACTGGAGTTTTGTGAAGCTGAATAATGTGGGTAGAGGAAGGAGAAGTAGAAGACAAGGGTTAGAGGGTTAAGCGCACTTGAAGTGAAACATCACAAAACTGCGCTATATAAATACTACGTTATTATTATTATATTAGAAAGTTCTGGCAGTTAAGATGTGAACGTCTAAATATAGTTGTATTAAATTTAAAAATCACAGGTAGGTTTCTAATACACGATATTACTCAAGTTTAAGATTTAACTTTTACGTGTTTGCCAATCTGAGTTTTGAACCCAGGATGATGCAGACCAGAGCCTATGAGCTTCCCGCTCGGCCATGAAGGCAATCAACAAGCAATGTAGTACCGTGTTTTAGAGGATAATACATTAAATAAATAACTACTAATCTTTTTTTTAACAATCCACCAAATTTCTAAACTAAACTAAAAAATAACTTAAGGAGTTATATCATAAGATTTTTTTACATTTGGTTAAATGCAACAAAGTGGCGTAACGCAATTTAGCGCAGATGATAAAGAAGATATCTGAATGACAAATAGCCATTGGTTCAAATGCGAGTAGCTCCTCATATTTTGCAATGTTTAGATGTTCGGGCGAATAAAAGTTTTGTTTATTGGGAAAAAAACAAACGTAAAATGTTTGTAACAAATTCATGTCTCGCTTGCTGCACTGTACTTGATGCCAATTTAGGATGCGCATTTAACGCCAATAAATAAATAAGTCATTTGTCTTTTCTCTCATTGTAAGATTGATGGTGCGTAAAAGATTAATGCGTTTTTTAAATGATGGTTTTGAATGGCTTTCTAAATGAAAGGTCAAATGAAGAAGATAAATCTGAAAGGTATAATCATATATTTACACATTACGTGTATTTGCAAAAAGGATGCATAAACGTCAAACGTAACATTTTTTTAATAACTTTGTAAACTTATCAACTATTAAAAGCACATATTTTTAGATAATTTTATTACTGATCTATAACTATGAGCTGTGGGTTGGTATTTTTTGTGCTATGACTTTCAAAAGAAATTAGTTTTTTTGTGGCAAATTCGATGAAAGTTATACATTTTAGTTTCCTATAGAATTTATTTTATTTCGCCAAAAATATTTGAAAAAATATATTCAAAAATAAACTAGAAATAGTTTATCAAGATTGATAGAAAAGAAAATCAATTTATTGTAATCCAAATTCATTGGTTCGTGTTGTTGATATTTTGACATTTTTACGACTGAATAAGTACGAATTATGTGCTTATAAATAGTGCACATAATATAAATGCAAATTAATGGTTAAAATGAATAAGATATTCAATTAATCAAAGATTGATTGTTCTTTAAAACCTATAAATAGAGAACGATTTAAAAAACTACTTAAGGAATTAAAATTCTGTTTCTAGAAACAATGTCTTCTTGATTCTCATTTTAAATTGTAGATGTTCTTAATTACTATTACCACATTTGTTAACGTGTTAATCTTTTAAACAATGGTAAAATAATGTTATTGCACGTTATTATTGTCATGTACGACGTACGTGTTAAACCATCAATCTCAACACATTAAAGCACAGATCATCATGTTTAAACGGATAATATTCTTTACATTTTGAAAAATGACAAGAATGTATCAATGTCATTAATACTTTCCGAGAAACTGTCATGGGTTGATCAAGATTTATTATACGCTGAAAAATCATTTAAAAATGCTCGCGAAAACAACTAAAAAAACTTTTGTAAAACACACATTGAATTCTTCGCTACGTATAAAAAGTTCTTTCCTCGGAAATGCTCTAACATAAAAGCAGATCAGATGGAAATTCAAATACACTTGGTAATATTTGGCGAACAGAAGCGAGTTTATTTATTTATTGCCTTCTGTGAATATAGGGCGGCCCATTTAAAGAACAACACAATATCGTCTAAGGCCATCAATGTTTTTTTTAACGGTACTCTATCATCAAAAATCACAATTCAATCTCAGAGAAGCTGATAAGCCCACACCTTGATCATGATACAGGCAGCTGCCTAGTATGGTGACCTAATGTATCTCCTGAAGTAAATTTATTATTTATTATGTATGTAACATGTACTTATAAATAAATAAATAAAATAGTTCAGTTATAATGTTTATAAGAATAAATATACGTTTAATGGAGTACTGGATCCATTCTTACCGATGTAGTTCATCATATGTCTTAAATGAACATTCCCATTCATAATTAAGAAGAAAAAACTGTACGCGCACATTGTTACCCGTTAGCTAAATATTTTTATAATAGAATTTTTTAGGGATAGAAAATTAAATTAACAACGAAATTGTTTCATTATTTCGGTCTGTATATTTTAACTGCGTGCATCATAATTTATTATTATGAGCTGTTATTTATACAATAAATGGCTTAACAATGGTCTCGTTTCAAGGAAAAGTTATTAAATCAGTTTTTTTTTTTTATGTCTGGAAGAATGAAACGACCATTTTCGGAAGCTTTGTTGGTATTGGCCAGTTCGTATACTGCGTTAAATAAAGATAATTGAATTTGAATTTCGAAAAGATACCGCTGAAGTTTTCAAGCAAAACCAGCGTAACTTTTTATTAAATTTAATTAATTTTTGCCAGTACATGACCTTCAACATCAAACTTCTCGATGCCATCATTAGGTAAATAATCTTGTCATTTTAAATTCAAATAGTTGTCCATTTATGTACTAATCATTTTGTTTTGTTTCTTACCGGAGATTTCAGAACAATATTGTGTCAGAAAAATTTGTGTTGTTATTTATTATTTAAATTTCAAGTTAGTTATTCAAAGCAAACTTTGTATAAAGAAAACCTGAATTTGGAAAATTTATTTAAATTGTAATTTATAAAATGTATAAATGCCTACTTTTTCAGAGAAAATTTTTATGTGAAATACCAAGTAGAAAAAATTTATACCTATCGTTAATCATTATAGGACCGAACACCGCCATAAAATAATAATTGACCATACATAGTCCAGCTTTGTAAAGTCCTTCGTTGAACTTTGTTTAGTACCAAAGTACGAATGTTACGTTATGAAGGTCCCGTGAGTACGTTTTGTTGACTGATACAATGTTACAAACTATTTATTTGTTTCAAAAACTTATGTACCATTATGTCCGAAGTGCACAGGTCAACTATAATAAATAAGATTAACTAAAAAGTATGCTTCTGCACTTTTTGCACAACTTTTAACAACAATGTGTAAGACGTCATAATAATCCTGTTTTACTTTTTTTTGACATCGAACGATGACCAGATCTGAATAGCCAAGTACTTCCCCTCCTTCCTCTTCCTATCTCTTTCCCCTCTCCTCTACCTTCAACTTCACTACATACCCCAATCGCGGATTCTATAGTCTCACTGGCTCCGGACGATAGGGAGCAGTTAGGACTCTTCTTCGGTATTCTCGAAAAACAAAAATGTTTCTAGATTAATGCGACTTGTCCAAATTGTACGTACATATTTTTTTTGTGTTAACTCCTAGAAACTTTTTTACCTGCTATAATATCGGAGGGAGGGTAGAAAAGGGAAGATGATATATAGGTGGGTAGTAGGGAGGATAGAAAAGGGATGATGATATATAGGTGAGTAGTAGGGAGGATAGAAAAGGGAAGATGATATATAGGTGAGTAGTAGGGAGGATAGAAAAGGGAATATGATATATAGGTGGGTAGTAGAGAGGATAGAAAAGGGAAGATGATATATAGGTGGATAGTAGGGAGGATAGAAAAGGGAATATGATATATAGGTGGGTAGTGGTGGGGTAGAGAGGATAGGAAAGGGAAGATGATATAAAGGTGGGTAGGAGGGAGGATAGAAAAGGGAATATGATATATAGGTGGGTAATAGAGAGGATAGAAAAGGGATGATGATATATAGGTGTGTAGTAGAGAGGATAGAAAAGGGAAGATGATATATAGGTGGGTAGTAGGGAGGATAGAAAAGGGAATATGATATATAGGTGGGTAGTAGAGAGGATAGAAAGGGGAAGATGATATATAGGTGGGTAGTAGGGAGGATAGAAAAGGGAATATGATATATAGGTGGGTAGTAGAGAGGATAGAAAAGGGATGATGATATATGTATAGATGGGTAGTAGGGAGGATAGAAAAGGGAAGATGATATATAAGTGGGTAGTATTAACGCTTAGAATCACAAACCGCTTTAAACGTGCAGAATTAACTTTAACATTATATATTATAATTTTGCGAAGTATTCTCGAATACGGATCAACTATTTGGTCTCCAAATTACAAGATTTATAATGATAGAATCGAATCCATACAAAAAAAATTAACCCGTGTTATTGCTTATCGCGAAGGTTTATTTTATCAATTTGGAACGTATAACGACGGAATTCTAAACTATAAACTGCACTCTCTGACAGGAAGACGGAAACTTTCCGATTTATTACTTCTGCACAAAATTATACATGGATCAGTTAATACATCAAACATTTTATCCCAAATTAACATCAACACACCGTCAAGAAATCCAACAAGGAGGATGCAAGATTTTTTCTATATATCTATCTACCACTCAAATACAGGATATTTCTTCCCTTTACCACGAACATTAAGCCATTATAACGCTACACACTGCTCTAATAATGAAATTGACATTTTTAAGAACCCATTTAAGCACTTCAAAAAATGTATTTTACCATAATTAAGCTGATATTGTGATTGTTTTATTCAAAGACAGGAAATATTGTACCTACTAGATCATTGTCCCACCAGCGCAGGTGCCAACAATAAATTGTTGGTGATACTCTTGTACCTTTTACTCAATCTTGTTTGTCATTCACTTTTGCATATTTACGAGTAGCTAATTATTTTTATTACTATTTTTGTTATAATTTCTGTTATTTAAATCATTCATAAATTTTTGAGCATAATGCCTGTTTCATGTACTTAAATAAAAATAAATAAATAATAGTAGGGAGGATAGAAAAAGTATGATGATATATAGGTGGATAGTAGGGAGGATAGAAAAGGGAAGATGATATATAGGATATAGGTTGTAGTAGGGAGGATAGAAAAGAGAAGATGATATATAGGTGGGTAGTAGGGAGGATAGAAAAGGGAAGATGATATATAGGTTGTAGTAGGGAGGATAGAAAAGAGAAGATGATATATAGGTGGGTAGTAGGGAGGATAGAAAAGGGAAGATGATATATAAGTTGTAGTAGGGAGGATAGAAAAGAGAAGATGATATATAGGTGGGTAGTACGGAGGGTAGAAAAAGGACGATGATATATAGGTGAGTAGTAGGGAGGATAGAAAAGGGAAGACGATGTATAGGTGGGTAGGAGGGAGGGTAGAAAACTATGCATAATATGTACGTTTTCCAAATAATATTTTTAAGATCACGTTTTTAGAATTTTATCCACCTTCATTAGGGGTAAACTCTCCTATTGCTGGTGGCGTTCATCAGCGCCATTTTCACCCAATAGATTAAAAATTTCAAAACAATGGATAGTAGCATAATAGCCGAGGATCTTTAGTGACATTTCTTGATTAAGACAAGTCAAGTTTCAAGCGACGCTTCAATTCTGAATGGTGGTCTTACACCAGGGCAATACCGGAGTATCTTCCACCCTAAAACTTGCCGCAAATATAATATATATGATTTGTAAATTAATAAGTCGTGAAATACCACAAATTAACCAAATAAAATGGGATTTGAACTAGCGACCTTCGGATTACCAGTCGATAGCCTTACCCCTCGACCATTTTACATTAGGGAACGTACCCATACTACGTGACCAACATTTTGAAATTTTTAACCCCCCCCCCCCCCGGTAACCAAAAACCTAAGCACCCCGCCGCTCATTTGTACCAAGCGTGGTATTTTGAAGACCCCCCCCCCCTAAACGTGTCACGTAGTATGGGTGCGTTCACTTACACAGTTTACTAAAGAACTTAATTTGCCACATTACCAATAAAACCATATTATCCGTTAAAACGTCCTAACCTTCTCTTCCTTTCTGAGATGCAGATAGCCGAGCCTACAGACGCCTTCTATCTGGATTGCCGGGGCTATACTCTCGCAGGCAAATTCAGACCCAAAGGAGGTGTCTGTCTCTTCAGCCGAGCTGACGTCAACTGTGCGCGACTGTTGAATCTGGAGAACCCCAGATTCGACGTAATGTGGGTGCGTGTTAATCTTGCCAGTACGGTAAGATTTTATGCGTGTTTATACCGCTCACCGAACCTTAGCGTTTCAGATACGTCCGAACTCTTCAAACATCTAAGTAATACTGTTGATGACCTCTTGCCCCGCTTCCCTACGGCAGAGTTTGTGGTCCTGGGGGTCTTCAATGTTCATAACGAACCTTGGTTAAAGTTCTCAGGACCAACGGACTCTGCTGGACGAGAGGCAGAATCCTTTGCCCTCTGCCACGGACTGGAGCAAATGGTTCAGGAACCTACAAGGGTTCCTGATGTCCAGACTCACCGCTCCAATCTGTTAGATTTGTTTTAACCACTGTGCCACACGGTTACAAGATTGAAGTCACAGCGCCTTTAGGATCGTCCGACCACTGCCTGGTGACGACGTCAATCCCTGTAACCTTCAGACCGTCTAACGAGCGGCTGAAGAGAAAAGTGTAGCACTATAGATCAGCAGATTGGTTTGGTCTGCGGGCACATTTTAATGCTTTCCCGTGGTCAGCTGTCTGTTTTCGGACCTCGGATCCCTCAAGATGTGCCCAAGAAATTGGTGAAGTCATCACATCCGCGATGGATGGCTTCATCCAATCCACTGTTAAAGAAACTGGTGTGGGCTCAAAGCCGTGGTTCAGTCGACAATGCTCTGAAGCAGTGCAACGAAAAAACGCGGCTTAACGAGCCTACAACACATCTCGAACGTCCGAAAACAGAATAGTGTATAACAAAATGGCAAAGGAAAGTAAGAGTACCATAAACAGGTCAAAATTTGAACATGACCTGCAGATCAGCAGAAAGCTGGCTGCCTGCCCGCACGGCAGCAGAGCGTTCTGGTCGCTTGCGGACTCAATAGGACGCAATTTCTGCAAACCCAGTCTGCCACCTCTTACCAGACCTGACGGCTCTCTAGCAAATACCGCCGCCGAAAAGACTAACTTATTATGTTCGCAAATGTTCGCGGAAAACTCGACCCTCGATGATCAAGGTGCTACCCCGCCGTCGGTTCCTCTTTGCGGTTTTCATATGAAAATGCAGAGGATTCGGCATCGGGATGTACTGCAAGTCTTACGAGGGCTTGGTATTAATAAAGCTAGAGGGACTGACGGAATACCTGCCCTGGTATTGCAGAGGTGCGCTGCAGAAATAGCTCCAGTTTTGACGAAGCTTTTCAAAATGTCTCTGCGTTTCCTCCCTCCTACAACATGGGTCTCTTCAAGACCCGTGTTCACTCCTTCCTTTCCTCAAAAAGACCCCCCACACAGCATCTTCAAAGATGACATAGGCCCTTAGGAAAATAACTTTCCTCAGGGCCTCCTGTGTGGAGTTAATGTAAAAAAAAAAAAAAAAATTTCTCCAAACTTAACAGCATTTTGTATGTGTCTAACACTATTTTTTTTTCGAGGATTATAATAAAAAGACATTATCAAAATAATCAATGCAAAGACCAAAATATGGTTTACCCAGTATTTGGCATCCATAATATTTCCAGAGGATCAAATTTTCAAACCAAAAAAACCTGATTTCGCATAACTTTGCATTGCATCACATTAAGGTGCTATCTCTGGTATTTACTCGTTATATTTTCATTAGTAACGCAAATTTATGAAACAACGAAGAAGTGAAATTTGCGATTTCGATTTGTCTTTCAGGTGCGTATGCACTAGTATAATACTGTGGTATTTCTCAGCAAGCCAAGTTTGTAATGTTTTTAGTTAGCTAACTAACAATGATGTTTTGTTAAAACTATCATAACAGGTACAATGAATCAAAGACAAGAATGGAAATTCTTTACCTTTGTAATCATCACTACGCACACTACAACATTGTTGATTTTTTCGTCTGTGAAGTTAAGCCACGTGTAGCGTGCACGCATTCAGAAATTTTATCAAAATAATAGACCGGCTCATTTGATTTGAATGTGTCATGAAATTCTGAAAAATATTACATATGTTGTAAACGTACGAAATTTTATTAAAAGAAATTAAAAATGTAATCAAAAACAAGTTTAATATATTTTAAGGATAGGTAAATTGTAAGTAGGTATGTTTAGAATTTTAAAAAAAATATTGTAGGAAGTACCGATTTATTTGTCGCGTCACAAAAAGTCACCAACAGTAACATAGTTTGAAATTATCGCGATTTGAATGTTTTAGGATCAAAAGAAAAGATGTTTGTTTTTAAAATGAAAAATCAACATTCAACATCTAACATCAACATCCATTTTTGTTGTTAAACTCACATTATGTAGTACTTGCAGTTGTGGTGCAGTTTGGTAACTTTAAATTATACATTTTTATTTTATACAAGGTTTGCATGCTTTTCGTCAAAGCCTTTGTAAATAACTCATAAATAACGTAAAAAAAGGAATTCCACACCGAAATCAAAAAGTTCAAATCGGAGAAAAATAAATTTAAAAAGTCAGGCTTCATATAAAAAGTATGGGGGCTCCATCGAAGCCAGAGTAAAGTTAGCCTCCCAAAAACTGGGCGTACTGTACAGGGCCCGCAGATACTTCAATAGTACACAACTGCTAACCTTGTACAAATCACAAGTACGCCCCACGGTTGAATTTGGCAGCCATCTCTGGTCTGGAGCTCCAAAATACCTGAAAAATACCCTGGACTCTGTACAGAAACGGGCGGTCCGTTTGATAGATTCTCCCATCTTAACAGACGGATTGCAATCTTTAGAGCACAGGCGTCGGGTGGGAATGCTATCCTTGTTCTACCGGTATTACAATGGAAGATGCTCCGAGGAACTAGCATCATTGATCCCTTCGTGCATAGTCGGGAAACGCGCCAAACGCGTGCCCAACATTTGTACACGGTTGACATTTGTCACATGAGAACGGGTCGTTTCTTCGACTCGTTCTTGTGTTCAACAGCTCGGCTGTGGAATGATTTGCCGGCCTCTGTGTTTCCTCCTTCCTACAACATGGGTCTCTTCAAGACCAATGTTCATTCCTTCCTCTCCTCAAAAAGACCCTCCACACAGCATCCCAGATGACATAGGCCCTGAGGGAAATTATTTTCCTCGGGGCCTCCTGTGTGGAGTTAATGTAAAAAAAAAAAAAAAACATCTGAGTGCCCTCGTTCCACCCACGGACAAACATCATTATTTGTACTCTTGCATTAAAATGTGTAACGGAGGTGTAACGCCGTTAACTTTAATTTTTGAACAACCTACTGAAAATTCACCTAAACTAACAAAACCGAATCACAAACTGGATGAAAATTAAAGATACACAATTTTTACAAAACCTATTCACCCTAGTCCAAACATGACATAATTTAATTAGTATTCAAATTATATCACTAGGTCTATCGAAAAATAGATAAGATTAGTAATTATTTGATAATATTTTTAAATATGTACTTACCTAAATTATTACACTGTGCACTGGAATTTTTTTTTTTACTTATGATGGCAGAATAACACTTAATTTATTTATGTGTTTATTATTAACGCCTTTCGGCTTTCACATAATATAACTTTAGTATAAGACATAAACTATGGTATGAGAAATTATAATTGCGAATATGTAAATAACAACCGAAATGAGAAGAATAATATGCACTCAATACTTAGATGTAAACAAAATATATTAAAGAAACTTTAGATGAAGATGACGTACACAGCAAATGCATAAAAAGGGAAGATATACACAATGAATTAAATTTATTTCAAGTTGAAAAGATAAAAGAGATTTTTAAGGAACTAAAAGACAGCTCTGATGATCGTGTATAAGAATATAAAGAATAGAAAATAGAAGTTAATAACATGTGTAAATAACAAAGTAAACCGGCAGACAGGTGGGGGGGGGGGGGGGTTGAAACCCCTAACCCCTTATATACACCCTTGGTAGTTATTCAATAAGTAAGACATATTTTAAGTTGAGAAGGTATCTACTTATTACAAGAAATATACATAAAATCCAATGAAACAATAAAATTAAAAATATCTGTAAATAACAAAGCAACAATAGCCCCTTTTGTGCGATGGTACCTTTAAACATTTTGAACTGATCAAAAGAAAAAAAATATATATATCTAAAACATGCGAAACCTTTGCCTAGGTTCTCTAGTGATGTTTTCACAAACCACTCCTACTTGAACCCATTTACAAACAGTTTATTAACATGTTGTTGTATAACTTGTACTCATTATCTACGTAAACTGGAAACATCAGTGTAAACTGTATATACAGGAATATAAATAAATAAAGACATTAATACATATCAGATATGCATTTAAATAACAATTTTACTTTAAGCATTGAAGTCAATATTTTACTCATTAAGTTATAGTTATACCAAAAAAAAAAATTGGAATTGTCTATTTGAAACCGTACGGACGACTTTTTAGATTTGTAAAATGTTCATTTTATAATTTATGCGTGAAAAGTCTGATACAAACAAGAATAAAATATACATAAAAAAAAACACACAAAATGAAAATTGTTTACGAAATAATAAAAATTTTAAATTCTCACCTTTATTCGATATAATTTCCGGTAGTATTAATTAATGAATCCTCGCACCACTAGTGTTTTCGAACCACGAACTTATTCAACAACTAGTACCGTTGCGTTGGTCTGTCGCTTCCCACCAGCCTAGATGACGGTGTTGCGGGCGATGGGTCTAACTAAACTAACCACGATACTTGGCCGGGACGGTACCTTCTTTCCTCGCACATTCACGGCCCAGTCACTGTCAACACACTGAGAGCCGGATACGTCCCGTAACTAACTACTTACTGTTTTATTTATTTACCATTACACCACTGTATGCATGGAAGGGGTGTTGTAATTTTTGCAACAAGTCACAACTTTTTTGTAACATGCGGATTAAGGAATCTCAATGTTATTGTAAAAAATGTAATAAAGTTCGTAAAAACTTCATAAAAGTTCATTCGTGAAAGATCATTGATTATTATATATTGATTTTTTTATGATTCCAGTGTCCTTTCATATATTTTATAGGTTTTTTTATCGATTGGAAGTCGTAAGAAAAAGAAATCATTTTATGACATTAATTAAAAATGCGAAGCTCGAAATTATGATATTTTATTCAGTTTATTTATTTATTTTATTTATTTATTTATTAACGCCCTTTTTCGGGGCTTTTACATATGAATAGTAAGAAATATATAGTATTTATTGTACATAACTGAACTGCCTTCGTAACAGTTTAAAGATAAATTGAAGATGTCCACTGACTTGGTATAATTGTTTCCCTCCATTAGTATTCTGGGTAAAGAGGAATACATATGGTAGTTAGTTCCAGAATTACTGCACTGAAATAAATCCTGACTTCTAGTATTACATAGTGGAATCCGGAAGCTTATCAATTCGAGCAATACCGGACTGTATTATATGAGTAGTTATACTATAATGGTTATTTTTCTGTCGGTCTCTCGCAGAAAATATATTTTTTAAATAAAAAAAATACGTTTTTGAACTTAACGCTCAATTTTGGTGTTTATCAATCAAAATGAATAATTTTGCAACAATGTGTGTTGGGAACAATAAACAGACAAGAATAAAGGAATAAGTTTCGAATCGCACCAAGCATTTTTTTCTGTGCGTTTAAAATTCCATATCGTTTGAATGTTTGTAAAATTCTTTCAAATAAAAAAACATTTGAAATTAGGTGATAATAATCTTCTTTCATATTATCACATAATCAACAAGTTCTATCCAATTTAAACGCCTACATCTTCAGTGTTTTCCCACTAGAAATTTAGGTTGGTTAAAAAATTCCGTACAGGCATAAAATCCACATTCAAACCAGGTACGTTTATAAAGTGTTAATAAAATAGTTGGGCCGATGAATGGGCAAAAGACACGCTAAACGTATTTAACAAATATCTTGGACGTGCATCTGGTTTTATTGATCATATTGGATTCACAAGGAATGCATTCATACACAGTGTATCAAAGTTTCAACAAGTGGTCGTCGAAAAACTTGTAAAAACTGTTTACCAATATTTTTATGAATAAAGAATAATATATATTTTTTAAATAAGGTTCAAAAACGATAATTATTGTTTGACAATGCCATGTTTTGGATGTATCGTCTAAGTTCTCTATAGCCAAGAATGAAAAACGCTTGATTGACATATATAACTTACAACGGATACCGGCTTACTCCGTTTTCAACTTTCTTCAAATATTAAGCGTTTAAATATTCTTTAAAAGAGGATGTAACGCACATTACCACCAAAGGTCTTAACAATCTTGAAGTGAAATAACACAAAACTGCGCTGAACAAATACTACGTTATTATTATGATTATGGTAATTATTGGGTAGCCCAAAACCCCAAATATTCCGAATCGTGTTTTAGATACGAGCGATCGTTTTGCTTAGTAAAAATATCTGTAAATTAACTCATCGGTAATAAAAAATCGGTGAAAGAAAAAAACTAAATAAACAATTTTTTTTAATTATTATTTTTTTTTAATTTATAAACTAACGTTTAGACAAGATTTTTATGCATAGCACATAGAACAATTTTTTTTTTTATTCCGTATTTTTTGTGGGATCGTTATTAGATAGCGGACGTAATCTCTTGTGTGATTTTTATGGCTGTTATTTGCTTTTTCTATTTACAACGTACATTAAATAAATAAATAATCATGCGTACTTGAAGGAATTCGTGTTTAAATCGATCTAAACTAAAATATGTGACAGTAAATATGTAAAAATCACACAAACCTGACAGGAGATAACGTCCGTTATCCAATAACGATCCCACAAAAGATACGGAATCGCTCGGTAGAAGGTTTTACAAACATAATAAAATATATCCGGTCGAAATATTGTCGATTCCGAAACATACCGTCACACCGCCACACCACTACACAAGGTTACTCCGTCAATTGTTTATTAATAATTTATTGTGTGATAAAAATGTATGTACACAAATTCAACCTGACGCAAGCTGCACTTGACCTGATGCAATTTAAACACTAATTCAACAGCCTTTACATGAATTTGGCACTTTGTTTTAAGGTACCTATCAGTATGTGAATCTCTTTATTCGTATGCCTGTTTCATTATACATTATTACTTTCAAGACATGAATAAATTTAAATTTGAACGCCCCAGTAGTTTTATAATTTATTACATGGCTTAATGAACAGTACTGTAGAGTTATATAAGTATGATTCTAAGCATTCATTTCAAACCATCAATGCTGTGAAATTTCAATTAGCTAAACAAATAATGTTAACCGTAATGGATTGCTTTCTTCAAAACATCCTAGCAGGTAATACAAACTAATTTATGAATCATTAAAATATTTTAATACCGAATTGTATTGAAAGACGAATTCTCGTGAAACTTGCACAATTGTGGTTTTTATAAACGAGCTTTGGAAAATACGTCGATGCACAACTCAATTAAAAAATCACATTTGAAAATTTCTCTTTATTTTATCACTTGAATAACTAAAAACATTTATTTGTAACGCCATAAATTATGAAACTTTAATAGCCAAAGTCGTCATTGAATTTCAAAACCAAAATATAAAAAAAACATACGTTCTAAATCATTGTAGACTTCCATTCGGTTATAAAATGTTCGTCCATTATCCCGCTTGAGTGCAAAAATAGTTGATCCGATTCTCGTTCACAGTAGTTTTTTTCTTCACGAAATGAACTCCAATTAATTTTTACTGAAACTACTTTCTTTAGTTAAAAATCATATTATCTGATGAAGAACCTTCTTGTTATCATGGGAATTGGGTCTTCAGTGAACGCTTGTGCGTAAGCAATTTTTTAATATGCGGTGTTAAATTATACACATAATTTCATTGTGTTAATTCATGTAAGTCACCAATTATGCGATTCTAATTTGGCGCACAACACCTGTTCCCATTTCTCATTCATTGTCATCAGGTCATCACTAAATCGTTGATTATTTTGAATAGATTGCTTAGTTATTAATATTATAAAATACGCAAATCAATTAATTTTGCATATCAAGAAACATGAAAATTGTTAGATCATTTAAATTGGAAAATATTTGAAAGTGAATTCTTACATAAGAACTATGCTACTTTTATATAAAATTTGACATTCTAATGACAATATGTACATTAATATTGTAATTTAAAAACAGATGAGGCATAAATGTCAAGATTATGCGGGTCAGAAGCGGCGATAATTTATTTACACAACAAAAATTAATACGCAATACAATATTTTGCAGATTTGATATCTTAGCCAACACCAATTTTTTTCTTCGAAAGCCGTATGAAATAATATTTTTATTATAATATATGAGAAGGCTTTCTTTTATCAAAGTGTTGAAATAAAAATGAAAAGGTGGAAAAGTTTTTTTTTTATAAAAAAAATTATCTTTGAAGAACAAAACTTTTAGCAGCTTTTTACTGATCAGTCAGTAACGCAGTAACGCAGTAACGCATTTTTTTTAAATTTCAGATTGCCAAAAGTTGAGAAGCATTTTATCTGCTTTATAATAAGATATCTGCAACAAAAAGTGAAGCCAATTTTTTTCTTTTTATTTAGGTAAGTCATTTTAAGAGGTTTATGATCCAAAGGCATCTCTACTGCTATATTAGAGTTTTTTCAGATAACGGATTTCTATACTTATGTAAATGGTTTTAGTTCTCTTTCTCCAATTTATTACGTGTATACCGATTGCTTTACTATAAAATGACCAATTATTAATGACGTCTCTATTTGACATTGTTGAATTAACATTCTAGTTTATTTAGCAGTGAAATGGAGTTATAGTAAGCATAATATCTACACCGTATCTTTTAACTAGTTTATGTATAAAAAAGAAAACAAAAAATTAACATGTTTAAAATTATGTGAAATTACAACAGCGGCAACTATTTGCAATGAAACGTGAAACATAATGTTGCTTTGTTCCCGTCTCACAGGTAAAGGGAAATAAATTGGTGATGTCTAAGAACTGCAAGACGGTATCAATGAATTCTGGTTCCCAATGCGTAATATGTTCAATGCCATCCTAACTTTCTAAACGAATTTTTGTTGCGTTTAAATTACAGGCCACCACACGTCTCTAGGAAATTATCAGTTAAAATGGATGACCCTCCGGGAGTAGCAATGAACCCTGGGAATTACGTCACACAGGTTCCAGTCACTTTCACTTGCACCGGCAGATCAATGTTAATGTACCTGAGACCGTTTGGATCGGGAACCAGCTTTAGTACTATTACGCAGGGCAAACTATATTCAAATCGAAACACATTCGAGATTTAATCGGAAATATTTTGATTATATTCATGGGCGTAGCATCGGGATTAAAAGGGTCCCGGATGCAGAAGTTGCAGAAGTTTATCAGTAGTGATTTATGGTTAAAGTTAGAATCCCTGAGAATTGGGTTTCGGTTTCGTTTGGTTATATAAAAAGGGCCTCTGGCGTTTTCAGTTTACATCCTTTAAAATATATATGTTTTCTTGTTTTCACTTAGCAAGCTGCGTGTTTTTTCTTGTCCGAGGAAAAACCAATAAATAAAAGAATATCAATAACTAATAAATAAAATTGTATGGGTTTTCTAAGACACGTTTACGTTGTAAATAGGTATGTATTAGAAATTTGCAATCACACCAACAAAGATGACAGCCAAAAATATGGGAAATAATTCAGGACAATGTAAGTAATTAAATAATGGAAGTACGCGATTGATAAAAATGACGTAAATAGGTGGCAATAGCTCAATTTGTAGAGACGCCGCACAAATATATGGCGTTTTCTTAACAAATATCTTGGCGTACAATTATACTATCCGTTTTTTTGCGGCCCGTACAAATATCTGCCGTTTTCTTTTTAAATATATTTTTTCATGTACTTATTATCCGTTTTTTTTTCAAATATTTTGTGTACGTATACCCATATGATTTTAAAACGTTGATTTTAATTGTTCGACATTTGATTTTAAAACGCCCAGCTCTACATGATAGGTTCTCAAAATGGGCGATAATGCCCCCTTGTGGTCGTTTGAGACTTTCAGGGGGGGGAGTAGAAGACCCAGAGAAAATTAGAGGGCGTAGAGATGGCGCAGTGAGGTATAAAAAATGGTCTACAAAAGACCAAAAAAATACGCTAATCACGTACTAATAAAGCAAAGTAAATTTTAATATTGGTTATTTTTTGTTATTGTAAGTATTGTAATCATTTTTATCAGGTGTGCTAAAATTCACATATTTCGATAGTTCGGGAAGTGGATGAAAATTGACCTGAAAGATTCCATTACAGATCTATACAATTTATTAAAATATTATATTATGACTTTACGTGTATTATTATTAAAGAATTGACACTCTATCACGACCGCAACACTAACTTGCTAAACAAAAAGGCAAAACAACCCCCCCCCCCCCTCACCCCCGAAATTAAAATTGTGCGGCCTGCAGTGATACCTCACATTGTCCTATGTAGCCCTTGACCAGAAAAGTGTGACGACCGCTGCCCTAGAGCATCTGGGTTCAAGTCCCGTTCTTAACGTTTTTATGCGAAATGTCGCTGGTTTTCAATGCGAGATGCTGTTAATATTATCTTCCTCAATGATTAACGATCACAATGAGGTTTATTAGCTAAGCTTCAGTATTTTAAACCTAATAATTTAATAAAAAATAAAATTCTGATTTTTTTTTATTTTTCAATACTTTATTGACATTATATTCACAGACATTTTATTCTCTATCACTTTAATATATTTAATGTTTTGTTAGATTGCCCACTATTCTATATATTTTATAAATTTTATTTTATTTATAATAGATAAATTTTATGTTTTCGTCCGCTATTTCTCGCTACCCCACTGCTAGCACGCTTTATTTCATGATATCTTTTTTAATACATTTAAATCTTGATGAGATTTATGCAACAATGCAGCTTGTCGAGGCACATACTCGGCTACAGTATTTCACGTGTTCGAATTTATTCCCTCTGTTTATCTTTAGTGGTCTTTGAGAACTGATATTTCTGTGTTGGAATTGAGCAACAAACCTGTTAAATAAAAGTGAAATTAATACTTACCACAAAACTACATTTTTAACTTCTTGGTAAAACTAACTAACCATTACGCCGTTTCCACGCAGGGGTAGGCAGAGAGCACGGACCGCTAAACAAATCTCTTTGTCTCATTCACATTCATAATAGTCGTATACACATACTCTTCTATTATTCTGATTCTTGACGTGGTTCGACTCAATTATCTGATTCACTTGATCGTGCCATGTCTAGAAGGGGCGTCCCCGACTTCTTTTACCATTCCCATTTGCGTCATACATTCTTCTTACACTAGTTTCTTCGTTCATTCGCTCTACTTGCCCAAACCACCTGAGGGTCCCCTTCTTAATCTTACTAATTACGCTTACGTCATTTCGATCTCCACATTTCTCGCATGATCACACGTGGTTTTACCACATATACGCCTCAGGGATCTCATTTCGGCAGTATTTAGTCTCCTTTCATCCTTCATTTGCCAGTTCCATGCCTCAAAGGCATACATCAGGGTAGTACTTGTACTCCGTTGTGGACTGCTAGCTTCGCTTCTTTTGATAGTTTTTTTACTAGCGCCAATGGCATTCAGTCCTCCATTAACCTGCATTTACCCTTATTTCAATATCTTTATCAGCCTTCCCATCCTTCGTAAACATACTACACAGATACACAAGCTCATCCACCTTCTCCAAGCATTCATCATTCACAACTCTATTTTGAATGATGAATACACTCTTTCAAACATCATGACTTTAGACCTACTGGCATTCATCATTAACTCATTCTTCACACATACTTCGTTTATCCTAGACAGGAGAGACTGAAGTTCTTCCATGCTGTTAGAAATCAGCACTGCATAATCAGCATACAACAGGCAACATACTTTCAGATTACTCAATTTCACGCCCAATCTCATCTCATTCAATTCTTGCATAAAATTATCATTGTATAGATTAAATAACCATGGTGACATTATGCAGCCTTGCTTAACACCTTTTGTGATGTCAAACCACCCCCCATAAAACCACCGTTCACCCGAACACATGCAACGCTTCCCTCATACAGAGACGCAAACTGTATGAGATTTGTATTCACTCCATACTTGGGCAACACCTTCCATAGCTTTTTCCTGCCGACTCGGTAGTATGCTTTTTGTAGATCTACAAATTTGCTTTTCGTAGATCTACAAGAATTTCTGTTTTTTTTTTAGAAATTTCTCAGTGAGCATACGCAAAGAGAAAATCTGTTCCATGCACCCCTTACACTAATAAAGGCAGCTTATTGCATTGCCATAGGTCACCCCAAGTGGTTCGCTACGTTTGGTGATTTAGCAGGGGTGCCCGGGTTCATGGGATTCCGGTTTGTCTAGGTCTTGGAGGCGGATGACCAAGACACACTGAACCCCAGATTCCTACCCACCCCTTAAACTTCCCAGAACTCTCCTCTCCTTCCTTTCCTTAAAAAAACCCTCCACATAGCATCCCGAAAGATGGCCACTGAACCCCAGATTCCTACTCACCCCTTAAACCCTTTTCCTTCCCAGAACTCTCCTCTCCTTCCTTTCCTTAAAAAAAACCCTCCACATAGCATCCCGAAAGATGACATAGGCCCTGAGGGAAATTATTTTCCTCAGGGCCTCCTGTGTGGAGCTCATGTAAAAAAAAAAAAATGCAAATTCTTGTAATAAATCAATAGGATGCGGAACGTTTTTATTTAATGAATAGATTTCCGAAATTGACAACCCATTTTTTGCCTTGTACATTTGGAAGCTTATATTTTAATATTGTCTATCCACAATTTTTTATTCAAACTGTTAAATCAAGGCAATCTCTCCACCGGTATTTAAAAACGTTAATCCCATTCCAAAAATAAATGATTATGATAGTAAATAAAAGTTGTTTTATAACTTGGAATTGTATAAATTACAATAAAATTAAATGCTACGTGCATTGCTAAATATTGTATTCTTATGAAAATTAAAGCATTATTTTCTTTGTAGGTTTGCTGGAGGTTAAACAGGTGTCTGATGGTCACTGAAATAATTAAATGTGTTGTAATTACAACTACATGAATAATTTAATAAAATTACTCCAAATAAGGGAAAAGAATTCAGTGCAGTCATTATTACCGAAGCCCAAATCTTGTTTCCAAAAATTTGGGTATATTTTTCAGGGCTAACAGATTACACAGTAGTGAGCACATGCCGACCCTGTACTGATCTAGTGCAGGTCTAAATTGAATTTTAAAGCCACCTCTGAGCTGGGGCCCGAAAAAACAACTCGATTGACCTTCTTAACTCTCTCTAGCGTGTTCGTCAGATGATAATTTTTAATTAACATATTATTAGCCATAATCTTATGCACATTAACTAAGCGAACATAAGTGAATCTCCCGTTCACAGTTGATTTGCGGTATGAGTCGAGTCATTTCTCCCACTTGTAAAATGTGTAAAATGGCGAAGCATGATGTGGACCGAGCTGCAGATCTTTCCCCTTCGTTTATTTTCAGTCCCTTCTATAATCCCATCTCGTATTCCTGATGGATGGCGTATTATTGATCTGTTCTTACACACTACAGCCTGGGAATTCTTGCGAGACAACATATTAAGAACATTTTTTTGTGTTTCTTGGGCAATTAACAATTGTAACAATTTTAGATATTTTGTTTTGAAAGTTTTTATTTCTCATGTACATTCGTCACATAATTTTTAAATAAAAAATAAATTTAATTAACAAAATAATAACACTGTAAATTACCATTATTATTTACAATGTTCCCCTGTTATGTTGACTTCTCCCACCTTTCCCACTCATTCCCAAAAAAAACCCCACCTAATAAAATCTTTGTGAATGATACGGATGTGTTTAAACCATTAGCAGATAAATACAAATTAGGTAACAAATGTACATGTAACGTAAAACTATTCAAAACAAAATTTTAAGAACCTCAAAGAGGCTAAAGGTTGTAAAACCTCAAAGAGTAGTTCAGAAATTGAACGGTATAGTTATTAGCATTGAAGAAGAAGTTATACAAATAAATATAAACGAAATTATGAAAAAGAAAGTCCCAGTTGCGACCGTTAGCTTTTTATTTTACTCTGTCTTGTTCTTTTTCATATTTTCGTTTAGATTTATAAGTTTTATCAACTTGATGATATTCTTATATTACAATGATGACAATGATCTTCAAAAGTTATTGTAAAAGAGAGTTATTCAAATAAAAAATGAAAAATCCATTTAGACTTTTATAAAAACGTCAATAGGTGTCCCAAATAAATAAAATCTGTTATTTTTATCCGAGACACTAACTAAGTTACAAACCAGTTCTCAGAATATTTGTTATGATTTAAAAAGTTAGCTGCCAACAAAATGGAAAAAATTAGTGGAAGATAATATTGTCAATTCTGAATTGAAATAGGAGTTTAACAAAAATGACTTAAAAATGAGAGGTATCAGTGGCCGAAATATTTAAGGTACTTGTCCCGGTAAGACGATGGATCCCCGATTCGTGTCCCAGTTGCTACCGTTACCTTTTTTTATTTTTCTGTGTCTTATTTTTAGTGTAATAAGGTTATACAATAGATCGTTGGCAGATTTGTTAAATTTTCAACAAAGATTTTGTATTATACCACACTTATTTCAAATCATATAATCATGCAGTAAAGTAAATCAATATATTATCTGGGTATCGCATGTTTTAGAATTTTAATTTTAGTTTAAATAAAATCGTTAAAAAATATATACGTACATGTGTTTCTTGACGAAAATTGGTCCTTTTGTGTATTTATTTGCTCACTTACAAACTAACATATTTCAGATTTTTTTAACTTTCTTATTTAACTTAGACATTATTGAAAAATGATAAATACTTATAATCAAAAAATAATTACAAAAAGTACATTATTTTAATGGTTTTATCATCACGCCTTTCAGCATTTTTGGATGTAGTTATAAATTAAAGCAAATTTTTTATGAAATAAAATCGCTATTGAGTTATAATTTTAAAAAGCTGGTACGGAGAATAATTTATCTTTCTCGTTGTAACCGCCCTGCACGATCGTAAGTACAACTTTCGACGAAATGTGGATTTTCGGCCGCTGGCTGGTTAAACGCTCTAATTTTGTTCTGGGACAGCGAGACAAACACATAGATTTAATGCATGGCAGTAAAGTTTGTTTGAAAGTGTTAGACTTTAAGAAATTAATATATCTCACGAGGTAATTGCAATTATCGACCACAGATATCATTGTGGGTTAAGAATTTTTTACACCATGCTCCCCATTTATGCAATAAATTCAAGCAAATTTTGATTGCGTGACCTAGATATTATCCCCAACTTGCTCGATCAGAATGTATGTAGCAGGTACATAAATTACAGACTGCTTATATGTTATTGGGGGGCTAGAATTCCAACAATCCATGCGCTTGGTAGCTGCAAGACGAGTGGTTATCTAGCCTCCTACATAGTTAAGTAAATTGAAATACGTACATATAAAAAGATATTTTATTTAATTTATCGGGGGGCTAGAATTCCAATAATCCATGCCCTTGATAGCTGCAAGACGAGTTGTTATCTAGCCTCCTAAGTTAAGTAAATTCTAATGTAAAATCCATGCTAATTTGTACAGCGCTCTTCGGGCGATTTTTCGCTAAAACAGCGCTGTATAAGTTGTCCAAATTTATTTATTTATTATTATTATTATTATGTACGCCGAACAAACGTGTAAGCATGGTCTTTCAACCATCATCCATAAGATACCAACGATTACCATTGATCCACGGTCACAGAAAGAACAACTGAAGTTGCATAAAATGAAAAAGTAAAACAAAGATTGAAAGTTTGTATTTGTTGACGACCGATGAAACGCATCGCCAGCAGTCTCGAAGGATTAAGCCATGTATTATTGAAATGAAAGGTGGCCTAGTTTGTGAGCTTCTCAGTATTTTTATGGAGATAAATGAGAAAGTTTTTTGCACATTATTGCCAGCCTACCTGTTTGGGACAAGTGGGTTGTAAAGCATGTTTCTCTGCGGAGGTCCATTTAGTGGGCACCCCGCAATCAGCACGTCAATGTATTTTTACGAAGAAATGATGCGACCTTCACAGCTGATGCCATTTTTAGTGAGTCAAATTTGTGCCTTGATCGAGTCTGAAAAATGGAAACTCTCTCTCGAGTTGGTGTCTTCGGAGATGATCTTTTTCTAACAATTATCATGTAGGCATATTATAGGGATATATTCAGTCTTGTGGTGGACTGACTGCGAAGTTTCAATAATTTGGTATAAGGTATTTTTAATAAATAACCTAAACTGCCTAAAACTTTTGGAACTCTGGTGACCGTTATTGAGGAATGCTGTGAGAGGGTTTTGAAAGTATCTACGGGTTATTTAGTCATGCGAGTAGTTACTGAACGCAGATAATCCGATTTTAAGTGACGCATCAATTCTGAAAATTGGTTTCTAATCAGGGTGAAACTAATTATGGCAAGTAAGTACTTGAGAAAAAGGTAGGTTTATCATTTTTACTTTCTTTCAATTGGCGTTGTGTATTAAATGGTTTTTGAACCCCCGACCTCAACAGCCTAGTTAAAACACGTGTTAATATGTAAATATTTAATCGAACTTGGGAATGTCTCAGGTAAATAGATGCATATTTAAAAAAATGTTATCGTTTGTCAGTAGTTGTGCTTACCAAATCCGTTTAATAATTGTAGACAAAAAAAAATTCTTCTTTCCTATAACACAACAATGGGATATACTACACATGTACGTCACAGTCGCACATTCCTAGATAATATTATGTTGTTACGGTTTGTACGTCTCTGCATGTATTATTTTAGGAATTTTTAATTCAATATACTCTACTTATCGGTCTACTTCACCGTGACCTATTTGTTATTATTTACATTTGGGTTTCTTGAACTGTTGGTCATTTAAATAAACACGATCAAACGGTGCTTTAAAGTAATTACATACAGTTTTTAAAGCCTTTATTTACCTGAAAAGTTAGAAGAGTAACGAAATAGGTATATTTACCGTGTTTAGTCTTCCTCAATATATAATTTGAAATGTATTCCATATAGGTGCGTCAATTTCCTATTTTTTGATTAGTTTACATTCGATAGAAAATGACATTTTGCAGTAAGTATTTAAATTGTTAGATTTTTGCGTTAAACTTTATCAGCCTTATTAAAAAACCCAGTGAAAATTTTATTCAATTGACAAACAGCCGCGGATGTGAAAACATTACTAATTAAAAAATTGTTCATGGAAAAAATACACATTGTTTACACGGCCTGAGACGGTAGTTTTTCTCCGTTTTATTAATGATGTCTGAACGAAATTTGGAATTTTTCCAAAGTATTTTGAATGTTCTATATATTTCTTATTTTTGATGGTGTCTTAAAAAGAAATAACATTTATTAAAACTAGATAAAATTACCCTTTAGATTTATATCCTTGAAATACACTTTAGTTTCAAAAAACTGCCATATTTTAAGATTCAAACGCGAAAAAAATGGAATTTTTTTTTTACCAAATCATTTTGATGAAAGTGTAGAGAAATTTAAAAAAAAAAAACAAAATTTAAAAAATACAGTCCTTTTATGTAATGAATTTGGAACGAAACTGTCACCTCACTTTTCCCGGTGCATACAATAAAAAAATAGTTAATAAAAAATTTCAAAGTTTTTTTATTGCCAAAAAACTAACCTAAAAAATAATAGCGACTTTTAAAACAGATTTCTTGCATCTCTAAAGACGTTAATTTCTTCGATACGTTTAGGAACACATCTATTAGATATTAATATTAAAAAAAACACCACTTTTATGAAATTCTGATAAAATACAATCCTTTAAAAATAAATTTCAATTTTCATGTTTTATATAAAATACTTTTTTTACATTTTAATTTTCAAAGTATGATTATTGTTATTATAACTTGACTAAAACTTAAACCACAAAAAAACGGTAAATATATCAATCATACGAATATAAGAGTGAATTAGCCATATTAATAGAAAGTATGATCACATTTGAGTAATATTACACACACATCCGCGGAGTGAATTTTTTTCACGGTTTCAGCGCAAACGGCGAATGCGCAGGCGCCGCCACCTAGCGTTATGTAGGAAAACAATCAATTTATTATGTACACTATAAAAAAATTACATTATTGCCAGATTTAAAATATATTTTAAGAACAAACCTTATTAGTAATATTTCGTGTTTTAGTGTATTCTTGTTTTATTCATGTTGCGGCAACAACACAGGTTATCGGCCGTGCTGTGTTTTTTTTTAGTAAGGCTGTATAAGTTATCAAACATATTAGTGGCGGCCATGACGAATACTTACGATTTTTCTCACCTCGTACCTTCCAAAGAATCAAACGGGTAGAAAACAGTTTTCAAAATAATAACTACAGTTTTTACACAAAGGATTTTACTTTTTTATTAGCAAAAATTAAAACTTTCTATTTTTACAACAATTGTTTGCCGTTAGACCTGTTTAAACCTGCCAAGGGCGTCTTCTGACTAGAATTTCGGGATGATAAGATGCCTGTTATAATATTATGTTAAGTGATAAAAGGAATAAAACAATTAAGTTTAATTAATTAACTCTTAATCGTGATATATAAAGGCCATTTGGTCAAAAGAATATTGCTTTGACAATGTCGCAGGTCCAACTCCATACCCTTTCCCCAGTTCCTCAGCAGATATCCAAATGCTTACTATTATTGGCAATGCTCTATTTGTGAAGGTTTTCCTATTTAGGTCACTTGTATTGTTTAAATCTGTAACGTTCTGCAATCTATCTGCAACTGGGTCTTGCAGAACTTGGATTTATTGCATTCAACATTTAATATAATATGACAATACCTTTAGCTATCAAGTTTTGAAATATTCAGCCTGAATTTGTGATGCATTGTTTTAATATTTTAAAAAATGTTCGAAATTATAAGTCAATCCTTAAAAATGGTAGGTAACTCTCTTCAATAAATAACTATTATTTTAAAAAATGTTCGAAATTATAAGTCAATCCTTAAAAATGGTAGATAACTCTCTTCAATAAATAACTATTATAAGAGCGCTTTTTATTGGCAACTTTATGTCAATTTTGTAGAAGGGTTCTAAAATTCTGTACATTAACAAACTATTAAAAATTGAATCATCAGTGAAGGGCACCGAACCAAATACTAAATTCTTAAATACAGTCATAAATAGACAAGTACGAGTTATATACTCATTAATTAAAATTGCATAATTCACCTTTTTTTATGGAGAAGAATTTGGAAAAGTCCAGACTTTTTTTTAACATTAACTCCACGCAAAAGGCTCTGAGAAAAAATATTTTCCTCAGGGCCTATATCATCTTTGAAGATGCTGTGTTGGGGTCTTTTTGAGGAGAGGAAGGAGTGAACATGGGTCTTGAAGTTGTTGTAGAAAGGTGAAAACACAGAGGCCGGCAAATCATACCACAGCCGAGATGTTGAACTCTAAAACTCTTAGAAGCGACCCGTTCTCATGTGACAAAAGTCAATGGTGTACATATGTTGGGCGCGCGTTTAGCGTGTTTCCCAACTATGTACCAGTGTCGAGGGGATCAATTACGCTAGTCCTTCGGAGCATCTTCCGTTAAAATACAGGTAGAATAAGGACAGCATTCCCACCCGACCCCTGTGCTCAAAAGGTTGCAATCTGTTCATTAAGATGGGAGAATCAATCAAACGGACCGCCCGTTTCTGCACGGTGTCGTGGTTTTTTTAGGTGTTTTGGGGTCCAGTCCAGAGGTTGCTGCCAAATTCCACAGTAGGGCGCACATGCGATTTGTACAGGGTTGGCAGTTGTGAATTATTAGTATCTGCGGGCCCTATACAGTACCTACGCCCAGTTTTTGAGAGGCTAACTTATCTCTGGCTTCGATGGAGCCCCCGTACCTGTGCTGGTCACTTAGAGTTACACCAAGCATATCAATAAACAAGCAGACTAAGAGAATCATTTTACAGCGGAGGATTAAAGCGAAAGGAATGCAGATGGAAAACAACCTCAATTGATCGGAGAAATCTGGAAGAAAACTAAGAAATTAGACTGGATGTAAAAATATTTTAGAACAAAAAATTTACAAGGAACACAACATGTATATTTCTTTTTTTTACATTTTGTACATATCACCATACCTATCAACATAATAAATACTAATTACAAACAGTAACATTTCCCACAAATATTGATCGGCATTAATTCTACTGGCTGCCTGCATTTATAATATTTTTTCTTTTCTCTTTTAATGATCACACCATCACTGCTTAACAGGATAACAAAAATACTATGTCACATCTTCGTGAGAACATTGAACATTAGCTGTAGGTAACAAAACATTAGTACAACCAATAAACAAGAACAGATTTTAAATTGTGTGATTTAAGAATAAACACCTTCATTGTTTGCGGTTTGTGGTTTAACCATTCTGCTTACTTTGTGTTTTGTTTTATGTACTCGTATCGTTAATTTCCTAACAGCTCGTGGTATCCAACGATAATATATAGCCTCATTCACAAGGAAGTATAAGTTCGACGCCAAAAGTTTTTTGTCGTTGAAAAAGGCTCACGCCGTTCACTGGTTATGATTCCTGTACGCACACTGCTGTCAGATTCCATATAAAATCAAGACGACGTATGTAAACGCGTTTAATAACTCTTTAAGTGAATGAGGCTTTACTAGCTGTCAATTCAAAACTACGCTGTGTCGTAGAAAATAACCACATGAATGTTGATTCTACCAAGACAAGTTTTACTATGTTAGCTTTAGATCTTCTATGTACTTGGTCAACATTTATTTCAAATATAAAACGATTTTCAGCATTGAAGAAAATACATTCCGCTTTTAATTATAGTTTAGTTGTAAATACATATATACAGAACAATTAATGTTCTTCTTTCACTCTCCAGTCTTTTGGTCGCTTGGTCAACGATATTTCTAGCTTGCTTGGTTCACCTTATACCTTTGAAACATTCGTAAGTAATTTCCTATTTATTTCACGGGCGAAAGCAAAGTTGCCTGCTTTCGTGTAATCCAATTTGTGCGCCTGTACACGAAAGCAGGCAACCATCTTCCAGGTACATACACCATAAGCAAATTGATGCTAATTGAGCACTTATTTTAGTCTATAATGATAAGAGTTCATAGCTTACCCTTGTTCCCAACATTTGTTCAGAATCCTTACAATTTTTACAAGCTCTTGAGTATTTTGATTATCACAATCAAAATATTAAAAAAAATTAAGGTACTTAATATCAAAAAATATCACACACACAAACATGCAAAGCATACAACCATTTTCGCAAAACACTCTCCTTACTCGTATTGTCATTACTTTATTTAGTAAATACTTAACACCCCTCTGTAACCGCCGAGCGCTTCATAAATATCAAATATAATGTTTAATCTAAAAGTAATTACTTATTATGATATGTGCACAAAAGCAATTATACTTACAGATATAGGCCTTTCTGTGACAAAACCACTTGTGGAATGTTGCTAATTTGATCGCACCTTTCGTCATATTTAATATATTTGATACACGCTGCAACGGGATAATACTTGGCACAATTATCCCTCACCTATCTTATAAGATTTTTTTACATAACTACAACTCGGTGTATAATTAGGTACGCGAGTGTTGGACTCAGTACGCCGCTGCCGCTTAGGTAAAACGTTGTGGTTTATTATTAATTATTTGTCGTGGTAAAATGTCTCAAACAATATTAACACAAATCAAAGGTCCTTCATTTTTATAAGTTTTTCACCACTGTTCAGAAGCGCCACATCTCTTGTTATTTGTAAATATGCTTCAGAGTCATCTACAAAACCGTTAGCAATTTTGCTTGGAGTGATACCGTTTCCATTGCTGTTGGCGTGTCCATTGGACAATGTCTTAATAGATCCGTTTGAGATTCCGTTGGTAGTAGGCGGTCTTCCGCCCTTGTTGTAGGCTTTCCTGTAGAAGTCGCTGAAGAGGTAGAGGAAGACGCCGGCGTTCCCGATGAAGAAGTAGGAGACGGAGCGAGGGTAGCCGCAGTTGGACAGCACCAGGAGGGACAGGTAGGCAATCATCATGCAGAACTGGGCCTGAGAAAAGTAATCAAACATGTTACTTTCAGAAAAAAAAAAAACAAGATACAAACAAGACAAGTCAGCTGATCATAAAAAGTTGTCTGAAGCTATCTAAAAAACCGTACCATTAAGGAGTGTGGTAATTGAAAAAAAAACTGTTCATTAAAGTGATCTTTTTTGCAATTTGAAATGCTTGCAATCTTCCCATCGTCTTTTTTAGCCTCCTGGTATAGTTAAGACAGTACCCTCCCTCAGATTTTTCCTGATTTGTTGATTCTGCTTAAGTTCCATCTAATTCTCAATGGTTCTGCTGGAGGGGAGAGTTCATTTTTGCTAAATATAATCATTCTCGCCAATTTACATTAGTGAGGGAAAAAAGACATCAAGCCTTAACACCATGACCTTTACCGATGAGTGCATAATTGCATATCTTTTCCATTACACATTTAAATTATATGTCTTAATAATATTAAATATAAATATGATAATGTATTTAAAATACTTGATTTAAAAAAATTTACATTAAAAAGAAATAATTTTATTAGGTGACTATAAATTCATATGTTTTAGAACAGGAACAAAAAAGATCAAGCTACTGAACGCTAAGCAATCATTTATCATACCAATCTTCAGACCTTCCATATTTTCCAACTAAATAAAATATATTTTGCTTTCATAGTTTCAGGCCAAACTAAATCACCGTAACGATGGTGTCTGGGGCAAAACTCCCCACTTTATTGGTACCTCGTGAAATTTGATAATGTACCTATTTAATTTTCTTTCAGTGTGCTGTTCATTTAAATCCTCTCTTTTGTTTAGGTTATTTATTTATTTATTGACAGACTTGTCCAATTTACAAAATCAGTAACATATCGTGTTACTGATTTTGTAAACTGGGGAAGTTAAGACCTCGTTAGAAGATCCAATGATTGAGGTGTGTGTCAATTATGCGTATGAATCAAAAGCAATGGGCTCACAATGCAATTTTTTAATGATTCATTCTTTTGAATGAACCATTAAAAAAATGATAAATTAGTTATTTAACATATAAATCAGCTATGTGTGCTTTAACTACAAATCACTTAAGAAACAATGCGTACATTCTCCAATTTGAACATCGGTAACAAATTAAATTTACACCAATCATTGATTGAGTTAATATCTGATTGGAAAAGAAGGCAGTGCGGTAATTTTGAATTATTTTTAGGTTTTTATTATCGTCCGCAAAAACACAAAAGCATATGTGAGAAAAAATACTAATAATGTCGTTTATAAACAAGATAAAAAAGAAGAGGGGCCAGATGGGTTTCTTGAGATACGCCAGACGTTTCTTCGATAATAGTGTATATAAAGTTGTTTATTTTAATTCCTTATTTTCTATTGCTCAAATAAGAATTATAGAAGGATATCAAAGGGTTTCTTGTACCGTATAGGTTAGTATAAATGAGTAGACACAAGCAGATAGGAACACTTACCAGTTGAATGACGGTCATGTATTTCTTCCACCAGAGGTACTTCTGGTAGGCGGGGCCCATGGCGGAGATCATGTAGTAGGTATACATGATGACGTGTACCAGCGAATTGAGCAGGCCGATGATGGCACCCTGCTCGCCGGGCGCGTACTTGAGGAAGCACCACGAGAAGCACATGGTGACCGAGTGGTGGTAAACGTGCAGGAACGTGATCTGTCGGTTGCGCTTGCGTAGCACGAAGAACACTGTGTCCAGAAGCTCGGTCAGCTTGGCGAAGAAGTACCACCATGCTCCGTTCACAAGCTACAAGGAAATAAAAAGTTATAAAGGTTAATTTTTATTGAGTGACCAACACTAATGATATCTAGAGAAAACGGCTTGCACGAGGAAATTCAATGATATTCCAGAGAAGGTTAGAGGAAAAATGATGAAGGAACTTACGAACTGCCTAACTTCCCGGAGCTAACTCCCGGAGCGGTAGCCTAAGAGATTTAAGGATTTGACAGGATATATATGATTTATAACTACTAATAGACTCATGGCGTCTAAAAAGAACAGTCCTTTTAACGCAAGATTAATCTTTTTTGTTTTGAAAAGTTTTAATTTTCATGTACACTTGTTACTTTCATTTTAATTTTTGCGACCGGTTTCGATACGTCTGTATCATTAACGAGCAAACTTAAAACTAACTTAAAAATACAAGTACAAAAATTAATTAGGCGAGGGTAGTGGGAGTGGGGGAATTTGGTGGAGGGGAGAACGGTGGGAGGAGTCAAAATTACATTGGAACATCGTAAGTAGAGGGGATTTACATGGTGCTATTATTTTATTAACTAAATTAATTTTAGATTTATTTTTTTTGTTGATTTCTAAGGTTTCTAAAGCGCACAAATTAAAATAAGAATTTATATTACAATGTTTAAACTTAGTTTTTTCTTTTTTGAAGGTATATAAATTCTTATTTTAATTTGTGCGCTTTAGAAACCTTAGAAATCAACAAAAAAAATAAATCTAAAATTAATTTAGTTAATAAAATAATAGCACCATGTAAATCCCCTCTACTTACGATGTTCCAATGTAATTTTGACTCCTCCCACCGTTCTCCCCTCCACCAAATTCCCCCACTCCCACTACCCTCGCCTAATTAATTTTTGTACTTGTATTTTTAAGTTAGTTTTAAGTTTGCTCGTTAATGATACAGACGTATCGAAACCGGTCGCAAAAATTAAAATCAAAGTAACAAATGTACATGGAAAATTAAAACTTTTCAAAACAAAAATGTCTAGAAATTGTTACATAGTTAATGCCGAAGAAATACAAAAAAAAGCAAGATTAATCCCCTTGAATGGATACAGAAGTTAAAGATATTGCAGGAAGACGGGCCTTTTGACGGTCTCCATGGTTGAGGGGTAAGGTAGCAATCCGGAGGTCGCGGGTTCAAATCCTGGAGTGTATTAATAAAAAATAATATATAATTTGCCCATATTATTAAAGAAAATATAGACACACTCAGTATCGCCCTGGTGTAAGGCCACGATTTATAACTTTTATTTATTTATATATACGTGTATGCATTTTTTTTTAAAGACAAACATTCCTGGGATAGGAATAATCTGATAATATTTGAAAATCTCCTACTACCACCACAGTAAGTGGAAAATATTGAATGGAGGACTTAGCCAGCCGAGGAATCGAATACGCAACGCCTGCGTGGGACCCAAAAGCGATGCCAACTCGGCTACTAACCGGTCGTTAGTCCTCTAGCATAAAAATCCAGCAGTACTATTACTAATAATCCGAAGAAATTGCATAACACTAGATTCCCGATTACAGATCGATTTCCTAGATAAAACAGAATGCTTGCGTGTACAGCTTGACACGGTTCACTTTGCAGATGGCCTATAAACGGATTAATGATGAATGCTTTGCTTTTTATTTTGTTTTCGATTGTCAAAATATTTATTAAAAGGTCGGTTTTTTCTATTTGTTTAAACGATATTTTTAAAACCGACTAAAATTGATGCACATGCAATAAAATTATTCTAATTAGTTTCAGCGTTCATGGACTTTGAAAATCCATAAAAATGTCCGATAATGATTCCAGTCATACTCTGCACGTAATTATGCATGTACCCGAGCTTAAATTTACAAAAGTTATGTCAATTCTGAATAATATAGATGCATAATAGTATGGCGAATTAAAATGCGACAGAGTTTGCCTCCTAAAATCTTTTTCATTGCTCATCATTGTCGGAGAATATTTTACGGTATAAGGATAATTATACGAGACATTACATTACCAAAGACGCGAATAATCGAGAATTTCAAAGCACGCCTGTAATATTTTATAGGTATTTAAATATTATACAATAACTGTTAATTGGACAAGAATTTGGAATCTGTAATAACGCGGAAATAACATTGCACAACACCACCCAGCTGCAATTTTGCGTTATGTTGGAACAACACATCCATTTGCAAGAAATTAGGTAAGGGCCTCTCTACGTCAAAATCAAAATTATGGCATTGGCAAATCACGGAAGATCTAGTGGTTGCCTCAATAGGTTGTCAATATAATTCGTTTTCGGCAGTTACCCGAATGGCGGAAAGTCCCGCTGATTTTCTAATAATTACAAACATTTCGCTACTATTTGCGTGTAAAGTAATTTTAATCTACTGCAATGTTAAAGAAACACTCATTCAATCCAATAATTTGATCGTCATCAAGAGTCCCTAATAAACGTCACCTCAGAGTGCTATAGTAGATATTTTCGTCGATAATTTATATAGAGTCAGAAAAAAGTTCAACGATTGCAAAAATATGTTGTGCTAATTATATTATTTATCATTTGTATCCCTAATTTTGTCTCTTGTGTCTCTTTCCTTTCTTTGTATTTTTTTTCATTTGAGTGAACTTTGCATTTTTATAATTTTCTTTTTCTAATTGTTGTCATTTTATCTTTATTTAGAAACAATTTTTTAAGATTTTTAACCTATTTTTGTATTAACTGAGTTTTTATAACTGGATTGTTCTCACGTGGGTGAGAATATCTGTAAAAACCCAATAAAAATAAATAAAGTAATTAATTAAAAGTGACTGAAACTAACACCCTCTATTGGGCCTGGCTACATGAATTACTATAATGATTATATCAGTAATTATTCTGAGTTCCAAAGTTTACTTAATTGGGAAGACGTGAGTTAAATAAAAAAAGTTCGTTTAACCCAAATCAAAGCTTTTTTTTCAAGCCCTGGTGAACTGTGTTAAATAATCTGTTATGAATTTTTGCATATTTTTGATATTTTTAAAGTTTATGTAGTTAAGCACTTAAAATACATAAAATAAAAATATTAGATTCCACCTTGAACTTTATAACAAATTTGTTTTGAAATAAGGAGAAACGATTTCGAATTCACGTTATTATATTGATTATGATAATCAGTATAATTTCATATATTATTTATACGTCTTAATAACTAAATATTTTAATTATATTTTAGAATCATGTCCAGTGACCAATGTTCAATTAGTAATATTTTCATCTTTAAAATGTGTACCCTATCTTAATTAAAAATTATAAAATCTGTTTGCGAAAATTCGCGTACGGCGATTTCTGACGTCATGATATTTTGAAAGCCTTTTGTCTATTATTTATAGGTCATTGAAACTACCTACTTTCAACTTGCTTCATCATTTCCTTTCAAGTACGCCAAATATCCATTTGGCAAAAAAAAATGTGTTAGTTTTTGCGCCTTATTTGTCTTTTCATATATCGCGGGAGTTCCGTTAAAAAAAACTTTGTAATAAAATGTAACACTACTAAGTGCACAAATACAAATATAAACCATTCTATGCATGTGGCTACTACCATCAGTTGTTTTCTTTAGTATTATATTATAAGTCAGGTTAAAAAATTATAACAATTATTATAAGCAATAATTATCAGCCTGAAACACTCATCCACATTGAAAAAATCTTCCGAGAAAAGATACATGACGCCAACGGGACTTGAACCCGTGCCATTCTGATTGCCGGTCAGCTGCTCTCCCAATTGAGCTATGGCGGCTTATCTTATACCCGCCAAATGATTCAATATATACTAGTGTTTCATTCAACAATTATTGCTTATTATATTTTTTCCACCTGAAAACAACCAACTTTAGTTTTTGCGAGAGAGACACTGTTAGTGTTAAATCCCTCGCTAGGTGGCGTCGAGACAAATTATGTCTTCATTTGTTGGGGAAATACTTAAACTTGCCAAATATTAATTATTATTTTTAATTTTTTTAAACTAACGTTTAAGACAAGATTTTTATGCATAGCACAAAGGGTAACAATTATTATAAGCAACAATTATCAGCCTGATTGCCGGCAATCAGAAGGGCACGGGTTCAAGTCCCGTTGGCGTCATGTATCTTTTCTCGGCAGATTTTTTCAATGTGGATGAGTGTTTCAGGCTGATAATTATTGCTTATAATAATTGTTACCCTTTGTGCTATTCATAAAAATCTTGTCTTAAATGTTAGTTTAAAAAAATTAAAAATAATAATTAAAAAATTATATTTTAATAATATGTAATTGTCCGGACTTAAGATTTTCTTGATATAGATAAATCAATATTTTTTTACTTACCAGTGCTTTGTTCCTCGGTGTCTGCGAGGTCCTTTGATGACAGGCTGAACTGAAGAGAGCGTTGAATGGAAGATCAACACGTAACGACTGTAAGTCAAAGAAAACAATGGGTTAATTAAGATCACTTTATGGCTTTGTTTTACAAGTTAGTAACCAAAATAATTAGATGGGAATCATCGACACCATAAACAGGGGGTAATGACTCAGCAGGGGTAATCTGATTTGATGATAGCTTCCGCCTACCTCAATGTATCTACTTTAACTATCCCATGATTTCCTTACACGAAAAATATTAATTCAGAATCTGGAGATCAAAAGATAAAGGGTTATTTAGATGGAGTGAAATTTAAAAAAAGATGCGAAATATTTAAAATACGGTAACTTGAAATTAAAAGAGAGGAAGCCTTCGATATATATCCAAAAAATGGTAAATCAAAGCTAAATAATGAAAAAAGCACACATACTCGTATTTAAAACTCAGGTTCTAAGTTCAATATTTGCCAACACTAAACGCCACCCCTGGTAGCTTTTATTAGCACCTTCACAGTAAAATTAAAGACTAAGTTACTTTCGGTTCTTAACAGCTTCAAAATCCGTCTCTACTCCACAATTTATTTCCATTGACTATTTCAGTTTTTCATGTAGGGGAATTTTTCCTTAATAGCTTTTTTCATTAGCACCTTCACAGTAAAACTAAAGTGGTAGTTACTTTTTGTTCCTAGCAGTTTTAAAATCCGTCTCTACTGACCACAATTTATTTCCTTTCCCTGATTCAGTTTTTCATGTAGGAATTTTTTTAAATATTAATACCGTGCGAAAAAAATATTCCCGCTGAAATAACATGACCCCGCTAAAGTAAATCTAGATTAGTTAAAAAAAATTCCACCAGGCGATAACCACCTCTATAATCATTCAAACATATGTTAACATTTTTCATTTAATATGTTAGGTATTTTTGCTGATTTATTTTCTCGTAAAACATCAAAGATTCGTTAATCAGTAATTAAAAAATAACACCGCTTCAACTGTTACTTTTCCTGATTAGAATAATACTTCTAACACGGATGCGGCGAACAGGCGTTCGTGATTTGCTTGCGTTTAGTTTTACCGGCATTCAGAAAAAAAAATGTAGACACGTTGGACAGCATAAAATGTGAACATGAAGGTAGGTAATATTTACTAGATATGTGTACTTTGCTCGTGCGCTTTGCTCCTCCCCCCTTCAACCCCTCCCCCCCCCCTTGCATGTCAGAGGGTAATGATAATTATTATTTCATCGACAATACTGCGGCTTTTGCACATGCATGAAACTAGAATTGAATATAGGATAGTGCTTTTGTAACATATTTTCATTTTAATTTCATAGATAGTTTGTGTTTTGCTAAATAAATTACTTTAATACAGTTTTGTGTTTAATATCTTTCAAATACAATAAAATAAGTTTTGCTAAATTAATATATTCTAGGGTATTTTTCCGCCGTATGTGTGTTATTGTTTGTTGTTACAGTTTTAAGTCGTTTCATGCAAGCAGGTTTCAGCTCTTCTCGAATCGTCGACTCATTACTTTGTAGAATTTTTCTACACGTCTGATGCATATGACGTTTGAATTAGGTTGATTCGTACATAACATTGTTTGATTTCGGGATATTGATTGTCAGAAGGTGAGCTTGCATCTGTTGAGAATCTAAACTAACGGTGAGCATAGCATGGCTTTTCGAAACACTTAAAAAGGAGGAAGAAGAATTAAATCGGTTTCAATATCCCAGCAGGTACCTACCACTAGGTTAACAGTAAAAATTAAAGCATGTTAGGAAGTATCTCTTAAAATTATCTTTTTTACTAGATTTTTACTATCTAGAATTAGCACGCAAAACACGTTAGGTTTCTGATAGGAATAGTTTAGAAGTGAAAGACGACCTTCCAAAAATAATTATTTGCCAAATTTAGAACTTACCATCCAGACGAGCATTACTGAGAAGAGGACTTGTATTCCGTTGTAGATAACCATGGATTTTCGGAGGTTCATAGGTTCACGGTTCTTCATAAACGCGGGACCTATTTTCAGAACGAACACCAGGTACACCGCCAGGATCATCAGGATGTTGCCAGGACTCTCCATCAGGACCCATTTGTCAACCTCTGGATCTGGAAATATATTAGATAATCAGTTAATTACTGCAAATATAGCAACAAGTAGATCCCCGGCAGAGGATCTTCATAAGTCATCAATAAAGATACCAATCGTGCAAAATTATTTTATAATTGTTATCCTCCTTTTCGTGACAAAGAAAATGGCTGAAAAAAGCAGACTGTTGAATATTTCCCATCAAATACATTGAAGAAATTGAATAACGTATCTCTTTCTGAAATTCACTCTTTTTGTGTCAAATAAAGGAACACTGCTGAGCATCTTTTATTGTTCAATTAATCAAGCAGAGATATACGACACGTAAGCGGTTGTTTGCGACGGATTTATTATTAGATTACTCTTCCGTCAGGTAAAAATCGATTGACTGATCTCTTTGGAAATTGAATCGAATATCTTTGGTGTCGAATATAACGAAAAGCGTGGCGACTACTTACAAAAGCTTGACGTCATAAATTTATTGTAGACGGGATGTGACTACAATAGTCTGAATTTCATAATTTTATTAAGTGCAGTAGCGTAATATTAAACTCCCATGTCCCCCAGGCGTGTTATATTCTTTACGCTATGGATTATAAGGATATTTTCTAGTCTGCGGGTAAAAATATTTGTTCGTAAACTCCTAGCACAAGTCCATCGTAATCCAAATCCAGATACACGGTGAGTTATTGTTTGTATTGTTTTCATTCTAAATGTGGTTTCAGCTTGGCTAACTAACCTACAGCTTTATTACCAAAGGGATGGGTAACAAGGTGGGTATGTCAGAATCATGGAACTAAGATTATATACTAAGTATCCATACTCTTAGGTCAGAATGTTCTAGATCGGACCCTCGAGTTCCGAACCTCCGAACAGCTACCGGTGCCCAAACTGCTACTTCCGACGGTGTTCAGTCCAAGGGATCGATATGCCGTCAATAAAGTAGAAAATAATAAAGCTCTGATATATACCTGAGCAAACATCCCTTACAATGTTGAGAGTGAAGGTTAGATACATGTAGTAAAACATGATTTATTATTTACTATATACAATATTAATATGGGCTTCAACAACCCTTCTGGGAATCGTCTTTCCTTGAGTTAACAAACAACAAAACATAAGTGATTGCTATCACGATATGTAAATCATTTTTTGAAGTAATTTCAACGTAAATATTTTTTTCCTCAAAACCAGGATTTTACTTATTCGATAAATTGGAAATGGAAATGAGGCTAAAGTTACAAAGCTTATCAGTGTATTTTACTGAGAATATTTTATCACCATATTGTTCCGACTGATTTAATTTACGACACTTGGTATTTTTCATTTGAACCACCATAAACAATAATTGTATTACTTACGATATTTATTATTATCTTGGACAGGTAATTTTGTCTCTAATAACGATAACGGATAACAACTTCGTGTTTTTTTTTTCGAAGAAAACTTCTTCGGAAAGGTTTTCACTTTCACAAAGACAAATAACTTAATTGTTGAATGAAACACTAGTATATATTGAATTATTTGGCGGGTATTTGATAAGCCGCCATAGCTCAGTGGCCAAGAGCAGCTGACCGGCAATCAGAAGGACAGGGGTTCAAGTCCCGTTGGCGGCAAGTATCTTTTCTCGGAAGATTTTTCAATGTAGATGAGTATTTCAGGGTGATAATTATTGCTTATAATAATTGTTACAAATAACTTTGTTTACATCACTTTTATTTACACAATCAACATGTTTCGTGAACGATGTTCACATCATCAGGATCAAAGAATACTAAACTTAAAAATTAAACATAGATCGCATATTGTAGGAAGGGGTAGGAGGAAGGGGAAGGGGTAAGATTGGGGGACTTTATTAAAATTGGGTTATTCAAAGTCATTAGCAGGGAAAGACCGGTTAAGTGGGAAAAGGTTCAAAAGAGGGTTTATGAAAATTTGCTGCTTATTAATTATGTCTGCTTTATTATTTACATTTTTCCTAATTTCTAAAATCTCTAAATTATTTATCTGTGATGCCTTATAACCCGTATGTAATATTTTAAGTCCATGGTTTTTGTCAAAATTATGATCAATTTTTGTTATATGATCTGTGAACTCAGATTCGCTATTGCCATTTAATGACCTGAGATGTTCTTTAACCCTTACTTCAAAGTTTCTATTTGTTCTACCTATATTAAAGCAATTACAGTCTTTACATTTTAGTTTAATGAACTTTATTTTTATTTTTTTTTATTTAATACATGAATTATCGAAAGTACGTATAGTTTTTTTGTGATATTTCACCCTCCATGGTTGGGATGACCCTGTGTTATGGCGGTTAAATTTATTATTTGTATAAAATGCTGGTTGTGTAGTACCGGGAATATTTTTACTAATTATTTTTGACATTTTTTTTTTTACATGAGTTCCACACAGGAGGCCCTGAGGAAAATAATTTCCCTGAGGGCCTATGTCATCTTTGGGGATGCTTTGTGGAGGGTTTTTTAGGGAAAGGAAGGAGAGGAGGGTTCTGGGAAGGAAAAGGGTTTAAGGGGTGGGTAGGAATCTGGGGTTCAGTGTGTTCTGGTCATCAGACCTAAACACACCTCGTCCCATGAACCCGGGCACCCCTGCTAAATCACCAAACGTAGCGAACCACTTGAAGTGACCTATGGCAGAGGTGTTGGTTATCCAATAAAGGTTCCCGGGGCGGCGGTACCCATTCCCGCCTCCCAATCAACATCTTTCACGAAACATGTTGATTGTGTATAAATAAAAGTGACGTAAAGAAAGTTATTTGTCTTTTCATTATAATAAAAGTTTGTTTTTTCTCGAATATTTGTGGTAGATACATTTTATTCACTCTAATGGGAATGGAAAGACCGTTAATCAATAATGATCGCTGGAAACGTAAAACAGAAGAAACACTTACTTTGTCCCACTTGCCATTCTTCGTAGTTTTCTTTAATTGAAAGAATAATGGATGCCATTGTTTACTTCCAAAGCGCTGGAAATAAAAGAAACAAAAACTTCATTAATCAGTTGATCCACTTACAGGCTCCCTGCTTGTAACTGTATGGTAATGCGTATAATTAACAAGGTGTAAAGTTAAAAATTAAAACACAAATTTAAAAATATATATTCAGAGTATCATTTGGTGTCTCGACACAAATATTAAATTTTACTTATATGTTTTGATGCGAGTCGATCTCAACTTGAATCTTTTATTCATTTCGCGTAGTAATGAGGAGGTATACATTATATTCTGCACGTACCCGAGGCATAACGCGTTGAACGCTTTTAAATGAATAATTTAAGCGTTTTAACATTAATAATTTTTATTTCTGATTGGTGCCATTTGTCCTAGAGAAATTTTGTCTTAACAAAAGAATAATATATTTTGCATAACAATTGTGTAATATTTTTTTTCTAGACGTTGTCAATTGCGTCAGTGACTTTACGTGTAAATAATACTTTTCCGTAGAAAAAAGCCTTCAGCAAAAAATCACAAATATTTTCACGATTACGACATTTTGACGCTGTTTTAGCAATGCTAAAAGTAATGTAAAGCACAATATACACAAAATTTTGGTTTCACAAGATTTACTTTCTAAGGCCACAATATCAATAAGGAAATATAATATGCTGATATTGTTGGTTACCGCTATTCTTTCTTAATTTAGAATTGGTTTTCATTTAAGGCTTGTTGTAATTACACATTTTGAAGGGGGCGGTTTAATCGTGAATACATTTTGGCAACTTTCTATTGGTCTGCTCTACTTCGTGAAATGTCTTTCAAATATATTGTATTCATACACATTACACGTAAGTTATTACAACATTTGCACAATTATCTCGTGAAATAAATAAGAATCTTGAGAATTTCCCGTTTGCGTGAGACAATAAATATTTGTTAAGCTAATATAACATGTTAGTCTTTCTCAAAAAACATCCGTTGAAGACAGAGTAGGGCGAGGTACCGAAACGTCAAAGTACAAAGATCGACCGGTTCATTTTTATTTTAATCGTGTTCTATTCATAAATTCTTTTTTTCTATAAGCTCATAGCAATTTTGCAGTAGAAGAATTTGAAGTAGATATATATATATATATGTTCTGTAATTTCGGATAGCGAAATTTCTAGTTTTTAACACATTTTCACCAACTGCACTATGTTATATGCTTGAACTTACGAACATATAACAGAGCTCAAAAATATTTGAACCGCTGCGCCCGCTGGGGTGAATCTGTGTAATTCTGATAGGTCATCATGTACGTGCGATATGCACTTAATTAGGATTTGTAAAAATACTACTCTTATCAATTTATATAACGATTTTCGACTCCTTTTGAAGTGAATAGCACCGTTTGAATTTAAACTCGATGAAACGAAAAAGCCACACTAAAAAGAGACAAACACATACATTTATAGGATTTAGCCTGCGGGAGAATGATATAGAATAATCGGTCTACTACTTGTGCGGTGTTTCGTAGTCTATCGGTTTCGTCTTTGTGAGGTATTTCGTAGCTTTCCCACTCTTGCCAACTTTAGTTTTCTGAAGGTTTCACTTCTACCGCGTGTGAATTGCACACATTTTTACAGGTTTAGGAAGAATATTGCTGTTTGAAAATGTTTGATCAATTTACACAGAGGTGAGGAAAATTTCAGAAAATTATCGTCAGTGAATTCTGGAAAGTGGGTCCTTTGTTTTTCCTTAGACCAAGTGTTTCCTTTGCGGATATGTGTTGGAACAATCGCGCCGGGCCATCACCTTGAAATCAATTATTGTAATGACGTACAGCAACAACTGCTCTGTCCGAAAAAGATTATTTCTCAATAGAATGCAGTGAACGCCTCGCATTTTAATTGCGCGTATTCTACTAATGGACGGCACTGATGAATAAGGTAATGCGCGAAGTGATGCGCGCCGTCAAGGACTCGCTGGGCAGGACACCTCATTGTGTGACGCTATTTGGTGTCGGCCAGGTCGGCCAGGACAAAACTGCCAAATCAATAATCAACAGGTATCGTCAGCTGTTCCAGTTATTCGAACGATACTTTTTCATCTTTTCTTTTCGTTTTAATGATTTGTGTCAATATAAAAATTAGATCGCGGTGTGAGTGCGTCACTAATGAAACTCGAAATGTTTTATCTTGAGAAAATTAACATTTAAGATTTTAGAAAATTGGAAAAAAAAACAAATTAATGCCTTTTTCAAGATTTTAAGCTTTGGGAACAAAAATAAAGTAATATGGTAATAATTTTTTTTTTCTCAACAGCGGTAAACTTTTTAAGGTTTCGAGTGATGTGAGTATAATTTTGACTGACATTAAAATACACGAAATAATAAATGATCAATAATATTGGTCCTAATTGTGGTGCATTTGCGATATTATGTATACTTATAGGAAAAAATAATTTTTCAAAAGTCCAATGGAAGACTGTATATCTTATTGGGTTGGTATTGATAGTGGAATTCAGGCAAATTAAAACTGTCGTTCCGCATATTTGTTTTCATAATTATTCATAGGGATAGACAAAGAGGACGTGCTTTATATCACACATCTCTGCATCGACTTCGTCTTCATTCAAACATAGGCAAAGGTATACTATTATATTATTTTGATTCACGACAAAACCCTAACTTAAGGTGCTGAAATTGGCCGGAGTATTTGTATGATATGATCATGCCATGTCTTTCTTAGGATGCCCCCAACTTCTAACAATCATCTTGCGAGTAATATAGACACTCTTTCGACTCCTTTCTTAAAAGTCCCTCTCTTCACGCTTACATCGGCCTTGTGTTCGTTTGTATATCCTCATTCGTAATTCGGTCAAATACCTACTGCTTTGCGACATATGCATCAGGAATTTCCTTTCTACTGCATTCAGTCTACTTTCGTCCTTCTTGTATAAATCAGGTTTGGTATTCGAAATCCTTCACGGACTGCTAGCCTCACTTTCTTTGACCACTTCGTAACCTAACCATAGCATTTAAACAAAAAAAAAATGGTTCCATGTCAACTCAGAATGACACCAACTCAGAAACACGTCAGAAAGGTCATTAAAAGCTATGAAAAAATCATTTTAAAATAGCCGGTAACCCTAACCTAACTTAACCTAGTTAACCAATATCTTTATATTTTTTTATCTTCACTTTTAATGACCTTTCTGAGGTGCTTCTATGTTGGTTTCATTCTGAGTTGTCCGGTCACCACATATTTCATTCAAGGGTCTTCGCTTCGACGCATTTTAAAAGACATTTTCCTCAAAATCCTGTAAAACTCCCGGAGGCGGATATTTTCAAAATTTAACCTAAAAAATTTGAGCTAATCGCCCGATAAACTCGAAAACAAAAGCTCTAATAAAGAAGTCATACCACAAAATCAACTCCAAATGTGATATACTTTCACCACTTTGCCGCTTACACTATGACTTTCCGGGCATCGTGTGTGTGGAAAAAAAGCGTTTCTTATACTTTGGTAACATAATCACAGTTGAAAATCTTCTCATTTTTTGTGTGAATTCTGCCATGACATTAATCTGTCAAAAAAGGAAAAAAAATGCATACATTTCAAATACACATTTCAAATAAAGTTCGAATTATTTATTTAAAAAATAAAAAGTACCTATTTTATTGCTTGAAAAATAATTATATTTAGGTACCTACTTTTCAGGGTTCCATTGAATTTTGAACAAAAAAAGCCGTGAACTCACCTACGAGCTGTAACCATAATCGTAGGCAATCATTGGAGACACGAAAACCGTGTGCAGTCGGGTCTCCAGTGACCAAATGTTTTCAAAACATCGGATAAAAACAAAAAAACATTGAGTTGGGGCAACAAAGTTTTTTTAATTTTCCATCGGCCACTGCGGCCCTGCCCAATGTTTCATGTTTACAAAAACATTTTGTTCAATGTTTTTGGTAACATTGTCGCTGGAAACTCGGTTGTTGGTTTGGACATGAACAATATCACAATATGAACATGCGCCAGTTCGCCACGATTTGCTCACGAATATAATGGAAGGTACAGTTCGCAGTTGAGTTTGTAACTTATTGATACTACTACTCCTCTTCTTCAACCATATTTATTACCTTTATTCCCACTACCTTCAGAATACACAACTCACTCCAATTTTAGATGCCATAGTCTAACTGGCTCAGTTTAGCACCACATGTCACATGGGACTCTTGTGCGGTATTCACATAAACAAAAAGGAAAACTTTATTATCAATTTGTACGCTAGATAGAAACCGGTATTTCCAATATTTTCCATTTAAAATAATATTATGTAAGACGGTCGCACAATATTTCCAGTCGTCTTAAATAGATAACAATAATGTCACATCTCCACGTGTTTTGTAATTGCATTATGCAACCGTAAAACAGTTATACCATATACTCAATGTCAATACTTCTAATGTACACAATAGAGAACTCCATTCCAATTTTTAAAATTTTTTTTAGTGAATAACGACCTTCTAACTTAAATGACTACATTTTTATTTTTAGAGTTAGTTTTAATAGTTAAAATAATTGTCAAAGTTTTAATTTTTCAAGACCCCCCGAAAACCACCGTATGTATGGTAAATCGTGTTACGTCATCACTCCTGAAAAATTAGTATAGGATCGGGCAATCAGCTGATCAACTACCACCATTTTGAATTCGGTTGTTCGAAGTATTCTCCCTAGAAGAAGCATTACTATTTTTTTGTGCAGTAGTTTTTGAATATTTTCAATAATAGAGATAAACTAAACTAATACGAGATACCTTTATTTTTTAAACATTATTTAGGCCTAAATAATGTTTCAATAAACACAACAACTAAATCTCTATAAACAGTATGTAAATAAACGAATAAATTAATACGATGGCTTGTCTCATATCATACATTCCCATACAATGACTTTACGGTGACGTCACGACACGTCGAACAGTGACATCACCACAAAAATTTCAATAATGTCAACTTGACGGCGTATTTTTACGACCCAATTAAATAAAACTTATATGTATATTCAGAATCAGCGTTTATTGGTCTATAGTCTATATGAACATATTTTTTTAAAGCCAAAATATTTTTCACTGGGGTTCCTTATTATTTTTTCTGCTGTCTTTAAATTTTCCTTCAATACTGAACCTACTGTTCGTTTTAGATAAATTAATAATTTTACTGAATTCGGTCCAGTGAACATACATACTTTAGCGGGCTATTCCATAGCTATTTCATTCGTACACAGATATTCTTTGAGCAGCTTTTCATAAGCGGTGCAACATTTTTTTTCGATTATTATGAATTGAACGTCGCTTGTATTTTTATAATATCGTTGCTCAGTGTGGGTACCGCCGATCCGGGAACTCTTTATTGGATAGCCAAAATCCCTGCCATCGGTCACTCCAAGTGGTTCACTTCGTTTGGTGACTTAGCAGGGGTTCATGGAATGAGGTTTCTCTAGGTCTTATCGTCGCCAAGACCTAGAGAAACTGGTCATTGCGGGCCCGATTGGGAGAGACTGGTTGAGGGAGACCTAACTTAGACCTCTCCAGCCGGACTTTAGACGTCATTCAACCCCCCAGATTCATATCCATCCCTCATTCCTTTTTATTTCTCAGTACTTCCTCTCAATCCTTTCCCCAAAAAGACCCTCCACACGGCATCCCCAAAGGTGACAGGACCTAGGGTTTTTTTCTTTAGGACATCCTGTGTGGAGTTAAAATAACAAAAAAAAATGCTGTCGTTTTGAATTTTATGAGTAAATCAAAAGATGAATCATTTTTTAGGTAATCGAAAGATTCAAATTAGGTACTATATTCCAATCGAAGGGCACCTTAGTCCGTACAGTAGACCTTTTGTATGATGCTCACATAAACAGCATAATTATAATAAAAAAAATATAAGTACTTACATAAAATTGTGAAGATAATCAGACTACACAATTATGTTCCTAATAGCATAATATTTTGAGGTAAATCAACATATTTATCTAAGAAAAAATTCGATAGTATAAATTTATTCAGTATTTTATTATTCAGTGACGTCTTTAATAAAAAAGGGTTTACGTGACACGATTACACATTTTATAAAATTTATTGTATTTTTATTAGGAGGTCTTTCTTAAATAGGTATATGCTAAATTAAAAAAAAACGGTTTACGTGTTTAATTTCACGTATTTCGTATTATTTTAAAAGCATCAAGTGGAACATCATTAGTGAAGGAGCGAATAGCAAGTATATTACCATACCCATAAACATTAAATGATATTTCTATGCAAACCACAGAGCCCACATAAATTTTTAAAAAATTATTTAAATTTGCATGCTGAGGACCTGTTGAAGGAAGTCAGGACTAAATTTAATCCCAATTGATACACCGATATTTAACCTCGAGCAGATTCGCATATAAGAATCACAGAAATATTATTAATGTATCAATGTATATTAATAATAAGATATCTTAGCCATATTTTGGGTACAAATGATATAATAAAACAGTTTTGTTATTATTTTATTTAGTACATTATTAAATAGAGTTATTTTGAAAAGATCTCCGTGCAGTATTAGTATTCCACGTAAGAAATGGGCCCATTAAATAGGACTTAGTTGCTTCTCATAAGTCTGTGAGAACTGTACACATGAGCTTAGCGAAAGAAGATAACTATACAATACACTGAATACACACGCGCGGCGCTGTGTTGATACAAAAAATTAGATTCATATTATGAGAAAATCTCGATATGAGTAGGTAGTTGGACTAAGCGGCAGGAAATCTACCAATGTATACTTTTTATTGTCAAAATGTTTATTGAATTACCAGAAGCCCTCGAATCCACTGATTTCACAATACATGTATGGTATACTTAATAAGATAATAAGTTAATAAGATTATTTTATTCGAAGAATTGTTTTGTTGAATTTGTTCTCCAAAATGGCAGAAGAATTCATGAAGGAGTGGAAGTAAATTTATTGTAACAATAGACGGTTCGTGTCTAATAACATGATAATATTAGTCGGTATAGTATACATTAATCGGTTTGGGTCAGACACACGTCGTGTAGAATACGTAGTTCATACTATTATACGTACGTACCTATATGCATTTATTAACAACGAGGGATTTATAATTCTACATACTATACAAATATATGCCCTGGTACTGCCCTGGTACTGCAAATACCTGCCCTGGTACTGCAAAGGTGCGCTGCAGAAATAGCTCCAATTTTGACGAAGCTTTTTAAACTGTCCCTGAAGACTGGCTCTGTGCCCTCTGGTTGGAAAAAAGCGGTTATCCATCCTATTCCAAAGAAGGGTGACCGCTCCAACCCGGCCAACTACCGCCCCATAGCGATCACATCAGTTCTGTCTAAGGTGATGGAACGTGTGATCAACGACAAACTGCTCACATACCTCGAGAAGAACAAAATTATTAACGACCGTCAATACGGATTCCGGCGGAACCGCTCGTGCGGTGATCTTCTCGCGTATGTGACGCATGTTTGGGGGCGATGCCTGGAACGTTTCGGTGAGACCCAAACGGTTGCACTGGACATATCCAAGGCCTTTGACCGGGTTTGGCACCGAGGACTTGTCAACAAACTGCATTATTACGGACTTCCCGCATCCTTGTGTACGTGGATTGCCGACTTCTTGAGGGAGAGGTCGATTCAGACGGTAGTCGATGGTTTCACCTCTTCCTCTCACTCGATAAATGCCGGCGTCCCGCAGGGATCGGTTCTGTCTCCAACTCTGTTTTTGTTGCACATCAACGACCTTTTGTCATGTGCACCAATTCACTGTTACGCGGATGACAGTACAGTTCATGATAGCTTTTTGTTTGACAAGCCCCCAAAGGGCTCACAAACTCCAACAGCTCGTAAGGCTTTGAAGCAAAGAATGGACGGTTACCTCGAGAGTGTTTTCTCTTGGGGTAAAAATAATCTCGTTGAATTTAATGTTTCAAAGACCCAATCTTGTCTGATTACGTCTAAAAGGGATCGCAATGAAAATCTAGTCTCTTTCAACGGAAGCAATCTTCCGAACAGGCCCTCCATTGATATGCTTGGTGTAACCCTAAGTGACCAGCTCAGGTATGGGGGCTCCATCGAAGCCAGAGTAAAGTTAGCCTCCCAAAAACTGGGCGTACTGTACAGGGCCCGCAGATACTTTAAAAGTACACAACTGCTAACCCTGTACAAATCGCAAGTGCGCCCCACGGTTGAATTTGGCAGCCACCTCTGGTCTGGAGCTCCAAAATACCTGAAAAATACCCTCGACTCTGTGCAGAAACGGGCGGTCCGTTTGATAGATTCTCCCATCTTAACAGACGGATTGCAATCTTTAGAGCACAGGCGTCGGGTGTGAATGCTATCCTTGTTCTACCGGTATTACAATGGAAGATGCTCCGAGGAACTAGCATCATTGATCCCTTCGGCACCGGTGCATAGTCGGGAAACACGCCAAACGCGTGCCCAACATTTGTACACAGTTGACATTTGTCACATGAGAACGGGTCGTTTCTTCGACTCGTTCTTGTGTTCAACAGCTCGGCTGTGGAATGATTTGCCGGCCTCTGTGTTTCCTCCTTCCTACAATATGGGTCTCTTCAAGACCAATGTTCATTCCTTCCTCTCCTCAAAAAGACCCTCCACACAGCATCCCAGATGACATAGGCCCTGAGGGAAATTATTTTCCTCAGGGCCTCCTGTGTGGAGTTAATGTAAAAAAAAAAAAAAAAATGATATTTAATTTTAATTACGATTGCTGTTACTAACAGCCTTACTAATAAATAAAAAAAACACTTAACGACCGTTAAACGGTGTTTCTGTTCGGTGACCGTTAAACGGCATTTCTGCAATATTACTAAAAACACGATGAAGTTTTTATATTGGCTGCATCGGACGCGGCGGTTATGTTTTTCTTTCATTCGCGGCAAATTTTCTTTTGTGACATTTAATGTTTTTGAACATGATTTCCGTTTAAATGATCAATTCATTATATTAGTATAATTGAATATAATTACTATTAGTTGCGTTATTTTTGTCAGTTTTTGTGCTTTAATAATGTCATGTTGTTACTTTAATTTTGTTAACATAAAATATCGGTTATTTTAGATAAATCATTTGATTTTGTTTTAATGAAATAACCATAAAAGTAATGTTATTTAATAACATAAATTGCTTGTGCTCGTGTAAATAAATACCAAATTCGAGTTATCCACCTTTAACCCGTTAGACAAACTGCTAAAAAGTAGTTTATCGGGACTTTTTGTCTTATATTTGTAAATTGTATAAAATAAATAAATAAAATTAAAAAAAAACTTGTGCAAATCAGATTTTTAAGTTACACTCTTGGAATACTTGTTAAGTTATATTTTTAATTGTATGAACGAGAAATGAGTGAAGTGACAGTTAACTTTCAAATTCATTTAATAAAAGGGCTGTGTTTTTTAATTTAGAATTTTCCGATTTTTTTCTGCGTTTTAATAGAATGTTTACGGTAAGCTTTTTTTCAACTTTTTTATGATTGAAGCTTAAATTACTGCAATTTTTAAATACGATAGTTTATTTCAGATTCCAAAATCTAAAAGGTAATTTTATCTAGTTTCTATAAAGGTATTTGTTTTGCGACATCTTCAAAATTAAGAAATATACAATATATTTAAAATAAGTTGGAAAAATTCCAACTTATTTTAAATGTCTTGTTTCGATAAGAAATCTTAATATATAAAACAAAGTCGGGTTAGTTACACTATTTATAACTCGAGATCGGCTGGACCGATTTTGATGATCTTTGATTTGTTGGATTTGTCTCCGCCCCGAAGAAAGTCACGAAGAAAATAATTTTTTTCATACATTTTGTATGGAACGCATTTTCATATTTTAAAAGAACTGCAGCATTATTGTGATAGGTATAAATATTTAACTGTGCGTGAATTCAAAAAATTTAAAAACTAAAATGTCAATGTACTGATTGTTTTGCTTTTGTTCTTAATCATATAATGCTGTCCCTCTTTCTTACTCACTAAATGTCAATAATCGAAAATGAGACAAACGGTGAACGTGTGTCTCTGCACCCCTCCAAAGGAAAAATACAATAATAATAAATCTCTGAAATGAAACGCTTTTTTTTACGTAAGCTCCACTCAGAATCTATGTCATCTTAGGGGATGCTATGTGGAGGGTCTTTTTAAGGAAGGGTAGGATAGGAAGTTCTGGGAAGGAAAAAGGCATGAGGGGTGGGTAGGAATCTGGAGGTCAGTGTATCCGGGAGTGAATCCATCCCTCCAACTGCGGTGCAAGGCCATTGACTTGACCGGAATTGACCTTTTACCTTGACCTTTCCAGCCGGACTCTTTCGACCCATTGGTCGAGAGAATCCGGCTGGAAAGGTCAAAAGGCCTCCCTCAACCAGTCTCTCTCGATCCGACCCGCTACGCAGCAGGTGGGCAGACGCATCCGCCGCCAAGACCCGCACACAAGTCACCCCATGAATCCGGGCACCCCTGCTAAATCACTAAACGTAGTTAACCACTTGGGGTGACCTATGGCAGAGGTGTTGGTTATCGAATAAATGGTTCCCTGGGCGGCGCACCCGCACCCGCTTCCTTTAAAAAATTCCCGTAAGTAAGTGGAAAAGTAAGAAAATCACAAAAAATAAAAATCCGTACACAACTCCATTTCTGATACTGACAAAAACAAAACACGGACAGTTGGACAATTGCTTCATTGTGTAATTTTTAACTTAATTAAAAAACTTAAGTTAATTCAACGGTTATTGATTCGGAGGCGGTACGAAGTTCGTCGGGTCAGCTAGTTTTTAATAAAACAAGCATATTCAAAAGATGAACAATCCCCTCTGGCTGTGTAAGCAATGTATACGTATACATCATGCCATGAATTTTTTTTTGTCATTTTTAAATTTGTAATGTTTTCAAATCCACGGCCGTTTATTAATTGAATAAAATTTTCACAACATTTTTTAGTAACGCTGTAAGAGTTTAAATATTGTTAGCTTAACCGCAATCTGAAAATATTTTCCATGAAAAAAAAAGTTTAAAATTTTTTATTAGGACTGGCCACATTACGTGCAAGTCGAATATTTTCCTCTCGTGTATTATGAAATCAGGCGATTCAAATCGTAATACATAATAAACGTGTCATATTAATAAACTTTACATATCAAATATTTTTTCATATTAATCGTGTTGAAATGTCATGAAATGAAATCTAACTGCATGAAGAAATTCGCGGCAGTTTGCAAGAGTTGTAATATCCCTGCCGGCTCTCAAATTTCGGCAACGCAGATGAGCCCAGCGCGGTTGGACAAAAAGAGCTTAAACTTTTGAAAGTTTTGTCTGGCAGGGCAGTCTCCGTCTCCGAATTATCTGGCGTGCCACTTGCGCATTGACACGGATACCGATGATACCATCCTAGGGAGAAGGTAACTAATCACACACTACGCGACAGGCAGTACAATGGACACTGCAGACACTGAAGTACTTGCTGTTGGTGTTGCCAGTACCCAGCGCCAAAATGTATCCAATTATCGCGCAAACACACAGCCAAAGATAGGTAGTTGGTAGGTATCATCGCTTGCGTTGCGTAGGTACCTGCTTTTAGTTCAAGACCACGGCCGCAAAGAAAAATGGAACGTGTATGAGCGAAAAAAGTACGGCTGTAAAATAATTATTTACAGTAAATTTAGTGCACTGTTATCGAGGTTTCTCTCAAGATTCAGGTGGCGTTTGATCCGTAATTGGATTGACAAGCAAAATCAATTTATTATTAAATTGTAGTTTGTAATATAACGTTTCAATCAATTCATTTTATCAGGATTACAATTGTTATCCATATACATACGAGTGTTATCCATATACATACGAGTGTATAAAAATCAACTAATATTTGCTTGCATGTATGTATGTTTGTTACTTTGCGTTTGCTAAAAAATTCATCCGATTACGACGAAACTTTGGGGATTTGATGTGCGCTTGCACGCGATGGTTTCTGTATATAATAGTGAGCTCTGGCGTCATGAAATTATTTCCAATACCATTCATATGATTGTGATGAAACTTTAATGAGTTGTTGTGCACACGACCGCGATGGTTTCTATATATGGTGGTGAGCTCTGGCGTTTTGAAGTTATTTCCTAAACTATTCATCCGATTACGATGAATCTTTGGTGAGTCGTCGCGAGCACGCCCGAAATGTTTCTATATATACTGGTGAGCTCTGGCATTATGAAACCTAGAGAGCTGTTTGAAAACTCCAAATGTAGTAGGCTTTCAAAGCCTACTAATTTGGATAAATTTAATGAAAAAATATGAAAAAGGGTGTTTTTTTTAAATTTTCATATATTTTTTTAGGATATTCAAATTCTGATTAGGTTAGTGACTCTTCAAAATTCTCATTTTGTCCAGTAGTGCTCTATTTTATCTAGACGGTGACAAATGATTTCTGTTAAACCTTAGTAACGTTAAGAACCTTATCTAAGAAAACAACATAGGTGATGTAGTTCTTGCACAAAATTGAACGCGTTATCTGAAACCGGTAAATAAATTCTAGCATCGTCAAATCTAACGAAAGACATCTGAAAGTATGATACACCAATTCAAAGTTTATGTAAAATATATTTATGACTAGCTTTTTCCCGCGGCTTCGCTCGCATGGTGTAAGGGGGGTTCCCACTCCGCCTCCTCCATCTCCCCCCTCCCCCCCCTCTCACCGCCCTCACTCACCCTCCGCCCTCCGCCCCTCCCCACCCCTCCCCCCTCCGCCATCTCTCCCTCCCTCCCGCTTTCCATACATTCAGTTTTCAAACCTCACGTGCCACCAATAGCAATTTTTTATACAAATTTGATAATTTCAGAGCTCATCGGAAGTTTTATAAAAACATTGTCCTGACAATAACGAACACACAAAAAAATTATCCAATTTGGTGCAGTCGTTCGAAAGTTATGGGCTTAGCAACACATTCAGTGATTCATTTTTGTATAGATATTTTCCTCAAAAGTTGGCATTTTGAAATCAAATTTCACTTATCAAAATAATTGAATTATTAATATTTTTATATTTTTTAATTCTTAAAAATTACATCCTCAATACCCACACTCTATTAAATTTATAACACAGAATAGACAAAATGTTTTAATATTTGCTACTTCGGTATGGCCAACATGCTTCTTTTTTTATTTACATTAACTCCACACAGGATACCCTGAGGAAGATAATTTCTGGCCTATGACATCTGAGATACTGTGTGGAGGATCTTTTTGAATAGAGGACGGAATGAACATTGGTGTTGAAGAGACCCATGTTGTAGGAAGGAGGAAACACAGAGCTTAAAGTATCTTCATGGTTGTAAACAATTCCATCAGCGGTTCTAAAACAATGTTTTACTATAAACGACGTGTCTCGAAAACAATGCACTATAAGAATAAAACATTTGCCCCCCTTCGTAATAAACGTGTTTAAATTTTACACAACCGAAAAACAATATTTTTTAATTTAATTATTGAAGACAATATCAGAGAAACTTAATCGAAAATCAAAAACAAAAAAAAAATAGAAAAAGATACGGTAACATCTGAATTGAACCCAGGACCTTCGAACCCAGAACCCAGGACCTTCGGCTTTCCGGGCGCAACTCTCGGCCCGGAAAGCCGAAGGCCCTGGGCTAGAGTCCTATCTTTTTCTGTTTCAGATTTTCGATTGAGTTCCGCTAGCATTGTCTTCACTAATTAAATATTACAATTTGAGGTTTTACTCATAAAGATAAAAATAAAATCATTTTTTACCCAAAGATATTTTATCAGTTGTGTCAAATTTAAAGCACTTTTATTAGTAAGACTAGTAAGACGATTAAGACCCTAGTAATGTTAAGTCTAATAAAGCACCGGCTTTTGAAAAAAAATTATCGCATTCTTGATCGTTCAGCAAGTGTTGATGCAATGTCACTACATCCACCGTTATTAGAAAGCAAACAGAAACCAAATGGTAATTTGCAAACCTGACTTTTTTGGTCAAGTTACACAACATATTTTGTCTCTTTTTAAAAAATAATTGTATAAGGTGTCTGTCTACCCATTTAGGCACAGAGCCACGATCATTATTTATCGTTATATCTACAACTAAACCTGCTTATCTTATTGGTTCAATCTTTTAGTTAAATAAACCGCGTAGCATGTTACTTTTTATACACCGTTTCAAAGCGTTTCACAAGAAGTTTTGTTTGAAGTTTGAACCAAGATGGGAATGGAAGAAAAATAATTACTTCACTAATAAGCACGTACCTTGAATTTAAACATTTAATTTTTTTTTTACCTGATGAATTATGCAAAGTCCATTATTTGTTATGCAATTTGTAACAACACTACGTCACATTATAATGACAGTGATCTTGAAATCAAGGGAAAATGTTGTCTCCATTTATAATTTTCTTTTTATTTATTTTTTATTTCATACAATTTTTGAAAATACACTTTTATGTTTTTTTTTCTTGATTACCATACTAGGCTAATGCCCGTGTTAAGGTAATCATGCATGATATAAGTTATACAGTGTATGAACTAGAACAAAATATAGGTTTGAAATAGAAAAATTATAAGATATTAGAAACAAGAGAAAGAAAAAAGATAAAAATATTTAAGGTAAAATATAACAAGATATATGTATACGTATGCACATACAAATACATATGCACATACATACACAAATACATATAAATACATACAAACACACATATATACATATATATACTGGTGTATATATAGATCAACATTTTAAATGGAAAACACATATTTGTGAACTCGTCAAAAGGATTAGGAAATGTATTTATACATTTATTAGACTTAGAAATATTCTTAGCTTAGAAAACCTAAAAAGAGTATACTATGCAACTGTTCAATCTATATTGCAATATGGTATTATTGGCTGGGGAGGAACATATGACAATATTTTAAATCCCCTCAAAATTGTTCAAAGGTTGATAATTAAGGTAATCTTAAAAAAACCGTCTAAATTTCCTACTGAAATTCTTTTTTCAATATTCAATGTGCCTATAATAGACAAAATCTATAAAAAATATTCAATTCTTCAAATTTACAAAGAAATACATTTAAATACTCGTAACTTCCAATTCAATACATCAGCAAGATACCAGAAAACTATTAAAATTCCTAAATTTAATACTAAGCACATCCAAAATTCCTATCTTTATCTAGGCATAATCTATTATAACAATCTCCCATTAAAATTAAAAATCATCGAAAATATGCAGTAATTTAAGCCCAAATTAAAAAAATTACCTGAAACTGCTATAAAAGTCCCAAATATGTTTACTTTGTATCTTAAAGTCTGCTATTTTATAAATCATTTATTCCTTCTTTTTTCTTTCATTTCTTAGTTTCTAAATCTCTGAGTCTACTATTGTATAAATCTTGCGTTCTTTCTTACGTATCCTTTACTTACTTATTACAATAATTTTTGTTACTAACTTACATGATTCTTCCATTTATAATGATTTTTTAATTTATATTATGATTTTTTTAAACTCTTCAGGATTTTTATTTTTAAATTATACAAGATTTTTTAACCTTCTTATTATTTACCAAAGCCGTTATTACTAACTTACACGATCATTAATTTACTAATTGAGCTAGAACTCCCTCACCAAACATAAGAGCATTGTCTCTTTATGGTGAGGAAAGGCAATTTTTTTTATTTTTTGTTAACCTTATGTAACTATGTAACTATGTAACTGTTGTAACTTCATATGTATTTTTAATAAACATTGGCAATAAAAAAAAAAATAAAATAAAATAAAAAAAATAAAAAAAATAAAATTAAAAAAATAATACATATACATATATATATATATATATATATATATATATATATATATATATATATATAAAGGATGATAAAAAAGAAATTGTTTTAAAGAAGTTAAAAATAAAATACTATATAAAATATATATAAAAAATAAAATACTGAAATATAAACTTATAACTGTATAAAATACTAAAATATAACTATATAAAATACTAAGAAGTAAGATTTAAATATGTTAATCTATAATATTTTTTTTATGAAAGCTAAAATTTTTACTGGAGGTTTGTCAAGGTAGGTAATTAATCGTCTAGAAGAGTATATATTTAGGTTAGATTAGATTTCAGTGAAGTCAGGTTGGAAAAAGTTGTGTAGTATGATATTTTATTTAGTTAATTTAATTATTTTCTTTTCTTTTAAAATGGTTAGGAAGTCATATATTCTTTAAAAAAATCTCGTCCCCTTTCGAATATCCAATTTTGAACACGAATAGTAAAAAGAGGTATGGTAATATTTGATTTTATAGCGGTGCTCAATGCATTGTATATTTTGGGAGCAATGAACCAAAATTGTCGGTGAGCAAATGTGGTTCTAGTTTTTGGGACCACGCATCCCAGATTTGATGAAAAGCGGGTTTTGGCTTGATGGAGCCACCAGTAGGTTATTTTTCCGTATGTAGGATAGGCTTGTCTTAGTGAATAGTTGGCGAATATCTAAGACCTTAAATTTAGTAAATAGCACATTAGAGGGGTGGGTAGGTTGGCATTTAAATATGATTCTCAGTATTAGATTTTGAACTGTAATTATTGGATTAACGACGGATTCTGTGCAACCACCCCATCCCAAAATACCGTATGTTGCAATGGATTGAAAAGGGGAAAAATATACGCTTCTAAGGGTTTTTAGGTCTAAGATGGATCTAAGAGAGCAGAATATATGGCAGAGCTTACGGAGTCTTTTTACTGTGCCACTTATGTGTGCTTCCCAACGTAATTGGTCATCTATGATTATGCCCAGATATTTAACTTCCTTAGATGATTTAAGGGTAGGACACGTGCAATTTGTAATAGGTGGGGTTCCGGGTGGGTGTGGGTGCATGTTTAGTGAACACGAGTGAATTATTGGTTTAGGGCAGTTGTTGGGAAAATTATGTTTGCGTATGGAAAACGTCATATATTGTGTTTTGTCAATATTGAGTGTAAGGAGATTTGTGTCAAGCCAATGCCTCACTTTTATTGGGCCATTATTAGTTTTGTTTATAACTGCTTGCCATGTTTCATCTTCGAATATTAAGACTGTATCGTCAGCAAATGATAATATCTTACCTCCAATATCCATGGTACATAGTGTGTTGATGTATAAAAGAAATACGATTGGTCCTAGTACACTGCCTTGCGGTACACCGTAAGAAATGGATAATTTTTTGCTTTTATTTATTTTGTCAGAGTGGATAAGAGTTTGTTGAGTTCGGTTTGTTAGGTAGTTTTCGAACCATGTGTAGGGTATCCCAGTTATTCCTATCTGTTGAAGTTTTTTAAGCAGTAAGGGATGAGAGACCGTATCAAATGCTTTTGAGAGATCGAGGAAAACAGCAAGCGGTTTTCGACCAAGGTCGAGATTAAAGGAAACTATTTGTCGGGGGGATTAAAGGAAACATTAATCGGGTGACAGGTAGGGTAATAAAATTTTTGTTTTTAAAAGAGTTCTTGAAATACTCCAGGCATTTTCTCCATGGTTATACATTTTTGTGGTAATTGGATGTAGATAAAACCCTTTTTTTATAATTACTTTTTGATGAAACCGCGCGCATACCTACGTACCAACATGAACTTATGAATCCTTCGATTGGAATTCAGGAGGGTTTTAGAAGAAAGATAATTTTTTTTTTTCAAACAGAGAAAAACAAACATTTGCAGAATGATTATATAATATATCTCTGCTGCAAGGTTCAAGAACTGTGTATTTTTGTCATTCATTGTAATGGTATGTTTCAAGATTCAATAATATCATTACGTTGCAATAATTTTTGTTTGATAAGTATTTGACATGATTTTTTTTCTTTATTTTTCTTCAAACAACAGGTATTTCCGGAAGAACAAAGGTTCATTGTAAGAAATAACAATTGTGATTTAAATGTACTTACTCATATAAATTGCGTTAATTAAGCAATCATCATTTTCATGGCTAACTGCATCTCGTATATAACAAGGTTTTCGAAAAAACAAATTCATTCAGAAGATATCTTTTTGACTAACTCGATTTTTTTTTTACATGAGCTCCACACAGGAGGCCCTGAGGAAAATAATTTCCCTCAGCGCCTATGTCATCTTTAGGGATGCTGTATGGAAGGTTTTTTAAGGAAATGAAGGAGAGGAGAACTCTGGGAAGGAAAAGGGTTTAAGGGGTGGGTAAAAATCTGAGGTTCAGTGTGTCCTGGTCATCCGCCTCCAAGACCTAGACAAACCTCATCCCGTGAACCCGGGCACCCCTGCTAAATCACCAAACGTAGCGAACCACTTGGGGTGACCTATGGCAGAGGTGTTGGTTATCCAATAAAGGTTCCCGGAGTGGCGGTACCCATTCCCGCCTCCCAAATTGAAAATTAACTATTTTATTCATTCATTTTGCCTTTTTTTTAAAATCGAACAACCAACTCCTCTTTATGGGTAGGTATATTGAGAGGAAAATGTTTCATTACACTGAAAATACTATATTGACATGTAAACCATTTGATAATAAAAAATCGTATTTGAACAACAATTTTTGTGGACATCTTTGCCGTATCTTTGTACATTTTTGTAAAAGAACAATATTATAATATGTAATAACTATCCGTTTGCTTTAAGTTAAAAGATTTGTGACAATGTGGGGATTTTTAAATATTATTTTGACCTGCTGACAAACTGCTACGGCGGTTTAGCGGATGCTTAAAATGAAAAAAGATAAAAAACAACAAATCCTACAGTTTTAAATGATCTTTTCCACCCTGCGAGCAAAGTACATTACCACCATTAATTACGAAAATATTTCGAATATTTTTTTAACCCAAGAAAACCTTACGGTTTAAATTATAGATTACAAAAAACCACGAATGTTGAATATATTGGGGTGTTTCCATACTAACCCCTGATGGTATTGGCCCCTCCGGTGAGGGCTACGCCCTCAGTTAACCCAAACCTACCCCTGTTACTGTTAGAATACGATATAGGACATATTCGTGTTAGGAATACATACAAATGAAACCACATCAATCACCCAAATCGCGTGCCAACCCTTCAAACTATGGTTTGAGTTATATTTTAGTAATATAACTTATCTTAAGAAGGGTCATTAAATATTGAATTGGTTTACATCAAAATTAATCATGTCTAGAAAGAGAAAATTGGGATGTATAGCAGAAATTCTAGTGTAATATTGTCGTCAAATGGCCAAGCAGTTTCTTTAGTGTTTTTTCATTACAAAGCTCCCCGTTCTAGATTCGTTTCAGCGTTCTATCAAATTGTGATCGTCCGACAAGCATAAAAATATTACGGTTGTTCGGTTTTTGCCATCAAAAATAATTTAAAATCTAAAATGGATATAAAGTCAGCGTTTAAGACCATCCGCTCATGGAAAAACTGAAAAAAAAAACAGCTGACGACGCAATCGCAATCAAACTCCTGAAAAAAATCGATATTTTTCTGACCTGACAAGTCAAAACATGACAAAACTTGACAGGCCGTGAGCCGCTACCATGGCAACCTGTCAACAAGGCAACTGAAACGCGACTGCCGCGGCGACCAGCACTACAGCAGTCGCGTTTCAGTTGCCTTGTTGACAGATTGCCATGGTAGCGGCTCACGACCTGTGTGCGGACCATCTATGAAATTCACAAGTTCGTTTCCTGTGGATAGCGATTGCGTCGTCAACTGTTTTTTTTTTTTCAAATTCTCGATGAGTGGATGGCCTGACGTGATGGCAGAGACCATTTAAATGTCATCAAAACAAAGTTGCAGTAATCGGAAATTTGATGACATTGTTGCATTTGATTTTATATGAAACACCCCTGCCTTTAAATTTACTTATATTTTAGTAATATTATTTTGTTAAAATAACTAGGGCTATCAAATACTAGATGATAATAACAATGTTTTATGATGAATTAACAAAATAAAATAATTAATCTTTCAGTACCTGGTCTTATGACTTCATTTTCTAAGGGCATTTAAATACTTGATTGATTTTTATCAAAGTAATATTATCATGTTCAAGAATGTGAAAATGAAATAAATTATTTATCAAAGGAACTCGTAAACTTTCAAAGAATGCGATTATTTAAACGCGATTAAATTTTCACCGATTGTACAGGAAACACGATTTGAGGAAACGCAGTACAATAATGTTGTTCGATATTTTAGTTTTGACCCTACCTAATCAAAAACTGAATCGGTACCTAATTGATTTGTCTTAAAATATAAAGATTAATTTGCTGACTGCTAATTATTAAAATATAAACATATAGAAATAAGGAAAATCGATCTACATCATTCAAATCATCGGGAAATATTGAATTGACAAAAATGAGACCAAAGAACTAAGCCAAATGTAAACACCGATCGGTATAAGCATAATGAGTCAATAATATTTATATATATAAGCTGCAATATTGGTGTGATTATATTATGGCCCAGTCAACATTAGTTTCTAACTATGTAGGTAGATCCCCCAATAAGAAATTAATCATCAAGCAACGTTTGTTGTGGTCATAAATCTTGTGGTCTGCAAAAAGTTCTGAAGGATTTGTAGTTGAAAATATCAATTGTTTAACTATATTCGTTCGTCAAATCATAAAGTATCGGTATTATGGTACAAACATAGGTAAGCGTTTGTTGAAATATTTATATAACGAAAGTGATGGTTTACCCAGTAGAGCGATTTAGCACGTGCAATTTAAACAACTGTAAAAATAAATAAACCAAAGCAGGTAATTTAAAAACTCCATTTACAATTTGCAACCATTTCGATTGTCATATTTTTGTAATATCGTAATTACGAAATTGTAAACGTTATCAAGGTATAAAAACTAATTAAAAATTTATATTATTATGAAGTTATTCTCAATATAAAACAATAATTAGGAAGTTATTAACAACGCATAACAATCATTAGGAAGTCTCTTAGCGTGACGTTGAACTCGCTCACAATATAAAACTTGTATTGTAATCGCGCGTGCTGAACCATACGACAAAGGGTTAAGTCATTTACATCCAAGGCTGTTGATAAACTCTGAATTCGTTCACTTTACTCTATTTTTCTAATAGGAAAATCAATACCTCTGCATTGAAGTTGTCAGCAAATCATATCAGTGCCACGTACATTTATAAATACATATTACATTAAATGAGGTTACACACATAAAAGTTGAATTATTTATTAACATAATCGTGAAAATGAATTGAATGTTTTAAGTAGGAATGCAGATTGAATAAAAGTTTTATGAGGGTTATTAAAGTTTTATTTTAAATCTTTCCTTCTTTAAAATGAGCTAAATCTTTAAAACTTTCACTGCCATATTTGTAGTTTTCTTTTCCATTGAGTCAACAATAACGTTCATTCTGTATGTGGGAGTGGGAAGTATTATCACCACGTGAGGCCGCGAAATGTTGTAAACCCAAATCGGATTTTAATTTTACTCAATTTGTTTTATCTTTAATCAATACCTTAAGTCAAGCCAGTCCAAAGGTGGCTATGACTCGTGAAAATGAAATGCTTTCTTTGTTCCCCAACTAAAGTAACAAAGACGGGCTTTACATGTTATTATTTTATCTAATTAGATGACTCACGAATAAGCTGTAGAAAAGAATGATGGTTTTCTTTTAAAAGATTTATCCAGCACAATGGATGCGATTTTATTCGTCTAGCTTGCAGAGGATTTGAAAATCAAAGAAGATAAACAATAATGGCATCAAATCACTTCTGCAACAAAATACTCTGAATAGTAAACACTACATATTATGTAATGAATAATAGATGTAAATCATGAGATCCATCATAGTAATTTGTATCTCGTGCCAACTTTAACATGTGTACTCATTTTCGCTGCCGACAGGTTACACCTACCGTTTATATATGATCGATTGTATCTCAACTATACATATATAGCAGAAATACTGTTCGTACGTCTCATTAAAAATTAGCAAAAGAAGTGCTCTGGCGTCATAAAATATGTATAAGTTTTTACGTCATCACGAATTTCAAGTTTTCAAATGCATTTATACTAAAAGAAACATTACTTTTTGTAAAAAATTGGATTAAAAAATGTCTTGAAAAATGAGCAAGGCTGGGTGGTAACTGTTTAGTGAATCATTCACAGTTCTGTAAAGTAAAGGTTTCACGAAATATAGTTCAAACAGATAGTATAAAACCCAGTACTGAAAAATATTGATTCAAGTGTGGAACGAAAGATTGCAGCAGAGATAAGTCGCGAGTACGACGTTGGCTGGTTTTAGAATCCAATTGAAGCATTGATTATAATGTGAAGTATGTTTTCCACCGACTGGAGTACGGAGCTATCGCCCTTGCGCCGGAGTTATTATCTTTATGACACTATACGAACAAACAAGTAACATGAAATCATGAATTTGTAACGCGGAACTCGCGTAATTAGCCGACATAATGCAATAGAAATCACACCTGACGCATCAGCGTTTGACAAATTCCCCTAGAGAAAACCTGAAAACTCGTTAATGACCGTTATCATTAGGCGGTCTATATATTATTTACAGTTAAAAGAGATAGCAAGCCCAAAATCTGAATCATGCATTATGCATAATTAAAATGAATAAGTTATCCATCAAAAGTTGAAATGAACGCAATTTCCACCGCCGCGCCGAGAGCGTCTAACTAGACCCGTTTTCTTACGCATCTTTCGGAGGGAAATATCATAATAATATCTATGGCATTATGCATATTATGAATGAAACAGGTTGTGACTGAATATGGCGTTAATGCTGCCTTAATTCAAAGTTTATCATTTTGACGACCTACATTTTGAATTTATTTTTAAGATTCTCACAATAAAGTTAAAAACAGAATCGGAAATAAGATCTTTAAAATTTATAGATAGACTATTTAGTTAATTCAATTTAGATTAAACTTGATACGACACGCGAACGTGGAACTTAATGCGATATTAATTTAAACCCTGAAAAAAATAGTAATAAATTTTTTAAATAAATTTATATTGTTCAATTTTAACGTATTTTCTTATTTAAATGATCTTTATTTAAAGATAAACTTTTATTACAATAATAAATGAAGAAAAAAATAATTTAAAACAATTCATGTGGTTATAAAACGAACACATTTTTTTATAAAAAAATATTTTCTCACCTCGAAATTGTCCAAATTAATAAAATAAAACTTAATTAATTTGTGTAATTAATGTTCCTTAGCACTGAAAAACTATATATTTTGAATAATTTGTACACGGAGCGCAGCAACCACTAAGAGAGCCAACTAAGCATGATTACAATTCGGTTGACGAGTGTTAACTGAACGGTTCCCTCGGAGACGCGCGAGGCGGGAGCCTACTCACCCTACCCCCGGGTGTTTCGCTTGTCCATCGATTTCTCACGCCACCAAATCAAAAGGAACTATCATTTCATACAACATAAATATTACGAACAACTTGAATCTCGACCCGTTTTATGTATGAGTAACTACGAAAGCGCGTCACAAAATCAAATTAATATTAAATTCATCATATCGTTTATAATATGGTTTTTTTAATGTCCCTGAATTGATTTAGGTAAACATTTGCTTAAAAAAGCTAATGAATATGTAGATTTTTTATCCGCGAGCACGTACATACTATTGTGAATTAAATTGGACTTACTAGAAATCATTTAATTATAATAAATTATTTTTAATATATTATATTCGATTGTGATATAAACATGATATGATTTGAGATTTTCACGGGCAAACCTATTATCGTGATTTATTTTTGGGGTTTTATGCCATGTTGCGCTACTTCTTTCATTTGCCTAAGTTTCGGACAACATTACACAGCTGTCCTGATGATAGACACTATAATGCTGTCCGAAATGTTGTCTAAAGAAGGAGGTAGCGCAACACGGCACAATACCCCAAAAATTAATCACGATAACTGTTCTAATGTATAAATAAAAAATATTATTAGACTGAACAAAATAGTAGAATTCGGGCTTCACTCGAGTTTAATTCTATAATTCGAAATATATATTTTTAATTGAAAAGGAATAAACAATGTGGAATGATTTGTTTTGACACATAAATTGCTATTTCGACGTTCAAAAGCACATGATGAAAATGACAAAGCGGACTGAGAATAATTGCCTTTACCTAGAAATGACTTTAACAAACCTAGTAGCTAAAATTAAATTCGACGTTGAAGTTTTTAGCCGGCCCAGTTTAAACACCATTTAAAAAAAAATAGAACAAACGACGTGTATCTTTGTTTTAACATAATAATTAATATTTCTAAGCTTCACAGCATATAAAAGTAAAATTCCAACTGTGTTACCTAATCTAGAAATTCCTAAGGGTGATGAAAGTGAAAAATTTCGTTACGCCAACGCCCACCATTCTAGGGTTATTCTGGATTTAAAAAAAACAGGATTTTCAAATACGCAGATTGTAATTAAAACTTTTGTTATGAAATTTATGTAATCTGAAATGGATTTTTTTTTTTATTAACTGGAAATAATTTCCCTCAGGGCTTATGTCATCTGAGATGCTGGGTGGAGGGTCTTTTCGAAGAGAGGAAGGAATGAACATTGGTCTTGAAGAGAGCCATGTTGTAGGAAGAAGGAAACACAGAAGCCGGCAAATCGTAACACAGCCGAGCCGTTAAACACAAGAATGAGTCGAAGAAGCGACCCGTTCTCATGTGACAAAAAATGCAACCGTGTACATATGTTGGGCACGCGTTTGGCGTGTTTCCCGAATATGCACCGGTGCCGAAGGGATCAATGACTCTAGTTCCTCGGAGCATCTTCCATTGTAATACCGGTAGAACAAAGATAGCATTCCCACCGGACGCCTGTGCTCTAAAGATTGCAATCCGTCTGTTAAGATGGGAGAATCTATCAAACGCACCGCCCGTTTCTGCACAGAGCCGAGGGTATTTTTCAGGTATTTTGGAGTTCCAGACCAGAGGTGGCTGCCAAATTCAATCGTGGTTCGCAGTTGTGATTTGTACAGGGTTAGCAGTTGTGTACTATTAAAGCATCTGCGGGCCCTGTACAGTATGCCCATTTTTTGGGAGGCTAACTTTACTCTGGAATACAATTGTAATACACGTAATCGTTGATATCTATTAAAAATCGTAAGTATGTTCCAATATACAACTCGTAATAGTACCTACTAATGGCACCACACAAAAATTCCGACTCGACTAGACCACAAACGTACTTGTTATCAGGAACATGATTGTGAGTGCATGTGCCTGAAATGCTAGATTGTCACTCTGTGTTTAGTCACCTTTCGGAGCAGCACAATGGGCCTACTTAGAGAATCTGACGGTGCACAAAGGTTCGAATCGAATCCGAATCTTCATGCGGCCAAAAATCCGAAGGAAGAACGGCGACTGCCGAAGGCGTTCCTATTTAACAAACCAGCAGGACAAGGGAGGTCCAAGTTTAGGTGGCTATATTGAGTGGAGGACTGCGAGGAATCAGCAGGAGACACGCAGGAGTGGAGTTCTGTTGTTACCTGAAGACACTCAAGCTAGTTACACAAGAGGTATATGATCTCAAAATATTATATCACCTCTCGTATATTTGTGTTTGTAGGCAAAAATATGATTTCAAGGCAGTCAAATGGTAAAAATCGTTATATTGTCCTGATAGAAGTAGTAAGAAGGATTGTGAAATATAACAAAATGAAACATGACATTTATGAAATATGAAAATATTTGCAACAGGTGATTTCATATTTCAATTTGGGAGGCGGATATGAGTACCGCCGCCCTGGGAGCCTAGGTCACCTCAAGAGGTTCTCTACGTTTGGTGACTTAGCAAGGGTGCCCGGGTTCATGGGGTAAGGTTTTGGCGGAGGATGTCCACCAACTGCGTGGTAGGCCAGATCGGGGGAGACTGGATTGGAGTGGATTTTCTCGGAAAATCGCCATACCCGCAGTGGGAGGGATTGATTCATACATCCGTCATTCCTGGACTCACTAACCCCCAGATTCCTACCCATCCCAACCTTTTCCCTTCCCACTATTTTCTTTCCTTCCTTTCCCTAAAAAGACTCTCCACGCAGCATCTCCAAAGATGCCATAGACCCTGAGGGGAGTTATTTTTCCCGGGGCCTTCTGTGTGTGGAGCAAATGTAAAAAAAAAAACATTGTCAATGGTCGGCGGTGGCGCCTCTGGCCGTGTTTAGATCTATTGGTATTTAGAAATCGTCTTTTAAAATCAATTTATACATTAAACCAATAACCGCTACACTAAAATCATATATTTACCTACACGGAATCGAGTTTTTTCCATATGAATTCAATAATATCGTAATAATTTTCAACAGAATTTATCATTGGGTATCAAAAAGAAATGTTCTTGGATCGGCGCAATACTGGATAACCACCCCCAAGGACTTCTTTACAAAATATTGTTGTTTCCGAATAAATTCCCATGAAATATCGATTCGAAAACACCTTCAAAATATTTTGCTATGGAAACACAATATTTGTCCCTTCAAACCCACAGGACAAAGGGTGTTAGATTATTATCAGGATTCTTGATTTAAATTGTTGAAAACTACCATAGTATTTGAAACACAATAGAAATATGTGGACGGTGTTTGGTGAAAGGCGTTAATCCATTTTTTTACTAGACACTATTTAACTACCCTAAACGCACATATTAACCGAGTATTTTTAACCCGGCTTGAATGAGGTCGGGTATCTCATGCCCACCAATTTGTAAAACACTAAATATTTCTTAACTGCGATTCCTGGAACTCGGCTGACTCGGTAGCTGGAGAGGATGGTGCGGGGAGTGATTTTAGGCGATAGTAGCAGGTAGCAGTATTGCGCCAGCGGCGGAGTTAACTACACGTGCGCAAACATAGAGGGGGTACGTAATACCCGACCTCAGAGTCGGTGTAATTTTTTTGTGTTACACATAAGACAGATGTAACTATTGTACACGGTGTAACTATTTTGTGTTATTATACAAGACAGATTTATTCTTTAATTTTGTGTACACAGTTAATCTCAATTATCCAATTTTTTAGATAATAAGTCATAGTTTCTAAATATTGTTGATTTTTGGTTAAAAAAATACTACTTTGTTTTTTATAGAAATATAAATACTCTTAAAACTGGAACTGGGTTATTTTAATATATTACCTCATTCAATAATTGTTAATTAACATATTACAGTAATAAGTATTATTCTAAAGTCATTTCAGTTATCAAAATCGACAATTCTATATTAGGTTATGTCATACCCACCTCGCAGCTGATGTAAAAAATTTCACCTCATTCACGCAGGGTTAAATGAGGGTTTTTATTCTTAGAAAGAAATTCCCGGGTTACGAATAACCTGACAATATTTGAAAACCTCCTAATACCACCACAGTAAGCGACATATGTTGCTTGTGTCGTGATGTAGAATTTAGCCAGCTGAAGAATTGAACTCACAACGCCTGGGTGGGACCCAAACGCGATGCCAACTCAACCACTGACCGGTCGAATATTACTTAGGGAATCCGTTTTATGGAAACATAACTTGATCAATAAATTTCGTAAGGAGTGAAAAAAAGAGCTTTTTAGGTACAATGCCAACTTTGGATTTTTCTTAACAATGCTTTTGATGTCGATGTTAAAATTAAGTACCTATCTAAATTTTTTTACAAATATTTTTGGCCTTCTAAAGTTACATTTCGGAGTTTAGTGCGGCGCCGCTCTTCGCATAGTTCCATGTGACCAAACCAATCTGCAAGGCAAGTTTCGTTTTTACCGCGTCAAGCGCAGGGCCGGGGCCGTCGAACGGTGGCGGGCGGTGCGCGGCAGACGACGCGCGAGCGCCGGACGACCGAAAATTTCTCTTTCCAAAAGGAACGATCCGACTTTTTGGGTCGATGATTAATATACATTGACATTGTTGTCGGTACTCCCATACATATAGCACACAGGTGGATGTAGTAGGGAAATAACAGTTTGAATCTATTTTTGTACAGTGGGCACTCTGTACTAAATTTGTACAGACATTCGTTGATAAAAAAAGATACATAAGATACCTATTATATCAAACACAGAATCTGTTGGTATGATCATTTGAAATAAACTTAAATTTTTGGGTAGCATCCAAATCGTTGTCATTTTATTCATGTTTATTTTTTTACATTAGCTCCACACAGGAGGCCCTAATGAAAATAATTCCCCTCAGGGCCCGCGGGGATGCTATGTGAAGGGTATTTTTAGGAAAGAAAGGAGAGGAAGTTCTGGGAAGGTAAATGGTATGAAGGGTGGGTAGGAATCTGGGGGCCAGTGTGTCCAGGAGTGACGAACGTGTGAATACATCCCTCCCACTGCGGTGCAAGGCGATATTTCGAGAGAGTACAAATTCAAAGGGACTCCTTCAAATATTCTCTCTCGATCCGGCCTGCCATGCAGCTGGTGGGCAGACGTATCCGCCTCCAAGACCCGTACAAACCTCACCACATAAACCCGGGCACCCCTGCTAAGTCACCAAACGTAGCGAACCACTTGGGGTAACCTACGGCAGAGTTGTTGATTATACAATAAATGGTTCCCGGGGCGGCGGTACCCATACCCGCCTCCCAAATTGAAAGATGTGGGGAAAAACAATTGTTTGAATCTATGTACGAGTAGGTAGGTACATCTGTTCAGTGCACACAGGTACCACCTACATTTGTAAAGACACACGTTTACGAGAATTTGATACACACAAGGTCTCAACTGTTTCATGAAAAATTGAGAACGTTGAGTTCTGGCGTCATGAAATCTGCCTAGCTACGTAAATATGCCGTGCATATTGAGGTCAACGCAACGCCACCTGTTTTCAGTTTGCGATACCAAAAAACTCTTGACATAAAGAGATGTTCCACATTTCACTATTGCTTATTAATTGAAAAAATCGGACAAAGATTGTTTAAGCTCAGGTGTGGCCGGATAATTACTACTAAATATATAATGATAACAACAACAAGAAAAACAAGTGTGCTTTAGACCACACAACTGAAGTAAAACTTCTGCTCCATCTATATGATAGGAAGAGAGAAAGAAAATGTGCGCGTGCACTGCTCTCTCTTGCTCCTACAGTGTGACACAGACAATAGGCTATGAGAGAAAGAGAGAAAGAAAAAGTGTGCTTGCACCTCTCTCTCTTGCACCTATAAGTAAGAGAGGCAGCATAATATGTTTAAGAATAAAAACAAAGCAATTAGCGCGTTTGACTTTTCGAATTCTTGGAATTCACTCACCACTCAATATTATGCTTTACAATATTCCTACAACTCTTTCAAAATATGATAATTCGTTCCATACAAAATGTAAGAAAAGAATTTTCTTCATAATTTTTTTTCCTCAATTTTTCCGATGTTTTAATAGCTTTGCTTATATTCGGGGCGGAGACATATCCAAAAAACCAAAGATCATAAAAATCGGTCCAGCCGTTCTCGAGTTATGAATGGTGTAACTAACCCGACTTTGTTTTATATATTGAGATTAAAATATTTGATATGCAAAAGTTTACTTTACTTTATTATTTCTACTACTAATTGGCATAATTTGAAAACATTACTCGTTTTTTTTTCATGCGATGCCCCAAAAGAAATGATCCAGTAACTTGTTCTATGTACATACGGGCCGTTTTAAAAAAGTGAGTATGAAAAACGACTCGCTCCGACGCGGCCGATATTATCTGCGAACGGGTGTATCGTTGTTGTTCGAATTATTTCTCACCGGTGATCGGTTCGCGAAACCCGTAAAAGACAGTACAGTGGATTGATTACTTTTTACTTAATCATGCCAATCGCCCTACTCTATAGGGTTCAAGATAATTTATTGAGTTGTCGTGAGATGTTACGCCTCCGTTGAGCTTTCTTACTTCAATTGAAGTTTACTGAACGTTCTTTGATCTCCCTTTTACCAAGATTATATCTCTTGGGCTTTTGAGACTGTAAAATTGGCCTGGTGGACCCTAACACAGACATAAACGTTTTTGTAAACGTTTTGCCGCAAAACTCCCCAAAACATTTCGAGATCTAAATTAGCAGTGCGTTATCACAAACGTGTATTAACGGTTTTTGTCATAAGCTTGGCTTTATAAAAAAACTCATAACAAAATTTTGCATTCAACAAGATCGTTTGATATGTAAAAAAATATCGTGGATGTCAGTATGGATCCCTGCGGTACGCCTACATCGATTTTTTGCAATGACTTATTAGCGCTGTCTTCTTCGATCTACTGGTATTTTTTCTTCGAAAATTCGCAATCCATTTATTCAGGGTCATGTTTGTTCAATATATCATCACAGTATCTTTTTGACGGCAATGTTTAGACCGGTGGCGATCGTATCTCTAAAATTCTTTAATCGCCGCGTCAAAATTTGTGTCACATCAAAATCGACTACATCGGTAGCAAATAAATTCTGAAATACTTAACTACCCAACACATCAGTAATATTTACCGTCTTTATTTTTATTGACTTATTACCACTTTACGAAGTTTTACCTCCTATCAATCATTATTCACGAAATTAATCAATTAAGTCTAACCCTTCTTCTTTATAATTGTGAAAATGGCTTAACTGAATGGCAACATTTTTATTTGTATGTATGTGCCAGATGTGCACAGTATGTTTATATGTATTACAGTGATTTCAGAGAACAAGTGTAGCAGTAATGATTTTTAAGGGAAATTTCCTTCATATTGGGATATTTACAAAGTGTTACCGCATGTACCCGAAGAGTTTTAACCAGCGTTTCCTAAAAATATTTGGAGTTAAAAACGTAGATGTCATTTCACTGTCCGATAATATTTTTCATAACTAAAAACATTTCTTCATCAGTTCCTCTCGTTTCCTATGATCCGCCGAGACGTGTAGCAGAAAAATATATTTTTTTGTTTTTAATTTTTTTTAAATATAATCGAACAGCATATTACTTCCACATTTTTTACTCCAAATACGCGCTGGATTCGCTGGTTAACATCCTTCGAGTGCGCGCCGTCACATCATGTATAGGTCGAAATCTCTAAAATGGTAGCACAGACTAAGAAATAAATAGAGCATACTAACCAAGATAAAATAAAATAATAAACATAGTACCTCAGGCTGGTCAAGTTCGTGGTTATTGTAAATCTTTAATAAAAGGTTTGTTCAAAATAATAAACAAAAATCAATAATCGTACACCGGTTTAATTTAAGGTTTAGGCGTACGGTCATTAGCAGCGACGGTTGTCGCTTTGGGTTTGCTAGAGTGCAAATATTAAAATAAAATGGCCTTACTGGTGTTGTTGTAGTAGATTTTTTTTTTAAATTAGTGTTTGTATAAAGTTTTCGGGAAATTTCGGCAGTGCGCATCGGAATTCTTGAAAATCTTAAGTAGACCTTTTTTTTTTTAAATATTAGTACTCCAGCGCACCCGCACTTGTCATTAGACGTTTTCGCATGTATTTTGATAACATATAATATTAAACAGAGTATTAGGGAACGTACTTAACTTACTTTAATCATTGATTCCAGACATTGTTAGGAGTAAAACATAATAAATCAGTAGGTTAATAAAGAAAACCCTTCTCGATGGAAAGAGTGGGGCTCCTCCGGTTACCTCTTACCCCAGAAGATAGGTGGAAACTAGAGTGGCAATCGGCCATCTCAACAGGACCCCACTGAGAGACAGTCTGGGTGACCATTGCCTCATAAACCTTGTTCCGCCATCAACAGGATAAGGTGTTAAAGCCGTTGTGCCCACATGATGCATAGATAGGTCCTTAAAGAGTTGATATGTGAGTACTGTGCGGTGCAGACCATTGAACGTGTGGTCAACGAACGCCCGCTCCATTCATTCCCCGGTGGGATTGGTGAGGTCCACAGGGTGACGCCTGAGGCCCTAGACTGGGTCGCAGACCTAGGTGTCTCCTTCTGATCCCCCCACCACGAGAAAGAGGAAAAAGTAGGTATTGGACAGCAAACGGCGGGGTGAGGGGTTGGGCTGTAACCAGACTGAGTGACCATTGATGATATGCGATTTTTTGTTGCTTGATTTAAAAAAAAAAAAAAATTACCCGAGAGAAAATTTTTATTTGCATTTTTCACTTCAAATTACCTCAGGAATCACTGGTAAGTCAAATACGTCCCTTAACATCCTGTTCAAACCGCAATATTTTCAAAGAAAATCTTAAAAGGTGCATTCAATTATCGCATGTCTTAGAAATATTTCTTAAGCTATTAAAAACATCACCTTGCTTGCGTCTCATTACATTAATTATTATAACAATCCTTAACCAAATTTAATGACTGCATTGGCTTCAAGTAATGGAAATTATAATAAAATAGTTTATAATTTTAACACTTCGCAAGCATTGCTTAAGGAAGCGTATTATTGAAATTTTATTTAATTAATAATAATTTCAAAAGAATATTGTTTTGTAAAAAAAATATTCATACATTTTTTAAAAATTTAGATATATTATTTCTTCTTATTACCAGGAAACCTTAATTCGATTTTGAACCAAGAGAAAAGGCAGGAAAAACACAACTTACGTAATATAATTTAAGGAGCTCTTAAAAAGTCATGTAAATTAATTTTTCTTAATTCCTATGTTCTATTTTCATCGTTAATTGGCAACATTTTTTATGTGATTTTTCCTGAAAGATATCATATATATAAAGATATCACCAATAAATAAATTATTTGAAGCTAAATGAACATTTTAAATAAATGTATGCATTCGCGTCATAATTTAAAGAATTATTATTAAGTACATAGGAATTTTAATTCACACTAAAAATAATTATTGTACACCTACTGGTTATATTCATTAAAATTGCCAATTTCCATTCTAATATTGACAGACGCCAAAACAGATTTTCTTGAATAAATAATTAGCTTCGTGCTAGTATATATTTGAATTTATTTTTTAAAATGAAAATGTTTATTCCAAATTGAAGACGGTGATTGAATTTCAATGGTTTTGTTTAGGACCGGTTGAACAAATATTTGAAGTTAATTTTCACGTTCTACTAAGTTCTATTCAAAATTTTGTTATTAGGACAGTTTATTTATTTATTGATTAACGTCCTTTTTCGGGGATTTTACATACGAATGGTAAGAAATATACAGTATTTATTGTACATAACTGAACTGCTTCAGTAACAATATTTTATATTTGTTTAAAGGTAAATTGAAGATGTCTACTAGCTTGGTATAATTGTTTCCCTCCATTAGTATTCAGGGCAAAGAGGAGTATATAAGGTAGTTAGTCCTAGAATGTCTGCACTGAAATACATCCTTACTTCTAATATTTCCTAGTGGTATCCGGAAGCTTGCCAATTCAAGCAATACCGGACTATCAATTAAATCATTTAGAATTTTATATAGAAATACCAAGCCAGTGAAAATTCTTCTGTCTGACAATTTGAGCATATGCATATTATTTAACAGTGTTGTTGTTCAACATAATTGCTAGAATACCCATTTTAAAATTTGGAAAACGTAAGAATTTGTTTTGTATTCTTTCAACAGTTTGTACTCAAGTTGACTTCTTACTTGGGCAAAATATATCAGTTTAATACGCTTTGTATTGTTAAAATTTCCAGTTAGCCTAGTTATAAATCCAAACATTTTAAAGCCCTCATTAGAGATTTCTGTTATATGGGTAACAGATGAAAGATTTGATTGAAAAGTGATGCTTTAGTCTTTGTTTCATTTCATTGTTTCATTGTTATCAATGTAATAATTAAAGATCACTGGATTTTTTTATTCGAGAAAATCTGACTCTTTGACATTTTGAGATATTTAAGTAAAGTCTATTTTCATTACACCAAATTAACAATTTGTCGATATTATCTTGAAGAATGTTGCAATGGTAAATATTTTAAATAATTTTAAAAATTTTGAGGTCATCAGCAAAAAGTAAGATAGACACATTATGAAATATTTTTGTAAGATCATTTATAAACAATATAAATAAGATTGGGCCAAGGTGTGAACCCTGTGGAACTTTCTACTTGTTGCATCGTAAAACTTAAATAATCACAGAACTTGAATAGAACTTTCATAGAACGTGAAAATTAACTTAAAATATTTGTTGAATTGTTCAAATTTTTTGAAATAACCCGTTTAACAAAACTATTCAAATAAACTATTTTTCTTTGATAAATATTAAAAACGACTTCACATATATGTGAGTCCCATCCACAAATTTTGGAATAATCCCATTTTTAAATATTTAAAAAAAAAGAGTTTGAACCTTCCTTCCCTGTCATTGGAATCAACCGCCATTACGGACTTATTCGGACCATTATTTAATTTACATTTTTTACCCCGAATAATGTCAGAAATCACTGGTTAAAGTGAGTCCAGTAGGTCGCTTATCACACTCTACATATTATATTTATTGTTTTATGCCAATAAATCACATGACGGGTATGGATACCGCCGCCTGGGGAAAATATTATCTGATAATCAACACCTCTGCTATAGGTCGCCCCAAGTGGTTTGCTACATTTGACGATTTAGCAGTGGTATCCGAGTGTTGACGACGGTTCGGCCTACCCACCTACTGCGTGGAGGACCGGATCGGGAGAGTCTGGTTATGGAGACCTTTTGACCTCTCCAGCAGGACTCTCTCTGAACATCGCTTTGCACATCAGTATGAGGGGCGGGCGCATACGTCTGTCATTCCTGGACATGCTGACCCCCAGTTTTCTTATCCAATCCTCATGCCTTTTTCCTTCCCAGAACTTCCTCTTCTGCTTTGCATAAAAAGACCCCCTACACGACATCCCCAAAGATGACTACAAAGGTGTGGAGACGATGTAAAAAAAATGTATATCTGTTTATATACGAGTATGTACAAACAATACTATCTAATAATTAAGAAACCACCGATTGTCAAAAAGGATTTATTAATTATTGTGCAGGATAAGTCGTTATATTTTTCACAAAGTAATGTTGAGCCCGAAAGACACCCGTCTTCATAGTTGTTCGTTTTGGAAAAATCTTCTAAACTTCAGCAATATAGATCTAAAAACATTTTACACCTTTTCGAGTGCGCACGAAATCAAACTATCATAAAAACAATGAGGCACTCAGCAAAGCTGTTAACGGCTGTATTTATTAGATAAACGTCAACGTATGACAAAATACTTTATCAATTGACGTGACAATGTAATAACGTCATAGATTTTTTTTTTCTTGTGGTTCTAAGTAGGTATGCACATTTGAGCATACTATTTGAAAATGCATGGAGCTCCACGATGAAGTTAAATATTGATAAAATAAAAAGAATCAAGAAGACAAACAATATTAAAGGAATTTCAACTCTGAAACGAGAGTCAATTGAAGAATTAGGAAACAACTCTCGACACCAACTAGTTGTAACTTTAGAGATCAAACCACCTCACTTACAATAAATATAGTTGAATTTAGTTTCTTGCTGAAAAATCTTCAAAAAGAGCATACCTACGTGTTAAGCCTCGATGACATTTGTAACAGTTTGAAATCATAATGCGAAGTAAGCACCCAATAATTAAGTGGGTGGCTACTCATCAATTCAAATTGAAATTTGAAGTCCTAATTGGAAATATAACTTTGAACAAATGGAATCCAGCATTTTTTATTTTTTTTGTTGCCCAAAACATACTAGGAACAAGAAGATTTTTTTCGTCATCGGATGTTTGTTTCGACGAGAGAAGACACATACTTCGGCGAAATCGCCATTACCTGTGAGCCAATACTTCGGTTAGTTTTGAGTTTAATGATTTACCATTTAATATTTTGTTCTATTTGACTGGCGCCCTCCCCCCCCCCCCCCCCCCGCTTGTAGTAATTTTAACATCTTGATCATCATTTTTCATAAAATTTTATTTTGTTTTTAAAACACAAGCTATCGATTTATTATATTAGTTTTTCTAACTATTTAGTTTCTTTTTAAAAGGCTAAACACGACCCTGAGTTTTTTAAGTATTAGAATATTATTATTTTGTTTTGAGTCTCATGTTGTGGTTGCATTATTATTTAATAATATATTTTAATTGTTGCCACAATTCTTTTCTTTATAGCTATAATGTTTTATTAAGTGTTGCACTCATTTACTCAGCATTACACATTGAGCGAGTTTACAAGCTATTATCTGGGAAATTCAATAGCTCTTTGTAAACTCGCTCAGTGTAATCGTATTACTAGCTAACCAGCAGATTGTGGACAATCTACGAAAAAAGTTGAAATGCGGTCAACTTTACTCGCTACTCACTCAAGATGGCGGTCCACCAACAGCTGATTTCATAACTGTCAGAATTAGTTCGCGCGAGAGGCGTAATTCTCACTCTCACCGTGTGGCGCCAGCTGCGAGCTCAAGTTTTTTTACAAAATGTCGACCGAATTGGTTCGCGCGGGAGTCGTTATTTTGGCTGCTACTGTCACTGCTGAGCGAGTAGAAAGTTTTGTGTGTCATCATGACAATCTCACTCGCGCCGATTCACCCGGTTTTAAACTTACCGGCTAGTGCTTGTGAACTCGCTCAATGTAACCGAGGCTTTAGGGAAATACGGCGGGTCTGAAAGTTGACAACGCACAATGCCTTGTCCGTTGGACAAAAACACATAAATTAATCTTTGAATATTGATTTTCCCATTGTAAAGATGATGGATCAAAACTCCTACTACATTAGTCATTGTTAGGTACTTAGATGACTTTCATTGGCTAATTAATCGCCCTCAGCTTAGGGATTACCAACAGCGATGCGCTAATCAAATTATCTGTTGATTTTTTTTTAATAGTCGCACCCGCAAATGCTCGAGAGTAAGCTCTAATGCAGACCTCATAAGAATGTTACTTTTAATCTTTTTATCTGAACTTCTCTCATCACCCAAAAGCAAAATAACCACAAACAAAGGCCTGAAAATGGAAGGAGAGGTTCAGAAATTTACCGAACAAGCAGAGGGATCTTCCGATACATCCAGTCTAAACCTAAACCTAGAACTATTATTTAGTAAGACGAAGAATCTTCGAATTCGGTTTAGAGAATGGTGTTTACTTGAGTAAAATTGATATTACTTTGTAACCCTTCGGAAATTTGGCATATTTTTCATATTATTTACGCTTTACAATAAAATGCAAATAAATGGAAAATTTCTCAACATATCCAAAAACTATTTTTGAAAAGTGATGAAATAAGCTTTCAAATGTAATAATTCAAAATAAATATATAATATTTGAAATGCAAAACATTAACATAAAAATGGCTCACTTTACGTTTTTTCTAACTAAAATTACTGATAACGAAAAAAAAACTGGTACATATTTTAGTAGACAAAAGTATTATAAACGTTATTGTCACCTCACTTTTTTTTAGGTCTTTGTGAAAATAATTAATATAAAATTCCCAAAGTTTATTCAAATTGTGTTTCAAAACTTTGGTTTCATAAAGGTGTTCATTTTACTTTTTTGTGTTTATTTTTTTTAGATTTTAATAAAAAGCGTGGTGTTTTGCCTTTGTAACGCCGTTTAGAACATATTTCTCACTATGATACTCGTAGTAAGAGAGTTACAGCGATTTATATGAGACATATGTGAGCTGGGACAAATTTGGTTTCCTGTGGTTAAACGGGGTAAATAACGCTGGTTAATGACGTTTTTACTTTTTCTAACATTAGATCTACACAAAAGGCCATGAGGAAAATAATTCCCCTCAGAGCCTATGTCATCTTTGGGGATGCCATATGGAGGGTTTTTTAGGAAAGGAAGGAGAGGAAGTGCTGGGAAGGAAAAGGGTATTGGGGGTGGGTAGGAATCTGGGGGTCAGTGTGTTCAGGAGTGATGGACGTATGGAACCATCCATATTTGTTAAATAGGTACTAACATTATTATAACTTGCTTTTTAAATGAACAACGATTATTGCAATTTTTCAAAAATGAAGCGTACTTAGAATAAACTGTTTACGCGAAATATCTACGAATCTTACGACTTACATTTATAAAACTGCAAAAAAATTTTTTTTCATGTAATCCGAGTTATTATTTTTGTCCTCTCCCCCATACATCTCAATGCACTGTGCGACGCCACAACTCTGTTGTTAGAGCAAAAGAAATGGTAGCGGAAATTCAAAAAAATAAATCCCATCTTTTTAACTCCACACAGGCCCTTCCTCTTTGGCCTTTCTATGCTATGTGGAGGATTTTCTAAGGAAAGGAAGGAGAGGATGTTCTGGGAAGGAAAAGGGTATGAGGAGGAGAGGGGGTAGAAATCTAGGGGTCACTGCGTCCATGAGCGAAGAACGTACGGATCCATCCCTTCCACCGCGGTGCAAAGCGATGAGTCGAGAGAGTCCGGTCGAAGAGGTCAAAGGTCTCAAACGGCCTCTCCCAATTCTGCACGCTCCGCAGCTGGTGGGCAGACGCATCGGCTGGCAAGACCAGGACAAACCTAACCCCATGGATCCGAGCAAATCATTTGCGAAAATCTTTGAATAAAAATAAATCGAAATTAATTTTCCATGAAAAAGGATTAAACTTCCTGTTCGAACCAATGAAAAAATATTATTACAAATAACTGCATAATAATTTTCTATTGTTTGTTGAAGGTTGATATTTGTACTTTGTAATGTAATCTAATTAGTTCTCAGTTGTTATTGTTCAATAGGTAAAAGGTTATCACTTATCATTATTTACATGTTCATCTTAAAACTAAGTTCTGTAAAGTTTCTTCGGTTAGATTTAACGTCTTTATAGGTATTTGAAATCTGATGAAAGCTCCACAAATTTTATTTAAGTATGGAGGTTGAACTCTTGAATACTTATAGCCAATATATTAGTACCAGTCATAGACATATGAATATTATATAGACCAGAGCATAATGGTGAGGGATAGAAACCAACTACAGCGGGACGCAGAGCGGGAAGATGACTTTGGTGATATGTGATTCGTCAATAACTCAATCTGACAGTATATAGGCATCTCACATTAAAATATCACCATTTAGTTCTTTAAAGTAAACACTGCTTTTGAATTAATAGACCTTTTTACATGGGAGCGCGAATGAACAAATTTGCGAAGTCCAAATACGGCAAAGTAAAGTTCGCCTATTTTCAGAGTCCAATATTTTGTAGCCGTATTTAGTTAAGACACTTTTACAAATGTTTCATAATTTACTTACCCCAGTAAACATCGACGAGCACACGCCATATATCTCGAGTGATAGTATATGTTACAAAAACGATCATATTACGTAATTTTAATAAGCTTAAAATAAGATAATATAATGCTTGCCTACGAAATGTAATACGACAATTGGGTTAATCATAAGGCGATACATTGCAGAAACCTAAAATCTTGTCCAAAATGCGCAAAACATCATGATGTCAAAGATTGCACCGATGAGGATATTCAGTGCATCAATTGTATAATGACAAGTAATCGATTAGGACTGAAATTAAATAGAAGTCATTCAGCGATGAGCAAGGAATGCCCAATTTATTAAAGAAAACTAGAAGCAAAAATTAGCAGAATCTCTTTTTTATAAAAAAAATGTTACGAGAAAGATGAAATTATATACGTGAATGTACAAAGCATTACGAAGTTACGAAGAGGTCAAAATATTTTTAGAAGAGAAGAAACCTTTTATAGTTATGATGAGTGAAACACATGTGACTGAAGATATCCAAGATTGTGAAATTAAATTTGAACATTATAATACCATCCGTTGTGACTCACATAGTCGACATACGGGAGGAGTGATGATTCTCTTAAACAATAAAGTTCCATATGAAGTAATATCAAATCATCAATTTCAAAAACATTGTTGGATCTTAGCCATCACCATTAAAACAGGAACCAATAAAGGTGTATATACTGTTATTTATAGATCGCCAAATAATAAAATTTGGACAACTTATATAGCGCTGTTTTTGCGAAAAATCGCCTCAAGAGCGCTGTACAAATTAGCGTGGATTTTACATTAGAATTTACTAACTTAGGAGGCTAGATAACAACTCGTCTTGCAGCTATCAAGCGCATGGATTATTGGAATTCTAACCCCCGATAAATTAAATAAAATATATATATATATATTTTTTTTTTTCATATGTACGTATATCAAGATTATCGGAATATAGTAGGAGGCTAGATAACCACTCGTCTTGCAGCTATCAAGCGCATGGATTGTTGGAATTCCAGCCCCCCAATAAATTAAATTAAATATCTTTTTATATGTACGTATTTTAATTTACTTAACTATGTAGGAGGCTAGATAACAACTCGTCTTGCAGCTATCAAGCGCATGGATTATTGGAATTCTTGCCCCCCACTAAATTAAATAAAATATTTTTTTTTTTTCATATGTACGTATATCAAGATTATCGGAATATACATAATTACTCTCTCGCTTCAACATTTGAACCTAGAAATAAGAATTAGCTACCGACCGCTCTTGTTTAATAAACTAATAATAATACCTGCTGCGGACACAATCGTATTGCAGTCTTACTAGAGGTAATGCAAAAGCATTGCACTCTTGTGATCACTCATGTATTTAGTAATCTACTTAACATCCTTAGTCTAACTTAATCTAACTTAATCTACTTAATCTAACTTAACCTAACTTAATCTTACTCACACATACTCAAACACAAGTAAGTGCGACTTTTTAACATATTTTCAAAGATGGTTGATGGAAAATTTACAAGTTGAAAATATAAACATTATAGCTGGAGATTTTAATATAAATGTTAAAGCAAATGCAGACATATACACAAAAAAACTGAAATCTATTATTCAAGCTGCAGGGATGAAACAATTAGTCAAAGATTTTACACGAAATTACCAGTACCTCGAAAACAGTGATTGATCTGGTAATCTCTAATAAATTCAACTTAAATATTAATGTACTAGATAATCCTAAAATAACCGACCATCACATCGTTCAAATTCTAATAAATGACAGAGAAAAATACAACTCCAATAAAGAAACACAAGTAAAAACATATAAAAATTTCAAAAAATACAATCAACAAATTTTTATTCAGACCTTGGAGACTTTTGATTGGAATTAAATAAATCAAATGGAATATAACGAAAAAGCTGACCAGATGATATTAAACTTAAAAAATCTATTGATGAAGTAGTTCCAGAACAGAAGATACACAAAATAAATAATAATAAATGGTACACAAAAGAACTACGCACAATGCAGCACAATAGAGATACATTTTACAAAAGAGCACGCCTTACTAATGATACTATGGATTGGGATAGCCACAAAAAAGCGAGAAACAAATACTCTAAAGACATAAAAAGGACGCATAATTAGTACATAAAAAATAAAATAAACTCAGAAGAAGGGGATTCCAAAAACTTTTGGAAAAGCATAAAATAAATGGCGAAAACAAAGATGACATACAAATAATAAACTTTCCAAAAGAGATAAACGAAGAAAACATAGATAATAGCTTTAACAAATATTTTATTGAAAGCATTTCTCAAATTAATAAATTAATACCCAACATTGTTGCTAATCCCATAAATGATAATAACGACTCGAACAAAGAGTTATTGGTGTTCAGAAAAATAAATGCAGAATATTTATTTAACATTTTAAACAAAATTAAATCAAAGATTAGTTCAGATGGATTAACTACTAGAGATGCTTTTCCAGTAATAGGATCTACTCTATTAAATATTATTAATGAAACGATTGAAGAAGGAAAATTTCCGCAGTCATGGAAACTATCTACTATTATACCGGTTCCAAAGGTTAAAAATACCAGAAAATGTGAAGAATTTCGACCAATCAACACCCTTACCAAAATATAAGCAGATCTTGAAGTGATAATAAATGAACAAATTTTGCAATACCTAGATAAACACGATATTTTATACCAAGAACATCAGGGTTCAGATCTAATAACTCACGGGAAACAGCATTAAACGTAATTGTCGAAGAATGGAAGGAAGGAATGAATAATAATAAATTTATCTTAGCAATATTTTTAATTTTCAAAGGGCATTCGAAACTATAGATCGAGAAATGCTAATAAGAAAGCTTAAAAAAATTGGTTTCTCATCTGTAGCCATTAAATTAATACAAGAGTATTTGAAAGGCAGAAAACAGGTAACAAAAATTAATAATCAATTTTCAAAACCAATGGAAAATAAGTTAGGAGTACCACAGGGATCGGTCCTTGGACCTCTATTGTTCATACTATATATTAATGACATGGTGAAAATATTTTCAAAATGCAAAGTACGACTATTTGCCGATGATACAATAATATACTTAATTGGAGATAACTATGAAGAACTAATACAAATGTTTAATAATGAACTAAATGACGTATCAAGATGGCTAAAAATAAATGAGCTTAAATTAAAAAAAAAAAAAAAAAAAAATGTATGGTGATTGGATACAAGAAGATATCTAGTGAAAGCAAAATTAAAATTGATGGTGAAATTATTGAAAATGTTAATGAAATGAAATACTTAGGAGTTATATTAGATTCCAAACTAAACTTCAACAGACATGCTGAATACACCCAAAAGAAAATTGGCAAAAAGATATATTTTTTGGAAGAATTCGGCCAAAAATTTCTAGAAAAACTGCAATCACCATTTACAATTCAATTATTGCTCCACACTCCAACTACTGCTCGAGTATACTTTTCCTATGTAACGAAAGAGAACAAAATAAGTTACAAATTCTCCAAAACAGGGCAATGCGAATAATACTTCGATGAAATAGATTTTCAAAAATAATTAAAATTTTAAAGGAACTAAATTGGTTAATCGTGAAACAGATACTGACCTTTATATACAGATACTGACACGATGGTATTTATCCACAAAATATTGAACAATGTGTTACCAAAATACTTTTTAAATAAAATTCTATACAAGGACATTCACAGATATAACACAAGGACGTGCAAGGAAATTAGGCTACAAAAAAAGGACAAAGCGAATACGCAGAACAGTTTACTGTACAAGGAAGGGAATGAAGTTATACAACACACTACCAGAAACTTTAAAATCCACACCAATTGGAAAGTTCAAGATGTATTGTAGGAGCTACATAAAACTTGAAAAAATATAGTGAATATGAAATATTATAATTAATTAGAAATTTGTAAACTTAAATGTACAAATTACTAAAATAAAAATTATTATTATTCTGTTTTTCACTTCTATTTTTACACGTTTTCAAAATACAAGCCACTATTCTCGCCTGTTATTTCGTAAAATGCACCGATGAGTTTTCGACGCTGGCTCGCAGAAGAATGATGACGTCACATTTTTTAGATTCACGTGAAGCCATACTCGATCACAGCCGGTTCCAATGAAACCGGTATGGGGAGGGGGAAATAATACACTTTTATCACTTAGGGCAGGTCTAGTAATATTCATATGTCTATGGTACCAGTGATTTTTAACAAACTTAATAAAAATTTAAAATTTGAGAAAAATGATAGAACGTGCTCCAAAATAATAAAGCTGTGGTTAATAAAAATAAATAAATAATAAAATTGTGGTTGATTAATGATCAATCCACATATCTTTGAATGTCTTAATGTACCTACTTAAAGTGTTTGTTATTAAAATTTAATATATTATGTATTTTTAAATAAGCAATATTTAGAAAAATGAAACAATACAACTTTGTATATACCACTTATATAATGTGCAAATCCGATATAATAAAACATTGTTCTAAACTGTCAAATTAGTATAAGCTTTCCCTGACGAAGGAACGTTTGTTCCGAAACCGGTCGGATTTGCACATTATATAAGTGGTTTATACAAAGTTGTATTGTTTCATTTTTCTATAATGGATAACCACAAAGTAATAGCTACATTCAAAAATACAAGCAATATTTAATTAAGCATTTTCTCCATTAAAAAAAAACTCTAAATGTACTTCGAAATAAATATTACTAATGTAATTTTTAATTTTTTTATTTAATAATGTTATTATCAAGTTCTCATGTAGATAAAATTGTGCATGTTTATAGACGATATACATATATAACAGACATATTGATTCGGTGGATCCTGCAGACAAGCTGTCTTTATTTTTTTTTTTTTTTATTTAACGCCCAATGGGCTTTTACATTTTGGTAGTACAAATAATTCATGACAGATTATTTAACATATACAGAAATAATAAAAATAAAATTTGATAAAAAAGCACACAAGTCATAAAAATACAAAAATACAGCGATTTCATAGGTTTTCAGAAAAACAAATAGGTTTAGGAATAGTTTTGGAATAAGTTTTTTACAAGATCAACAAATTTTGCCAAGTTTATGTTAAATATGTCAATATAATATCACCTAATATCCCGTCTTGTGACTACCTAGCTTTGTGGGACTACCTATCTGATAAAATAACTTGTAATAAAAAAAAATTATGCATAAATAAATAAATATTAAAAAAAATCGCAACACCACTATCTTAGCACGCAATCTCTGCTTCATACAATATAATATCTTTTTGTTATTCTGAATCTTGAAGTGGCCAAACTTAAGTATTTGGTTATTTTGGTCGTGCCATGTCCTCCTCGCACGTTCTCGACTTTCACATTCGTATTCGTATATTCTCCTTACACTCTTTTCTTCGTTCATTCGATCTACATGCCCAAACCTTTGTCAAGAGTCCTTCTTTCTTAACCTTTCTAATCTACGAACTATATAGCAGAAAATCTGCTAGGTATGGTTAGGTTATGTAAACATACACTAAAAAGTGGGGAATAAATAATTTTCCGGTTCATTGTCAAAATAAGCCAAGGCGCCATTTTTCGATATTCTTCAATTATTTCTCAATAAAGAGAAAGAGTTAACGCCGGTATGCTAAAAAATATGAATGTTCGTGTTGAATGTTATGAGTGTTAGAAATGTTAAATTATGGTAATTTTAAAAGTACCTATTCATGCAATATACAAAATTCATACATAACATTTCATTTTTTTGCAAGTCTAAGTCAAATAAGGTTTTGTTTTTCGATGAATGAGCGTAGCGAAGTCCTGTTTTAACTCAAACATTTGTCATTTCATCTGTTAAAAAAAATATACGTGAGTCAAAACTGCTCTCGTCCGGAGCCAGTGAGATTATGGCATGAAAATTGAAATATATTTTGTTATGTGCAGTGGGGAGGGGAAGAAGATGAGGAGAGGAGGTGAGGAAGTACCTGGCAATTCAGATCTGATCACCAATCACAACTAGAGCCTTTTCAATCAAAGTTTCACTGGGCGATTTTGAGAATATCTTCTACTCTGGAGCGTGCCGCATATATAAGAATTATTATTTTGATTGAATAAATTGCGAAATAACACAAAGTAAGCAAATATAAATTGCAATTTGCGCACACCAGGATTTGAATCCGCGACTTTCGGAGGCCATCAAAATCTGCCTGTAAATTTGTTTGTTATGTTCTGGTTGAAGTTCAAGAATGGTGATCTTGTTGGGTATTTGCTACGCTCTGGTTGAAGTTCAAGATGGTGATCTTTTTGGGTAGGTACTATGTTCTGGTTGAAGTTCAAGAATGGTGATCTTGTTCGGTATGTACTACGTTCTGGTTGAAGTTCAAGATGGTGATCTTGTTGGATAGGTACTATGTTCTGGTTGAAGTTCAAGAATGGTGATCTTATTGGGTAGGTACTATGTTCTGGTTGAAGTTTATGATGGTGATCTTGTTGGGTATGTACTATGTTCTGGTTAAGGTTCAAGAATGGTGATCTTGTTGGGTAGGTACTATGTTCTGGTTGAAGTTCAAGAATGGTGATATTATTGGGTAGGTACTATGTTCTGATTGAAGTTCAAGATGGTGATCTTGTTGGGTATGTACTATGTTCCGGTTGAAGTTCAAGATGGAGATCTCGTTGGGTAGGTACTATGTTCTGGTTGAAGGTCAAGATGGTGATCTTGTTGGGTAGGTGCTATGTTCTGGTTGAAGTTCAAGATGGTGATCTTGTTGGGTAGGTATTATTTTTTTATCCCACCAAAGATCTCGTACCCTTGGTTCTTACTGCTAAACCGGAATAATACTAAACCGGAAGTATTAATAATATCTAATTATTAATAATAATTATAAATAATAATATTGTTGTTCGTACGTACCGGACAGAAATAAGTTTGAAAAAGAATGGGGTATTTCCACAAACGAGTACGAAAATGTACGGAATATTTAAAGATCATTTTTCTGATTTTAATCATCCCACTGAAAATGTTTGTTTTATATGTTTTCATTCAATATTATTGATTTTAAAAACCGTCTAAAACTGACAATATCAAAACGGCCCATGGTTTGAAAATCGGAATGTGACGTCACAAGCGTCGCTCGGCTGGGCCAGCATAAATTAACACTGTCAGTAATCGTCCACGCTCATGACGTCAATCGATGGCCCCGCCCCAAATTATCGTTTTGGCGGTAATTCAAAAATGGGAAACTTTGACATGCTCTAGAAAATTTAATCGTCAACATAAAAATAAAATAAAAATGCTGCAATCATCGTAATTTTTTGCTTATAGTTTTAAGCAATAAAAAAAACGTGGAAATACCCCATTGGCATCGAGAAGTTGTATAATTTCTACATAATTTGAATCAAAAATAAATAAAAATCATGTAAAATATTTATTGTTTATAATTAAGTGGTTGGGTATTTACGTACCTACTTCGAAATCTTTTAATTTCATAGGAAATTTGATTTAGATTTATTAAACAAGAAAAAATTTAAAATTATAACACAATTGTTGGTAAAATGTTATTTACTTAAAGTAAGTTCACAGATCACATATAGTAAAAATAGTCACAATGTATCAATGCACAATAATAATAATCAACTGAGCAAGGGATCGGAGGAAACCTTGCTGTTTAGTCTTTGGGAACAACAAAACTGACTGTGGTTCTGCTTAGAGGGTCGTACCATAGGACGAAGCGCAACTAAGGCAGCAGTCGGGGTCTGGTTGGTGCTTTACTTATGGTAGTAGAATACTCCTTAGAGAGTCGTGCCAAAGGACGAAGCGCAACTAAGACAGCGTACTAGTCAAGAGCGAGCTACAGACGAACTGGTTTAATTTAGGGCTCGCAGCTCTTTACATAGGCCATTCCTTGTTGCGGGGCGTGGTTTATGTAGCGACTCGAGAGTAGGAAATGCGCAGAAGGCGTCTGCGCAGCCTGGTTCGCCTAGTTTTGGGTGAGCAGGATGGCGCTGTACGGGGGAAAGAGATGGTGTAGTGGCAAGCGTAAAAACGGCGCGCTACAAAATATATTTTTGAATGTGAGGTCGATTGTTCACAAAACCTCTAGTTATATATTTACACACCTAGTTTTTTTTTTACTGATATAACTCACTCTTGTACACGCATAATATACATTATAATGGTGGTCGCTAATCAAAATTTGGAATTTAGGTTCATCAAGAACAGTTAACGGCTAGTCGGCGTAGGCGTCGCTGGTTCAATCCTCTGTCTAATTAATTCTACCAATATTTTTAATTTTTTTTATTTAATACTAATAAAATCGATGGTTTTCGACGACAATTAATTGTTTAACCAAATCGCTTTATCTACCTTCATTTATCCTACATTTAAAATATCCTCCATACGGTATCATCATAATATCCCCAAGGATGAATCCATCCTGAAGGAAATTATTTTCCTCGGGTCCTACTGTGTGGAGTAATGTTAATTAAATATTTATATATATTGGAATCGGGTACCTACCGCTTAAGAAATCTTTATAGCAGTGGCGATCCATGAGTTTTCAGTGAGCTAGAGTGATAAGATTGAAAAATACGACATTTCTGATGTTGTATGTGGATGCGGTGCATCCCTTGACTGAAAGAAAAAGTTGAAATTTTGATAAAAAATAAAAATAATTTTCATCTACAACAACATCAATAACGTCATATTTTTCCATCTCAGTGCTCTAGCTCACTGAAAACTTACGGACCGCCACTGCTTTATAGAATCATTGATGTTTGTTTTTATTGTGTCATTTAGCGAAAGAATAGCTTGTAACCAAGTATTTGCATTTTTTTCCCCAGTTTGATGTTGAACGAAAGTCACGACACGCCAATGATATTGTGGCACTATATTGTGTTGACTGCAGTTGGGCCTCTCGTGCGGTCATAGGGTAAATAAGAGTGCGTGCCGAGACTCACCCAGTTTGACTTGAACGCGTTTCTTTACTACAATAGGGATGCCGAAAGTGAAAAAAAATATCGATATATCGATGTATCGATATTTATTAAAATATCAATATCGACGTCGATATATCGAGGAAAAAATATCGATATATCGGTCAAATTTTCAAGAGATTTTGCGTTTTTTAAATAATAGTGTATTCAGCTCAATATTATCAATAGTAATTTTTGTACACAATGTGCTTTTTTTTACCCGTCTGCTTGGTTCAATATATACGCACGTCACAACCCGGAAGCTTGGATTTTGCGCGAAAATTCTGAAACCGTCACTTTGGATCGAGATTGTAAAATATCTATGCAAGATAGCTTTCACATTTCAAAGACAATAAGAAGCATTATTTTGTTCTCTTTCTGGTTAAAAGAAAAATGCATATGTTTGCATGAGAGGAAGAGAGATATTTAGCTTTTAAAATGAAAGGTCACTCGCAAGGGCGGATTTAGGGGGGGGGGAACGGGGGCACGTGCCCCCCCCCCCCATACGGTAATTTTGTTTACTGTGGAGATTCCATGACAGTACATAATAAGAAGCTAAAACTGTCTTTATTAAACATTTAATTTTTCGATTGTTTTGACACTTTCATAAACTTTCCTGTACATACTTGAACTTGTAGAAATAAACTTGAAGTATGATACTTCAAGTTTATTTCTAACAGTAATTGTTGATTTTTTTGCCCGTCCGCCCCGTATGCCCGTCCTTCCCTTGTGCCCGTCCAGAAAAAAAATCCTAACAGTAATTGTTGAATTTTGCCCGTCCACCCTCTTTGTGTCCGCCCAGAAAAAAATCCTAACAGTAATTGTTGATTTTTTGCCCGTCCGCCCTTTGTGCCCTCCCCCCCCCACAAAAAAATCTTAACAGTAATTGTTGATTTTTTTGCCCGTCCGCCCCTTGTGCCCCCCCCCAGAAAAAAATTCTGCATCCGCCCTAGGTCACTCGGGACGTTTTTGGTCTTATGAAAATATAACGGGATTACGTGTTTTGGGATGTATTTATTCCTAAACAAGCAGACGGGTTAATGTACAAAAATCTCAATAAAAATGAAGGTATTTCTATCACTATTCATTTTTATTACGTAACAATTACAAAAATATCAAAAACTAAAAAGCTGTCTTCTAATTTATATGTAAAATGAGACGCATACAAAGTTTGTATGCGTCTCAGTAACATTCTACTGGCGCATTAATCTGTCAAAAAGGACTTCGTGTTTGGAACAAGGTATAGTCAATAATCATAGACAATTGGGAACCAACACATAGGAGTGGCTTAGAAAAAAATGGCGAAAAATAGCATACATTTCTATGTATGAACCTTCACACATGAGATAGTATTAGTGATCACAAATACTAATGCAAAAACAATAGATTTGTAAGCTATTAATAGCTAAAATTTCAACCGCTTGATGTCATGACTCATGACTAAATACAGTAACTTTTTTCCGTTCGTTCCTATACGGTTTTGGATTCTAGTGACTTTAAATACATAAATTTAAAAAAATATCGTTTTTGATACAATTTTCGATATTGGGTGTTTTGTATCGATATATTGATATATCGGATCAAAATATCGATATATCGATACTTTTTCAACAAGCCTATACTACAATGGACGTGCTAATTAATAAGGCCGGCCTTCCGGACCTACAAACGGGGGGGGATCTAAAGATTAGGCGAATTGCATGGAAATAGAACAGGGGTTATATTTGTATCTTCATGGGGTAGGTAGGTTATAGATTTTATTTACACCCTACATAATAATGTTGCTAGGATTAATTTGGTCAAAGAATATAGTATGGGAGGCGGGAATGGGTACCGCCGTCCCGGGAACATTTATTGGATAACCAACACCTCTGCCATAGGTCACCCCAAGTGGTTCGCTACGTTTGGTGATTTAGTAGGGGTTCCCGGGTTCATGGGGTGAGATTTGTCTAGGTCTTGGAGGCAGATGACCAGAACACACTGAACCCCAGATTCCTACCCACCCCTTAAACCCTTTTCCTTCCCAAAACTCTACCCTCATTCCTTTCCTTAAAACACCCTCCACACAGCATCCCCAAAGATGACATAGGGTCTGGGGGAAATTGTTTTCCTCAGGGCCTCCTGTGTGGAGCTCTTGTAAAAAAAAAGATCACCGACATAAACAACATACTTAGGTTAACTAACATTGGTCAAGAAGGTTTACGACAACGCTATAGTGCGGAAGGCTACATTTGCAGTCTTGTGAAATTATGTCATGCAGTGCGTAGAGCAAAGTTTCAAACACCGTCCATGAAAATTCCAAAGTGAAAAGATGAATTGTGGGAAGGAATTATGGGAAGGAAAAAGGTTTGAGGGGTGGGTAGTAGTAATCTGGGGGTCACCGTGTCCAGGAGTGACGGACGTATGAATCCATTTCTTCCACTATGGTGCATTGGAGGACCCACCACTTACCCGCCCTGGTATAGGTAACAGATGGTTACCCCTTCAAGGCTCTTGCTCTTTATTTTTTTGTATAAAAACGGCTCTACATTTAATAAACGATACTAGACCTCCATTGCCCTCATACATGTTGTTAGGTAGCAGTATGCAAGTGCTACTGTGTAAAGTTGTTAATAAATATAAAGAAAATATTACCTGGACCCCTTTTAGGTAAGGGGACGAAATAACAATAAAGGAAAAAAAATTAGGCAGTATAATAAAGAAAACAAAAGTACAATAAATAAAATAAAAGTTAGCCTCCCAAAACCTGGGTGTACTGTACAGGGCCCGCAGATACTTTAATAGTACACAACTGCTAACCCTGTACAAATCAAAAGTGCGTCCCACGGTTGAATTTGGCAGCCACCTCTGGTCTGGAGATCCAAAATACCTTAAAAATACCCTCGACTCTGTGCAAAAACGGGCGGTCCGTTTAATAGATTCTCCCATCTTAACAGACGGATTGCAATCTTTAGAGCACAGGCGTCGGGTGGGAATGCTATCCTTGTTCTACCGGTATTACAATGGAAGATGCTCCGAGGAACTAGCGTCATTGATCCCTTCGGCACCGGTGCATATTCGGGAAACACGCCAAACGCGTGCCCAACATTTGTACGCTGTTGACATTTGTCACATGAGAACGGGTCGTTTCTTCGACTCGTTCTTGTGTTCAACAGCTCGGCTGTGGAATGATGTGCCGGCCTCTGTGTTTCCTCCTTCCTACAACATGGGTCTCTTCAAGACCAATGTTCATTCCTTCCTCTCCTCAAAAAGACCCTCCACACACCATCCCAGATGACATAGGCCCTGAGGGAAATTATTTTCCTCGGGGCCTCCTGCGTGGAGTTAATGCAAAAAAAAAAGAAAAAATGCCTACCCTAATATATTTATGTACATAAAGCACTAAGCCAATTTCAAACAATGAGATAAGCAATCATGGTAGACAGTAGATCCACAGACGGAGGTGCTACAGCGCGGATCGCCCGGGCCCCTAAGCCGACATCCCGGTGGTGCCTCGACGATCAGTAAGTGGGAGATGGGGGCGTATCGCCCAAAGACCCTGAGGAAGTAAGCGTCGGGTTGTCGGTCTACTATGGTGCAGTGAAGGTTATCCACCTCTTACTCGCCCTGGTATAATTAACTGATGGTTACTCCTTCAAGGCTCTCGCAAGATTCTAATAACCTAATAATCCTAATAATTCTAAAAACAAAATGCAAAAAATAGGTTATTAAATATTCATAATTATATATTATTAAATCTATCTGCGTCTCCCCCAATGACATGTGCAGGCTTGAGGCTTGATCAGACGACCTTGACTGTCCTTTGTCCTGCCTTTGACTACCCAACGCTGAATTTTCTTTTAGTCTTCGGGTATTTTACCCCAAATATTCAGTTAACATTCTTTGAGGCTTCACTGAGTGGTTGGCTAAGGGACACGGAAGCTAAGTGTAGTTTATGGTCAGACCGAAAGCCATTCACATTTTTTGTTGGTACTTGCCAATTGATTTGAGATTTATTGTATTACTTATGTTCTCTATTTTGTGCAGGTGCTTGCAGGTTTTTACAGATGCAATGCCGCCTCATGGAGTCTCATGAATGAGCTTTTCTTTTACCCTGTTTAATTTATCTTTGTCCACTATGGTGCAAGGCAAAAGCTCAAGAGAATCGGACTGGAGAGGTCAAAAGGTCTCCCCCGACCCACCTGTAGTTGGTGGGCAAAGGCATCCGCCGCCAAGACCCAGACAATGATATGAACCCGGGTACCCCTGCTAAGTCACCAAACGTAGCGAGCCATTTGGGATTCTTACGGCTATTCTAAAAATGGTTCCCGGGGTGACGGTACCCATTCCAACCTCCCAAATCTGCAAGATTATTCGATACCCACCAATAGATCAAGGCAGAATAACATATTAAAATATGTGCTTAATTGCAACATTGGATCTAAACCAAAGGACGCCTCTAGCAGCTGGCATTTTGGTGCCTCCTGAATTCTAAAAAACATCTGTTTCTATTGCTATTTTTCACCTGAACCCATAAGCTATAGCTTTAACCAGTCGTAACGCTTTCACAGCTATGTAACAATTCCCTTTGTTCAATTACCACATTTGTTACTATTTGATTAGCCAAATGTTTGAATAAACGATAAACGCTAAGGCGTTCGTTAGGTTTAATCATCGTCATCTCAGTCGGACAAGATTCTAATTGACATTTTTTTCAAAAATGACTTGAATACAAAACCAATAATTTTGCTCATTTCTAACGCCGAAGTCACCCCAAGAACCCGGATTCATGGGGTGAAGTTTGTCGAGGTCTTGATGGCGGATGCATCGCCCCATCTGCGGTCGAATTGGGAGAGACTGGTAGAAGGTGACCCTTTGACCTCTTAAGTCGGTCTATCATACCCATCTGCATCGCAGTGGGGTGATTGGATTCATACGGTCGTCAGTCCTGGACACAATGACCCCCAGATTCCTACCCACCCCTCATACCCTTTTCTTTCACAAAAGTTCTTCTAATTCCTTTCCTTAAAAAGACCCTCCACACTGCATCCCCAAAGATGACATCGGGCCTGACGGAAACTATTTTCGTTAGGGCCTCCTCGACACCGTGGAGCTAATGTAGAAAAAAAGCATCCTAATTGTATAATCGAGCATTCCTATTTTCGGCTAAACGCTGCCATTATTTGCCGTCCTCTTCTTCTTAATTCATCACTCCATTTTCGTTGTGGTTTTCCCGGTGATCTTTTTTAAATTTCTAAGTATCAACAAAAAACCCAAAATAAGCGTGATTCATGTGTTAGTAATAATAACATTATTGATGGATTATATTAACTTTCATTAGCCACGTTCTGGATGTTCACCATTGACCTATTCCATTTAACTGATATTCGCTAAGTACCTTCGAAATTATCGGATTAAGCCAATTCCTTTAACACTTTATTTTTTTGGCATACAATGGATTAACCATATCAAAACCGAATACATGGCGAAACCAGTAGTAACTGCTTGCTTTTAGGCCAACAACATCTGTGGCTACTAACTCGACCATGGTTGATCCGTACTAATATTTTGATTTCTTTCGGTTGGGTAACGGCAACCATCATTAAGAAAGGAATAAAAACTGCTTTGGCCTGTCTTAGTTTAGACCAGGGTTTCCCAACCTTTATTTCCCCGAGCCTCCCCGAACCAAAAAAAAAAAAATTTCATGCCCCCTTAATTAAATTTCAACAAAAATAAGAAACACGTTTTTTTATATTAACTGAATTATTTATTTGAATTTCAAATAGGTACAATACAGATACAATATATTTATTTATTATGGATCTTTAATAGATGAGTAGGTACACTTTTAATCATTATTTACTTTCATATTTACATTTCTTAGTTTTCTTTTACATACAATTTTTCTCTAATGTCAAGAGATGAAAGTCGCCTTTCGTGGTCGAGTCAGCCTTCATTTCTATAAATTCTTCCTGAACTTCTTCAGGTAATTACCTGAACAAGTAAGACATCGACAACAAATGGGTTTCTGGTCATGTGCCATTTTCGTGACTCGGAATTAACATCTCGACAGTATCGGTGAAATTCATTGCTTGTAAATGAGTTTCTACTTCAGATTTTAAATTTTTATCCAGTATTTGATTATTAATTGCTTCGGATAGCCATGAAAAAGGAAATACATTTTCAGCAGATACCTAATTTTTTTAAAGTTGAAGCTTTGATATTTGAAACTTGTACAGCAGCGATTGAATGGCAATTCGGAACAGTTAATTTACCTACGCGTTAAATAGATTTTTTTTCGGAAATGCAAACGTACCTGTTACGCCCCCCCCTGACATTTCTCTACGCCCCCCTGGTTGGGAAGTCCTGGTTTAGACGATATATATATATTAGTCTGTAATTTAGACCAGACAGAACCAACTAAATATTATGCACATAAATACATTTAACGTCGTATCACCACAGTCACTGCGTTATAATAATATACCTCAAGAATGACTAGTTACATAGTAGTTGATAATTTTACAGTTAAGTACATAGTCGTTTTTTAACAGTTCGGTCACGGACTTATGAACTACGAAACGTCGCAGAATAATCCCTAGTTACTGTGTTAACGTGGGTACTATTATTATAACGTACTTTTATCACTGAATAAGACGGGCAGCCTCCCACAGTAAACATAAGAATATGCCCAAGAAACAATGAATTGCGTGCTAAAAAATTGTGTTAATCACCAATACGTGAAACGTAGGATTCAACTATGAAAAGACATTAAAAGTTAAGAAAAAAAATGAAAAACAGCCCATAACCCAACCTAACGTAGTCTACTCAACATTTTTTTTTCATAATTTTTAATGACTTTTCAAAGGAGGTGTTGCGCGTTGCATAATTATGTGGTGTATATATCATTGAAGAATAAGATAACATTAATAATCTAAACGAAAATATGAAAGAGAACAGGACACAGAAAAATAGAAAACTTGAACCAGAACCTCTTGTCTACCAATTCAGCCATTGCCGCCTTCCATCAAATCGTCATAATTGTCAATTAACAATATTATCTTCGACTATTTTTTCCATATCATATGCAACTACCTTTTTCATTGGAAACAATCGTTCTAAGAACTGGCTTGTAACCTAGATAGCGTCTTGAATAAATACATCCGATTTTATTTATATGGAACATACACTGAACTTTAAAAAAAGCCTAAATTAATATTCAATTTTTCTCTTTCATATTTTCGTTTAGATTATTAGTGTTATCTTATTCTTCAATAATATATTATATTGATGGGCGTAACCTTCAAAAGTTATAAAAAGAGAGTTATTCTTATAAAAAAGTAGACATTACAGACTCTTAATAACACCGCTGTGACAAATAAATGGAAGCAACACAAAGAGCCATGGGAAGACCCGTGCTAGACAGAAGAGCTATCAAATGAATCAGAAACGTATAAGGCAAAGCTAAACGACTTTACTTTACACAGCACACAAAAATGGGACTGCATTGGACGTGTAGCTAGACAACGAATTTTAGGAAGAATCGAGTCCTTTTTTATGGAAGAAGATCTATGGTTGGGTTAGTTTAGAGGCTAGTATAAAAATTGGACGCTAAACAATAAAGAAATTTACCTACTAGAGTTTTAAAAGAAATCTTTGTTTCGAAGCAATTAATATTCTGACTTTTCGAGTGATAAATAATCTATCGAGAAAACATTAAAATAGTTCCGCATCGTCATATTGTTCTTAACGCAAGTCTTCTCAAACAATAATAGAACGAACAAAGGAACCAGATATCCAAGATGGAGGGAAATTCTTATCAGAATGTCGTTACTTATTAATGTTATTTTGCATAACTTCAATATATTATAATACTGTCGCTTTCGGAAAACCATTGTTAGAATATGTAAGCGGATCTATCTTTATAACATATGACAAGTCACGTCCAAGGCAATGGAACTTGTGTATAGCTGTGCGTTATGAATAAACATTATTGCCATACAAAATGCACATCATTTGCTAAAACGTTAGTTAAAATCCTCATACTGAATTTCAAGGATGTTGGAATCATAATACTCTTATAATATGATACTTCCTAATAATTATTTGTGTAATATTGTACATACGAACAATTCTGTCATTGATAATTAAGGAAAATATTTCTGAAATATCAAAAATATTTTCAATAAAATTAGCAATTTTGTTGAAATTTGAACATGATGGAATTTTGAAAGCTTCAATTATCCATAGGTAATGAAAATATTATTCATTTTTATAAGTGCTTTGGGTGTTTTTCATTTTTATATGTGTAAATTTTTTGATTTTTATTTAATAACGTTTTAATTAACCAGTTTAATACTTTTTACAGTGACACATTTCAAAGTATGGTACACACATAGGTGCGGCCATAATCAAAAACACGTACACAATGCCAATAATGTATGTGGTCGAATTATAATTTCAATAATAAACGAAACAAAAAGTAAACCACCAATATTGATACCAAATAATATTTGGTTGATACCACTGTTACATTACCGAAAAATATCAAATTGCGATAATATATTTGGTAATATGTCAAGAAACCAGGCAGAATTCCGTATCAAGAATAGTTCGAGTCTGATCTTTCTCAACAGTAGGTATTAAGTGGTGAGAGTGTTTTTAATCTTTGTAGGAGGGAGTAGGTGCTAATTCCTATCACATAAATATTTCCGTAGGCATTATATTTTTGTTCACGTCGGTTATCGAGCCCGGCACCGTCGGGGCTTGGTAAATAGCTCTGTACAAAAAACATTACAGCTTCGACTTTATAAAACACATTTCGTCTCGTCACTGTCGATAAGAAACATCTCTCGCGTCACCCACTGATTAAACTCAGCGGGTGATTGGAGATTTGGTGTGACTGAGTCTGTGTAAAGCTAGTCCCGTTCACCCAAAGTAGGTGCCTCCTATTGCTTGCTGCGTTCCTAATACTTTCTGTGCGGATTGTATTATCTTAATAGCTTTCACTTGTACTCATTACTGTACGTGATTGGCTACGCATTGATGATTTATAATAATCATTAAAAATGAAGTATCTATAGCAGTTTTCGTCCGGATTTATAGCTAAAAAACTATTTTTCTGTCTGGCCAGTCTCTTCATGGCGATGGGTAAGATGAGTCTACCTAAAATGGATATGTGAGCTTCTTTGTATGAGTGAATCTCACAATAATGTTAATACCACGCGTGACAACTGTTTCGCTCTCAGAAAGTAGGTATTATCAAACTGCCTCTTTTACATGCAATTGTGGTAACAAATTTAAAAAAAAATACTTATTGTTCATGTGAATCAAAGTAATTTAGGTATTCATTTAGTAATGTAATTCACTCCCATTTTCTTCAGCTATATAAAATTCCATTTATCAGTTACAGACCTACTTGCACCGTAACAAAGAAAAATTGTTTTATTTTTATTTTTATTTTATTTATTTAGGAAAATCAACAGATTATTTACATTTACGGAAATACGATTAAAAACACAAATAAAATCCAATAAAAGATTTTTACAACATTTAAAAATTATAATTAAAAACTAACTTCTGATAAATAAACAATCTAGGCGTTTTATTTTTACAAATGCAGAAACATTTTAGATTTTTAGTGCATTCTTTTTAATTTAAAGCCCATTAACCCGCGGCCAAGAATTCAAATTTCGTCGAAAGATGGTCTTGCGATCGTACCCTTGCAACTGTACAGGGTGGTTCCGACGATAAAGATTGAATATTGTCATATATTCTATAACTCAATATCGATTATATTTCATTCAAAATTTGCTTTAATACATATCTTCATTCAACTTCATTCAGCAATAAAAAGTTAAATTATTAAATTCACGTACTATTCGTAATTATTTCTTGATCATGAGTATTTATATTTTTTCAAAAATGTCTAAGCAAAATAATTGTGTAAAACATCTGGAATATATTAGTTTGTAAAATCGTAAATAAATAGACAAATTGAAGTTTTTCGTCACACAACACATGCGCGAATTTTTTTAAATGATTTCATTTTAACTAAAATTAAAATTCTGAAAAGGATCTTTCCAAGATAATTTATTGATTTATTTTACCGTGTGATTATATAATTTCAAATGTGTGTTGTATAATTGACAAATTTTCAACCAACAACGGTATAATCTACAATCAAAATAAACATATTTTTTCAAATTTTAAAAGATAACTTTTCTTCGTAAAGTAACAATCTGTCGAAATAATTTTTTTTTGCAGGACATAATCGATACATCTAGAATTTGATTTACAAATGACATATTTCCGGTTGTATCTCGTCATTCCCTCTTAACAAAAATCACATTAACATTATCAACTCGATCCGTCTTACAGCTAGACGAGCGCCCTACCCACCCCACCTCTCCTCTTTTCCAGTTAGCATTCTCCAAATCTTAAAGCATTAAACAGTGTCTTATCATCCTCCGACATACTTTAAATTCCGACATACCAACCTTATTATTTATTTTTATTTGATCTGGTTTACTCGACAAGTTTCAGACAATGAGCCATTTTATTAACTAGGGTAATATTACAGGTGTCACGTGGAGTTGGAGAATGTGCTAACACCCTATGTGGCAAAGTGGTTAATTCGTCGATCATTTCGTAAATATATATATATATTGATACAAATTTAAATTGGCAAATACAAATTAATAATACCGTTTCAAAATTAAGATATCTTACGCCTTTATTTTACGGACAAGGAAGTACTCAATATCGACAAATTAAAAATGATTTATTTTTCTCTGGTGCAATCTTCAATCATATAATAGGGTGGGCTGGTGCGCGCGATGCATTTCTAAAACCTTTACAAATAATTCTAAATTATGTACTGGGTGTCCAAGAACGGTAGAGGGGTTTTGTTTTATTTGTGACATCATGAAGGAGCGGTGCGTGGATGCGGGATATGGACAGCGTCGAGCACTACTTCGTGGAGATTAAGTAGCAATGAGGTCGTTGGGGATGCACCAGTGGCGTAGCGTGTGGGGGAGGGGGGGGGGGGGGGCGGCCCGACCCGGGCGGCACTTTTAAGGGGGGCGGAAAATTTTCACAATAAATAATAATAATATTTTGGAAAAATTTAAACAATTTCATATTATAGAACATTTTTAAATCATTATTTGAAAATGTTCTATAATACTTTCGTGTACGAATCCAACTCTTTTTTTATTATTTATTAAAAAAACCAATAATTTTTTTTTCCAAGCTGCAGATTTCGCAATTCGTAGGAAAACCGTACGCATATTATGAGAGTAATACTAATTAAAGCTGATACCTCCCAAACAGATTCACTCTTAATTAAAACCAGAATTGTGTTCAGAATGTATTAATGAATGAATTTCAGTTGTGTATTTATCTACTGATACATTTCGAAAAAGACCATTATTTTATTCGAAGTGCAGTTATAAAATTCTAGTTGCAGAATATGTATGTGCTGCCAGAATCAAAGAGAAACCATTTTCATATTCTGAGTGTAGTTTTAATTCGCCGCATACAGATTTAATTAAAACCAGTTTTGTGTTCAGAATGTAAGTGCCGCTAGATTCAAAGAAAACCCATTTTTATTGTTCAGTGTAGTTTTGATACAACGCATATTTAGTTTAATTTAAACTAGTTTTGTGTTATCAATATAACAATAAGTTGCCGATTCGTCGTGTATCGAGTGAAGCTTTGCATTTGAGTTGCATTCCATTTGTATGTGTGATGAAGATGCGAAATTCTATTACAGGCATACCATTATCGATATCAGAGAGAAGTTATGTATAAATTTGTAGTAGAATTTATAAGTATGATTTTATTGGAAGAGTACTCGGCACATGGGATTAAAAAAATCGGCATAAAAAAATAGGATATCTACCCCCCCCCCCCCCCCGGGAATAAGGGGGGGGGGGGGGCGACCGAAACCCACGCTACGCAACTGGGATGCAAGGTGCCATTTGCGTGCCTATTACCGAAACGGTGATTCTATAGTCAGCGCGCTGAGCGTTTTTATCGTGCGGAATATCATTTTCGCAATGCACCAAATGACGAGAGCATTAGAAAATGGATTCGGATGTTCAAAAATACCGGATCAACTGTGCGAATTCAAAACACGTGTTACCTGCGGTCGAAGAAGTAAGGGCTTCGGTTGGCAAAAATCCATCGCTATCCATTCGCAAACAAAGTCAAGCACTCAATATCAAAAAATCGTCTTGGCAGTTAATTTTGAAAAACGACTCTCATCTTAAAACCTGTAAAATCCGGGTGGTTTAAGAACTGAAGGACACCGATTACGCTAATCGACTACGAGTGGTTCTCTAATTTTGAAAACTTTCTGTTTAGCGACGAAGCCAATTTTCATTTAAACGGATACGGCTGAGGAGAATCCAAAACAGAAACATCAGCCACCACTCCAAAGCCCAAAGGTCATACATAGTCTGGGTTGCAATAATGTCTGCTAAAGGCATCATCGGTCCATATTTCCACGGAGAACGACGAGGGCGAGCACTCACACCATTATTTTTTCAAAATAATTTGCGCGTTTTTACTAATCTTCGCTCGAGGTTAGAGGAGTGCTAGCAGCGTGAAGGTCGTTATCTATACACCATTATTTTTCAAAATAATTTCCCTTTCAGTGTCTGTAAATAAAACATAAACACCTATTTGATTAGAAAAATGAAACAATACAACTTTGTAAAAACCACTTATATAATATGCAAATCCGACCGGTTTCGGAACAAACGTTCCTTCGTCAGGGAAAGCTTATACTAATTTGACAGTTTCGAACAATGTTTTATTATGGTAGGAGTGGAGCCGTTGTTAGTTAATAATGTAGATTGGGTGGGTAGGTATTAGTGTAGAGTGGGTGGGTAGAGGAACAAATCCATGATTGGGCTATATGACAATATTTTTTACCATAATAAAACATTGTTCGAAACTGTCAAATTAGTATAAGCTTTCCCTGGCGAAGGAACGTTTGTTCCGAAACCGGTCGGATTTGCACATTATATAAGTGGTTTTTACAAAGTTGTATTGTTTCATTTTTCTATAATGGATAACCACAAAGTAATAGCTACATTAAAAAATATACCTATTTGATTATTTATATTTTTTATTTTATTCAGCCTTCAAACACCATATAGGCCCTTTTTGGACACCTGGTATAATAGAAATAGAACATGATGCATTATACAAAAAATCTAAACTATTCAGTCTCCTTAAACTATTTATACTGCAAAGTATGAAATATATATTTAAAAACAAAAACAAATTCGAAAAAAATTAAAACATAATCAACATTAGAAATAATAATGTATTTTACACCCCCCAAACGAATACCAAAAATTCAAGTGACAAATAAACTACCTCAATAATTAAAAGAGCTAAAATTATGGCTTAACAAAACAGATGTTGAAACTCTATTTATTTAATTTACTTAAATCACTTCATGTTTCTCGCAAACCATACACTTATTATTTTACTATTGTATATTTTTGTACAAACTGTTTAGACAAATTTTAATCATGTTTTTGCTTTATATGCCCAGTGTTTGATGTTTGTTCTTTCAAAGTACAATAATAAAATGTATATAACTGTACAACCCACGCACAGGCTGCGCCTTAGTGAGTTCCCATTACTCTTATGTTTTCATAATATTGTATTTATTGTTGAAGAGGAAAGACAATTTTATAGAAGCAGGCATATCGCAGAGTTATTTTTAAAATAATACCAATATCAGTATTTTCCAAATGTTTATGATAGTTTTACAACCACGATAGATAATTTTGGCATTCATAAGAAAAGACGAAAATATAAAAAAATCCTACATTTACTTTCTACTAATATTTATTACTTTTTATAAAACAGGGAAAGTTGATTTTGTGGAGCAAACAAACATATTATTATTCAGAGTGATAAAAATACAATAATTTATAGTCGTCCCACATTATATTTCGTCCATCACATCTGAATCTAAGAGCCAGTTTACGATAGGGCCAGGTAATAAATTGTATCTGTATTTAATTCTGGAAAGTTTGGTTTACTTTAGTACAGATAAGTTTTAAGATTTTCACGGCCAAAAGCATTTTCGTTATTTGTTTTTGGGGTGTTATGCCGTGTTGCGCTACCTCCTTCTTTAGCCAACGTTTCGGACATCGTTGCAGTGTCCATCATCAGGGCAGATCCGGTAGATATGTCATCTACGGATCTGTTCTGCCGGATCCGGATCTGCCTTATCTGCCCTGATGATGGACACTGCAACGATGTCCGAAACGTTGGCTAAATAAGGAGGTAGCGCAACACGGCATAACACCCCAAAAACAAGCATTTTTTTTAACTGTACTAAAGTATTTTCGTTATTTGTTTTTGGGGTGTTATGCCGTGTTGCGCTACCTCCTTCTTTAGCCAACGTTTCGGACATCGTTGCAGTGTCCATCATCAGGGCAGATCCGGTAGATATGTCATCTACGGATCTGTTCTGCCGGATCCGGATCTGCCTTATCTGCCCTGATGATGGACACTGCAACGATGTCCGAAACGTTGGCTAAAGAAGGAGGTAGCGCAACACGGCATAACACCCCAAAAACAAGCATTTTTTTTAACTGTACTAAAGTATTTTCGTTATTTGTTTTTGGGGTGTTATGCCGTGTTGCGCTTCCTCCTTCTTTAGCCAACGTTTCGGACATCGTTGCAGTGTCCATCATCAGGGCAGATCCGGCAGATCCGGTAGATGTGTCATCTACGGATCTGATACACGGCATAACACCCCAAAAACAAATAACGAAAATACTTTAGTACAGTTAAAAAAAATGCTTTATCACACAAGTGTAATGAAATTTTGTAATAATGTAGGTTTCTTTGTGAAAAATAGCATGACGAAATTTTTTACACGGTTTTTTACACAATTTTTCACACTATAAAAATGTCCATCCCTTCATTTAGTCTCGTAAGTGTGCCAATACTTGCTGGCGTTTCTGAGTTGAGGCCGCCTCCATTAACTCTTTCCTTGTGGGGCTTTCGGGAACCAAAGAGAAGTGCAGGGGAGAGATGATGCCCTCTTGCCAGAATACATAGCCTCATGTCCAATGACAACCTTGGTGAACTTTATAAAAGGAACTGGGTTACCGCGCTTTAGTGCTCCAGTAAACTATGCGTTAACCGTCTCGGCTCTATGCTAATAATAATAGAGTTTCTTGTTTTTTCAAAAAAATATAATTTTCTACTACTCTTTCATCGTTAATCTGCTAAGGTATATCCAAATGTGCTGAACCCTACAACAGCGATCGGCTATTAGAAGGGAGAGTCTCTGAACGGAAGATTATTCCTTCCCACCTAGCGCGTACTTAGCGCACCATCATCAGTAAAAATCACATATTATTTTGTTTCATTTCTAATTCTTGCGAAGAAAACATTAATGTAATTTTTTAAGAACGAGCAAGGCCCGAGTGGGATTTAATAACTAAATACAACGCGACTAACTTAAACTTACTAGCCACTTTTAAAAAAAATATCATGTTAGTGGAAAATGTGGCTTCTGCAATGATGAACGACTAACTAGTAGTAGGATCGAACCAGCAATGCCCAAGTGGGAAACAATAACTACCCGCTACCAATCGGCAAGTCGTGATATTTGAAAAAGCTTTCTTTTTGCCTTTCTTTTTTTATGCAGAGGGGAGGGGAGCGTTCATGAAAAATATATTTTAGATAAAGTTGTGAACCTTTTCCTATCCAGAATATCCACTCCTTCCTTTCCTTAAAAGACCCTACACACGGCATCCTCACAGATGACATAGGTCCCGAGGAGAATTATTTTCCTGTGTGGAGCTAAAATAAAAAAAAAATTATTGTAAAATAACCATAATTAATCAAAAAAGATTTCTAGTCCAGAGCCTTACCCCTATGTCATATGCCGTAAGTAAGGGAACGTACCCATACTACGTGACACACTTTTTGCAATTTTTTACCCTCCCCCCCCCCCGGTGACCACGTGTAGTATATTCCAAGACCCCCCCCCCCTACAGTTTTCACGTAGTATTTCATAAATATGGTTTCGAATCATTTTTTGCTAACAAAAAATAAAAAATGCATTATTTGGCTTATAGGTATTTGTCTTTATGAATACGGCGCTTGCTGCGTGTCAGCTGACAGCAAGAGTGCATGCATTACAAGTGGAAAAAATATTATCAAGATAAAACTTATGTCAAAATATATTGAAACTGGAACGTAATTTATGGAAACGAAAGTCTTGTTATTTTTATAAACATTTTTCATCTCAATCATCTTCAACAAACACGTTCCCTGAACTTTTTCACTTATTTGAATGTACGAGGGTGGGTTTTTAAGTTAGCGGATTGGGTAAGGAGTGGAAATAAAAACCAAAATTATTTTTCCTTTTCATCATATTCACCTAGGTACTACCCTAATACATTTTTCCGATCTTTAAATTAACTTAAAGGAACTTTATAACAGCGCGGAACTCAATTTTCTCCACATTTCACAATTTCTTCCCGATTCAAGTGTTTGGTCGACGATAGCTCAAAGACTAATGACCTAATTACGATAAAACCCGGTTTTATCCTAAAAATGAGTTGTTCAATTAGTACCTAATTCCGCGGTACCCCCATTAATCACTTAACTTCCCATTCCGCGAACTTAAAAACCTCCCCTCGTAGCTCGAAAAAAAACGCGAGATTTCTAGATTGACTACGTGATAAAAACCTAAGACCCCCCCCCCCCCCGTTGTGACCAAGCGTGGTATTTTGATGACCCCCCCCCCTGAACAGGTCACGTAGTATGGGTACGTTCCCTAAGCACAATTTCGATTCGTTGCCAATAAACATTTTCATTTCATTTCATTTTAAATGGACCGAACTTCTGAATGAATATTACCATAATTTAATCGACAATTAAATTAATGTTTTTTTCACCATTAATTGCGAGTAGGTAGCTAACTCTAACACTTTTAAAGATCGACACAGATATTTAAATATTCTATCAATAAGTAGAGCATTGGTTTGAAATAAACGATTACCTGCATGTTATTTAACATCGTAAATACGTTTTTACGGCAGTCCAATCAAAAGTTGTTTCTAAATGTATTAGGTACCCAGTAAAAAATCGTTTCGATGGTTTTAATTGACTGTGCGAGGTGAAGTCCAGTTCTAACTCGAACGTTTGGCATTTCGACTGTAAATTTGTTTGTGTGCTCCGTTTTCTGTTCAGGGTGGTGGCCGTGCAGGATATGACCTTTTTATCCCACTAGAGTTCGCATGAGATCCTGGATCTTGCTACGAGCCGTCTAATCGAAATAATCAATATTATGATACCTACCAGCCCCAAGAAAGCTTAAAAAAAGATTTTTTCATTGAAATAGTGATATTCCTTTGAACAAATTGTATAATTCCTGTTTAGATATTTAAAAAAAGTTACATAAATATATATTTTTTTAATAATTATTATTACGTGTGTGTGTTTTAAGTAAGTACCTAACTAGTCACAAATCTTAAGTTTTCACAGGAAATTTTCGTTTTGATTTTTTTTTTTTTTACATGTGCACTGAGGAAAATAATTTCCCACAGGACCTATGACATCTTTAGGGATGCTGTGTGGAGGTTTTTTCTTAAGGAAAGAAAGGAGAGGAGGGTTCTGGGAAGGAAAAGGGTTTAAAGGGTGGGTAGGAATCTGGGGTTTAGTGTGTCCTGGTCATCCGCCTGCAAGACCTAGACAAACCTCACCCCATGAACCCGGGCACCCCTGCTAAATCACCAAACATAGCGAACCACTTAGGGTGACCTATGGCAGAGGTGTTGGTTATCCAATAAAGGTTCCCGGGGCGGCGGTACCCATTCCCCCCTCCCAAATTGATTATTAAATAAGATCAAATTTGAAATAGGCTTTTTTGGATCCGAGGTCTACTGTTTGCGTGTTAGAACTAATAGTAGGTATAATACATTTATATTGTTTGCTTCTATGGTACGTAGAAAAAAATTGCGACAATTTTCTGACTTTGGCATATGCGTTTAAACCGTCTGTTTGTTTAGGAATAAATACATACCAAAACAAGGGCGGATCCAGCTTTGGCTCCAGGGGGGGGGTCACATAGCGCCTGGGGGGGGGGGTCACATAGTCGTGATCTAGTCACAAGAATTTATAATTTAATCTTTTTCTTTTTTTTCACAAGGAACTGACAACAAAATGTTGTATTGATGTGTGGGTTCTATCATATTTTTACCCGTCTGCTTGTTTAGGAATAAATACATCCCAAAACTCGTAATCGGGTTCTACTTTCATAAGACCAAAAACGTTCCAGAGCGACCTTACATTTTAAAAGCTATATATCTCTCTTCCTCTCATGCAAACATATGTATTTTTCTTTTAACCAGAAAGAGAACGAAATAGTGCTTATTATTGTATTTGAAGTATGAAAGCTATCTTGCACAGATATTTTACAATCTCGATCCAAAGTGACGGTTTCAGAATTTACGCGTGAAACCAATGCTCCGGATCGTGAGGTGCGAATATATTGAACCAAACAGACGGGTTAACATGAAATAATATTTAAGTACATTAAAGTATAGTAAAATGGATTTGTTTACAACCGTCAATTATTTGTGGAACTGCAACTGAAGTGACCTATCACCGGTCTAGTATTAGAGACTACTAAATATATAAGTCTGATGCACTTTGTATGACTTCGCGCAGATAATCTCGCCGTTCCGCATATCGTATTTCAACGCCCAGTGCAAATACAAGTATCCAAGTCTAATAGTTGTATTCTTCTGTAGGGAATGGGAAACTGGACACTAAACCAAGAAGACACTAAACGGAGAAGCCTTTGAAATGTATATTTTGGCGCATCCATAAAATTATAGTATACTAGCTGACCCAGCGAACTTCGTACCCCCTCAGAATCAATAACTGTTATGTTAATTTATTAGCTGAATTAAATTCAGTTTTTTTATTAATTTAAAAATTACACAATGAAGCAATTATCGATCCGTAACTTCCGGGTTTTGTTTTTGTCAATATCAGAGATGACCTTGTGTACGGGTGATTTTCTTACTTTTCCACTTACTCAGGGGCCATCCATAAATTACGTCACACAAATTTCAACATTTTTTTTACCTCCCCCCCCCCACCCCCCCCCCCGTCCGTGTCACACATCGTCACATTTATGAGACCCCTCCCCCTCGTGTGACATCTAAAAGTAATGCGCCCCACGGTTGAATTTGGCAGCCACCTCTGGTCTGGAGCTCCAAAATACCTGAAAAATACCCTCGACTCTGTGCAGAAACGGGCGGTCCGTTTGATAGATTCTCCCATCTTAACAGACGGATTGCAATCTTTAGAGCACAGGCGTCGGGTGGGAATGCTATCCTTGTTCTACTGGTATTACAATGGAAGATGCTCCGAGGAACTAGCATCATTGATCCCTTCGGCACCGGTGCATAGTCGGGAAACACGCCAAACGCGTGCCCAACATTTGTACACAGTTGACATTTGTCACATGAGAACGGGTCGTTTCTTCGACTCGTTCTTGTGTTCAACAGCTCGGCTGTGGAATGATTTGCCGGCCTCTGTGTTTCCTCCTTCCTACAACATGGGTCTCTTCAAGACCAATGTTCATTCTTCCTCTCCTCAAAAAGACCCTCCACACAGCATCCCAGATGACATAGGCCCTGAGGGAAATTATTTTCCTCAGGGCCTCCTGTGTGGAGTTAATGTAAAAAAAAAAAAAAAAATCAAAACCTCCGTAGTCCAGTGGGTAAGACTCTTGACTCACAATCCCGAGGTCGCGGGTTCGAACCTGACATGCGCAAATAAATTTTATTTGATTAATTTGTGTTATTTCACAATTAATTCATTTAAAATAATATTTAGTATATTTGCGGCATGTTCCATAGTGGAAGATACTATCAGTATCGCCCTGGTGTAAGACCACCATTCAGAATTGAAACGTTGCTTGAAAATGGCTTTAGCCGTGTTTAGTGACCAGATCTGAATAGCCAGGTACTTCCCAACCTTCCTCTTCCCCACCTCTTTCCCCTCCCCACTACCTTAAGCCTCACAAAATACCCCAATTGGGGATGCCATAGTCTCACTGGCTCCAGATGGGAGCAGTTGAGATTCTTGTGCGGTATTCACTGTAAAAAAAAAAAAAAGAAACAGTAGTTCAAATTTTTTTTACATGTGAACTCACAGAGCTGATGACCATCCCATACCCCACTTATACATAGTCACACTTGCTACTCCCCTCCCCCCCCCTTAATGTGTGACGTAATTTATGGATGGCCCCTTACGGGGATTGCGTTTCATTTTCTTTATGCGTGTGAGGGAAATTTATTATAATTATTGTATTTTTCATTTGAAAGGGTGAAGACACACGTTAACCGTTTGTCTCATTTTCGACTGTTGACATTTAGTGTGTAAGAAAGAGAGGCAGCATTATATGTTAAAGAACAAAAGCGAAACAATCAGCGCATTGACATTTGACGTTTTTGAATTTTTGGAATTCACGCAAACTTCAACTGACACAACATTGCCACAGCTCTTTCAAAAGATGAAAATTCGTTCCATATTAAATGTATGAGGAAATGAATTTTCGTCATAATTTACTTTTTCGTGAATTTTTGCGATTTTTTAATAGTTATTATGTTATCCGAGGCGGAGACAAATCCAACAAATCAAAGATCATCAAAATCGGTTCAGCCGTTCTCGAGTTATAAATAGTGTAACTAACCCGACTTTGTTTTATATATTACTAGCTGGTCCCGGCATGCGTTGCTATGCCATTTAATAAAGAAATTGTTTCTCCCTGAGTTTTTCCCATTCGTCCCGTTCCCCTTCCGCCTCCCCTTCTTCTCCTGCGTCCTCTTCCCCTTTCGAGTTCCCCTCCCCCCTCATACGTCCCCTTCCCCTCCCGCAATCCCCTTCCACCTTCCCCGCCTTCCTTCTTCCCTTTCCCGCTCCCTCGTCCCGCCAACCCTCCTCCCGCGTTCCATATATTCAATACCAGTACATTCAGTTTTTAAACAGTCCGCGTGCCACCGTTTACAATTTTTATTCAAATTTCCATTTTTCATGTATATTAAATTTGGTACCTAACATAGGTACCTATTTAAAATATCTAAAATTCTTGATTACATTCAAACTATTACGGGAGTACCTACTATAAATAAATTTATCAACTTGATTTTCAACAATAGAATCCTGATTAAACAATTTTATTGTTTTGCAAAATGTCATCTCCAACACGCGAACTGTCAAACGTGCGGGTTTTCTGAAAATACTCAATTTTCTGCCCAATTTTCTTTATTTTACTCTCGGTAAGAACCATCTTCGTACTTCAAAGACTATTCTAAAAAAAGAATTAGCGAAATCGGTTCAGCTGATCTCGAGATTTGCGCTTACCAACACATTTAGCGATTCATTTTTATATTATAGACTAGCTGGTCCCGGCATGCGTTGCTATGCCATTTAATAAAGAAATTGTTTCTCTCTGAGTGTCCTTTCCCATTCGTCCCGTTCCCCTTCCGCCTCCCCTTCTTCTCCTGCGTCCTCTTCCCCTCTCGCGTTCCCACTCCGTAACCTCCACCTTCCCTCTCCCCACTCCACTCCCCCCCCTTCCCCCGTCCCGCTAACCACCCTTTCGAGTTCCCCTCCCCCCTTACACGTCCCCTTCCCCTCCCGCAATCACCTTCCACCTTCCCCGCCTTCCTTCTTCCCTTTCCCTCTCCCTCGTCCCGCCAACCCTCCTCCCGCGTTCCATATATTCAATCCCAGTACATTCAGTTTTTAAACAGTCCGCGTGCCACCTTTTACAATTTTTATTCAAATTTCCATTTTTCATGTAGGTATATTAAATTTGGTACCTAACGTAGGTACCTATTTAAAATATCTAAAATTCTTGATTCCATTCAAACTATTAGGGAAGTACCTACTTTAAATAAATTTATCAACTTGATTTTCAAAAATAGAATCTTGATTCAACAATTTTATTGTTTTGCAAAATGTCATTCTCCAACACGCGAACTGTCAAACGTGCGGGTTTTCTGAAATTATTCAATTTTCTGCCCAATTTTCTTAATTTTTCTCTCCGTAAGAACCATCTTCGTACTTCAAAGAATATTCTAAAAAAAGAATTAGCGAAATCGGTTCAGCTGATCTCGAGATTTGCGCTTACCAACACATTTAGCGATTCATTTTTATATTATAGATATATATATTATACTGTATTGTTAGATATTATTTGTTAGAAACCTCCGCTACGCATGGTCGCATCAAGAGCAGTGATTTATGCTATAAAGAAGTGAAGTGAAATGATTCCTTCGTTTCAAAGTCGAAGTCAAAATCAAAATGCACCGAGTCAAAGTCAAAATGCTGTTAGTTGTGGTTGTGGCTTTATTTATTGGTCAAAATCTGAAATATATATTAAAAATAAAAACAAAACTATCCCACTTCTTCACAGTAAGCTGAAAATGTTGCTTGTATCGTGATGGAAGCCAATCGAGGAATTGAACTCCTGGGTGCGAACTAGCGCGATTTCAACTCAGCCACTGACTCGGCCCCGTATGTACTATATGTGTTCTTCCAATCTTTCCCTTCTCCAGTTCTGTATTTAAAGAATTTTTGAAGTATCTAAAACTTCTTTACGCACGCTTGACTTGGGGAGTAAGCTGATGAATGCGTGACGAAAGCATACGAAAAGTGTAATCGGGCGAGGCCAACGGTCGGGCCTTTACGCACGCTTGACTTGGGGAGTAAGCTGGTGAATGTGTGACGAGAGCGTTATGAAAAGTGTGATCGGGCGAGGCGAACGGAAGTTGAGAGGGAGATATAAGTTAGTGAAGTTTTACTTCAGTCGTGTGGTCTAAAGCACACTCGTTTTTTTTAGTTTTCTTTATTAATTGAAATGTTTGTTACATGAATTGAGAATTTTTAGACCACCAAGCTAGGCACATGCCCGTGTTGTGGTAGTCGAATATATACCTATATATTTTTTGTTTTTCTTTGCTAATATTTTTCACTTAAATGTACACAGCTTCTGAATGGTTTTATACCAATACCTGATATTCTGGCTAAAATAGGAATGTCTCGGATAATTTCACGCGAGGCCGTCAAAAAAGGCTTTGATTCTTCCCAGGTGCAGAACTAACTTACCCCTGGGAAGATTCACTAGTTTAATTAACAGCCTCGCAGGAAATTTGAATATTTTCCGCATGTCCTACAACGATTTAAAGTGTGAAATATCACTTATGCTTTGACTATACTATCTACGTGTGCCCAAATGTAAATGTATTTATTATGCTTAAAAGTGTATTTATAATTTTCTTCACCGCTTTTGCAATGCATTGGTTATTATTTATTATACTGTTTTTGCAAAAAATAAACAAATATACTAACAAAACAAACAAATACTGGGTGTGTGGGATAAAAATAGAAGGGTTTTGTGAACGAAAGGGGTTTACAGAATGAAACAATTTGTTTTAAAAACACTTTATTTTTATTTATATTTGTCGACCGGTTTCGGTTGACCTCATCCTTCCTCAGGACAATAAACATATAAACTAAATTACATTACAGAGTTAAGATTATACGGTAAACACAAAAGAAAGAGAGATGATATAAGAGAGGGAGAGAGCATTAGAGAGTTGGTGGAAGGGTAGGGGGAGGAGGTACGAGGAAAGGGGTTTAGATGTTTGCTCTAACTATTTCTCCCAATTGTTTTCTTGTCGCCGAAATACCAAAAATATGCCCAGAGCAAAAAGCAAAAATATGCCCATGAATATAGATTTTGGTCCTATGAGACACCCATATTATTTTTGTGTTCGCTCCCTTAATAAAGTTGTATCGATCTCTGATTAATTGTTACAAGACGTAGAGATTATGTATTTTACTTTGGTCGGTACAATTCGAATATAAATTGGTAATTAATCTAGTTTCATCTTTATAATAAAAAAAATAATAATAATACCTGTAATAAAGAGAATGGTACAGTGACTCTAATAAAAGTCGAATGAAACTCTTTTTGACCACCGACTTCACAACGTTTACAAGGCCCGCCCATTAAACGATTGGGCAGTTTTTATGACTTACATAAATAATTATTCTTTCTCTCGCAGATACGGACAGAATTTATGACACAATAATAGTTAAAATTTAGATCAAAGAAGAATGAGTACTTGTTTGTAAATAAAAGAAGTTGGCCAACAGCTGGTGTATAATAATCAAATGATGATAAAGATAGATAGTTGTAATCATTATGCTTGGGCATTTTTTCTTTTCTGTGTCACAAAATACCTCCTACACACGAAACGACCCGTTACCGCCTTAAGCTCTGCCTAAACACACCTTTTGCGATGGTTTATACGCCGGTCGGTAATAGCCATGCACTTGTACACTGTACATACACAAAATTACAATGACCGGTGTTTGTGTCCGGGAAAATGGCTGGTGTGAAGGCTTGAATGATATTATATGGAAATTGTCCTTGGGTTTACATTTCAAAAGATAACGGAGTGAGCTTTACATTAACTGATTACCTGGCTACAATAAAATATTATGTACTTATAGTATACATAAAAAATAAGATTTAATCTTAGAGGGTCTAATCTTAGAGGGTGTGCTTTCAGTATCATACTGGTGACTGGCTTCCATCGAGTCGAAAAGGTGCTTGAAAAGACTTCAATGGTGTTGTCAGTAACTGCATCTTAATAACCAGGTTTATTTCGACCTTCTTTTCCTCCTTTCTCCTTCCCCCCTTCCTCCGTCTTTTAAAATTTTCCAATCGGTGATGATTGGTTAGTGATAGATTACGTTTAGAAGGTTATCCCAGTTTTCAAGTGAAATCAACACAAATTAAAAACTAATGATTTTGAATACTATCATTTTAGAAAGTAAAAAGCAATTCAGTAAATTGAAACAGTTCACGATTTAAATAAATCAATGCATTTCTAAAGCCTTTCCTTATTGTAATCATTAGTTCTGTAATGGATGATGTCCTATATATTAAATGCCAATTAAATATAAAAATAAGCACACAAAATACAACACAGTTTGAGATCTGCATATCTGTTTTATCTCTTATTGAAAGTGATAAAACAAATATGCAGAACCAAAACTGCGGTATATTTTGTATATTATATTTAATTGGCATTTAACTTCACTTCGCCATGGTTCCTTTGTACTTTCACTTCGAAATCAGTTCCAAATTAGAGAAAGGTTAATATTTCATAAGAACCTAATCACCAGAAATACATGCATTAGATTTTACATCAATTAAATTTTAAGTTTCCTTGAAAGACCCTTAAATTTGTTTGACTTTAAATATTTTTAAAATTGTTATTTGATGTGTGCGTGCCCGGGATGATTTCTTTATAATATAATAGTGAGTCTGGCGTTATGAATTTTTTTCCTGTACTATTAATCCAATTGCGATGAAACCTTGGTGATTTGATGTGCGCATGCCCAGGACGGTTTCAAAAAATAATAGTGAGCTCTGGCGTTATCAAATCATTTCCTATACTATTCATTCGATTGCGATAAAACTTTGATGAGTTGTGTAAGCACGCTCGCAAAAGTTTCTATATAAACTGGTGAACTCTGGCGTTATGAAATTTCTATAAAAAATATTGCAAAATGTTGGTGCAATTTTGAGATGTTTGAAAAATGAGTGTATTTCATCCAGTTTATTAGCAGGGAGGAAGGAGGGTGGGGATGGGAAGGGGAGGTGGAATGGGAAAATGAATGGGAATGAATGAGAAAGGCCACATTACATATCTCCCTTAAACACGGTAAGTTTTAAAACTCTTAAAACAATATATGTGATTCTTGAAGATAATATCTAGACACTGCCCGCGCCGAAACGCAAATTATATAAAATTCCCTCGATAGAAAAAAATCGCAAAGTATGCTCCAAAACTTATTATAAACACGTTTTTTTCAGTTACTTTACAAGTTATATATATGAAAAAAATCACAATGTTTCTTTAAATGCTGTTAAAGACAATGCCCGCGAGATTTTTGCTCTATTTTAAACGAGTCGTGTTTTATTAAACATTTTCACAATTTTCGCATCGATTTTGTCGCTGTAGTCTAAATCTAGCATTCGTAATTTCGTATCTCTCCATCTTTTTCTTTTCGAGCCTGGTTGCAGAGCCTCAAGTGACATTGCAACGCATTTCGGGAACTCGTTAGTGATGTATAAATAAATTCAATGTATTTGGTGATGATTCTATCAACACTTGCAGTTTTATCAGTTACTAAAAAAGCATCAGGTATGTATCAAGGTTCTTAAATATGTAACAGCTCTGTATTTAGATAAAACTTTCTTTGGCAGAGTGATTAATTTTATGGCTTAGACCTGGCAAAATAATTATCAAAACCGCTAGAATCGTTATTTTAAATCCGTTGGGCATTTACATTTCTCCGATCTAATTTCCATGATAAATGGGATGTGCGACGTTCCGCGTCTATATACACTGATTTAATAAACTGATTACTAATTCAGTATTTCTCAAACGCGGTAGGCACAACCAAAAAAATGAATTTAGCTATGATATCTTATCTTGTCGGATAACACTATACTTACGAAAAACTTAATTTGTAATGACTACTTAACAGTACAAAGGGAATAAATCTCCTTAGGTATATGCGTGGAGGCCATTCTCCATTTTCTTGGAAAGTTCCATAATATGTTTTAATCTATTTAATTTTTTTTTTGTTCTTCATTAAATTTATTTTACGAGTTTCCTTTTACTCCAAGGAACTATTTAACTAAATTAAATTGTGAAAGGGGTCATATCGATCGTCCAGTTGAATTATGATGAAACTAATGCTCACCATAAATCAAATCTTATTAACACGAGTCTGTGTTTAAAAATATTAAATCTTAACCACTCGGACCCATATGCTTGTTTTCAATACAATCTAACATTAGTAGATTTATATATGACGTATGATGTTTACCTGAGTTATCTATCTAATTTCCATCTTCTATATTATATATTATATGCTATATATATTATTTATTATATATTATATATTATGTATTATGTATTATGTTTTATGTATTATGTATTATGTATTATGTATTATGTATTATGTATTATGTATTATGTATTATGTATTATGTATTATGTATTATGTATTATGTATTATGTATTATGTATTATATATTATGTATTATGTATTATGTATTATGTATTATATATTATGTATGTATAATGTATTATATATTATATTAGGAACGGGGGAAGGGGGGGAGTGGAGTGGGGAGAGGGAAGGTGGAAGAGGCGGAGTGGGAACGCGAGAGGGGAAAGGGACGCGGGAGTGGAAGGGGAGGCGGAAGAGGAACGGGACGAATGGGAAAGGACATGAAGGGATAAACAATTTCTTTATTAAATAGCGTATCAACGCATGCCGGGAACTAGCTAGTTAATATATAAAAATGAATGTTTCTTTGTTTGTCCCTTATGCGATATGGTTACGCCCATACATATACCTACACATACACATACCAACATAGCACGCATACATACTGTCAGTACTTGGAATTGGTATTAATATTGTTGCAAGTTCCTTTTCCTACCCATCCCTATTTTGCCTACCCGCCAATCTTAGTCAGTCTGTAATAAAACTCCCGCCGCAACATATCGCCATTGCGCTCCGCTATCGGTTAATCCGCTATCAAAATAACTGCGCCGTGTACTATAAAATAAACCAACTAACGACTATTGCTGTTTGTGCCTATTGGATGGGATATGAAGCAGATGATTGCATTGCCAGCATACAAAGTTCTTTTATCCTTTTGGTGAGTCATTTCCCTTCTATGCAACATGTATTTTTATTATTGCAAGCAGTGGTAGTAACACAAAATCAAGGTCCTTCGCCAGTCATTTTTACACAAACACATAACAATCCACTCTCACAACATAAATACCATTCATCCAAAGGTTTCTATATATAATAGTGAGCTCTAGCGTTATGAAATTATTTTCTTTACCATTCATCCGATTGCGATGAAACTTTGTGAGTTCTTTCGCTCACCAGAGAATGTTTCTATATATTTATAATAGTGAGCTCCAGCGAAGTTACATAAAAAAATTACATTAAGTGACGCGCGAGTTATTTAAAATGTTTTAATTTCATATAGTTTAGCGGCAGGGAGGGAAGGAGGGTGGGGGAGGGGAATTGAATATGAATGTTGTACCCAATAGAAGGTATACTTTTACATATAACTTCACGCTCAAACCAATTTTAGGTTTTTCTGACTAACCAACTGGACGATCGATATGTCAAAAAGGTTGAGAATATTCAATCAACTATGCACGATAAACACGCATAGGTATAGGTAAAACACTTTAAGTTGGAAGCAATAAAAATGCTTAGTATTGATGTATTGGTCTATCTGTGTGAACGTCAAACGACGCCCACAAAATCGATAAGGCTCTCTGTCTTGCTTACGCCCACTTATTGCAACTAGTTAGAAGAGAGGCAAGTTTTACGATACCCTTTTGAGGCTGTACTTACAGGATGTCCTATTCATTCGGTTCGTAATTTGATTTAAACATACATGCACCTACATTTTGCAAGTGACAAATTTTTAAATTTGAAATAATAAATAGTTTTCATTATTCGAATCTTTATTAGAAGATTTACAGTGTTTGTAAAGTGTGCAAGTTTAATATGTATTGCGACATCGTGGAGTTCTGTTACGAAATGGAACGTGGCTAATCACTGAATGGACCAACTCGTGAAATTTTATTCCGTATTTTTAATTATTTTACTTATTCATAATGTAAAAAACGGTGGTCAACTTTTAAGCATCAATGACTTGTATGATTTGACGTCTAAGGCAACTGGAGTATCACAGACCTATTCAACAGTTAATCTTTTTTACCTTTGTGTTAGTAATCTGTTATATTTTAGATAATATGTGCAAAGATAATTGATGATGATAACTGATACATAATTAAATAATTACTGTTGCTAATGATTGCTAACACATAATTATAAAAAATAAATAATTCATAAGCAGGCAAATTTTTAAGCACAGATTTTGGAAATCACACTTCATTTCAACATTAGGTTTTGAGTTTAGGTAAACCAAGTAATTCATGCGTATTGAGTTTTAAACGAAACTTTACAAATGTCAAATCCGTACAAAAAATGGCGGTAATGGAGATGTTTTATATGGAATATTTTTAACTTTGAATGAAAACCGAATTTAAATGCATGTTTTTTCATCTATCCTGACCGAAACCGATGTTTCTTTTGGTAATTAAGTTAAACAGTAGTTTACTTTTCAAAATCTATGCCTATTAAACGTGTAGCGGCATGTGGCGGCTTGTGGATTATTTACTTTATAAAATATTATATAAGAATGAATATTTTAATAAATTAATCTTTTTAAACCACACAATATATTTTTAACCTTGTCGTTTTTTTATGATTTTTTTATGAATTTACCCATTTGAATTCAATCCTGAAGATTATGACATTTAGTTAATAAACTTATTTTTCTTCCTAAACCTTCAGTATTTCTATAAAAATGTTGTAAAACAACATTAGTTTTATGTAACCGATTTAAACACGCTTTGGATTCGAATTCCCAATTGTGAAATAATTATTAATTGCTTTTTTGTTAAAAGCCTAAAACGAAACACCCCGTGTGAAAGTTTTGCATCTGTGTGAGTACTGTGATGAAGTCAACTTAACTTGCGAGACCTATACCAGGGGCGGCTGGTCGCACAGTGTGTTGGTGTGCAGCACTGGAAAATTATAATGGCTATATTTACTTACTGAAGACTATAAAATATAATGCTACGAATATTATCAGGGAGAACGCTTTTAATCTCCGCGCGGCTGCCGAGCGCCCTCGTATCGGCCGCATTGGTGTGCATTCGCTTCGCAAACGGACCAAATCATGTTTTTGTATGGAATGTTTAAAACATCGGAAGCGCGTCGATTTCGCTATTTGTACCAGAATTTGGCCCGAATTCGTGTGCCACCCACAACCGACATAATCCGATTCTTGCCGAAGTTTACCGATTGATCATGACCCATGACCCGTGGTGACACGAATACAATCGAATTTCGGCGAAGATCAAATTATGTAGCTCAGTCTAGCTTGCATCCATAAATATACCAAACCACCCACCTTGCGTCTAGCGGCGCGGCGTTATATTGACCCGTGACGTGATAATTGTCGTTGTTTTATTTTTTTGTATTGATTATGTTAAATACTAATAACATAATTTGTTAATATATCATTTTATTACCAAAAGGAGTGCAACCAGTGTTGAATCTATTAGAGGAAATAGCAGTTTGTTTGAAAATAAATTAATAATTAAAAATTCCCAATTAACATTTTTCTGTCAAAAGTAGGTACGGATTGTCAGTGAACCACCAAATTCTCAGAGCAGCGGCCGCCACTGATAGGTACATGCAATCGATCCAGTACAACTATGTATTTGGTGCATGCATAGTAAGCTTCGCCTAAAATTTCAATGTGTAATAAACTAACCAAATTTGTTAATATAAAAATACGAATTTGACAGAACCTACAATTATTGTTTAACCGAACAAACAACATTGCCTCTTATTTAACGTAACGACGGGTTAATAGTTCCGAAATTTAACAATAAGTACGGACAGAGAACGTTTGAATATATCATACCGAAGATATTTAATTTATTACCTGACACTATAAAGCAATGTAATTCTATGAATAAGGTTAAATATATGGTGAAAAATTGGCTATCGGAAAAAAAGATTTATATTGATTTTGATATGTATGAAAAAATGTTGAATCTGTAGATATAAGATGTAAATTTTAAATTTTAAAAATTTATAAATATGTAACTAAAATATAAGCACCTGTTGACAAGCCGATTCAATTGGCTTAGCAGGACTTGTTTGTTGATTATTATTATCTATTATTTCAAAAAAAAAAAAAAATTATTACGGGTTTCACATATTTGCATAACTGCTGGACCTAAGAGTATGGATATTATCATAGTTCCATGTGCTGGACAAATTTTAAAAATATATGTATGTTCAATTTTCATTAGAACAGCTCTCGAATGCAATATATCATTGAAGAAGAATATAACACTGATAATCTAAAAGAAAATACGAAAGAGAACACGACACAAAAAAAAAAAGATAATGCTCGCATTTGGGAATCGAACCCAGAATCTCTTGTCTTACCGGGACAAACGTCTTACCAATTCGGTTACCGAGACCACTTATTTAAACGTCATTTTTGTAAAAATCATATTTGAAATTTCAGAGTTAACAATATTATCTTCGACTAATCTTTTTATATCTTCTAAAAATTTTATAAATTACTATTATTATTTTATTAAATTAATATGGTGTTTTAAAGAGAGAGTACGCAAAAAAGTATGCAATATGCAGGTGGATGAGTTTGTGTATCTGGGTAGTATGTTTACGAGAGATGGGAAGGCCGATAGGGATATTGAAAGAAGGGTGAACGCCGGTAACTCCAATAGAGTACCTAATTAATGGAAGACTGAATGCCGTTGGCGCTAATAAAAAATTGCCAAAAGAAGCGAAGCTAGCAGTCCACAATGGAGTCCTGGTACCTACCCTGATGTATGGCAGTGAGGCGTGGAACTGGTAGAGGAAGGATGAAAGTAAACTGAATGCTCTTGAAATGAGATCCCTGAGGCGTACGTGTGGTAAAACCATGTATGTTCGTGTAAGAAATGTGGATATACCGCAAATAAAGTAAGGCTAATGTAAGCGTAATGAGTAAGATTAAGAAAGGGACCCTCAGATGGTTTTGGCGTATAGAGCGAATGGACGAAGAAAGTAGTGTAAGAAGAATATATGACGCAGATGTGAATGGTAGAAGAAGTCGGGACGCCCGAGGAAGACATGGCACGATCATATGAATCCGATACTTGAGTTGGGTCAAGTCCAAACTCAGGATAATAGAAGAGTGTGTATGAAACGATGTGTGAATGTGAGTGAGGCAAAGAGTGTGTGCCGATACTGAGTTGTTTGGCGGTCCGTCCTCTCTGCCTACCCCTGCGGGGAAACGGCGTGGTGTTGGTTAGATAGTTTTTATTAAATTAATTTACCTCGTTCTCTTTAATATTTTAAATTAGATTATTAGTGTTATCTTCTTCCTCAATGAAATATTTATATCTTTATCTTTGCGAAAACCAAAAGTTCTGTTCATGTTACTAAAATTAGTGGAGACTGAATCTTTAAATAGAGGTTGTTGTGTTTGAACGCTGTTTTCCCAATAGAGGAAATATATAAGAAAGGCACTCTAGCTGTTTAGGTGACATTCAAGGCCATTATTATAAATATACGACCCAATACTTCCCTGATAATGTTAATCATACCAAACACTTACCACTCAACTGTCCGAACTATCGCAGCTTTTAAGTTCCAAAAAATTTGAATACAAAGCTGTTTCAACAAGAGACGAACAGTTCCGGGAAATATGATGGAGCGCTGCGTATCCAACGCGTAAGCAGTGGCGTGCACAGAGTTTTTGATCAGGGTAGGCAGTAGGAAAACCGCTGAATTGATTCGAATAAATAAATAAAAAGCTTAGATACTACAAATAACTCCCTTCGTACAAGTTTTCGCTAAGTGTGCTTGCTGCTGGAAGACAACTAGTTGATAGAAATAGATAACAACATATAAATAGATAACACTAGGCAACATGGGTTTGTTCCTCACAGATCTATTACTTCAAATCTTTTGGAACTCTTTTAATGAAAGATTACAAGTAGATGCTATTTATACCGATTTCCAAAAAGCTTTTGATAAAGTTAACCACTCCATCTTACTTAAAAAGCTTGATCAAATAGGAATACATGGAGACCTATTTCGCTGGGTGAAATCATATTTATGTAACAGAACGCAACTAGTATTTATTAATGGATACAAATCATCCCCTATAAATGTAACTTCTGGTGTACCTCAGGGGTCAAATCTGGGTCCTCTTCTTTTTCTAATATTCATAAATGACCTTAGTTCAAAATTAAACTGTGATTATGCTTTTTTCGCCGATGATCTTAAAAATTTTCGTAAAATTAAATCTGTTTCTGATCATCAACTGCTTCAAAATGACCTTGACACACTCAATAACTGGTGTACTGTCAATGATATGCACTTAAATGTTGAAAAATGTTTCACTTTAAACTTCACTCGTAACAGAATTATAAAGGATTTTTCCTATGTTATAAATAATACTATTCTTAAAAAAGTGTTTTCCATAAGAGATCTAGGAATCACTCTTGATTAGAAATTCATATTTGATGTACACATTAACGACATTAAGTGCAAATCATTTAAAATGATGGGATTTATTCATAGAATATGTAAACCTTTCTAAGATCCTCTATCAATTCTAACCATTTACAATGCCTTAATTAGAAGTAAACTTGAAATATGGAAGCACTATTTGGAATCCACATTACTGCAAGTATGAAAACATTGTAGAATCAGTTAAGACTGTTATCTTTTAAATGTCAATAACATGAACATCTTAGATCGTACGACATGCGACTTGAATACTTCAAAATTAATACACTTAAAATCAGAAGGCAATTGACTGATCTAATATGTTTACATAAAATAATTCACGGCCATCTTGATACTTCATTGTGTCTTAGCAACATTGATATAAATGTTCCCAATTCCCATTGCTTAAGACGCCATAATATGTTTCACCTGAATACATTTAAAAACAATATCGCCTATTTTAGCCCTCTGACCCAAATGTGTCGACTGTATAATAAGATAGAGTGTGCTGAAGTAGATATTTTTGTCGATAATTTATATGGATTCAAAAAAAATGCTCTCCGATTGCTGAAAAATATGTGATAAATTATTATGTGTATCATGTTTGTCTCTAATTATGTCTCTTATCTTGCCTCTCTTTAATTATTATTTGAGTAAACTTTGATTTTTTTTTGTTAAATTCTATCTGTTACTGTTTTTTTTATCTAATTTTTATTTTATCTGTTCCAAAATTATTATTTTATTATTTGGTTAATTGATTGTATATAAATTATTACTTTATCTTATTTGTATAATTAACTGAGTTTTTATAACTGGGTTGTTCTCACATGTGTGTGAACAACCTGTAAAAACGCAGTATAAATAAATAAATAAATTACATGTCACCGTCGTCACTGATTGCCCCTTGCTAATTTTGTTCCAGAAAGCACTGCCTAATACTAACAAAAAACCTCATAGAAGCAAATTCAAAACGACAATTCTACTCTATGCTCTGTGCATTTCGTAAACATTGATATTATATCTTGTAAGAAGTTAGCTCCAAGCAGAAATAATTCCTGCTTAAGGCCGCATTTTACTGAGGCAGTCGGAGGGCGCGTGTGTAGTTTCTAGTTACAGTTTATGCCACGTTTGTAGTATGCCGTTTGATGAGGCGCTCGCGTAGTTTCGGTTGCTCAGCTTTGTCACTCTTATTTTTGAAAGTGCTTATTTATTTTTGCAATAATTAAAAAAAAACTTAATATTATTTACATGCTTGTGTTTCACAATTACGGTAGGGTAGGCAGTGCTTATGTGCCTATATGGAGTGCACGCCCCTGCGCGTAAGTATGCGTACCTATGCATAATAATTTATTATGTACACGCGTAAGGAAGGTGCCGTTGGCGTTGAATTGAATTTCTAGACCAATCTGAACGTAATCATAATAAATAAAGTGCGGTTAAATTTCCGAAATAAACTTGATCAGCATCATTCTATATCTTTTGTGGGATCGTTATCGAGATAACGGACATGATCTCCTGTCAGATTTGTGAGATCTATTTGCTTTTGAAGTTAAACTTTGGATAAACGGAAATGCGTCATTAAAATTTATTATATGCCGGGTCCTCGGTTTTAATATAAAGCGGTAAATTCACAACTCCGGGCGAGCGTCCGGTAGCGCAGTGGTATAGAGCGTCGCAAATCTCAGCGGCCAGAGAAATCCAGCGAACGGAGATTCGCATCCTAAGGAATCCAAAAAAAAATAAACATATTTATCTTTGTAAATCAATATCCAATCGTTAAACCACTTTAAAATAAACAGATAAAAGGTAAGAAAGCGACATCTAGCGACTTTCTAGTTTCACTTCTACCGCATGTGAATTACACACTCTGATTTTTTTCTATGTACAACGTACATTAAATGAATAAATAATCATGCATACTTGAAGGAGTTCGTGTTTAAAGCGATCAAAACTAAAATGTGTGACAGAAATATGTAAAAATCACACAAGTCTGACAGGAGATCACGCCCGTTATCTTGATAACGATCCCACAAAAGATATAGAATCGCTATGCAGGTCTATAGTTAATAAGAGGCGATATTTTCCAATCAAAACTGTGGTATCTAATGCAATGCAACATTCCCTAAAAAATGTAGGCAGTCAAATACCAAACCAACGCCGCGGGCCATCTTAATACTCACGGCTACTGCAACCAAAGGTAGTTCAGTACCTATTTAGTTCCCACCTGTAAAAAAATTGATGTAGGTAAACGCAAACAGCAGGTTACGTGATAATATCGTTGCTCTTAACCCAGACCTTCTATCGGCCAGTGGCCTACGTTACGAGTCGAACGTTGCCCAACTTTAAATTCCCGATAAACGCATAGAGTGGACGTGGACCCAGAAGTAAACAACTTGGGTAATAAAAATCTTTTAAAAAATCATTATATTCAATTAATTTGATAAAAAATACGTATATCCGTGCTGTCATCCTTGCGAGAGTTATTAAAATATAATTTATTTAAGAAATTAATATTTTTAAAAATCAATGAAATTTTTTACGCCGATAAGCGCATAACATTATGATCGTTTGAATGTGTTTCCTATATGTACCTGTGTATAATTTGAATGAATAATTCATATTTTCAGCATGTGGCAGTTGACTTTCGAACCAACAAGGTCATTTGGTAATTCCAATTGTGCAATAGGTACAGCTAGCGTATTTCAGTAAATAATCAGATTTCATTAAATAATTAGTCGCCGGAGCTTAATTTGATGGGGTGAAAACATAATTCATGCTGTTTTATGAAAAGTAAGCCTGAAGAGACGATCAAAATCATTATTCAGGGTGTCCGGGGGTAAAGTACGTTAACTTCTGGAGGTGGTTACATGATGGAAGGAGTAAAAAAGATCCTAACAACTTTTTCCGAAATTTCAACTTTTCTTTCCCATACAAAAATACATACCTACTAAATATAAACCGGGCGCGATTGTTGCAACGCTACATGGTTGTGATTGGCCCGTATCGCAAAAGTGGAAAATAATAATGCTGACCGCACACGCCGGACTCATTTTATCTTTTTAGTAAATAAGTTCCCCTAAAAGTTGGAATTTGGAAAAAAGTTATTACCTTTTTTACTTATACTGTCGTGTAGAATCACCTCCCGTAGTGGAGGGTTAAGCGTATGACTCGCAATCCGAAGGTCGCGGGATGGAATTCCTACGTGCAGATTTTTTATTAATTTGTTTTATTTCACAATCAATTCATTAAAAATAATATATAATATATTTGCGGCACGTTCCAGAGTGGAAAATACTCTCAGTATCGCCCTGTTGCTTATATCGGGATGGCAATGGGTCTTAGACACATTCAGAATTGAAACGTTGCTTGAAATAGCTTTAGCCGTGTTTGATGACCAGATCTGAATAGCAAGGTACTTAATCACTTTCTTCTCCCCATCTCCTTCCCTCTCCACTACTTTCAGCCTCGCAACTTACCACCAATTGGGGATGCCACGGTCTCATTGGCTCCAGACAGGAGCAGCTGGGACTCTTGTGAGGTATTCACATAAAAAAATAATGCACTTTACCCCAGGACACCCTGTTCATGAAAACAATTTTAAAGTTTTTTCCACCTCTTTTATTTAAGTTCAAAATTGTTTCAATACATATATTCCACCTGTTTTATTTGTATACATACCCACACATATTTCACATATTTTATTTTTATACATACCTACATATATTCCACCTATTTTCTTTTTATACATACCTACATATATTCCACCTATTTTATTTTTATATATACCTACATTTTTATTCCACTTTTTTATTTTTAACCGTTACCTCTTTCAGCCCATTGTGAAAAAATAAGTTTAAAATTGTTTCAATACAAACCTACGTTTCAATACAGACTTTTGGGTGTTCAAAGGTGTTAATATTTAAAAAATGGCATCATGGATGTTGTCGTATGCGAAAAAAAATTTTTTTTTTTCAAAAATCGGTGTTTTGTATGAAGATTTTTCAGGAAATCGGTGCGGCACACCGCCAAACTGAAACTTTCTGAAATTTTTCATACAAAAAACTGATTTTCAAAAAAAAATTTTGCAACGTTGCTTGAAATAGCTTTAGCCGTGTTTGATGACCAGATTTTTCGGCTACAACGACATCAATAATGCCATTTTTTTAATATCAGCACTCTAGCACACCCAAAAGTCACGAGCCGCCACTGCCTACATATATTATTATAATGGAATTCCGTTACGAATTATCATTACCGAAAATAGAAACATCAAAATTATGTTTACTTAAAAGACTTAAGACAATAAATTTACTTATGTAAATGATGTCATTAACTGTTCGATAAACGTACTCCACACAGGTCACAATGCTAACATTTTTCGTTGTCGCTTCCAAAAGTGGGCCTGCAACGGCACACGGTTATATTCGTAATTGTTTAGTTTCCTTTGTTTCCGAAAATAGAGTAGTCAAAATAGATTCTGTCCTTGTTTATTATTTTACGTCAGTTGTCATAAAATTTGACCTTAAAAATTAATACACCATGACCGACCTTTCTCCCCCTTTCGTTGGAAGTGCAACCAGTATATTTTTGATTCAGTCATAAATTATTCAATTTCAAAATATACGAAATTATTTATTCTTTTATTTTTCACTAGCTGGTACCCGGCATGCGTTGCTATGCCATTTAATAAAGAAATTGTTTCTCCCTGCGGGTCCTTTCCCATTCGTCCCGTTCACCTTCCTCCTCCCCTTTCTCTCCCGCGTCCCCTTCCTCTATCGCCTTCCCATTCCACTTCCCTCCCCCCCCCCTTTCTCCGTCCCGTGAACTCCCGTCCAGAGTTCCCCTTCCCTCTCCCGTACTCGCCTCCCTTCTCCCGCGAACCCCCCTCCCGAGTTCACCCCCCCCCCTCCCCCCCCCCTCCCCCCCACTCCCCTCCCGTATTCCATACATTCAGTCCCGGTACATTCAGTTTTCAAACAGTTCGCGTGGCACCTATTGCAATTTTTATGCAAATTTCATAATGCCAAAGTTCACCAGTATATACATATAGAAAACGTCGCGGGCGTGCTCACAACAACTCACCAAAGTTTCATCGCAATCTCGCGTGGACCCCAGACACTGTACCGAAGGGACGAACGTCAAATGTTTGACAGGAAAGTAGGTAGAACAGTTTATATAGGAAAATGAAATAGTTGGTTTTTACTATCTTCCTCGAATTTTTTCATATTTTCTCACCGTTTAAACCTTCCTTGGACTTCGACAAACTTTTCAAAACCAAAATCAGCTAAATCGGCCCAGCCGTTCTTGAGTTTTAGCGAGACAAACGAACAGCAATTGATTTTTATATATATAGATTATTTTAATAATTTAGTTACAGTAATGACGTATTTATTGCCCATCTCACTAGGTGTGAAACGCCTGTGTTGAGATGGCAATTTCCAGAGTGATTGTTAGCTAGGTTTTTGTTTACATAATATTATAAAAATGACAGATAAAAAAAATAAAAATAAAATTAGGCTTCTTTAGCCCCATTGTGATTTGAAATTCGGATGAAACGGATGTGTGTAACTAAAATTTATTATTAGATGGGTCCTCCGTTCTAATATTATGCGGTAAATTCACGGCTCCGCGCGAGCCTCCGATAGCGTAGAGGGGTAAAGCGTGTGACAAAAATAAACATTTTTATTTTTTGTAAAATCATTATCCAATCTTCAAACCACTTAAAAAAAACAGGCAAAAGAAAAGAAAGCGACATCTAGCGATGTTATAGTTTCACTTCTACCGCGTATGAATTGCACACTCTGATTTTTTTTTAAATTATACAATTCAAGTATGGATGTAGAAGGGGGGTGGCAGTTAACCTGTTAAGACGAAACGAGAATAATTTTGAGGCAATTAAATTTCAGTTTCACAAAAAGGCAGAGTAATAAATGTTCAGTTCGTCAAAAGATTTCAAAATCTTTTTCCATGTGTCGTAAAATTGTCATAAGTTCTGTTTCAATTAAAATTTATATATTTTTACGTATCTTAAAAAAAATTGAGAAGGGAAGGTTATCGCCGCCACTGGATTATGTATTGGTAAGTAACTCTTTTGATGCCCCATTCCTCTTGTAATGATATGGCTTCAGCTGCATAACTTAAGCTGTAGTCGTCGCCACGACTTTTTCAAGATACCACACCGCAGAACAGATGTTCAAGCACAGCATACCATGACAAGAGGACAGGTGCTATTGATTGAAATTTCTAATACAATAAATAAATTTAACTACTCTTTCTATTTAAATATATCTATTTTTTATATTTATAGTAAATACCTCACAAGAGTCTCAGCTGCTCCCGTCTGGAGCCAGTGAGACTATGGCATCCCCAATTAAGGTATGTTGTGAGGCTGAAGGTAGTGGGGAGGGGAAGGAGATGGGGAAGAGGAAGGTGGTGAAGTTCCTGGCTATTATTCAGATCTGGTCACCAAACACGGCTAACGCCATTTCAAGCAACGTTTCAATTCTGAATAATGGTCCTGCACCAGGGCGATAACGATAGTATCTTTCACTCTGGAACGATCCGCAAATATACTATAGATAATATATTATTTTTAATGAATTAATTGTGAAATAACACAAATTATTCAAATAAAAATTATTTGCCCACGACAGGATTCAATCCTGCGACCTTCGGATTGAGAGTCAAAACCCTTACCGCTAGACCATGCCAGCCGTTAAAATAAATATATTTAAATAACTTAATTCTTTTTTGAGTACCTGTCTAATTTAAAATAAGAAATCTTCTACTATAGATTATCAATCTGCCTTACAATTTAAAAAAAATGTAAAGCGTGCACCGCTGAAAGTGTTCATTTATAACCATAGAAAAAACAAAGGCTACCGTCTAACTGTGCCAGTGTCATTTCATTCCACTTTACAAAATTAATAATTTTATATAGATAATAGTTTTAAAATAGTATTGTAAATTAGTGTAATATAGTTTTAACTTGTATATTTGTTTTCACTGTAAGTATTTGTGTTATATAATTGGTTCTTCGGAGCAGTTAAGGTAAGATATTTTTTTTGATTTGTGTGCTGTAGATTTATTCGAAAATGGATAAAGAAAAACCACCTGATCCCCCAGATGATGGTTTGCTATCTGAATCCTCGGGTGTTACAAAAAAATTGATCGCGGTTAATATTCCGGAGGCTTCGGACTTCGTAACGATTACGTCAAAAAAAAGAAAAATTGCTAAACCAGCAGATAATAGAAATGCAACAGATTTTGAACAGATACATCGAAAAACACCCTCCACGCAAAACGACTCCCTTCCAAATAATTCTGTTTTACAGGATGTAATTCCGTCCACTTCTTCCTCGATTTCAAATCTAAGTCCAGCAAGCCCTTCCAACACACCCGCCCCACTGGTAAACAATACTCCTTCACAAATGTCACGTCTGTATAATAATCTTGATAGACCACCTTACATTACACACGTGACTAAAATTTCAAAGGATGAAAAACAATCAAATTTATACGATATGGACTTTGGACATTTTATGTTTAAAAATAAAATCCACCCTGTCTGGAATGGAGTAAAATCGGTTGGGCGTAACCGTCTTTCTGTTGAATTCAAGACAGCGGCTGAGGCCAATAGCTTTGTAAAATCTGATATTGCCAAAAAAAACTCGTACAACGTTTTCATACCTACATAGCAGGTTACAAAGTTAGGTGTCACAAAAGGGATCCCACCGCACTGGTCGATAGAGGACATCCTGGAAAACATTACTGTTCCTCAAGGTTTCGGAAAAGTTTTAAAAGTGCGTCGTCTAAATTACAGGTTTAATACGGGAAACTCTGTAGAATGGAGACCTTCCCAATCCGTTGTCCTAACATTTGACAGCAAAGACCTTCCACAAAATGTTACTATGTTTAACGTCTCTCTACCAGTAGAGCTCTATGTGTTCCCAACTGTGCAATGCTACAAGTGCTTCAGATTTGGACACACGAAGAACCTCTGCAGATCAGAACCCCGTTGCTTCAAGTGCAGTTCGTCCCATAGTGGCGATTCCTGTGATAAAACAGAGGAAAATTATAAATGTTTAAACTGCTCCGGTACCCACATGTCCATCAGCAAAACTTGCCCTGAACTGTCAAGGCAGCGCAATATTAAACACACAATGGCCGAGAAGAGCATCTCTTATGCGGAAGCATCAAGAATGTTTAACAAATCCATTACATCTTATTCTGAAGTAACTTCCAAAAATTCTAAAAAATCCACCCCTTCTCAACCTTCTTCTTCTTCATTTAGAAAAACTGTTGAAAGGGTCGTGAAACCTAGAGTTCTAACAAAAAAAAATAATGCTAATCACGAATCCCTTCTGTGGTTCCCTAATGGACAAATTCCTTCTAGTTCAAATTTCAATTCTTGCCTAAAGTCATCTACTAAAGAACAAAATTATAATATAGACCTTAACTCTACACTAATTACCTCATTTTTACATATTTTACAAACTTTAAATAAAAACAACATTCAAATACCGTCCCACGTTGCTAAACAAATTACTATTATTATCAACTCAACTAGAAATGGCTCCTCTGATGAGGATTCTTCAGTGGAATTGTCATAGTCTTGGAAATAAGACTGAAGAATTTTTAAACACATTACACTCAAACTCAATTGTAGTGGCTGCCATCTCGGAGACGTGGCTGGAACCGGATTCTGATTTCAGAGTCAGGGGATACCACTGTCTTCGAGACGACCGTCAAGATGGAAAGGGCGGCTCCGCTCTTTTCATTAAAAAAACATTACCCTTCTCCCCTGTAGATGTAAAACCAATTAGTTGTCCTTTCCAAGTGACGGCCGCAAAGGTTTTTGACACTACAATAATTTCTTTGTATATATCACCATCTAATAAACCTTCTAAATCAATCCTGAAAGCTATGTTTTCCAAGGTCACTACCCCTTCTCTTGTTCTGGGAGATTTCAATGCCCATCACGGATTATGGGGAGCTCATTGTGACAGAATGGGCAGAGATATTGTTGATCTACTAGATGAACTAGACTTTTGTATTATCAATGATGGTTCTCCTACTCGTCTTCAGGTGCCTAGTCAGCGACCCAGCATGGTTGATCTTACTATTTGCAATTCCAACATAGCCGCATCCCTGTTATGGAAGGTTTTGGATGACCCTCATAGGAGTGATCATTACCCCATCCTCATTGAATCCTCAAATATTTATCATTCCAACAAAAATGTCAAGTGCAGTAGTCGAAAACCAAGGTTCTTAACTGCCAGAGCCAACTGGAATGACTATTCAAATCATACAAAGTTCTCTGTGCAAAATCTGCCCTCTCCAACTACAGAAAATGTTGCGGAATGTTACGATTTATTTGTGTCAGCAGTCATTACGGTCGCAGAAAAATTTATCCCCATTAAAACGACACGTAATAAAGGGAAACCTCCCCCAGCTCCTTGGTGGGATATTGAATGCTCAGACCCAGTAGATATGAGGAAAAAATATGCGAAAATTTATTCAACAAATATGAATATGGAGAACTTCCTTCAGTATAAACAAATTGAAGCTAAGACTAAACGTCTTCTAAAAAACAAAAAACGTCAAGGCTGGAAAAAATTTTGCACATCATTATCTCCCGAAGTTCCTCTTTCAGTTGTTTGGAATTCAATTCGCAGGTTTAAGGGCTCTCACGTCCCAACGGTGACTCGACCACTCACTTCAGAGTGGGTGAAGGAATTTGCCGATAAACTAGCTCCTCAAACTGCAAGTAATTTTAACGAAACAGAATTCACATACTCATTTAAAACACGGGGTTGGATGGACACCCACTTCAATTTAACGGAACTTAGGGAGGTCTTAAACGATCTCACAGACTCATCCGCTGGTGTAGATGGAATTCCTTATAGCTTTATTAAAAACTGCGACGTTACCACACTAAACTATTTTCTTTCAATTATAAATCTGATCTTTGACTCCGGCAAAATTCCATCATCCTGGAAAACTCAAATAATTGTTCCCATTCTGAAACCCCAGAAAGACCCTAACTCTGGACTTTCTTACAGACCTATAGCTCTGTCATCTTCCTTAGTTAAAATAGCTGAACATATGATTAAAAGACGTCTAGACTGGTATGCAGAAAATGAGAAAATTCTTCCCAGCTCTCAGTTTGGCTTTCGAAAAAGAAAAAGTACGATCGAAAGTGTGTCCATCCTGACTTCTGATATCCAGTTGGCCCTGGCCGATAATGAATTCCTTGTCGGTGTTTGCCTTGATGTGTGCCGAGCTTTTGACAATGTTTTATTAGACGTTTTAATAAATTATTAAAAATTGGCATCCCTCGCAAGCTTTCCAGTTTTATAATTAACCTCCTTCTTACCAGGAAAATTCAAATCCAGGTGCTGGATTCTCCTCCACTGGAAAGAATAGTAAACAAGGGTTTGCCTCAGGGCTCCGTCCTTAGTCCTATCCTTTTTAATATTTATACCTTTGACCTGCATCGGAGTATGCATCCATCTTGTAAAATACTCCAGTATGCGGATGATCTTTTTATATATATTTCAGGATGAATTATTTCTATTCTGGAGGATGTGATTAACATTTGCATGAAAAACCTTGACACCTGGTTAAAAAATCACGGCTTAGAAATTTCTCCGTCCAAAAGCAATGTTATCGTCTTTTCCAGAAAGCGTGTTACTCCGCGTATAACAGTCCAAATAAATAATTCAATTCTCCCTATGCAGGTACAAATAAGATTCCTTGGGGTAATTTTAGACTCTAAGTTAACATGGAACCCGTATGTTAATTTAATCATTAATAAATGTCAAGCTGGCCTCAACACTTTACGTGCCGTTTCACGGGTCTGTTGGGGAAGTCATCCATTCACCCAAAAACTTTTTTATAAAGCATATGTAAGGAGTCATTTGGATTACGCGTCATTCCTCATTGAACCCACTTCTAAAAAGAACCTCGCAAGGTTGGACCGTATTCAATTTCAATGTTTAAGATTGATTATCGGAGCAATGCGTTCATCCCCAATTTACGCTTTACAAGTGGAGGCTGTGGAGGCTCCTCTTCATTTCAGAAGACAGTTCTTGGCTGACAAGTTTTTATTTAAATGCTTAAGACTCTCTAATCACCCACTGAAAGACAAAATTACTGCACTCACTGCTCAAGTGAAATCACTTCCATATTGGAGGAACAAATCAATCCCTCTTCTTGTTAAAAGCCTCCATACGTAATGTGCGTATAAACCCCTCTTAAATCCATCAGACAGACTTCCTTTATATGCCAACTCCTTTCGTATTCATTTGTGTAAACCAAATATTCTTTTTTCTCTCGGCATAATTAACAATCACGAAGCTCCAACAAAACTTATCCAAATTTTAAATTCGAAATATTCCAACTGGAAAATTATTTACACAGATGGTTCCCAGTCTCCCTTATCAAATCATGTGGGAGCGGCATTCCACTGCCCATCAGATCAAGTCGATAGAAAAATTAAACTTCCAAAAGAGGCTTCCGTTTTCACTGCTGAATGTATAGCCATTTTTGAATCCCTCAAATACATTGACGATGTTCACATTGGAAAATTCTTAATTCTCTCCGATTCCCTGAGTGCACTTCAAAAATTAAACTCTTCCCCTTTCCAGTACCCAGAAGACGATTTCTGTGTTGGAATTCGCACTTTAATTCATAAATTAACCGACTCTGGCAAAGAAATCGTCTTGGCTTGGATACCTAGTCACTGCGGTATCCCTGGAAATGAAAAGGTCGATTCATTGGCGAAAGATGCCATTATTTCGGGGGATATTTTATATAAATTTTTAAACACCGATGACATTTTCATAAAATTGAAGGAAAACATGATTTCCACATGGCAGAATCATTGGGAAGAATCTAGTCAAACAAAAGGATATAGCTTTTTCACAATTCAGCCAACGATTCCTTCAAAACCGTGGTTTTCCAGACTTTCTTTTAACAAATTCTCGACATCATTCATTTGCCGCATGCGGATAGGGCATTGCTGCCACAATGTTCACCTGACAAAAATTCATATTAAAAATTCTGCGATGTGTGAATGTCGTCTTGGTGAAGAGGATCTCAATCATATTTTTTTCAGTTGTCCTATAAATAATTCATACAAAAATTTCATCCCTCACCTAATCTGTTCGGGTATATTGCCTCCCTACAACATTGCATGCCTGTTATCTTCTGTGAACAAACGCGTGTATAAAGTCTTAGCTAATTTCCTGAATATTAACAGCATCAATTTGTAACTGTAAGTTAAGTTTCATGTATTTATTTATTTATTTTATTTTTTACGCACAATAAATTGTGTCAGCATATCTTTTAATTTCCTTGTTATGTTTAATTAAAATCATCTCTTATTGTAATAATTTTGCGTATTATTATTATTTTTATTTGTATAGTATTATTATATAATGTAGATAGGTTCTTGTTATTAAAACTAAATTAGTTAATATTAACCAAAAATTACACTCACAAAAGCATTCACTTGACACTGGCCAGAACACTCTTTTGGGGTGAAGAGCCATTAAAAAAAAAAAAAAAAAAAAATTATAACCATAGATATGCTCTACAGTTGCAGATGTTTAATAATGTGGTAGTAAAATTACGTATTGGTGTACTGACAATGACATACTAATTTTAAATTGCTTGTTTACATTCTATAATTCAAAGAGTGTCAGGCATACTTTGGCCCTTACTTGTAGGTGAGCAGGTACCTACGTAAGTACGTAAGAAAATTCGAAGAACTTGGCGTAAAAAAGCGTTTCTTAAAGAACCCACGTCATAATGATTGTAATATGTACATTTCGTACAGGTAAGAATATTACGATTTTAATTGAGGTATTTTTGTTGACACATTACTTGATAAACTCATTGTTAAAAGGCTTTTGACCCAAACAATGTTACAAATAAACTTCGTATCTTTTGATGAACTCACTTTTAACCATTTTATAGGTAAAATAAATCGTTTAAAGTCAATATTTTATTTAACTTCTTGGTACGAGTAGTTACTCGTAGTTGTCATTGAAACAGACATTTTGATTATCCTATTATTGGATGTATGTTTGTTACTCTTTCTAATACTGAATAAATAAAATACTGAATGGAATTTAAAAATTCTTTCACTAACAGAAAGCTACATTTTTATTTTTATTTATTTATAATTTCTCACCATACATGTCTTCTCAATTTTTTTTACATACAAAAATATTAACCTCACTAGGACTAGCAGCCTGTATTGAGGTTATTATTCATAAATTTGAGTGATGCATTTACAAAAAATCACTAAAATACCAAACACTACATCGAAAACACTAAAATATTATATGCGGAAAGTAAGAAATAACAGTATTATATTGTTGACCAGATGGGTAATTTGTAACAATATAGACCATAAAACAAATCCTTAATTACTATACCCACCAAGAAACAAAGGTAATTCAAAACAACTAGGGTGACACTCCGATTCTGACAAATGGAACTCAAATAAAATTTAGTTATTAAAAAAATATATATTTCTTATTATTTAAAAAACAAATATTATTAAAAAAAAAATCTTTTTTTTTTTTTTTAAATTTGCTTACCAATATACAGGATGTACATGTATATATTGGTAAGCTCTGGCATTATGAATAAGCTCTGGCGTTATGAAATTATTTATTATACGTTTATTGTCCAGACGAAAAGCAAAGCGTTGCTTGGTAACTATAAGCAATTATTTGCATTGCGCTGTCATTTTGTAATTTATTTAGGTTACTATGGGGATCCCTTTGATAGTTAAAATTATACGTATCTATACTTATATTATAAATCCGAAACTGCGTGTGTTTGAGTGTTACGCTTTAATAGGTGGCACGTGAGCTGTTTGAAAAATGAATGTAACGGGTATGTGAGGGAGGAGAGGGGAGATGGGGGAGTGGAGGAGGGGGATTGGGAGGGAAGGGGTCGTGGAGAGGAGGGGAGTGGAGATAGGGAAGGTGGAGGAGGCCGAGTGGGAACCCCCCTAATACTATGCGAGCGAAGCCGGGGGCAAAAGCTGGTTTATGATACTTCATTATTCTTATTTTAATTGAGGTTGACAAAAATAACAAATATTCTAAACACTTAGATATAAAGAAAGCATCGTGTTTGGTTAAATTTGCAGTCAGAAATTAGGTCACAAGTTTATTGTAGAATGCCGTACAAAATTGTATACAAATTTTTAAAATGAGAAATATTGTTCTGAAAGTGTTGTTGCAGCAAATGAAGTACGAGAAATCACAATATTTTCTGTTAACCATTGTTAATAAGCTGATAAAATTGATTTAAAAGACGTACGAAGTTACGGAAGATTAAGACAAAAAGCTGTGGTAGACAAATAGACAAATAATAGTATTTATGTACCAATATAACAACAGAAATTCATAATAGGTCACTGTACGACTTACGTAGTAAACTTTAAACAGGTAGTTAAAAACTATGTGAAGGAAGGGAGACTGGTTACGATTTATGATGGTCGTTTATTTAGAAGAAAACTTTTTCAACATATTTTGTGTTGGTATAACTACTTGTTATGTAACCTAACTAAATATAATTTTTGATAGAGCTGTCTTGTGAGGATTTCATTTGATTTAACGCCCAGCTGGGCTTTTACACAATTTGTTTAATAATATTTTCCAGCATACTATTAGTGAAGATAAAATCCGCTGGTTAATAATAAATAGGCTATCTTTAGAGCGCCATTCAAGCAATATATCCGGAAGGGCTTTAAAGTTTATGTTTAGACTTAGAAATTCAATACTACGTTTGTGTGAAAGCACTATGAAACAATATGTACGAGTATGTTTAAAGGTAATATTTATTTATTTGTAAGAAACAAACAGCTTTTTCATAATATACAGTGATAATAAATATACTTACAAGTGAGCTGAAGTCAAGCCACAGAAGTTTCTTATGCTAAAGTACATTTGAAATGAAGTTTTAATATCTTATTAAAATAAAAAATAAAACTCAATCCAATGACGTCCCATTGAATGTTCCATTTCATCTGTATTTTCAATGACATCATTCAATGAATCTTAACGGTACTGATTAACTACAAACATTTATCTGATGTAAATTTTCCCAGGTTTAATTGACTTGTATCAAAAAACCAATAACTTTTATGTTAGCAGAAGTTAACCATGTTTAATGGTTTGTTACAAATGAAATCAATCAATTATGCAAAGAGGTGATATTTCTAATGACTGTTCCATCAGCAGCAGCCGGTGTGATCTCACATGTTGTTTTCAATCTGATACTCGCATCTTTGACAGCAAGAAATGTAGTTAGTGTCTATTAATGTCAATTCGATGGGAGATAATTAATTATTCAAGTTATTGTTTTATTTAAGCTGATCGATTGTTATTGGGTGGGGTTCCTATTGGCATTATTATGATTCATTATATATTGTAACCAGGGCAACAGTCGCTCTCAGCATGTACTAACATTCAGATTCGAAACGATGTTTAAAATGCTTTAGCCGTGTTTAGTGACCAGGTTTGATTTGACTATCACTCACAATCTCTCTCTTTCCCATCTTTTTTTATATGAATACCTCACAAGAGTCCCAGCTGCTCCCGTCTGGAGCCAGTTAGTCAACAAAAGATCATTCTGATCACAGTAAACCTACAAAAGATCATTCTGAACAGAACAAACTCTTAAAAATTTTCGATGAGGATATTAAGGTTTTATTCGTGATATTCTAACTTAGTATATCATGAATATGATCATTAGGATTATTTTACAGTAGAAATAGCTGACCCGGAAATCTTCGTACCGCATAAGAATCAATAACTGTTGTGTTAACTTATTAGCTGAATTAAATTCAGTTTTTTTATTAAGTTAAAAATTACACAACTAAGCAATTATCGATGCGCAACTGTCCGTGTTTTGTTTTTGTCAGTATTATAAGATGGCGTTGTATGTACGGATTTATATTTTTTTATTTTCTTTTACTTTTCCACTTGAGGGAGTTGCGTTTCATTTTCTTTTTTCGTGTGAGGGAAATTTATAATAATTATTGCATTTTTCCTTTGGAGGGATGCAGATATACGTTCACGGTTTGTCTCATTTTCGACTATTGAGGAAATCTATAATTGGTTTCTCAGTTAGGTAAATTATACATGTATAAATTAATCAGGAATGAATATTCACACGATCGTACTTAGGGCCAAAATCGCAAAACATGGTCTAGTGTTTTTTCAAACATGCTTCAATAATCTTCTAGTCAATATACCATAAATAAAAATATTCCCTTGCATCTTATAACATACTTCTAATATATTAATATTTCTCTATATATACAGGGTGTCCGGGGGTAAGGTGCATTAACTTCGGGAGGTGATTCTACATGACAGTACAAGTAAAAAAGATAAGTAACTTGACTACTTTGCGATTTGAATACTTCAAAATTAATACACTTAAAATCAAAAGGCAATTGACTGATCTAATATGTTTACATAAATAATTCACGGCCATCTTGATACTTCAGTGTGTCTTAACAACATTGATATAAATGTTCCCAATTCCCATTGCTTAAGACGCAATTATATGTTTCACCTGAATACATTTAAAAATTATATCGCCTATTTTAGCCCTCTGACTCAAATGTGTCGACTGTATAATAAGATAGAGTGTGCTGAAGTAGATATTTTTGTCAATAATTTATATGGATTCAAAAAAAATGCTCTGCGATTGCGGAAAAATATTTATTTATTTATTTGTGTGCTAAATTATTATGTATCATTTTTGTCTCTAATTATGTCTCTTATCTTGCCTCTCTTTAATTGTTATTTGAGTAAACTTTGATTTTTTTTAAATTCATGTAAAACTAACTTTACCAAAGTTAGTTTCTACAATTTTAACTTTTCAATAATGTTAATTTGAAATTAAGAATAGTTTCATGTTACCATGAGTAAATAACAATGTATTATAATAATTAACCCTTGAAGGGTGAAAACCAAAAAGAATTGAAAATAAGGATTAATGATCTGTACTCTGCAGGCCTACAAATTAAACTTTTCAATAAAAATAAATTTGAACTTAAGAATAGTCTTATTTTATAAAAATCAATAAGTTACGATGAGCAAATAACGACATACTATAATTGTTTGGTTCTAAAAGGGTTTTTTAAAACTAAATCCATATTCCCCAAGTCCTTCATCAATCATGTATTCTTTTCTCTTCCTCCTTTCCTCAAAAGTCTCTACCAGGAAAAGAAGAAGATGTTTTTCCTACCTACATGTGAAAAATTAAACAATATTGCCACCCAAGTTTAAATTACTTACTTGGGCAGTTGGAAATTCGAAGTGACATTGGTCACAGCTCGCTATTCGAAATATCGCAAATAATCGCATAAATTCATTTTTTATGAACTCAAAGTGTCGTTATATAAAACCTGGTGTTGTGCCGGTATTATTGGGAAGCTGCCAGTACCAGGATCGATCCTGAAGCAGTGCAGGAAGCCGTCAAAGGTAAGAGACTATTCCTCTCATAGCCTATTTCCTATGATCGATATTTTAAAACACCATCAATGGTCTTAACTTATTAAAAAGGATTTACAGTTACATCGTCTCGTGTCGCGGCGTCGGCCTTCACAATAATAATCAACCCTTGAAGGGTGAAAGCCATAAAATTAAAAAAAAAAAAATAATGAACGGCCTACACTCTGCAGGCCTAGAATTTTAAAATAAATTAAAACAAGCTAGAAAGGTGTAGCAATTAATTACAATAAAATAAATAAAGACACTCTGGTCAACAATAAACAGCGCAGCAACGGAAGTACGTTATCCCGCACTGTTTTTGACTACTAAAGCGCCCGTGGAATCCGGAACTATATTTATAGGTGGGCTTCCGATTAAATCGATCATTAAATGGTGGATCTAAGCGACATTAAAATGACGTTTAATATATTTAAAATGATTTATTCGCCAAATCAACTGTAAAACGTGGCAAGCATAATTAACTAAAGCAACAAATCTTAATTTTTTTGCAAAGGAAAAACAGCTAAATCGATATTGTTAGTGATTTTTAATTTTACCTATTTGACTAAACAACAATTTTTTTATTAAAACCGGTAGAGAAGAAATACTAATGTGAATTATATACTTTCTTACGAAAGGGAACATGTGCTTAAGTAACTGGTATATACTAGTATAAAAGTGCTCGGATCGCAAAGAAACTAGGACCAATCGACGCAGAAAAAAAACTAATTTGGACTGCATATATAACTCATATTCACCCGATGTGGCGTTTTAGTCATTCTTCCTTTCCAGCGTCGATATATACATTTTTTTTTTTAATTGTATATATTTTAACATACTTCCAATGCTGTTTTTTTTACAAATTTTAGGAAGTAATTTTTATTTTTTAGGATGAACTTAAAGCTTCCAATCGGGCTAATATTTTAACATTTATATACTCACTAAAGCCAATATTTATGACAAACTTCTGAAAGGAAAAAATCTAAATTTGTGTTTAACATTTTTGTTTGAAATATCCTATATCTGCTTTTGGTAGCACAAATGATGGTAACATTATAACGGGAATCAACGTCGAAATCATTAATATATTTTTAAGTTTTAATAATAATATCTGGTGAATACAATATTTTTTAACATGGAAAAATCATCTCATCCAATAAATCTAGCATTTGAAAACTCCCCAATGGAAAAATTAAAACACTTTCAAGCGCGGTGTTGAAGATGTTACTGCCTCAAGAAAAATCCGATAATTACACACCCTCTTTCTTTCTCGAGATTTTTCGACCCCCTGAGTAAATGTTTATTTTTTTCAATGAACAAAGCACGTTGAAAAAACATTAGTCTTTCGAAGAAAGTTACAAATTTAGTAAAAGCTTTTTTTCTCGTCACACAGAAATATTTCTTTAAATTTTCTCTTTGTATTTATATGTTAAAAATGCCTTGCATGAAACCTGATTTAAAAAATAAATTTAAAAACTCATTTTGAGTTGATGCCATGTTTTACCGATGTTGGCCATGTGTGCGTCGTGGAAGGTTTGTGGTAGACTATTGACGCACAAACGAAATCTGTATTCTCATATTTTAATGACAGAAGCAAAGTATATTTATGGCACTAAATTTATTAATTTATACTTCTCATTATGTATTTTCGTTTTTTGCCGGAATACATTAAAAAAAATACGTTACTACTCGTATTATTATTATTCAACGATTGCATTTTGCTGATGCGTCCATATCTGATTTCAAAATTTATTAACAGTAATTGAGTTGTTTTAAATTTAAAAATAAGTTAATCCTAATCTTCAAATAAGAATCTAATAGAGTATTACATTGGTTTATTTTAGTAGTATCGATGACATGTAGTGGAAGAACAAATTTGAAATAATTAAACAAAAGAGCAAAAAACCAAACAAATTTCCACGAGGTGGAAGGTTGATCCACGCGTCTACTACTCTATTTTCAAGGAAGTGTTGCCTAGGATTGGATGCAAAATGTTATTATTGTTATTTTTTGCGTTCATATATGTTTCAACTGGTAGCTCCGCCGTGCTACCTCTGCTAAAATTCTTGTGTAAATTATAACCTACTTAAATAAAAACTTGTCCTATTATATTTAAAGACAACAAAATTTCGTTAATTTAAAACAGTTAATCGAATTAATTTGGCATACTCATTCCCAACTACTCCCAATCGTCTGGAGCCAGTGAGACTATGGCATTTCTAAACGGGGAACGTTGGAGGTTGAAGATGGTGAGAGAGGAAGGCGATGAGAAAGAGGACGGTGGGGAAGTACTTCGCTTTTCAAATCTGGTCACCAAAAAAGGCTAAAACCTTTTCAAGCAACGTTTTGATCCCGAATGCTGGTCTTACAACAGGTCGGTACTGTTGTACTATTAAGCTAAAAAAATAACCATAGGCATATTATCTGGGAACTTACATAAAGTAATTTGGTAAGAGAGAGAAGCAACAGTTCTGAACACTTTTTTTTTGATATCTGGAAATATTTCATGATGCTGCATCATTATTTCTATTGGAAGTATTTATACTTTATACTATAAATGTTCCTATAAACATTCCGCAGACGGAAAATTTTGTCTTAAGATATGTGAAATCATTATGGTACGTTTCCACGCTTGCCAAGGCTTGGCAAGCCTCCACAAGCTCCAAGCGTCCACAAATCTCGCTTGGCATTTGGAAGTCGTTTACATGCTTGTGAATGCGTCAGTGCGCTACCTACACCCGAGCATGGCGGACGCCGAACTTGTGTCGGCTATTGCGTTTGGTTTATCAAACTTTTATTTGAAATACAAGCAAAGTGTAACAAAAACAACGACGACCACGAGGATGATGGATGATGCAGATTCATAAAAATCGTCCCAGGTCACTTCGCACAAAGAGGAGACATTATCTCACAGGTTAAATCCTATAGATTTTTGTCTCTTTTTAGTACCACTTTTTCGTTTCATCGAGTTTCAAATCACAACGGTGCTAAAGAAGTTTTAGTTTCAAAAATAATGATCGCAATTGGGACCCGAACTCGAGGATCACTTGTCTTATATAAAATTATTTTGTTTTATAAAAAAAGTTATTCTTACAAAAATCATATATTTTTTTACTATAATAGATAGTAAATCATCAATAAAATATTATTTATTTATTTTGACTTTTTAGGTAAATCCAGTCGCAATAAATTACATAACATAATTGCATTAAAATTATGTACTTGTACATTTTAATAAGTCTGGCATGCTTCATACGTCATACATATGTCTCGTAATATTATAAATATTGTCATAGACCGCATGGAGCACAAACGGCGTGCATTCGCCGCCAGTTCGAAAGTTCCACTGAGCGTTTGCCGAAGCTTGCCGTTGGATCCGACCCCGACTGGATCGGCGGCAAACTCTCGCAAGCTCTTGCAAGCCTACGCAAGCCAAGCCAAACGACCTGTTTACACGTTTGCGCTTGTGGACGCTTGCCGAGACTTGGCAAGCGTGGAAACATAGCATTAGAATAATCGGTCCCTGCTGAGCGCTTTAATATATTAGTTAAGAATGCAGTTCTATGAAACGTTGACTCGTAGAACAATAGCCGCAGATTTCGACACGTTCAGAACAATACCTTTACTGCGGTCTTTTGACTGTGACATTGAAATAATCAGTATGGCATACCAGAAGGTCATTAACTTCCTCTTCCTTTAGTAGGCACATTGTAGCCCATGTAAATTGTCTCATTGCCTATTTTGCTGGCCCATTTGCATTACTTTTCTTCTTCGGGTTAAATACACATACATCACATGTTGAGATAAATAAAGCGGTCAAACCAATACATATTAATTGCGAGTTGTTTTTAATGTACAGTATCGATAAAGACTTACACAATAATGAATTAAACTTATATTTTAAATGCATGTAACACGTTACGTGGACGGCCTTGATGGAGTAACGATTTTGGCATTTGACCCTCAGTTGGAAAGTGATTGGTTCAGTTTCCAGCGAAGTGCAAAATCAACGTTTTTTTTTTTGCTTTTTAGTCGGTTAGAGGACTTGACAGATTTCGTAAGGAACACAGGTGTTTTAATTTCAAATACGTACCTACTACTAATTGAAGGATATGGTGTAATACTTATGTGCAACATTCATGACACCTATATAACGGGGCTTACTAATAAACGTGTTTTACATCTTTCTATTTTTTTAATATAAATACCGCACAGTCCTAACAGTCGTAACTGCTCCCAACCGCCTGGAGCCAGTGAGACTATGGCAACCCCAATTGGGGGTATGTTGTGAGACTGAAGGTAAGTGGGGAGGGAAAGGAGATGGTAAGAGGAACGTGGGGAAGTAGCTGGCTATTCAGATCTAGTCACCAATTACGGCTAAAGCAGTTTCAAGCAACGTTTCAATTCTGAATGGTGGTCTTACACCAGGGCGATTCTGAGGGTACCTTCCAGTCTGGAACGTGCCCGAAATACATCTTACATAATTTTAAATGATTAAATTGTGAAAACAAAATTAATCACATGAAATTTACTTGCGCACGTCGGTATTTGAATCCGCGACCTCCGGATCGCTAGTCGAGTGCGTTGCATCTCGACCACAGAGACCGACTGAAAAACAAATAAACAACCATTAATGTGCAGAGAATGGTTTTAAATCAGTTATATCAAATCTAAAACACGTTTATTAATTAGAGGGATAATAGGTAATGTAAAAGGAGCCAAATGTAGACATTTTTTTTTACTTATTTTGATTTTATAAAATGACGACACGATTTCAAAGGAATTTCAGGTAAAATTTAATATACATCTTAACCTAAGTAATTATGATATACACGGATGCGGGATATTTAAAAATTCAGCAAATATTGCTTAAAAGAGAAGCTTAGTATTGCAATTTGAATTATTAATCTACAGGTGGGCAATAAAGTTTTGCGGATTTGAAAAACCCATAATAAAAAAAAAACTAATGGTAATACTGACATAAAAAATATTTGTTATAGTAAAAAAAAATTAGGGAATTTTTTTAAAAATTACATCATCAAGGTGTGACCCATCTCGACGCAAACACTCATCGAACCTGGAGCGCAAATTTGCAATAACTTTCTCGCACATTGCGCAGCAATGGAATGTATTGAGATGTCTTTCTATTGGGCAATTGATGTTGGTTTTCTTATGTATACTCAACTTTTCAAGTATCCGCAATCCCCATAGAAATAAGTCAAGGGGAGTTAAATCTGGACTCCTGGGAGGTCATGGAATATCCCCTCGGCGCGGTACCACTTTTCCTGGTAACATCTCGTTTACAACTGCCATTGACTAGTTACAAGCATGGCACGTGGCGCCATCTTGTTGAAACCATGTCCTAGTGTTATAACCTACAAATGATACAGATGCGGACAGAAAAAATTACGTAATATTGTTGTGTACCGGTCTGAATTCACGATCACAGATTCTCCTCGCTGGCTTTCAAAGAAATGAGGACTGATGAATTTTGATGAATGTAGGGGCTTTTGATGTTTGATTTTGGATTTTCTGCTTCCCAGTAACGACAATTTTGTTTGCTTGCATGCCCATTTAGGTGAAAATGGGCTTCGTCCGAAAACAATATGTTGTTTAGACTTTGTAAATGTTCCAACATTGTTACGACAAAAACTTTGACATTATTTTTAATATTTGGTTTCAATTTTGATCTTTGGTTTCAATTAAATTTCTAGTTGGACAGTCAAAGCCTCTTTGTACTGTATTCTTTGTAACAAAAACAAACAAACAAATAAATAAAAAAATAAATAAAAAAATCTTGGAATGATTGAATCCTGCATGAGTGCTATTTAAGATTTTCAAAATGCGACCTAAATATGTTCGGTATGGCTAGCTGAGCTGATTTCTTTCGTGTTGATAGTCCAGATTTTTTCTGTACATAACTGCTAACAACACTGACTGTTTCCACCGTTCTTATTGACCTCGGGCGCATCTGGTTTATAGTTGATCCGGCAGCCTCGAAATTTCAAACCCAAAAACGAATTAAACTTTCGTTGGGAAACTGACTTAGATTATGTAATCCATACTCAAAGTAAAATAAACGCTAAAACGACTTAATTTCCGTGAACTGAGCTTCTGATCCCCATCACCCGCGTCCCCGTCCGCGACGCCGCTTTACCACAATAATGTTTTGAAATTCGTAAATATTTATGGCCCACCCTGTATTAAGCGCTTATGCTCCGGGTCATGCAAATTTGTCAAATAAAACATTGATTATAAAACTAGAAAAAAAAACTTGTATAAATTTATTAATGAATTATGATGTCACCTAACCCAAGATTATATTTAAAAGAGATTGATAAATCAACAAATGTATGTTTAAACGTAGATGATCTACTTTTAACGAACCTAGTATTTCACAACTCGGCAACTTTACTATTTGATCACTCGCAATTCATATCCGGATTCATATTCATAGAGGGCTTGATGTTAATAAAGCTAGTGGGCCTGACGGAATACCTGCCCTGGTACTGCAAAGGTGCGCTGCAGAAATAGCTCCAATTTTGACGAAGCTTTTTAAACTGTCCCTGAAGACTGGCTCTGTGCCCTCTGGTTGGAAAAAAGCGGTTATCCATCCTATTCCAAAGAAGGGTGACCGCTCCAACCCGGCCAACTACCGCCCCATAGCGATCACATCAGTTCTGTCTAAGGTGATGGAACGTGTGATCAACGACAAACTGCTCACATACCTCGAGAAGAACAAAATTATTAACGACCGTCAATACGGATTCCGGCGGAACCGCTCGTGCGGTGATCTTCTCGCGTATGTGACGCATGTTTGGGGGCGATGCCTGGAACGTTTCGGTGAGACCCAAACGGTTGCACTGGACATATCCAAGGCCTTTGACCGGGTTTGGCACCGAGGACTTGTCAACAAACTGCATTCTTACGGACTTCCCGCATCCTTGTGTACGTGGATTGCCGACTTCTTGAGGGAGAGGTCGATTCAGACGGTAGTCGATGGTTTCACCTCTTCCTCTCACTCGATAAATGCTGGCGTCCCGCAGGGATCGGTTCTGTCTCCAACTCTGTTTTTGTTGCACATCAACGACCTTTTGTCATGTGCACCAATTCACTGCTACGCGGATGACAGTACAGTTCATGATAGCTTTTTGTTTGACAAGCCCCCAAAGGGCTCACAAACTCCAACAGCTCGTAAGGCTTTGAAGCAAAGAATGGACGGTTACCTCGAGAGTGTTTTTTCTTGGGGTTAAAATAATCTCGTTGAATTTAATGTTTCAAAGACCCAATCTTGTCTGATTACGTCTTAAAGGGATCGCAATGAAAATCTAGTCTCTTTCAACGGAAGCAATCTTCCGAACAGGCCCTCCATTGATTTGCTTGGTGTAACCCTAAGTGACCAGCTCAGGTATGGGGGCTCCATCGAAGCCAGAGTAAAGTTAGCCTCCCAAAAACTGGGCGTACTGTACAAGGCCCGCAGATACTTTAAAAGTACACAACTGCTAACCCTGTACAAATCGCAAGTGCGCCCCACGGTTGAATTTGGCAGCCACCTCTGGTCTGGAGCTCCAAAATACCTGAAAAATACCCTCGACTCTGTGCAGAAACGGGCGGTCCGTTTGATAGATTCTCCCATCTTAACAGACGGATTGCAATCTTTAGAGCACAGGCGTCGGGTGGGAATGCTATCCTTGTTCTACCGGTATTACAATGGAAGATGCTCCGAGGATCTAGCATCATTGATCCCTTCGGCACCGGTGCATAGTCGGGAAACACGCCAAACGCGTGCCCAACATTTGTACACAGTTGACATTAGTCACATGAGAACGGGTCGTTTCTTCGACTCGTTCTTATGTTCAACAGCTCGGCTGTGGAATGATTTGCCGGCCTCTGTGTTTCCTCCTTCCTACAACATGGGTCTCTTCAAGACCAATGTTCATTCCTTCCTCTCCTCAAAAAGACCCTCCACACAGCATCCCAGATGACATAGGCCCTGAGGGAAATTATTTTCCTCAGGGCCTCCTGTGTGGAGTTAATGTAAAAAAAAATATATATATATATCAAGCAATCTACAATTTGGGAGGCGGGTATGTGTACCGCCGCCCCGGGAACCATTTATTGGATAACCAACACCGCTTGACCAACGCTATAGGTCACCCCAAGTGATTTGCTATGTTTGGTGACTTAGAAGGGTTCCTGCGATGCGTCTGCCCATCAACTGCATGGCAGGCCGGATCGGGATAGAATGGTTGAGGGAGTTCCTTTGACTTCTCAACAGCGCCTTGCACGGATTGCAGGGATGGATTCATACGTCCGTCCCTCCTGGACACACTGACCCCCAGATTCCTTCCTACACCTCATATATTTTCCTTCCCAGAACTTCCTATCCTAAAAAGCCCCTCCACACAGCATCCCCAAAGATAACACAGGCCCTGAGGGGAATTATTTTCCTCGGGACCTCCTGTGTGGAACTAATGTAAAAAAGTGCTATAATATTCTTAATTTACATCGATAAAAAATGCATTAAAAACAAATCGGGTTGCTTTATTGAATACATTATATATATATATCCTGTCTCGGTATTTGTTTTTTTTTTTTCCTTTAGAATGAATCGATGATTATCATGTAGAATTCTTTAGTACCTAACTGCATTTTTTTTATGTGAATACCACACAAAAGTCCCAGCTGTTCGCAACTGCCTGGAACCAGTGAGACTATGGCATCCCCAATTGGGGTATGTTGTAAAGCTGAAGGTAGTAGTCTGGTTATTCAGATCTGGTCACTAAACACATTAAAAGCCATTTTAAGAAACATTTCAATTCGGAAATCATTACTGATATCAATAAATTATTTAACCTTCGCAAATGTAACTCAATCGAGAAAGAGAGCCTTATTCGTTAAGTACCGCATTTCTAAATGACGGGGAAATCTCAAAATTATAGTTTTTCTGGGTTTCTCAAAATTATAGTTTTTCTGATTTGTTCTTGACCTCATTAGCTGTGTGAGTATGAATAGTATTAGTCAGTGCATTTTTCAGCGCGGATTCCCCTAAGTAAGCCTGATCCTAAATAAGTGGTATGTGTATAAGTAGACATATATACATTTTTGTCAGTATTACTTTAGAACAGAATGCTTTGTGAATAATTCAATATGCAAGTAATAAAATAAAATTGCCTCTTCCCAAAACTACATATTGCAATAAATATTTTACAAGGGTAACTTCAATGAAACCCGATGGTAGACAGCAGTCAAGGCCATAATATAGTATGTATACACCATATACCTACACGATAAGTTAAGTACAGGTTAACTTAATCCAAGGGAGCTTTCATGCAAAACCAGCTAATTAATTATGAGCAAACTTTTAACACAATCTGAGTTGAACTTATGCAACGTACAAGACTATATCTTGCAAAAAAATGACTCAGTATAAAAAGGTCTGATTTTTGGACGACTTCGAAAAGGAGGAGGTTCTCAATTCGACTGTATTTTTTATTTTATTGTTTTATGTTTTTTACCTCAGAACTTTTGACTGGGTGAACCGATATTGATGATTCTTTTTTTTATTTGAAAGCTGGTGCTTCCCGTGTAGTTCCATTTCAATTTGGTCTAGTTCTAACAATAGCATCCATGAGAAAATCATATAAGTCTTAAATTTGCATCAAGTATGGACGCGACAAATGCACGAATAACTCAATATCACGCCAACCGATTTCGATGATTCTTGTTTTATTGGAAAGGATTTACATCAAGGGTAGTTTGATGAGAGTTTGGTTAGGTTTTGATTATGGGATCCATGACAAAGTAACGGAATTCTCCAATTCTTAAGAACAAATTAACGATACTCGGCCGAATCTTAATCGAATTAGTTAGTGTACTTCAGATTCACTAAAAATCAAAAAATAAACAAAAATTTTAACAAAACAAAAAAAAACAACTTCAAAAAATCCACTAAAAAGTTAAAAAATAATTTCGTATTCTTCTACAACTTAATAATCAACTTACTTTTTCCACTCAATATGTAGGTACGATTGTTATTTTTGGAGTCGGTGTCAGCCAAGGTACCCGGCCCGGCGTGTTCACTTGACAGCTCCCCTCCCACCGCGGCCCGCTCTCGCCTCGTCAAGTCGCGCATGCGACACAAGCACATCTCACCTATGACTATGTATGTAGTTACAAACCTACCTTGGCTGACCTACTCCAAAAATAACAATCGTACCTACATATTGAGTAGAAAAAGTAAGTTGATTATTAAGTTATAGAAGAATACGAAATTATTTTTTTACTTTTTAGTGCATTTTTTGAAGTCGTTTTTTTGTTTTGTTAAAATTTTTGTTTATTTTACGTCAGATCCACGCAGGAGGCCCTAATTTAAGGAAAATAATTTCTCTAAGGATCTATGTTGTCTTTGGGGATCCTTTGTGGAGGGCCTTTTAAGTAAAGGAAGGGAAGAGTTTTAGAGAAGGAATAAGTTATGAGGGATGGGTATCTGGGGTCCAGTATCCTACCCATCCCAGATCATCCACCTCCAAAACTTAGACAAACTTAGGTTTTATTTTGAGAATGGGGCAAATTTTAAAAACATCTGTATTTCTCGTTAGTACGAAGTAGATTACAATACAATTCAACCGTATGGTCACCGTGCAAAGTCCATTTTCAATCGTTAGAAAAGTTACAAAATAATTTCCTTGGATATATCAATATCAAAACCAAAATTCCAATCGAATTTAATAACTTAACTCCAAGATGCCAAACATAACGTCCGTAACCATGTTGGTCGGCCGATGAACCCTTTCAATTTTATTTTTGGCATTTAAACCATAGAAATCCCTTCTTTTATTTGTCCATTTATTGGGCAGGGAATATTACCTATCTATATTTGTATTGTATTAATCCTTTGCGCAGGAATACCTAAAATATAAAAAATATATTTAATGTATTTAAGTTCTTAGATATAAGAAGTATAGTGATTTTGGGGTCTACCTTCGATCCCAGTTGGCTGCGGAATAGTTAAGCACCGAAACTAGACAATTAAAACTATCAACTGATGTTTTATTTTATTTTGAATTATTTAATCTTTAATTGCCAGCCATACCATATATAATAGTGAGTTCTGGCATTATGAAATTATACGTTGCTAGCCGTTCATCCGATTACGATGAAACTTTGGGAATTTGATGTGTGCGTGTGCATGCCCGCGATGGTTTCTATACATAATAGTGAGTTCTGGCATCATAAAAATGTGTTGCTAAACCGTTCATGCGATTGCGAGGAAACTTTGGTGAGTTGTTGTGAGCACGCCCGCGAAGGTTTCTATATAAATTGATGAGCTCTGCATTATGAAATTTGTACAAAAAATGCAAAATGTGGTACGCGAGCTGCTTGAAAACCGAATGTACCGGTACTGAATGTATGGAATGCGGGAGGGGGGCGGGGAATTCGTGAGGGGGTTCGCGGGACGGGGGAAGCGGGAGAGGATGAAGGAAATGGGGAGAGGAAGGCGGCGAAGGGAAGCGGGACGAATGGGAAGGACAAGTAGGGAAAAATGAATGCAAGAACATAAATACATTACGTCGCATGATAAATGTTTCCACTTCCATTGATAAACTGGGTTCTAAAAGAACATCAATAATCCCGCTTTGTGTAGTTAAACATTAAAGTAAACCTGCATTCAAATTCAATCAAGTTATACTTGTTCTATTAATGTTTTAGTTCCCGAAAAAAATGCCGTTACACATTATATTATTTACGAGACTTATCTTAACTCTATTTCGGTGACATGAAATATTAAAGCAAGCTGCTGCCACAACCGGATTAACCAAAAGCCCTCAGCGAGTAGTAAAAAGAAGGTGAAATTAGTGAAAATGAATTAATCTTGGCCTTTCGAGTAATGACATTGATCTGTTTAACGCAGCCTCTTCAAGGTCTGGGTTTTAACTCGCTGGAAGCTACATGTACCGGTTATTGCTTCTGACATAATCGTCTGTACGCAGCGCACAGCCCTAGGTAGAGGCAAAAGTAAGTCCAAGCTCGCACCTGAGCTGAATGCATTTATTTACGCACTTTAAAAAGGCTTTTATATAATGACTGTGGTTTGATAAAACGCTCTAAGCCACAACACGAAAATTTTTCAAGAGACGATAAAAATGAATATTTACAAATTCGTGAAAATAATTAAAAATATTGAAGTTTATGAAAGTGGTTAATTGTTTTCCAAAATTTTAACATAAAATATTGTAATTCTCGTTATTTGTGTTTGAGGTGTTATCTGCCGGATCTGCCGGATCTGCCCTGATGATGGACACTGCAACGCTGTCCGAAACGTTGGCTAAAGAAGGAGGTAGCGCAACACGGCATAACACCCCAAAAACAAATAACGAAAATACTTTTGGCCGTGAAAATCTATTGTAAAATGTATCTATTGTAATTCTACTTATAACTATGAGAGATTTGAGGGTTAGCAATTTCATCCACGGTTTTATCCGAATGACCTTAAAAATATTATGCATAATTTATTTTTTAGTATCGAAAAGGCCTTAATCAGAAAAAGTACTTTTGGTTGTACTTTGAAAATCACTGAAAAGTAACATTTCAAAAAAATATGGCTTTGAAGGGTTTTACCAAATCCCATTCGATAATATACCTACATTCACATTTGGGTTTGGCGCCCATTTTGTTGCAAACGAAGCTGATCTTTTAGAATTCACTTACCAAATTTTGAAAAACCCTTATCCATCATACTACACCTATGATAACAAATTAACATCCAGCCTTAAAATTATCATTATTAATTGATAATTATCATTACATTCAGTTGCATATACATATGTGGGTCATTTTACATGTGCAACCACTATTTTTACTGATCATAATTTGGGGCGGCTGTACTTATAAATTTATTGATCACCTACAAAAAGAAAAAAAAAAACGATAATATGTCCTATCAACAGGCGACCGACAAGATACTCCTCCACTCGACTCTAGACAAATAGGTAAGTTATGTTTTTAGTTTTTCTTCTTTTCCTACTAACACATGTATATAGATAGCACTTGCGTACTGCTCTCTAACAATGTATGCAGAGGCAATGGAGGTCTAGCTTCGTGTATTTAAATGTAGAGAGGTTCTATTAAAAAAATTAGAGTCTTTGTGAGAGCCCTGAAGGAATAAAAATTTGTTACTTACCGGGGCGGGTATGTGGTGGATAACCTTCCCTCGACTCACTGATTTCTGAGAAAATTTTCGTTTGAATTTATTAAATAATAGATAATTAGAAACGTACTTTTTTAGACGCGAAGTCTACTGTTCATAGAACTTACTAGTAAGTAGAGTAGTTTGTTGATGTACATACGAAATCCGTATTAACTTTTATTAGTGACAGACGCATCGCGCATAATATAATACAAATACATTTAGAATTTAATACCTAGAAAATTAATTGTTGTAATAACCCTATTATATTGTAATAATAACCCTATAGGTAAGGCCTGTGAAATGCAAAGCAAAACAACCAATCATAACTGTTAATAAACACAACTAAAAACGATCTCAAATTGATTTTATTTGAACCGAGTTCTTAAGAAAACAACTTATTCATTATTATTTCACCGTTGTTATATTATAATATGATGAGAAAAACCTACCTGTTTTGCACCCGCTAGTAATGTAGGGACCAACACTGCACGCGCCGGTGTCGCAAGCTCTCATCTTTGATACGATATTTATCATGTAACTTCAGTAGATGATTCTCGGATAATAGATACTTGGGACGTGAACTGCGTTGCCCGCCTTACGCAACCTTATGATGCAACTTAAGGAAGTCTCGAAAAAATATTCATGGTAGACTAGTTAGTACTGATACCTCCGTCAGGTTGAATCGAATTGTGTACAGTCGGTATTAAATTTCTTGTTTATTCTACCAATATATGCGGTGTATCTGAAGACCGATGTGTCTGCGTTATATGATCAAATGGGTGACTGACAATCAGGAGGGTTTTATAAACTAGATTGAACGTATTTTATATACATTTTAGCAGGTGGTTCAAAAAAGATAATATAAACCTACATAGTACTTTAATAGTACCTACAGTTGTAATAGTGGTTCCACAACGTTGCAGAGAAATTATTTTTAAGCGATTTTTCATATGTACAGAAAATGACTTTGCTTTTTTCGGCGTGTTGATTCGTCGGTGTCCGCCAGTCTCCACGCAGTGCAGAACAGCGAGGAGTGGAGGAACCTTGTCCACCGTGGAATTTGGAGTAGGGGTCACGATCTTCGTCAATCAACGCATAAGAGAGAAGAGAGCCATGTGAGTATTAGGAACTATGAGAATGAGAAGAAGCTGAAGAAAATTGGCGATTGATTGAAAAATGGAGGAAGACAGCAAAGTTCAGAAATTTGCGAGAAATTCAATTCAATAAACCTTGCTAACACTATTTCAAGTAACCAACGTTTCGAATCTTATTGGAAACAAGGGCTATTCTGAGAGTATATTTCCCTCTAAGATCAAGGTGTCAAACCGTCAAATATCGTGATTTCAATTTCGAAAAAAAATCACGACGTTTGGCAGTTTGACTGATTACGTGAATAGATAATTTTCAACCTCTCTATGATTAAAAAAAAATTGCCTCACCTTTTGAGCTTCATTACCTCCTTTGAATTTTTCATTATTTCTTAATACCTGTACCTAATTAATGAAGATTTTGGGGGAAACGGCTTGCCAACATTTGCCTACGCGCGTAAAAGCACGACCTGTTTATTTCGCTTTATGTTTGAAATATCACTGCTTTTATTAAAATAATGTCGTTGTTACTCTCTCAATCTGATTTTCAGTTCAGAAAGTTATTTTTCCATTCAAAAATCAAGTGGAAGTGCTTAATCGATATTGCTGTATTCTAGGATATAATTGGTTAAGTATGTCTATCGTCCAGATGATTAGTCAGAGATCTCCGAAAAATCGAAATTTCAGTCGATTATGCAGTTATACTTAAAAGTGTACCCTCTATGGAATACAATACTTATTAATAACACAAAATCAATTAAAATGCAGAAAAACTTTTAGTGATTGAAACAAATCGTTGAAGTTTTCTGGATCACCAGCAGGATATTTCAAAATATCATAATGACGTACCTTACCGGTAAACCTCACGGTGTTATTTTACGAGTATAGCATATTTTATGTGTAAAACGCAGACTCAGACTGTATGTAAATAATATTTGATTTATTGTCAGATTTCTAAAACGTAGAAGAAAGGAAGCGTATTCGGAATACCATATATATTTTAGGGTGCAGAAAATAAGATAAAAATGTTTTTACGAATAAAAGTCGATGAAAATGTTAAGAAACTAATAGTTTATTAGGAATCGAGAACGAAATCCAAAAAAATTATTACAGTGCTCTTGAAAAATAAAAAATTAAAGAATGAGAAAAAATGCGTTTTTTTAAAAGTGCATGTAATTCGGAATAGAGTATTCCAAATTATATTCACTTTTAATATTTTAGAATATAATAGTGTCTTGTTAATTATTTGCAATAATCACATAGATACTCTTCTGTTTCGCATCCGGCACCTTCATTGTGTACCCAGAGGTTGCACATTAGGCACTTGACCCAAAGTTCTCCCCATACATCCTGACTGAAAGGACCATTGCAGAAAAAGCACACTGCGTCTTCGTCGTTTGGTTTATTAGTTCCAGGAGGGATGACTATGTCAGAAGAGGAACTGTCATCAATTAATTCCGATGCAGAAGAATCCGAGTCAGTAGCAATATCTGTCGTTTTTTTTCTTTTGAGAATTTTTTGTACCCTTGGGCTTGTTCTTGGCAGTCCAAGTTTTTTTTTAGGGGTAGTTTTTTTCTGAATACACATTTTCTATTAGGTCGTAAAACGTGTCCAATTTTTGTTTGGTAAAACCGATGGCTCTTGCAAACGAGGTTCCTGTAGGTTTTCTCATAGATAACACCTTTTTGTGTCTATTTAGGAAGCCTTTCAACCAGTATCTGCCAGCAATTCCCGATTTAAAAGGAGTTGGATGATTATTTTTAACAGCCACTTGATAAGACAATCGTCGGATATCCATTTGTGTTAGACCATAGAATTTTTTTTCCATTACAAGGGCGTAGTCTACCAATTGTTTTTCGAACTCTGCACTAAAAACTGATTTTCGACAGTGACTTTATATAAAGTTTTCGGCCTATTTTCTTTGAGGTTAAAGTCAAAGGGTCCACATCTTTTTCAGATACGAGTTGAAACAAAGTAGTGCGTGGGACTTTAAATTGTTTAGCTGCCTTCAAATATCCCATTTTTTATTGCAAACAGCAGTAATGGCTTCACACATATCATCCGAATCCCACTTTTCCTTTTCTGGTACAAATTTGGTGACGACATCTCTGTGAAATTAAATAAAAGTACTTAAAAAATGAATATAATTTGGAATACTATTCCGATTTTGTATCACATTCCGTATTCCGAATTAGCAACATATAACCTAAAAGATATTTCTTATATCACATGTCACATGTCAACGTATTAAAAAAGTATTCCAAATATGCTTCCTTTCCTCTAGTATTAGTTTACGTTTTTTTATTTATTTATCACTTATCATTTTATTTTATATATTTTAATTTATCATTATTACATTTTTTAACAATAAATTTGAAAATTATTTCGGAGATACAAAAAAAAACTTGGTATGAAGTTAATAAATTATTAGGACGCAAGTCTAAAAGTAGTTGTGACGAAATAATCTCAAAATACAGATATGTAAAACACGCATAATGAAGAAACTGTAACAAATATTTTTTTGAATATTTTTCGAGCAGTGTTAGCTTTATGATACATAAATGTGATTATATAGCATCGATCGTCAGACCGACAGAAGCGCAACATAGTTTGTACCTACCAAGAGCTACCTGCGAAGAAATCAATATTATCGTTAGCAAAACTAAACAATTCAAAGTCACCAGGGATTGACAACATTCGAATGTTTGACATTAAGAAATATATTAATATTTTAGGGCCTGTTATAACTCATTTTATCAATATAATTTTAGCACAAGCAGTGATTCCAGATGAACTTAAAAGTAGCATCATTAGACCAATTTACAAAGATGGCAAACATACAGATGTACAAAATTATAGGCCGATTAGCATTTTTCCAGCCCTAGAAAAAACACTTGAAAAATACATTTCCATTAAACTTAACAAATATTTAGAACCTTTCTCCTTGCTAGATCCCAACCAGTATGGTTTTCAAAAGAAAAAAAATACGGAAATGTTGCTCAGGAATTTTCAAATCACGTAAATCATGAATTAAATTATAAAAAACATGTCTTTGTTTTATTCGAAGGCGTTCGATACCACTGATACAAATAAACTTTTAGAAACAATGGAGGCAATAGGAATTCGAGAAAAGCTACTAGTTTTGTTAAAAAAATTATTATTGGATGTACAAATAACAGTAAAAATTCTAAACAAATTTAGCAAAAGAAAATATATTTCAACAGGTGTTGCACAGGGGTCAATTTTAGGGCCAACCTTTTATATTATATACATCTCAATTATGAGTAAATTGTTTTCATTCGTTAAACATTTTGTGTACGCAGACGATACGGCGCTCGTAATATCACACGAAGACCTGATTACTGCAATGAACCTTATGCAGCATAATTTTATTGCCCTCCTAAAATGGTCTCCTAAAAAAAACTAAAATTATGCACATAAGATCTCCATACGCCAGATACAATATAATCCCTTCGTTATATACCCATACATTTGACTGCTTACACAAAAATGTTGCACAGCCCTGTTCATGTGAAACCATTGATTTTGTCAAGAATTATGTGTATTTGGGTGTTACTATTGACTGCTACATGAAATGGGATGTACACATTACTAATGTTTGTAAACGTCTACGGTCTATTGTGGGTAGAATTTATAAAATAAAATATTTCGTGCCTATAAGTACTTTAAAATTAATCTACCTATCTCTGGCTGAATCCACATTCCGTTGTGGAATCACTTCTTGGGGACATTCTTGTAAAACTAATATAAGTTATATTCAAACATTACAAAACTCCCTTACAAAATTGTTAATCCATAAATATACCAATGCACACAGAAGCAATACTAAATTAATATACAAGTCTCTTAATATTTTACCTGTCAGAGGATTATTGTTTTATAATATTTGAAGTCAACATCTTATATTGTCTGATTCCTTGTATAGGGAAAGAGTTTTCCATAAACATAATACAAGATTAACTCAAAATGAAGGATTGGTGGTTCCGAAATGTACCAATAAATACGGTGAAAGAACCCTGAACTATATTGTACCCAGAATATTTATCAAACTGCCAATGATAATTAAAAATAAACGTTTTTACAGCTAAAGTCAAATATAATCTAAGGAAATGGCTATTAGATACTGAAGATTTATATTGATTTACATTCCAGGGAAATGGAAAATCATTATAAATTTGCATTACCTTATATGTATATTGAACTACAGAAGTACTTGTTGATTATATTCATTTGTTCATATTAAATTCATCTGTACTTGTTTGTTATATAAGGCATATACTACTTTTATACATATTTATGTTTATACTATTCTGCAATAGATCTTTATTGTTAATTTATCAACAACATTATACATACCTACATACTATTTACCATCGTACCATGTTATTGAAAAAATGTTGTCATTATGTACCTGCTGACAAACTACATAAGTAGTTAAGCAGGTTTGAATGTTAATAAATAAAAAATAAAATTATTTTCATGAATACATTTCATCATTATTTCACTATAAAAATGATAAAAAATAAATAATTGTTATGCTAATAAAATAATAAACCCATTAACTACTCAAGAGCATATTATTCTGGGTAGTAAAAACAAACCTACTTTGCTTTGATCTTTTAAATTCTCTTCAACTTATTAATTGGCCACTTGCATCACATTTTTTAAAAAAAAATTCTGGTTTAGACAAATATTCTAAGACATTCTGTATTTTTTTTTAATCGTATTTTTGAAACCCTGGGGATTTTTTGAAAATTTCAATCCGAAAAATCAGACCATTTTTTTCAAACCGGAAAGACGGGACATAATTTTATAGGTGCGAAAAAACGATAATTACATAGCCGAAAATCATTTTTAAAAAAAATAACGTTTTCCACATGAATGTCACAGGAGAATAACGAGGCATACCAAAAATATTACATCTCATAAATATTTTTTTCCTTGATCCATCTTATTGATCATAAATCATTATAATGTACAACGTATATATTACTAAATCCAATGTAATATACTTGTACTTGTAAATTATAATAATAAGAATATTTTAAAATTTGATTTTGTTAAAATCAGCACCATAACCATTATATCTCTAAAACGCGTACCGACTTCTAAAATGTACGGGGTTCTCTTCAGAACATCTGTCAAAAAGTCAAACCAAATGGTAAGTTCGCAGAGAACAAACAATAAATCTAGTGAACGAATTCAAAAATTCGCCTGAAATCAAAGTGATGCGATATAAAAAAAATAAATCAGTGTGGAATTTTACAAAATTAATAAATAAATAAATAAATAAATAAATATATATGGGTTATTGTATCCCATAACTTTGTCAAAACTAAAAGATCACACGGATGGCATTTCTAAGGTGTCACTTACACTATAAAATACAATCATATTTTAATGAAAACGGTCACTTAAATGTGAAAACGGTTTCTTTCATATTTATTTCATAATTATTTGATAGTCACTTTAATATTGCATAAGAAAGATTCGCTCTAATATAATCGCTTATAAATCATTGTTTTGTTTCATTTTTTATTTTTAATTTTTTACACATATTTAAAAAAAAAAACCTAAGGACATATATTTTTTTAAATTTTATCTATTGTTGAAAATGGTATGAACTAATGATATAATGGATGAGAACATTTTGTCTGATATATTTTTATCACTTATTATTTTCTCTGTTTATCATTTTATTTTTAAATTTTATTATTTTGCTTTTACTTAACTGTTTTGCATGACCGATATTTGCGTGTGTTATTTTTATTAAATTGTGAAATTATTAACCCTGATACAGGCGAACCCTAGTGGGGTTAATAATTACATGCTAAAAATATATGTACATAAATTGTGAAGAAGCAATAAATAAATAAATAAATAAATAAATAGGAACATTTTCCGAGACGGGACATTTTCATGTAGTGACGTCACGAGCCCAAATAATGGATTTATTTATTTAAAAAAAAAAAAAAAAACTGTACATTTCTAAAAAATTTTACTAACATTTTCGCAATCTTAATATAAAGATCTATCCACACGATTTTTTCCAAGTCGTTATGAATTCAATGCAAGTGGCCTATTATAGGTCCTACCCGTGTTAATTTCCTGTATAATTTAAAATCAATGAATAATTTTTTCACGTAATAAAATGCGTAGAAAATAATAATCCTAGGTATTTACGCATTTTTCTTCATATTATTTATTACATAGAAAAAAATAAGTTCGTAATATTAAATCAGTATTAATTTGTCAAACTCTTTTTTGTGCCAAAAAAATTTGACGACTTTATACCATTAAATTAATTGATGATGATACGTTTTTATACATACCCAGTAAAAATTTACAGGATGCCATTGAGAAAACACAAATTGACTCAAATTATGTAACGCTTTGGTTAAAACATGACAAAGTAAAATTAAATGTCATGAATAACAAGGCTTCTTATTGTTAACAGCCACGGTGGAAATGAACAGGCAATATAAATTTAGAAGGGATAGCAGGATTAACTATTTCGGTCTAATATTAGACGATAAATTAAAATTTTACAAATACCTACTTAGAAAACATAACAAAGAAAGTTTGATTCTTGAAAAGGATCAGCTTAAATAGCTTGGATCTCAAGGTAACTCGCCTAGTATATATTTATATTGTAACACTACATTTAGATTATTGTTCTAGTGTCTTATTCTTATGTAATGAAGCCCAAAATAATAAACTACAGTTTATACGAAAAGAGGGATAAAGATGATTTTGAAATGCAATTTTTTACTGGAGTTTAATTAATTATGTTACAAAATTTAAATATGATCATTACTAAACAATTTGTAATCCGTTACGATCTACAAGCTTAACAGCATGCTCCTTATTTACCTGCAAGTTAATATAATGTACCATGAATATGATAACAAATATCCTACGAGAAGTTGCCGAGGTTTCCCGAAACAAAACTTAAGTGCACACAAAACAGCGTGTTTTATAAATGAGAAAACTTTATCAATTAAAGGAAAACAATCACTTTGTTTGTAACCACGATTTATTGATTTAATTTTTATTTACCGACCGGTTTCGCTTAATACAAGCATCATCAGGGTATAAATTAAAACTTTATATTATATAAACGTTTTAATTTATACCCTGATGATGCTTGTATTAAGCGAAACCGGTCGGTAAATAAAAATGAAATCAATAAATCGTGGTTACAAACAAAGTGATTGTTTTCCTTTAATTAATATGTCAAACCACAAAGTGACTGCTTTCTACCAAAATACTTTATCAATTATTATAAGCAATAATTATCAGCCTGAAACACTCATCAACATTGAAAAATCTTCCGAGAAAAGATACTTGCCGCCAACGGGACTTGAACCCGTGTCCTTCTGATTGCCGGTCAGCTGCTCTTGACCACTGAGCTATGGGGGCTTATCAAATACCCGCCAAATAATTCAATATATACTAGTGTTTCATTCAACAATTACTGCTTATTATATTTTTTCCACCTGAAAACAACCAACTTTATTTTTGCGAGAGAGACATTGTAAGTGTTAAATCCCTCGCTAGGTGGCGTCGAGAAAAATTATGACTACATTTGATGTAGTGAACGTATGTCTTGCAGTATGAAAGAGACATGCGTGTATGAGTGAGACAGCATGCGGAACGTATAAAAGGCGTGAATGTTGTCTACTCGTCCTCTCTTAGCATTTAGGCTTCCTACGACGCACCTCTGTACGACCTCGGAATAAACAGTAATAATCTACCTACGTAGTATTATTGAAATCCCACTGATCATCATCAAGAGGAATCTGGATCCACACAAGGAGTCCAGAGTAATGTAGATAACCGGCCACGGTCATCACATTTGGCGCAGCCGATAAAAGGACGAAATTTAGGCAGCAGCAATCACATTTGGCGCGGTCGAAAAAAGTACCACGGCCAGCCAAATTGTTACATTGGGCGCGGTCTGAAAAAGGAACCACGGGCAGCCAAATCATCACATTTGCCGCGGTCGAAAAAGGAACCACGGGCAGCCAAATCATCACATTTGGCGCGGTCGGAAAAGGAACCACGAGCAGCCAAATTATCTCATTTAGGCAGCCGAAAAGGAACATAAAGGAAGGAAGCAAGAGCAGCAGAAGAAGCATCCTGGAAACATCAAGGCCCTGGAGGATTATTCGCGTAAGGCGTGGATACAGCAGTTCCGGATCTTCAGGAGAAGAGCTAGGACCTGGTGCAGACCTCACGGAAGGCGCATAGAAGGAAGACTTGGGTTCAGGAGCGAGAGACGGTCCGCGGAAGGGCGAGATCGGGCAGCATCCAGTCATCAGAGTCGTGAGTTGAGTGCTGTTTGTAATTTTTTCTGTTTTTTTTTTTAAATTGATTGCATCTGTGTGGAAATGGAGGGAGGAGAGCTGCCCAAGTTTTGTCATTTGAAGGACAAGCTGGAGACATTCTGGATGATAAATTAAATTCGGTAGAGAAAAAGAGAGCGGTTTTAATATCTCATTTACACACAGAGACAATAGATTTATTGATTGATTTGTGTTTTCCTGAAAAAATTACAGATTTTACGGTCGAAAATTTATTGTTATTACTAGAGAATCATGTAGGTATCAAAAGAAATGTGTTCAAGGAGCGCGAAATTTTTTTTGCTACGAAACAAAAAAGTACAGAATCCGTTAATGATTTTATAGCACGGTTAAGAAATCTCGTTATATTTTGCAAATTCGAAGACAGACTTGAATATAATTTAAAAGATGTTTTTGTCACCGGTCTTCGAGTGGGGCGTATTAAGGAGAAATTATATGTAGAGGCTGAAAACTTTTCATTAAAAAAGGTTATAGAATGTGCTATTGCCATGGATTCGTTCGAGGTAATTAATAAGCAAATTAAAACGGAAAGTGTAGATATTGTTGTTAAAAATAGACTGAACAATATGTCACAAAAACAAAATTCTGCGGGTAAACATTTTTCAAGACCTACGGACAAGAATATTACATCGTTCAGAGCGAAATCAGCAGACCGAACGAAATGTAAACATTGTGGTAGTTATCACGAATCAGTAAATTGGAAATTGAAAGACGTGTTTTGTTATAAATGCAGATGAAAAGGGCATATTAGTAAAATATGTCGCGGTTTAAATAATAAAAATATTTCTTCAGTGTTTGTTAATACGCAGGAACAGAAAAAAATGTTTCGGATAAACTCAGTATATTGTGAACCAATATTGTGCAAAATATTAGTGAATAATGTGGAACTAAACGGGTTATTGGACACAGGAGCGGCAGTTTCGATTTTAACAGACAAAGATTATGTTAAACATTTCAAACATTTGGATTTAAAACCAAAGGATTTAACCTTAACGGGTTACGCTAACTGTAAGTTGAATTTATTGGGTTGTATCTTATTAACAGTTGATTTTAACGGTTGTAGGGAAATGTTAGAATTTTGTGTAGTAAAACATGGAACAACTACTGTTCTGGGGCGTGATTTCATTAAAAAATTTAATATTGGATTTACGGGGTTACAATCTACTTTATCCCAGGAGGGAAGTGAAAATTATTCTCACAATATGGTTGAAAATAATAGTAGTGTAGTAGATAAATTAATTCGAAAATTCCCGGAGGTTTTTTCGGAGAAACTGGGTAGATTCAATAAATATAAAGTGCATTTGAAATTAAAAGAGAATGCGGAACCGAAATTCTGCAATCCAAGAAATATACCGTTTGCTTTAAAAGCAAAGGTTGAATCGGAATTGGGCCGTTTGCAATCGGAAGGTATTTTAGTTCCGGTAAATTATAGTAAGTTTGCATCACCAATCGTTCCCATAGTAAAAAGTAATGGGGAAATAAGGATTTGCGGTGATTATAAGGCAACAATAAATCCACAGCTAGTGGTAGATAAATATCCCATGCCACGGATAGAATGGTTGTTTTCTCAAATGGCGGGTGGAATATTTTTTTCCAAGATTGACTTGCGGCAAGCGTACCTACAATTAGAACTAGATGAGGAAAGTCAAGAATTCACAACTATATCTACTCATTTAGGATTGTTTAAATTCACGAGATTAGTGTTTGGGATTAATAGCGCGCCGGCTATTTTTTGTAAAACGATAGCTTTGTGCTTGCAAGGTTTGAAAAAAACAGCTGTATTTTTAGATGATATTGTGGTAACAGGAGATTTGGAAGAAGAACATAATGAGAATTTAACAGCAGTGTTAAATAGATTAAAAGATTGTGGATTTAGCGTAAATATTCACAAGTGTATTTTTAAGGCGTCATCAGTAACTTTTCTAGGGTTTGAAATTTCAAAAGAAGGAATTAAACCATTGAAAGACAAAACTATCGCTATTAGTAAAGTATCGCAACCTAAAGACATTACTGAATTACGAAGTTTTTTGGGGTTAGTGAACTTTTACAGGTCATTTGTACCTAATATGTCTGTACTATTAGATCCGTTACATAATTTATTGAGGAAAAATACACATTTTGATTTTAATCAAAATTGCTTGGAAGCCTTTAATAAAATTAAGTCAATTTTATGTGATGATAGAGTGCTAGCTCATTATGATCCGGATGTAACATTGAAGATTGTTACGGATGCCTCAACAAAAGGGTTGGGGGCGACACTTTTACATTGTTACGATAATAATTTACAGAGACCGATTTCTTTTGTTTCTCGAAAATTAACTGAAGCAGAAAAGAAATATTCAATTTTGGATTTAGAAGCAACAGCTATTGTGTTTGCGTTGAAAAAATTTTTTGAGTATATTTATGGAAGGGAATTCATTTTAGAAATAGATAATGAACCATTATGTAGAATTTTTGGTGATAAGAAAGGTATCCCAGTATTAGCGTGTAACAGACTTCAACGTTATGGTGTAATTCTTTCGTCGTTCAATTATAAAGTACAGTACGTGAAATCGGCATTGAACTGTTCGGATTATTTGTCTCGCGTTCCTGTCGAGGAACCAGTTCACGTAGAGAATGACTTTGATACTCAAATTCTAAGTTTATTCAAAAATAACAGAGATTTACCTATAGATGTCGAGGAAATTAAATCGGAATCAAGTACAGATAAAATTTTATTGGAAATTAAACATTATCTCAGAACTGGGTGGCCAAATAAAATTAATAAGGATGATTCAAAATGGGTTTACTGGATTAAACGGAATGAATTATCCATAATTGATGATTGTTTTTTCTGGAATCATAGGCTAATAATTCCAGTAATTTTAAGAGAAATTTTTTTAAACTTATTGCATAGATCTCATCTGGGTGTAGCAAAGATGAAAGGTTTAGCCAGAGGTATATTTTGGTGGCCAGGGATAGATGGAAATATTGAACTTTTAGCGATAGGATGCGAAATTTGTTCAGAGGTTCAACCTTCTCAACCAAAGAGCGAATTGACTCCGTGGCCTATAACTGAAGAAATATGGAGTAGGGTGCATATTGATTATGCGGGCCCAGTTGCAAATAAATATTTTCTTGTGATTATTGACTCAACCTCAAAATGGTTAGACTGTGTAGAGGTAAATTCTCCAAATTCGTATAACACTATTAAAATATTAAAGGGTTTATTTACTTATTTCGGGAGTGTACAGACAATAGTGTCAGATAATGGAGCCGCTTTCATGTCAGCGGACTTCAAAGAGTTTTGTGAGATGAATAACATCAAACATTTAACTACTCCGGTAAATCATCCACAATCAAACGGTTTAGCAGAAAACGCGGTTCGAACGTGTAAAAATTTAAAAAAAAAAATGATGATAAGAAATAAGTTTCAGTCAGGTTATGAGGAAAAATTAGGAATTTTTTTAATTGATTACAGAAATGCACCACACTGTACAACTGGCTTAGAACCTGCAGTTGTAATGTTTGGAAGGAAACTAAGGTCTAACTTAAACAGTTTTGTACCGAGAGGGGGGAGAGATAAGGATAATATAATTAAGTATGTCTTGCAGTATGAAAGAGACATGCGTGTATGAGTGAGACAGCATGCGGAACGTATAAAAGGCGTGAATGTTGTCTACTCGTCCTCTCTTAGCATTTAGGCTTCCTACGACGCACCTCTGTACGACCTCGGAATAAACAGTAATAATCTACCCACGTAGTATTAATGAAATCCCACTGATCATCATCAAGAGGAATCTGGATCCACACAAGGAGTCCAGAGTAATGTAGATAACCGGCCACGGTCATCACATTTATTGGGGAAATACTTAAACTTGTCAAATAAAATATAATAAGCAGTAAGTGTTGAATGAAACACTAGCACAGTAATAAAAAAGCGTGTGGAATCTTCACCTTCGTCTGTTTAAATTTTTCAATGATAGGCTCAAGTAACGATGATGCGCAGATGGTGGATGAAAGTTATTAATGTTGTAGTGACCGACATTGCGGTGCTTACAGAAAATCTGCCAAAACCGAAACTGATGCCGAAACTACATTAATTTTTTTGCCAAAACTTGCCGAAACCGAACCCAAATTATCGGGGACTTCGGGGAGTTCGTGGCTCGTGACTGATAATTAATTACTAGTAATTAGGTAATCATACATTACTAACTGCAATTAAAAGTTCTCAATAAATGTTAAGTTTAGTCGTTAGAATGTTGTGATTTTAAACGCAATTAAAATTGAAATACTCAATTAATGAAATCCTTCCTTTATAATGAAACGCTATCCGCTCATGAAGAAACTGAAAAAAATCAGTAGTTGGCGACGTAATCTAAATCAACCTCTTAAACAAATTCGATATTTTTCTGATCTGACATCTCAAAACATGATAAAACTTGACAGGTCGTGAACTGCTACCATGGCAACCTGTCAGCAATGCAACCGAAATGCACCTGCCGCTGTTCAGTTGGCAGTCGCGTTTCAGTTGCATGGTTGATATCGATATGTTGATATAAATCTGCGATATGTCAGATCAAAAAAATGCCGATTTAGTTCAGGAGGTGGTTGATTGTGGTTGCGTCGCCAACTGTTTATTTTTTCAGTTACTGCATGAGCGGGTGGCCTAAGTGTTGATTTATTGACAATTTTTTGTTCAAATAAGTAGTTAACATGTTTGTTAATTTTCATATTTTACAGCGGTAATATAAAACCTAAATATTTGTTCACATACTCTGCTTCAATTATTGTTTTTTACTTCATTTAACACATCTTAACTGATGGCGTAAGTGTAAAAAATAAGCCAAATTTCAGTAAATAATATATTTTTAACATGACTAAAAACTTGCGGTTTCGATTTCGGCCAAAACTGAGACGATACCGATTCGGTTTCGGTTTCGGTAGAAAGTCCAGTTTCGGTCGGACACTAGCAATGTGTATTTCGTATTTATATGGTATGCTATAACGAGACGATATGTATTATTGGTTAAATACATATTATGAACGAGGTAAAATGTGTTATTGGTAATGGTTAGAATGCACGAAATGCTTGCGCCGCGCCGGCCGTTTGCATAAATCATGTACGCATATGTACGCATTAACATAAGCAACGTTGTTCTGCTTAATCATATTAATAATACATATTTATTGCCTTGATTTACTCTAAAAATGTTCTGGAAAGTAGTACGTAGATATTATGAAAACATCCTACCTAATTAAATAAATATTATAAATAAATAAATAAATAAATGAAACACTTATTTTTTAAAAGATTATCAGTTTATAATATAATATTTTTACATAATATTTGGATTGATAATATTCAAAAAGGTCAGTGCTCAACAGTATATTTCTAACCCGGAGCGCAGCTGTTTTTCAGAATTGCCTCTGATGTAATGAATTTATGATAAATGCGTACATATTGCAAATAAAATTCAAATTCCGCCCCGGGAACCTTTATTGGATAACCAACACCTCTGCCGTAGGTCACCCCAAGTGGTTTGCTACGTTTGATGATTTAGCAGGGGTGCCCATTTTCATGGGGTGAGGTTTGTCTAGGTCTTGAAGGCGGAAGACCAGGACGCTGAACCTCAGATTCCTACCCACCTCTTAATCCCTTTTCCTTCCCAGAACTCTCCTCCCCTTCCTTTCCTTTAAAAACCCTCCACACAGTATCCCCAAAGATGACATAGGCCCTGAGGGAAATTATTTTCCTTAGGGCCTCCTGTGTGTAGCTTATGTAAAAAAAAATTCAAATCAAGTAATTAAAATACAAAAATTACATATACAATTCAAATAATTAAAGCTTCTTGAAGCACTGCAACGGTGTCCCATATTCGAATGGACAGTAGTATTGCATTCCAAAGTTTTGTTGAGCAATAGCTTACTACCCTGAAATACAGCAGTTTTATGCCTGGAGAGAACAAGTAAATGGTCTGTTTGGCGTGTATAGTGTGTACGAGAGTCGCGGGACCACTGCAACCTGTAAAACCTACTTAATACTTACATTACGAACCTACCCTGATTTTGATAATTGATATGAAAAGCGTTGTTACGATGTTGACTTTTTTATTATTATTATTATTTTTTTTTTTAATCGTTTCTTCCAGATCTCGGGAAGGGTGGTGCAGTCCCTCGAGTTCCGTATTATACATATATAATACATTATATAAAAATATTGCAAGATGAAAGAAAAAATATTTACACAATGAAGGGAAATAAATACAATACAAAAATAAAAAAATATTTTTTTTTTAAAAGTTAACTTTATATCATCTAGGTCATCAGGAAGTGGCTCCATAGATTATAAATGGGACCCTGCCAGAAGTGGAATGCTGCCATCACAAGAGTGTTTTCGCTCGAGGCCAATCGCGTTCTGTAGCTGGTGATCCGTTTTTTTATTAGTGTTCGGAATTCGGGAACGCGTCCTTCTTCAAACATCTCGGTGGCACTGCAGTACCAGGATAACCCAAAATGCGTTCGATATGAAATGTTGTACTGTATTTCCATTCTTTTTAGTGACGCTTTGTTGAAGTTGGTCCGCACCTCCGAGGTATATAGGCTCGTGCAGGTCCGCTGCTACGATGTGTCCCAAGCATCGATATAATAACTACAGATTAGGCCTCCCATACACAATTCCAAACCCAAAGTGACACCACCTACGAGAAATTTCAAATACAACTAACAATCGAATTCCATTACATCTCTTGCGTGACGTAGTTCTTTTGCTAGGAAGAAATTAACATTTTTTATCAAATGTTACTTTTCTCGATACACTGCCTTGAATTCATATGTTATGGACATATTTTTTTAGATATTCATATAACTGATTAAATTTTTAATAACAAAGTCCGGGATAACGCATACCTAAAATATTTCTAACTGCCTGAAATTTGTGTTTTAAAAATGATCTTCACAAAGCTAGTAATTCCGTTGCCGCGAACATGCTGGAAAACAAATTAGCTCCGCGCAGACTAACTAAAGGTACAAACCAATTCTTCTCACGATCTTTTGACCGTGGGATAATGGACTTTCTTTTTGATAAATGTTTCGTAAACCAATATTTTTGGTTCCGGTGTCATTTTTAAGACCTACATGCCTTGTCTAGATATACTTGGTCGAAGGTCCGAAGTATTTGACCTCGAATTTTTTTGTTATTTTTTTGTCGTTTAGACTGACGGGTAATACTTTCATGGAGCCTGCGCCTGACTTGAATATGAGCAACACAGACTTAGTGGGGTTATAGACTATATTATGTTCAGCAGTGTATTCTTCACATATATTTAACAGCTTTCTCAGTCCTTTTATACTTGGTGACAAAATGACCATATCATCCGCGTACGCAATACATATATGTATATTATATTATACTGGTGTCACATTACCCAGGTTGGTGGTGTCATATTTCCGAGAGCTTGGAGTAATATGGCAGTTTCCCTTTTCCTTGATTTCCTATTCTTCTATGAATCTTTCAGTTTCATGATTAGATACTACTGTTTTGTATTAGTTGTGGAGAAGTAAGTTCTTACACCAAATAATTAAAAATTATATTTCACATTGGTATCTCTAATCTCGCTGCTAGAAATTGGTGCCGTATTCACCCATTTCCCTCATAGGTACAATTCAAAAAACTGATATACTTTCTAAATCCAAAAAAATATAATTATAACTTCATCTAATTTGTAATATTTAATGTGAAGCGAGCGATAAATATTTGGAAATTGGTACCTATATAACAAACTATGTATTTCGTTACTACAAATTGTTATTAACGTAGTATTTGGTTCCATCCAACTCAGAATCAAGTCAACTCAACAACTCTTTGAAAAGTCATTAAAACCTATAAAAAAAATCATTTTAAAATAGCCGTTAACCCTAACCTAACGTAACCTATTTAACCAGTTTTTTTTAACATCACTCTTTATTACCTTTCTGAGGTGGTTCTGAGTTGGTTTCATTCTGAGTTGGTCGGTCACTGTAGTATTTATATAGCGCAGTTTTGTGTTATTTCACTTCAAATGCGCAATAGGTATTATATCACAAAGAATGGGAGCTTTTTCTAGCTAATGGGAGTAGTCGATCATTTGGTAGAACCTGAGTTGTACCTAGACCTAGAGATACTTTCAACATAGTCATGGTGAGATTTCACCATAAAATTTCTAGAAAAAAGTTTATCCGTTATCAGTAATCTTACCGGAATGGGGATATGATTATCCTCTTCTCCATCTAATCATTCTTCAGCTTCACAACATATCCCTAACTATTGAAGCAATTGTCACACTGGCTGTGGACTGTTGGGACTTTTGTGCGGTAATTAAAAAACTTCGTAAACACCATTTCAATCTTATCCTTCCCTTGCAATTTATTAGCAATTATATTTTATTGTTTATTAAACCAAATCACCGGCTTCGTATTCAAGGCTCTCGAGCAGCAATACGAAGATCATGGGTACAAACCCTGGTGTGGGGCAATTAATCGCCATTTATTCACTTAAAATAATATATAGGGTATATTTGTGGCAAGTTTCAGAGTGAAAGATACTCCCTGTATCGCCCTGATGTAAGATCACCATTCAGAATTGAAATATTTCGTGAAACCAGATCTAGACAGATCCGAATAGCCAGGAACTTCTCGACCTTCCCCTCCCCACTACCTTCAGCCTCACAACATACCACATTTGGGGATGCCATCGTCTCTCTAGCTCCAGGCGTTTTTTTTGTTCACACTAAAAAAAAGGATAGCTATATTTTAAATACGCACTTCCCTAATGAAAAAAAATATACAAGCAATGTAACTTTCTCCATGAAATGACTTAGTTCTATGAATTTCAACACATCAAACCAAAACCAAGAAGTTATTATTTTTAGCAATGGAAAAATTAAATTAAAAGGTTTTAGCTTAATATGGTGTATTGTTTACGATGTTAATTAAATAATATTGCCTATAATTTACGCAAGCAATTTAATATAATTACAAGAATGGTTAGTGTTAAAAAAAAAACAAATCTTAGGTCCTTGGTATAGGTTACTAAATTGAACACTGGTATTTAGTTCGTTATAACACATAAATAAAACACTGGTATTTAGTTCGTTATAACAAATGATTTTTTTATTAAGAACACTAAACCAACATGGTTACATAAAAATAAGGTCCAATAGAGTTATGAAAAATTGCGAAAACTAACATGTTAATTTGATTGTACATTTAGAAGACCCGTCTCTAACGTAGTAAAATGCAGCCAAAAATGTAAATGTTAAGTATTTTATTTCATAATACGTGTTCAAGTAGGTACCTAGTATCCATATAATGTTGTAATGATTATTGTTTTTAATTTATCTAACACACTTAACCATCTGTACAAATTTACAAGCGTTATGATTGAACTTCACGATTCCTTGTCCATATCTTCACTGGAACCTTTGACATATATTGTGCAAACAAATTTGATTCAATTAAGATTGCGATATTTAAAAATAAAACTTATCATTCTCACCGAATATATTGGAATCTCTTAATCTAATAAAATTATTTCAATTATCTTTACATACAAATTAGTTTTAAAAAACACGTCCTGCCGGAAGAACTTACAGCAGGACGAACCATCGAGCAATATAAAACTACACAGTGTCACAATGTTTTCGTTTATTCCTAAAATCAGCTTAACAGTTTAAATCTTATTTGTAAATCAAAATTCATAAAATAATCAACACACAACATCGTTGATTTGAAGTCGCGCATTTAATTTACTTTAAGTTTTTCAACATTGAGACTGTGTACTCCATTAGATGTGACGTTATTTGTATCGATTTTTTCTTCTTCGACGTTGTTCTGATCATTCAAGCTGTTTTTGCCATTGCAGGCTCCTTTGGCCGCAAAGTTTTCAGTAATAGCATCGTCTTCTTTAGTGGTGACTGCCTTGGCTGGTTTGAGGTAAGCTTTTCTGTAGAAATCCAAAAAGAGAAGCATCATGAAGAGGTTCTGTGGGACGACCACGGCGGCAACCCACCTCGGATAGGCGCAGTCTGGGGTCAGCACCAGCATGGAGAAATGAAGAACCAGCAACAAAAATTGGACCTGATATAAAGAAAGGACTTTGAGCTTAAAGGCGTTAGGGTACAGTAATAGAGACATCAGAAGAAAGTTTGAATAGATATTTGTCTTTTAAAAGATAATCGTCACGAATGTGTATGCAAAGCTGTCCTCCGAAAGATAATTGTCAAATAGGTGTATTGCAATCTGTCCCCTGAAATACAGCCGTCAAACATGTTTGTGCAAATCTGTCTGAAAGATAACCGTCAAAAGTGTGTGTGCATATTTTAACCACTAAAAGATAATAATAGTTGAATAGAAGTGAGCAAAACTGTTTTCTGAAAGGTAATCGTCATATTCCATCGTATAATAATAATAATCCGATAATCGTCAAACAGATTTGTGCAAAACTTGCTTCTCAAATATAATCGTCTAATATGTGTGTGCAAATATATTATCTAGTGACTAATCTAAAAGATAATCGTTAAACAGGTGTGTGCAAATCTGTCATGTGAAAGATAATCGTCGTGTAAGATTTTGCAAATCTGTCCTGTGAAAGCTAATCGTCATGTAAGATTATGCAAATCTGTCCTGTGAAAGATAATCATCATGTAAGATTGTGCAAATATATCCCCCGAAAGATGTGTGCAAATCTGTCCTGTGACATGTGTGTGCAAATCTAAATGCAAATCTAATCAAATCTATTCTCTGAAAGATAATCATCAAATAGGTGTGTGCAAATCTGACATGTGAAAGATAATCGTCATGTTGGATTGTGCAAATTTATCCTCCGAATGATAGTCGTCAGGTAAGATTGCAAGAAATATGTCCCCTGAAAGGTAATCGTCAAACAGGGCGTTCTCTGAATTTGTCGCCTGAAAGATAATCCTATCCCAGATGTATGCTAATTGAGTGGTATATAAACTTTAATTCCTAACGTTTTACCTCCATGAAGGGCGTTGAAGAAAACATGTTTTTTTGTCACGTTATGTATTGATATCAGTTTTTATCAATTTATGATAAATCTTACTCGGGTAGATATTTCAATTTTGTAGGTGGGTATGAGTAACGCCGCGCCGGGAACCATTTATTGGATAACCAACACTTCAGTCGTAGGTTACCCCAAGTGGTTCGCTATGTTTGGTGACTAAGCAGTCGTCATGGGGTGAGGTTTATCCGGGTCTTGGTGGCGGATGCGTCTCCCCTCAAGCTTCATGAAAGGCTGGATCGGGAGAGAATGGTTGACGGAGTCCTTTTGAAGTGGTTTGAAGATTGGTTATTGAATTTACAAAATAAAAATGTTTTTTTTTTTGTATTTCGTACGATTCGGACCACCGTCTATCTAGCTCTCTGGCCGCTGAGACTTGCCAGGCACCTTGCCCACTACCGCTATGGAAGGCACGCTCCAAGGTGCGAATATACCTGTAGAACTGAGATGTGACGCATTTCCGTTTACAACGAAAACGTTAAATTACGTAGTTACCTGCGACTTTCAATTGGATGGTGTAAGTAAGGTTGTTTGTGCAGCTCATATTTATGGAACATCATCGAACTTAATTAATTTTTATATAGTATGAGTAGTGAGTACATATTATATTAAAATTAATTAATTATATGTAAAAAAAAACATCAAATTTGAACTCATAGTGTGTAGTTACGTACGAGTAGTTTTTGAATGAAAATACAAGTCGAATAACCGTGCATTGACTACATTCATTGGTAAGTGGAGTACAATTACTTCACTCACAGTTTAAATACAAATTAATTTCCAATTTCAAATAAGTATAATATCTGACCGTGCGTGTAATGGACATTTCATTTGAAACAAATTATAAAGCATGTACTAAGTTCAAGAACCACAATGGCCTGAGACGAACTTTGATTCTTAAAATATTATAATTGTAATAAATATAATTAAAGAATTACGCCGTACTTGCCCGGGTAAATCATTTGTCTAATTTGTTTTATATTTAAAATTACCCTTTTTATAATAAAATTACGAGGAAGCGCTGATGTTTTTTCACGTGTATCTAGGTAAACCCTCCATTTTTTGCTAGTTAAAAAAATAGCATAATGTTGTTTATCATGATTTCAAACTAATTACACTTTGAGCTTCAGCTGAATAGATGTGACAAAAAGGTTTTGAGAATATCTCAGAAAAACAAAATAAACCATTAAAAATATATTATTGCGCTAGAAAAAAAAATGTATCAGACTTTAGCGACGTAGTTTTATTACACAGCACAAAAATGAATCTCAATTTACTTGGTCGAACGCTTTTTCATTACTCTACGTTTTGGCATACGGTCGCAATGAGCAAATACTCAAATAAATCATGAAAAGTTCTTAAAATTTTTGAACCCGTGAATATATATTTTTATATTAACTCCATACAGGAAGCCCCGAGGAAAATAATTTCTCTCAAGGCCAATGACATCTTAGGGGATGCTTTGTGGAGGGTTTTTTAAGGAAAGGAAGAAGAGGAAGTTCTGGGAAGGAAATAGCTATGAGGGGTGGGTAGAAATCAGGGGGCCAGTGTGTTCAGGCGTGACGGACGAATGAATCCATCCCTTCAACTACGGTGCAAGTCGATGGGTCTAGGGATTCTGGCTGGAGGGGTCAAAAGACCTCCTTAACCAGTCTCTCTCAATCCGGCCCGCCACGCAGCAGGTGGGCAGACACATTGGCCGCCAAGACCTCGACAAACCTCATCCCAAGAACCCGGGCACCCCCTGTCACCAAACGTAGCGAACCACTTGGGGTGAACTATAAGAGAAGTGTTGGTTATCAAATAAATGGTTCCCTGGGCGGCGGTACTTACACCCGCCTTCCAAAATGAATATATGTTTATATTTATAGTGATCGCCACTCCTTCTAAAGAGTGGAAGATACTCTCAGTATCGCCCTGGTTTAAGACCACGATTTAGAATTGAAACGTTGCTTGAAATGGCTTTAGCCTTGTTTGGTGACCAGAGCTGAATAGCCAGGTAGTTCTCCACCTTCTTCTTCCCCATCTTCTTCCTCTCCCCACTACATTCAGCCTCACAACATACCACATTTGGGGATACCATAGTCTCACTGGCTCCAGACGGGAACAGCGAGACTCTTGTGAGGTATTCATATAAAAAAGAGGTATTCATACGTCAAAAACGCCCATCTCGTTCAAGACCCCACTGAGAAACAGCCTGGGTTCTCATTGCCTCGCAAACTCTGGACTGCCATCAATAAGATAAGGTGCTCGCATAGCCGTTGTGCTCACATGGTGCATATTATTTAATTAATTTTTTAAGGACTCGTAAGGAACACTGTAGGTTAATTTTAAGTTTATTATAATTAAGCGCACTTGAAGTGAAACATCACAAAACTGCGCTATATAAATACTACGTTATTATTATTAAATGGGGCCTTAAAGAGTCGGCGATGTGTGAATGCGGTGCGGTGCAGACCACCGAACAAGTGGTCAACGAATGCCCGCTCCATTCGTTCCCCGGCGAGATTGATGAGGTCCACAGGGCAACGCCTGAGGCCCTAGACTGGCTCGCAGACCTAGATGTCCCCCTCTGACCCCCACCATACGAAAGAAGAAGGAGAATAAAAAAAATAGTCGAAACCTTATTTATACAGATGAAAACCAAAACCAATGTTCTTTAAATCAAAAGTTCAATATTTTTAATTAATTAACGTAGAAGATATTACCGTACTTTTTAAATGATTGATGAAACTGACAGCAAAGGTAATCTGCTAGCAATGGGATGTGCTCTAAGAACAGAAAGGCACATTTCATCACAAGAGAATGCAATATGTTATAAAAACTGTCTAAACCCGACTGTACTACTTCTGGTTAGTTCATGTTACGAGTGATGCCTATTTTTTGCAGGCAAATTGAAAGTTATTTGTTGAGCGCGCCTCTAGGATTTATTTTTGGTAAATTATCATTCACCTTTCATGGTGTGTACCTATTGTTTGAAAAATGAAACCTATAAGACACCCAACAATGGGATCTGAACATTCTAATTGCCTAGACGAGGAGAGACAGACCGACACACGGGAAAACAATAATCAAAATGAACAACTCAAGCCAGTCTGGTGAACATCTATAGCGTTGTTCCCGCGAATAATTATGGCGTTAGGGTGCTTGTCAAAAAATTGAAAGTTTGCCGAATTTATTGTCGTTTTTTTAATGAGGCCGATTGAAAATTTTGATAATAAGTTAATAAACTAATAATAATGCGCATAGCTTTTGTTTGATATCTCTTAAAGTTACTAATGTGATCTTGCATGTCTCCAGCGACCGTTTCCACAAACAATACCTCAAACATTACCACAAATTCACCCATATCAGCCACCGTAAATGAATTTGTGTGAGTATGGGTACCGCCGCCCCGAGAACCATTTATTGGATTATCAACACCTCTGCCATAGGTACCCCCAAGTGGTTCGCTGCGTTTGGTGACTTAGAAGGGGTGCCCGGGTTCATGGGGTAAGGTTTGTCCAGATTTGTCCGGTTTGGCATGGCAGGCCGGATCGGGAGAGACCTTTTTACTTTTCCAGCAGGATTCTCTCGACACATCGCCTTGTACAGCAGTGAGAGGGATAAATTCATACGTCCGTCACTCCTGGACATGCTGACCCTAAGATTCCTACCAACCTCTGGAACCCTTTTCCGTTCTTAATAACTTCACCTTCCTTTCCTAAAAAGACCCTCCACATAGCATCTCCAAAGGTGACAAAGACCCTGAGGGGATTGTTTTCCTCAGGGTTTCCTGGGATGGGAATAATACTAGCGAGTTTAAAAATAAAAATTCATGTTATTTGCTCCATAGCTTGTAACATAATCAAACCTTTCTACGTGAACTTCTTCACCTGTGTTGTGAAGGAAATAAAATTATTCATTATAGGTTTCTTTGAATTTAGATTATTGGTCCTCTGTAATCAGAATTGGTCATCTATTTAACAAAAACTGTCTTGTTCCACAGCGTAACTTACGATTTGCATCTGCGTGATGTGTTTTTTCCACCAGATAGATTTCTTATATTTGTCGTTCACCAGCGTGAGGAAGTAATACGAGTACATCACCACGTGAACCATCGAGTTGATGACACCGAGTAGAGTACCATGCCCACCTGTAAACAGAAAACATACACAGCTTAAAGAAAGATAAGATTTGCATATCTTCTGAACGTCTACGTCTTCAAGATACGTCGTACGATACAATGGTAAAAAGCATAAACATGCCGGTGTCTGTACGTGTACACTGTTTAAGCTGTACTGTTCACTATATTATACCGTTTATGTAGCACATCTAATATTATAGGCGATAATTGACTGACACAACTCGACACACTAACTTTTGTATTGCGTATCTAATACTATTTCAACCCACAACATTGTCAAAAGAAATTCTACGTCTCCGATGTAGCAAAGCGAATGAATGGGTACTTAGGTCAAAATCGTCAACATATTTTTTGGTAAGGCAGATATTTGAGATATCGACGCTTTCGTACGTTGGTTGATATTTTATATATCTAAATATTTTTCTCTATAACAAAACGACTTAAGAGTCAATGTGTAAAGTATTTTTTAACCTACAACTTAAAAAACTTGCTAACATAGTTTCATTTCGTTGATAATGGAGCCCCGCTTGCAAATTAATGCTAATACCAATTTAGAGACTCACTTTAGAGATCATTTACATATAGTACCTACGGGATGAGCCGAATATTGCCATTTAATTGCTTATTAGTAAATCGTGGCATTACTGTCGTTCGTTTTTGACAGAATAATTAGTGACATAAACAATTTTTTAAAAGATGGCGGCATCAGAAAAGAAGATTAAAAAAATCTATTAGTAGGTGAACAATTATGCAAATTTTGTTACAAAAAAGTGCGAATTGGAACATTTAGATATCGAGATCAAGAAGAACGAACGTCAAATAATTTGAAGACAGTCTGATAATACCAGCCTTACTCAACATACGGGTACAATACTATGAATGGGAATGACTTTTCTGATCATAGTTGCTAGTTTTAAAATTCCATTGACGACGTGCAGTTTCAACAAAGTCAATTGACACCAGATTTAAAAAAAAACTGTGCTAAGAACACTTAACGCAACATCCTGTATCGTAGGCTCCAAGGTCGACGGAGCTCACAGCTCTATACTTTATTTTGTCCACAAAAGCTAGAGTTATACAGAATGAAAGCCAGAATAAGGATGAATTAATTAATTAAATAAGTGGTGTATATGTCGCACGAAAATCGAACAGATCACGATGCACCTTATGCACTTCGCGGTCTGCCGCCAGGCATTTCACGATGTGGCTAGGCGCATCATGATCTGCCTTATTTTACGATCTGCCTTCGACGTATATGTCGCAGGCCAATCATAAAATCAGGTAGTTCATAGTGCATCATGATCTGCCCCCATTTCGCGATGTGTCAGATCATGATGTGGCGAGGCGCATCATGATCTGCCTGATTTTACCATCGGTCTACGATATATATGTCGCAGGCAAATCGTAAAATCAGGCAGATCATGATGCGCCTGAGGCACTTTACGATCGGCCGCCGACATATACAAAGTGATTTGATCATTTAATGAATTAAAAGATTCAAAAGGACTAATGATTTGTTGTTAAGCATTCAGCGAATAATCTTAACTAGCAATAATTAGGTCGATGTTGGCAATTAAATTTTAAATGCAGGATTTGCATTATTAAATTTGGAGGTCACCTACAACCAATTATTTATATAATCCAATATTTATGTTAAAAATGTAATGACTTTCAAGAATAATCTTAATTCAATGCTATTAAAAATCAAGTATTTTCACTTTTTTAATCGTTTTCTAATATAAATATCAATCTATCAGCTACTTTAAATTTATTATGTAAATAACGAAATTAAAAATTATACAAAAAAAATCAATGTGAAACCCCATACCTAATTAATGACTGAGAGTAGTGAAGACGAGTTTTAACTCGACCATTTGGCATTTCAAATGTTATGCATCCATTTTATTATTCATGTAATCCTTACCTTGAATAGATGGATAAATTTGACCATGTTGCTAACTTTAGTGATGGTTTTGTTAAATTCCTTTTTTCAAATGTGAAATCGTCGTGTTTATTTGGACTTTCTTAAGGCGCCGAATCCCCGCTCAAAAAGAAGAAGATGGAGAGATATGTAATTACGGATGTTGGAGAGAGTGCGCTTAATATTTAAAATGGCAAAATTGAAGCGAAAATTGTGAAAATGTTTAATGAAACATGACTCGTTTAAAATAGAGCAACTAACTCTTGGGGGCTGTCTAAAATAGCATTTAAAGAAACACTGTGAATTTTTTCATGTATATAATTTGTAAAATAACTGAAACAGACGTGAAAATAATATTTTTCTGAGCATACTTTGATATTTTTTTTTCCATCGAGGAAATTTCATATAATTTGAGAATGTATAGATATTATCTTCAAAAATAACATATATTTTTTTAAGAGCTTAAAAACTTCAAATGTTTAAGGGGGATATGAAAAAAATCGGTAGAAATTCGGGTATTTCAATATTATGGTAGATACCTACCTGCCTGAAGAAAGCTTTAAAAAGAATTGTCATAGAGTTGATGAAGTTTTTTTGGACAACATGTACTTGAAATAATAAAAAAAATATTGCGTAAAGAATTATTATTATTTCTGTCTGAAGACAAAAAAATGTTTAAAAATGAATAAGAATTAACGAAATTTTGTAAGTTTATTATTTGAATAATGTAGTTGGGTGTTATTTTATATTGGCTTTTAGTCTCGTTATTACAGGTTTTATCTTCCGCGCTTTAACCTAACCTAACTTAACCTAGATCCTATTGAAAACTATGGATTTCTGAATACGGTCTCGGAGTAGTTCCATTTAAGTAAATATTTCTAAATCACAAGCCGATTAAATCTATAATATTAGTTGTTATAATGATGTATCACAGTCAAGTTTTGTAATTATTACATCTCGTTGACATAAGGTTGTGATATTACGCAAATTAAGAAAACGGCTAAAGCCGATGACAGTTTCCGGCGTTTATCTTATGTGCAATCTACGATAATGATAAGTGTGTCATCTCTTAAACTGTTTATATTTCAATGTGAATAAGAATCTTCAATTCGGAATCAATCTACGAAACGTATTCAAGTGCAGTTGCAATCCTCACAAAATGATAAATGACTTCAAAATGTTATTTTTCTATTTAACGCTTAGCAAATTTTCACTACAAATTAAGTACTATATCGAAAACATTTGGTACGTATGCTTTATTACGTTTTTATAGTTTTTTTAAGTTTTTTAAGGAAGCGAGAATTAAATTAAATCGTTATATATCGTTAAAGGCAAGGACACATTGTGCCCACGCACGCAACGTACGTAATACTACGTTCAGAGGTCGACGTATTATCATTATCGTCCTCTTATCTAGATATTGAGTGGATTTAACGTCTTATTATCGTGATATTAAATAGATTTTACGTTATAAATCACATCGCAACGTTTTTCTAAATCCATTAGTTGTTCGTCTCCCATTTTAACAACAAAACAAGCAATAAAAAAATTATAATTACAATAAATGTCAAAAAACGCGAAACTACAAATCAACTCGTTACCTTTACCACCGCCATTTTTTTTACACCTCTCACACCGCAGGTCAGCGCGGGGCGTTGTGTGGGAAACGTGGGATTGCTTTGGGTGCGACAAGCGTATTTCTAATCTATTTTCCTATAAAATGTAATGATTGTAAGTTCTGCAGATGTTTTAATGTGTTGCGTACGTGAGCCCGGTTTGTCTTAGCTTTAGTCGAAGAAAAAAATGAAAAGCGTCATTACGTGTAATACGACCAAAAAACCAAAATTTATTCTAAATGCGCATTTTAAATGAATGACGTAAAAGGTGTTACGTTTTTTATAAATTTCTAAGTCATTAGGTATGCACGTTGTATTAGGTATGTTTTTTAAGACAGCAAGAATTCATTTAAATGATTGTGTCTCAAATAGGATTGCTAAATCGATTTTTTTGTTTAGGTAAGCCGAAATAAATAAAAATTAAAAGCTTGCAATGCCACCAAAAAACCAAATGTATTGTAAATGACGCGCGTTAATATTGTTCAAAGACGGAAACTGTTAGCTGTATTAAACCCGTTACTTTTTTTATACATGCTCTGTCAAATTATTAAGATAATCTTCTTCGTTAGAGGACGATGTTTTTATCTCTGGAAAACGACAAAAAGTCCATATAATGACCAAAATTCTCGGTATTGCCTTAAAATGCGCTGCGTCGCTTTTTTGCTATTTTTCAATGAAGTAATTAGTACTTTGTTTCCCATTTGGCCACCATAATATCTAAACTAGTCCCAGCGAGAGCTCGTATAGATGTTCGTCCTCTTCCTTCTGACGAGTCTTTTTTCAAATCGAAAAAGACAGAAGATATCATAACTATGACTGCATTTCTCCACCTCTGCATATTTTTAAGAGATCACTTGAACAATACAATACCTGCTACAAGAGCTCGAAAACTTAACTTATTAAATTATTTTTTTCCTGACATTACTTTTGAACGTTCTTGTTCTTATTATGGCTGGAAATAATTCCATATTTTAGTATGGTTGGCGGAGTGTTTGAAAAGGGGATTGTCGGTGAAATGGTTACGTGTTTTTTTGTAACAACACCATTAACATTAACACCCTGTAATTAGCTCGACACAGGAAGCGCAAGGAAAATTTAAAGAGAAATAATTTTATTAATTTAAAAACTAAAACTAATTGAAAAAAAAAATCAGGGCCTTCGTCGTCTTTGAGGACACCGTGCGAAGGATCTTTTTAAGGAAAGGAAGTTAAGGAAGAAGTTGGAAAGGAAAAAAAGTAAGAAGGGTGGGTGGGAATCTGGAGGTCAATGAGCCCAGGAGAGACGGATGAATAAATCCATCCCTCTCACTGCTGTGCAAGACGATGAGTCGAGAGACTTCTACTGTAGAGGTCAAAAGTCTCTCTCCCAGCCCGCAGTAGGTGGGCAGACGCATCCGCCGCCAATACCTAGAAAAACCTCACCCCAAAAACCCGGGCACCCACGCCAACGCAGCGAAACACTTAGTGACCTCTTGCTGGTTATCCAATAAACAGTTTTCAGGGCGATGGTACCCACACCTGTCTAATGATCTGAATCGTGATCTAAATTTGAACAAATTGTATAATTCTTTATTTGAAATTTTTAAAAAAAGTGTTACGTATAATATTTGTTGTTCATAAATTCTTATGATTTCAGAGGAAATTTTAGCTTTGATTTATTGAATAAGAAAAATTTATAAGCATCCTTTTTGGACGCGAGGTCTACACTGATGACAGAAAATACTTTAAAATCACTATGTTAAATCAGTTCTTACGCTGCGGTAAAATCACTACGTTCAATCAGTTCTTACGCCACGGTAAAATCACTATGTTAAATCAGTTTAAAATCATTATGTTAAATCAGTTCTTAGACTGCGGTGAAAAGGGCGCAATACGAATATTCTTTTTATTGATCTTATATAATGTTGCGAAGGTATGTAAAAAAAGTTTTTTCCAAGTTACTATATTTCAAAATACTATATTAATTTGTTTACCGTGTCAAATGACTACGAGTTTCTAGCTATTGATTGGGTCATCGTTCCCTAGCATAACTGCAGATCGCCAACGAATATATAACAGTTCACAATGACTAAGTGTTCTTAATATATTCGACGTCTACTGTTATTTGTACGTTAGCGATCTGCAGTTTTCCTGGGGAACGATGAGAAGTTGACGAAAGTTATCGATACAATCCTTATCGATCGACCGTGCTAGGGGTCCGTATGTACTACAACAATGAGCATATTTAACACATTTTAATTGACTCAAAGTTCATCGAATAATTTCATTTCAAAAGTGTCGACTAGTAATCCGAAGGTCGCGGGTTTTATTTGATTAATTTGTGTTATTTCACAAATAATTACTTAAAAATAATGCATAGTATATTCGAGGCCCATTCCAGGGTGGAAGATACTCTCACTAAAGTCCTGGTGTAAGACCACCATTCAGAATGGAAAAGTTGCTTGAAACGGCTTTAACCGGGTTTGATGACCGGATCTGAATAGAAACATACTAGTTTTGAAAAAAATACGGGGATAAATATTCTTCATATTAACCATAAAGAAAAACACTCGGCTAACTTAGAAGCCTTGGAAATAAAAAAAATTCTTAAAAATAATGAATCTATTATCAACAAACAAAAAATATTATCTTACAGCCCAATCATGGATATGTTCCCCTACCCACCCACTCTTCATTAATACCTAGCAACGGCTCCACCCCTACCACAATCCTTAGTAATAATACATTGTTCCCACCCACTATTTTGTAATTGTCAAATCAGTATACGTTTGCCCTGAGGAAGGAACGGTCGTGAAACCGGTCGGCTTTAAACAAGTATAAAAGTGGTTCAAACAAAGTAACATTATTTCATTTATTTAGAAACATACTTCCCCACCTTCCTTTCCCCGTCTCATTTCCCTCTCCAATACCTTCAGTCTCAGAACATACCCCATTTGGGGATGCCATGGTCTCACTGGCTCCGGAACGGGAGCAGTTGGGACTCTTGTGTAGTATTCACATTAAAAAAGTCCTACCATCCCTACGCTAACCAATGTAATACAATACTTAATTACACCTTAACCATACCTTATTTACTTTAGAATAATTTGAAAAGAACTTTTTAAATTTGTTTGATAACCTTTTTACCTACTGATTCGTGTTATTAAAAATAATTTAGATGAACAGGTGTTATCTTACATCTTAGATAACTAACTACTGCACAGAAATTCTTCAGGTTCATATAATACGCGGTGGTCATAAAAGTAATAATATTGGTGATGCGTTATAATGTATTAACACTTTTTTTTTTAATCTGTTGATGTAGATAGGAATTCAACAATTTCCTCAAGGGCGATTTATAAAGTTGGGAAAAATAATTACATAAACCTACATACGAGTATTATTAAATTATTCTCAACTTCGACTCGTACAAAAAATAAACACTGTAGATACAACCATAACTATGATTTTAATCACAAAATCTTTATTTAAACAATTTTATGGTACTCGTATGTTAAACATTAAACAACCGCCAAATTATTCCACCAACGATTGGCCTGTCCAAAATGTTAATCTTTACACTGTCCTTTGACTTTAGTCCGGTGACCTTCATTAATAATATTTTTAAGTATGAATGTGTATATTTTATTTCCTTTGAAATATTTTCATCAAAATCATAAAATATTAATGTTATATTTTCAATCATCATTTTACAGGTTTTTAAAGTCATGGAAACTGATAATTCATAATATATATGTTTCTGCGCATTAGTAAAATATTTCTGCGACCATAACCTTCAAAAAGGTATAATTACTTTTTGCATATTTATTATTTATTGTCATGTATTCCACTAAAATTCTTTGATTGAGATTAAAAAAAAATTCCTCAAAAGCATTCAATGATGTCAAAAGAATTAGCACCTGAGATTTAAATATTAATTACCATTTTCTTAAAAAAATATTCAGGTACGTACCTATTAATTTGGAAAGCAACATCAAAATAATACGTAGTAATAATTTAGGATGTTTGCTGTGTTTTATATGACCTTAATTATAAAAAAAATATCCGTTACTTCCTGACGTGTAGCCTCTCATTTTCATTATTTAAATGGTGAATGACTACAGCAAAGAAACACCACTTTCATTTGGCTCAAGCGAACCAGTTTCGGATATATCCCCACCTTCTTCGGGGCAAATATACGAATTTTTAATGTGGGGTATTTATAACTGCCCCCAAAAAGGCACGGTTTTATTTATTGGCTTCCTACAAAATGGAGCGTGGTACAAAATTACAATTTCCATCGTATGCTTAATAATTGTTGGACACGAAACATGAGATTTAATAACAAGTATTTGTGTAATACTAAACGGTTGCAGTAAAATACGAAGGTTATTATTTCGGTCATAAATTTTCTTTTTAACAGCCAAAGGTGCCGGCAAATTATATATTATATCTACGAGCCAGTGGTGTGGCATGAAATTCCTTGGGCCCTAAGACGAACCAAAATATTCCCCAAGCCGTTTCCTCAATGCCGTAGATTTGGTGGCCTCCACCATCCAAGCATATATATATAAAATTGCCCTGTTTTATGCCCTGTAAAATGAGACTACCATAAATACCTCTCATGGTAAGCAAGACGTGCTATGAATACTGACTTTGCGAACAATGACGATTATCTTCCTTTGTTGAGTTTCCCCAGATTCCAGTTTTTGACTAGGTGAGTGTTTTTCTTCAGAACAATATTAAACTATACGGGAAACGTTCTTCGACAACCAACCACAGCCTGAATTTTATGTCTAAATCCAAAGTGTCTTCGATATCGAATAAGTTTTATGTTTTTTTTGTTTAAGGTCACCTCCACGAACACTATATTTTTTTCATCATTGCTCATTAGATACTTATATATCATTCTATGGTCGAATCCATACTTAGATATGGAATTCAAACTTGGGGACACTCGAGTAAAATTAATATTTAATACATTCAAAATTTACAAACTGCTATAATTTAAAAATTGTTAAACCTAGCATTTACAAACAAAGAAACAACTTAAAATTCCTGTATGGGTCTGAGGGCCTACTTCCAATTAAAGGGATTCTCTGGTACATTATTATTATGGATAATTCGGGAGAAAGCACGTATAAAAATTTATTGGTGCATAGTCACACAACAAGATTTACCGAAAACAAAGGCCTAAAAATACCACGAATATCAAATAAGTATGGTAGCAGAACGCTAGAATATATGATACCATTGATTTACAACATGTTAAATCAAAACATTAATTTAATAAATAATGAGGAATCCTGCCATAAACTGACAAAAAGTGGTTAATAAATGAACAACATATTTATCTATCCTAAATCTTATATTAGGTATTAATATTGTAACCTAGGCTAATGTGTGTTATGTAATAATATTAAATGGTAGAACCTACAGACAAGCTGATCTGTCACAGCTTTGTGGGACTACCCATATCTTATTTTGTATTATATGTTATTATATTCAATTAAATAAATAAATAAACAAAAAAAATAAAAATCTTTAGCAAAAAATGGTATTAAACTGCTCTTTTGTAAATTTTATCCCGTTAAAAAACAATACCTGTGTTAGCGAACAGTTAACCTATTGAGTATGCAAATCTTTATCTAAGTATTTTTTTATATCTTCTAAACGTGCATGCATTCATGTCTGCTTAATTTATCAATTAATTTGCGATAATTTTATTTTCACTTTTTGACGAGGGTCCTTTTAGGTTTTAAACCCCGACAATTTAAAAAATTCTCAAGCGGTTGCTCCGCCACTGCTGGTAACTCGATGTGATTTTTATGAGGATAGCACGTTGTATCTTTCTAATTATAATACCGAATAAAGTAACATCGTTTTCAGAAGCAATCATCCATTTTCTAATAGTTAATCCAAATTTAACGGAAGTTTGGACTCTTATCAATTTATAAAATTAAATCTCCGGTTTTTCAACTTCGCCATTGATTGCAACAGCGGAACTATTTCATTCCGATACTCAATTTATTTATTTACCAACTTAACTAACACATGTTTATTTATTTGGTTTGTGAATGATATTTATAGACACTAGACTCTTGACACCCACCCATTGGGCTTTTTTACATTGAAAATATGTAGGTACTTACAATCACAGTGTTCAGTTAATGAATAATACGATTTATTTATATTACAACATAATTACATCAAAATAAGTAAAAAGTTTACATGAAAACAGATACAGGTCTTTTTTTTCATTAATTCCACACAGGAGGCCAATAAAAAATAATTTCCCTCAGAGCCTATGTCAAATTTGGCGATGCTGTGCAGAGGATATTTTTGATAAAATGAGGTTGTGAACAGGTCTCTTCAAAGGAGGTAGGAAACATAAATATCTTTCCACAGTGAACTGTTGAACTGATCCCAAAAACGAGTCATAAATAAAGAATGTCAACCAAGTACAAATGTTGCGCGTTTGGCTTGTTTCCCGACTCTGGAAGATCAATGACGCTAGTTCCTCGGAGCATCTTCCATTGTAATACCGATAAAACAAAGACAGCATTCAAACCTGACGCCTGTTCTCTAAAATATGAAATATTGGAATCGGACCGCCCGTTTCTGCACAGAATCAGGGGTTTCCCAAGTACCTACATTAAGGCACCAGACCAGAGGCATCTTCAAAATTCAACTGAGGGTTGCTTACTGCTTAGCTCTGCCATTCACTTTCACGTCATAAATTCTACTTACGCCCCTTTCTTCGTTCATCCCATACATTTTACCAAACATAATGATTCACTTGATCATGCCATGTCTTCCTCGGACGTCCCCGATTTCTTCAATCATTCACTTCTACGGCTTACATTCTCCTTACACCTTCACCTACATTTCTTCATTCACAACCTACGCCTAATTTTACCACACATAAGTATTTGTTTCACTCGATCACGCAAGTCTCCCTCGGGCGTCCTCAACTTTTTCTGCCATTCAGTCTTATTTTATTTTACCGACAAAATTTTTCTGACAATAGTGAATTTAAGATAAGGTATTTCTTAAGCCTCTTCACTTGGGGGTCCTCTGCCAAGGGACTAAAGTTATTTGATTATATTTTATTTATCTTCCATATCGTTTTTACTATCCTTTTAAGGTTTTTTCATTAACCTCTTCAGCCAGATTTTTATTCTTGATTTGTACTCATAATTTTTTTATTAGTTTTACGTCTTGGGGAAGGGTATTGTGGAGTTTTGTTGCAAAGTAAGTGTACTGTATTCCACATTATTACTGTTAAAAAACTATATTATATTGAGTTTAATGCGGCTCCGTATATCATTTTTGTGTTAAATCTTCCTCGGGCGACCCCGAATTTTCCTACCATTCACTAACGTGAACCACTATTTTATTGTAAATTTTTTTTTTTAATATTATCAAAAAGGTAGAAGGTATAAGGGACATAAACAAAAGGTAAAGAATAAAAAACTCATTTTAAAATTAAATATTAAGTAACTTTCAAATCTTTACTCCTCTTAAGTATAAATATAGCCTCTGTGATAAATATTTGTTAGTACATGTTATTTTACTCATATGATTTATTTTACCGATAGTACAACAATTTATTTATACATTTTTTTCCCCTTCTGTACCTATAACACGGTAACTATTTTGTTGGGAGATAACAGAATAAAAATTAACATAATATTGTACAGCATTATAATTTTATTACTACTTAATTAAATATGTAGTTATATTTATTTTTCCTTTTGTGCATTAACCTAAACTTTTTAGTACATATTAGGTATGTGAGTTTGTGTTAGCATATGTTCGCTCTCGACTCTCCCTATGTCCAGATACCAATTGCTAACCCATTTACGCAAAGTTCTTGCACTTTTCAGTTTCCATGCATCGGGTATGAAGTTGAACAATTTATGCCCTAAGTAGGAGTATTGTCTTTGGGCACGTGATGTGTTTGTAGTAGGTGGAACTACTGAATTCCTCCCTGCATGATGGATAGTGCTGTCGATATTTTTGTGTATGTATAGTTGCCGTACATCAAGAACTCGTATCTCTTTAAATAATAGATCACTGGGATATCTGAATGGTTTCTTAAGAATGACCCTTAGAAGTGATTTTTGTGCTTTTGCTAAGGGATCAATTATTGTTTTGGAATAGCCGCCCCATCCCAAGGATGCATATTCTAGCAATGAGTTGCACATGGCATGGTACATTTGTTTTAGATCTTTTACGCAAAGAATATTTCTAACAGATATGAATAGATGAGTAAGTTTTCTGATCTTTGTGGAAGTTGAGACTCTAATATAGTCTCAACTCAGAGATCTGATATGTTCGTCCCATCTCAGAGATGTATCTATGATGATTCCAAGTTGGAATCATCATAGGTCAGCAATATTATTTATTGAAATTATCTTGGAGTCGGAATCGTCGGAAAAGTCGGAGTTGGAATTTCCAACTCCGACTTTTCCGACGATTCCGACTCCAAGATAATTTCAATAAATAATATTGCTGACCTGGTCCGTGAAAAACGTCAATTACTTAATTAATTTAGTGACTGACGATACAAAGTACTGTGCTGCTACACCACTCTACTATACTAGATACTAATGTCTGCATTATATGCTTTTATCCGTTATTCTATTATACTCAATGTGTACTACTTAAATCTGATAAACAAACTCACTACAAAATCATTTTCACCTTTCCATTCGCATTATGGTATGTTTCGCTTATTAATCTAGTTGCATCCTTATGTTAACTTATTGTAAATTTCTTTCTTTCTCTATCTATCCCTCTTCTTATTATTATTATTTAGATCGATTGTTTTTTTTTGTCTCATTAGTCACACCACCACCATGATATTTTACAGATATTTTACGAGAAAATGTGTTAAAATGTGTTATAAAATGTGTTATTTCTTATAGTATTGCCGAATTTTCTCAGATTGTAAACAGGAATCAATTATACCACACACGCATATACTATCTACTAGCAACAACATTTACAGTAATATATATCACAATAATAATAAAACTTGGAAAAAATATAAGTACTGCAAATTCTCAAGTCGGTTTTTATCATAATATTGTAATGATTGTTCTTGTTTTAAAATATTTATTGCATTCAGTTTGCTCCAGTACTTACCTAGTTCTCGACTATTTATCACACTTCAAACTCACATACTCTCTTTATATTTACTTATGTTACATTTAGTTCGTACTTAAAGAAATATTGTTTTTTTTTTTCAAAAAAGAAAATTTTTGACATAAGAAATGAATGATATTAATTTATAATTTTTTAAAATCATTTTACTTAAATATGTTAACACTTAACTAGACTTCACTTCGAAATAACTATCCTCCATTGGTCACCATGATACAGGCAGCTGCCTAGTATGGTGACCTAATGTATCTTCCCAAGCAAATATACTAATTATGTAACATGTAATAAATAAATAAATAAATAAAAATTCCTAGATATTTTATTCTCTCGACACATTCTAAATTTAAACAATTACAAGTGGTTCGGTCATTACAATGGTGTATAGTGATGTGTATTTCTTTTGATTTTCTTGCTTGTGTTGCACTGAAACAGATGAATTTAGTTTTATCTAAGTTAAGAGTGTGGAGATTATTGTCTAACCATTGTTTGACTTTGTTTAAGCCTACTTCTGATTTACTGTGCAAAATATTCCAGCCTTTGCCTTCAAATAATAAAACCGTATCGTCGGCAAAGGTGATAATGTGGTTGGCAAAGGAACTGTTACATAGTTCATTTACATATATATTGAATAAAATTGGTCCTAAAATACTTCCTTGGGGTACACCGAATTTGATATTAGCTGGATAAGCACTCTTTGACTCCTGTTATCTAAGTAGCTACACAACCAATTGAAGAGCTGACCTTATATACCTGTGCGCTGTAGTTTATTCAATAGAATTTTGTGAGAGAAGGTTCAGGAAGAGCGCAATGCATTTTGTACCTCTATCTATGTTATGAGAGATAATTTTTGACAATTTAGCCATGGCATTATCAGTGCCTAAACCTGGATGGAAACCGTATTGATTATTGGAAAGGATGTTATTGTTTTCTAGGTATAGGCTAAACCGATTCTTACAATTTTCTTAATAAATTTAGATACAGTTGATCAGAGAAACCGGTAGTTGTTAATCTGTGATTTATCCCCATTTTTGTGATGTAGAATAACAATTGATTGTTTTAAATGATCGAGGGATTTTCCAGAGTTAAAGCTAAGATTACAAATGAACATTATCGGTGATGCTATGGCGGATTTCATAATTTGAAGAGAACTTATCAGGACCGTACGCATTGGATGACTTAGTCTCGTCAATTGTTTTCATCACTTCGTGTGACGTTTTACGAATGTTATCTATTTTATGACCGAGATTACAGCCAATTATCTTAGCGAGATCAGTTTCAGTTGTGTTATTTTTATCGAGAATTTTTTTGCCAGTGTGGTTCACACCGACGTGAAATAGTTATTTGCAAAAAATTAGCATCTTTTTTGGATCTGAGATGAAAGATTTTCAATGTGCAGTGATTTAATTTCAGATGATTTATTAATTTTGGTTTTAGTTATATTATTAAATGCTTTCCATAGCCTTTTTGGCGTATAGTTATTTTCGTAAATATATATTTTTTAAATAGTTTTCTTTTGTTGATATAATTAAATTTTTACACGGGTTCCTATAATTTTTATAGCGAGTTTATAATATAATATTCTCTGGACTCCTTTTCGCCTTTTTGTGGAGTTTGTTCCTTCTGTGAATTGATTTGACAAGGTCAGGGGTGATCCATGGCGTGAGTTTTAATGGCTTATTACATATAAGTTTGTTACTAGTGTATTTAGATATATACTCATGTAACTTGGTGATGAATTCCGTTATTACTATGTCAGTATCCCTTTGGTCTAGAACGTTTTCCCATTTTTCTTAATTTAAGTCCTCAAGTAGATAGAAGTAGTTTATTTTAGGTATGTACATGTCGCTACTGCTATATCCCGTCGCTATGAGTTTGAGCGATACGCGCGCTGTTTCGTCTATTAACACGCTGTTAGAACGAGCAACACTTATTAATCTAGGCTATAAGCGCGCCACTCTCACAACTAGTTAGTGGCGACGTGTGATGGAAAAATATTTTTAATGTTTTAATAGAAAAAAAATGTCACCGGACAGCAAAATGACATGTACATTTTTTACTCCAAATATGCTCATGAATCACTTGTTAAAATCCCTCGGGTATGTCCTGTTACATCCTGTATAGTGAAAAGTGAAAGCAATCGTGCCTTTCGTACCTACTTCATGCTACGTCACAAGCTTACCTGAAAAGTGCCTGAATGAGCGAACCGCGTGAATTAATTTTCTACAAACCTTGCCTTATGGCCATAACATTAATTTCCCGCGTATCAGCGGGAAATAGACCCATGTGCGGGAAACTTAGTCACCGAGACATTAATACGAAACAATGCAGAAAGAATTCTAAGTATTTTTTTTTTACATACAGGTAATGTAATGTTGTGTTATCGTAGATATCCCATATAGTCAATGAGTCACAGTCAACTATTGATGGATTTAACCGATTTAACCATTGTTAAATTAATTCACGTGCTTTCTGCCATTACAATTGAGTAAACTAACCGCAAGTTGTCATGCGCAGGTATTTAAAATTTACTTTCAAGAATTTCAATGGACAACGAACACATAATTTAAGTTTTAATTGAAAGTAAGATCAGCAATTCTACGTAGAGAACAAAAATTCAATTTCTCCCCCGTTTACAAAGAAATGATTAAAACGCCCATCTTTTTCCTCATATGGTATTTTTTACTTCAAACCCAATTACTATGTAAGCAACATTGGTGGTAGAACTTTTTATTTAATGGGTTTTCAAAGCGGTGCATATATAGGGAAAAAAATTAATAAGGTTTTATATACAGGGTGTTAAGGGACGTACTTGACTTACTTTAACCAGTGATTCTTGACATTATTTGGAGTAAAAAATGTAAATGAAATTTTTGTCTCCGGTGACTTTTTTCGACGACTTTTTTTTTTTTTTTCAAAAATTTTTTCTTCAAAATCAAACAAAAAAAAATTTCTTCCGCATGTCGTCATTGGTCACTCAGCTGGGTGTCCGACAAACCCCTTACCCCGCCTCCAACTGTTCAACAACTACCATTTTTTTATGTTTTTGTAGAAAAAAAAAAAAAAAAAAAACATCATAAATGTCACCGGAGACCAAAATTTTATTTACATTTTTTACTCCAAATAATGTCAGAAATCACTGGTTAAAGTAAGTCAAGTACGTCCCTTAACACCCTGTATACACACATATACATTTTCTGTAATGTGAATACCGCACATGAATCCCAACCGCCTGGAGCCAGGAGACTACGGCATCCCCAATTGGGGTATATTATGAGGCTGAAAGTATGTGATGAGGGGAAGGAGACGGGAAAGAACTATTCAGATCTAGTCACCAAACGTGGCAAAAGCCATTTCAAGCAACGTTTCAATTCTGAATGGTGGTCTTACACCATGGTGATATGTAGAGTATCTTCCAATGGACGTGAACCTTATATTATTTTGAATGATTAACTTGAGAAAACACAAATCAATTAAGTAAAATTTACTTGCGCAATGGGATCTGTCGTTTAATCGGATCCGATTTGCAAGGCCGAAAATCACCGATTTGCCATTTTAACGCCACAAATTAAAATCCTATGGGAAATATACAGTTAAAAGCAATCCTTTTTCAGTCACTCTTACTAAAAAAACTTTTTATTTGTGTAAACTTACAGTAAAATAAAAAATAAATTGCCTTCTATTATAAGTGCAATATACTAAATAATGTTAAATATCTTCATAATTGCGAACAAGTTATGTTTATTAAAACATGACGATGAATAACTAAAGGAAATAACCATATGCTAAGCATTGTAATCTCTTTTATTCGTATACTTTTTTTGTGCGGGCTTTATGATCAATCATCACATTATTGGCAAATTACTGCAGGGAAAAAATGTCTGGTTCAGCTCAAACAAACCGAAGAGTTGCCGCTCGGGCGTGATTAATTCATGGAAGTGATAGGTAGGTATATTCATGGTTTTCTGAGATACAGAGACCTGATTAACATGTGAGACACATTGGATTCGTATGTTATGAATGGATAATTTATCGATGGAACCGTCTCGTTTTGGTACGAATGAGTAAGGATATCGGACCATGCGGTACAGTTTTGGCATAACAATTAATATTACTTATCGATAAAGAACACACTAGTTATATTAAGAATACTTTTACACTTTTTTTCGTTTTACATTTCAAAGGATGGGTTGTTTAAAAAAAATTGATGAATTCGTCAAATATTTAAAGTTCATTTTCACGTTCTGTGTAGGTAAGTTCTATTCAAGTTCTGTGATTAATCCAGTTTCATGCAACAAATGGCCTATATAACAGAATTTGAATTGAACCTCCACAGAATGTAAAAATTAACTTCAAATATTTGACGAACTCATCAATTTTTTTTAAACAACCCGTCTTTAGAGTCCCAAATGTACAAAGTCAGTGGGATTATGTCATCCCAATAATTGAGTTATGTGGCGAGGCTGAAGGGAGTGGGGAAGGGAAGGAGATGGGGAAGAGGAATATTGGGAAGTACTGGCTATTCAGATCTAGTTATCAATCACGGCGATTGCCATTTCAAGCAACTGAAGCTTCCGATTCTGAGAATTCAATTAAATGTTAAATAATTCAGGGTACAATTTAAATTTTGACTTACGGAACTCAGCACTTCGTTTGTTTGAAAGAACCATGAAACAATTTGTGGGAAGAAATTATCAGGCAGGTAGGTACCTAGCACATGATTAAAAGCTTAGTTAAAGTTAATCACCTAATTAAAGTAAGCCGTTTGGTAAAAGCAAGGCTTGCTTCAAGAATAGAGTGGATACAGCAGTTTTTTTAAACCAGGAACCGAACGTACAACAAATTTATATGCAATTTTTTTTTAAAAAGAATTCAAACATTCCCGGGTTACGAATAGCCCAACGATGTTTGAAAATCTCCTACTACCACCACAGAAAGCCGAAAATGTTGCTTGTGTTGTGATGGAGGACTTAGCCAGTCGAGGAATCGAACACGCGACGCTCGGGTGGGACCCAAGCGCTATGCCCACTCAACTACTGAACTGAATCGCCAAACAGTCGAGATAAAACAGGACTTCGCTACGATCAGTCAGCAATATAATTTCGGTTGTATACCCTTTGTAACATTCTAAAATTTACATAATGTTTATTCTAATACATTATTCTTATGCTAAGTCTCGCGCGTATGTGAGTGAGATATAATAGAATAGGCCAAGCCAACTTGCCCGAGTATGTTTGTGGCGGCCACGTCTGCCAAATTTATTGCGCCGTCACTGGACTCCCACCGAACACGCTGGAAACTATGAAATACCTACAGACAGTTACTACGGCCGGCCGCGCCGCCTCGTAAATAATAATTCCGCCACTTACGCGAAAGGCCTAGAACGTGTGGCTGTACCATACAAGTGCCCGCAGAAGGTTCGAGCGATTTCTCAGCTTTGCGTGAATTCACCCAGCATTGCCTACCGTGAGAGTAATTACTCGCCGCGAGTATATAAGCAAGTGCTCGCCCGCTGAGTGGCAGTTCAGTCTTCATTCATGGTTCGACATTTACACATCGGGCGGTGATATAGTGTCGCTACGCATTATTCAGCCCACGCGGGCTGATATCGCTCTCGCAGCAAGTGATTTAACGCATGTCTAGTGTGACTTCAGGAACATCTTCATGGCACCTTCGAGGACTCCATTTCCAAGTACCATCTCGCTGTCCGGCCCATCGCGCCTCGACATGAGATGTCAAGCAACCAGCAACCGGCAACGAGCCAGCAACCAGCATCCTCATCGCCTCTCAAGGTTCCTTCCTGCGTCACGTGTGTGTGTCGACTCAAAGGCCACACAGCCGCCACACCTCGTCAACACGACGACGGTCAACCGCCTGGACTAAGGTCACTTCTACACCGCCATGGTGTAGAGCAACACGCCGGCTCCCTGAAGACCAGTGATCTTCACCGCCGTAGTCTCCTGACCTTCTTCACTCATCATCACGCAGCAGCAACACAAACGGCACCACTGTCGCTCCCGCTCCGCTTCGACCTCGCTACGTAGCTACAATAAAGACAGACTCATTTCACTGACTGACGCTTTTTATTTCACGTCCCGACTCTGCCGATCCGGCCCGCTCCCTCATGCTGATAGTGTAGCATACGGGTGAAAATATAATAGCTGTATTTAAAATGACAAAAGTCCTAGTTTCAGTAAATAATAATGAATTTATACCGTCGTTCTTAAAATAGTTAGTGGAGTAATGATCAGCATAGTTGCCTTTCAAGCATTTGACCGGTGTTCGATTCTCGGCTGTGATAATTTTTTTTAAATTCTTTTTAACTTTTTTGTTGTCGTTAACCTTAAAAAAACATTAACGATTTTTACCTTAACTCCGATTCCAGTTCTTTCGGGTAACAGCGAAAAAATCGTTAATTTTAAGGTTAAGCAAAATTCCTTACCACGCACACATTGGATCCTCGACCACGGAGATCGACTTTTATTCCACTGCTTTTTTTACTAGTCATACAATATAATATAGAAAAAGACACAGAAAATAATAGAATTAAAAGAACCATGACCATAATTAACATTTCATCCATGAAAGGCAAGTAGACAGATAAAATTGAAAAAAAAAACAATCTATAATATCAATAAAGTCAAATAATGTGCCGCGAATTTTTAATGATTTAACATCACTCCGTTCGTCATTACCACAGGATGACAGGATCCCACCGTTAGGTACCTATTGTTTTACACACAAATCATCGAAGGATCGTTTGATAAGGATTACGATTGGTTGTCCGTCTACGTAACACGAATAACGATTACGTGAAACACTAAACGACCGTCGTCAATAATTTTTCCTGTGCGTCATTCGAATGTGACGACTCTTACTAAATCTTCCGCTTTTCTGAAAATGTTAATGCCATTACAAAGATAAGAAGGTCGTTATTCATTACTAATCTTTTCGTGCATGCTTTTCACTGTTATTTTTTTTTACATTAGCTCCACACAGGAGGCCTTGACGAAAAACATTCTTATGGACCTTTGTAATCTTTGGAGACGCTGTGTGGTGGGTCTTTTTTAAGGGAAAAGAAGGAGAGGAAGTTCTGGAAAGAAAAAATGTGTGAGGAGGTAAGAATCTGGTGGTCAACGTATCCAGGAGTGACGGACGTACGAATCCATCCCTCCCTCTGCCGTGAAAGGAGATGAGTCTATGTATGTTAGGTCTTCCTCAACCAGTCTCTCCTGATTCGTCCCACCGTGCAGTAGGTGAGCAGATGCATCCGCAGACAAAAATCAAAGCAAACCTCACCACATAAATCCGGACATCCCTAATAAGTCACCAAACGTAGAAAACCACTTAAGGGTGACCTATCACAGAGGTGTTGGTTATCTAATAAATGATTCCCTGGGCGGCGCGCGGCGTACCCATACCCGCCTCCCAAATTGAGAGGCGGTATGGGTACCGGCGGAGGAATTATGAAAATAATTAATATTGCGCGGTAAAATACATGTACGATTAAATAAATCTTTCGTTGAAGCAAAGATTTGATTGCCAATTTAAATTTCCACTTAATATCCACCTTTAATTGAAACACATAAAAAAACTTTACATAATTACCTACATTTAAAATATGAAATAAAACTTGCGCGCGATAAATTATATTATAAATATAATTTTTTTTTTCGTTTATCGCTGGCCGATTTTACGATAATTTACTTTATTAGGACAGTAGGTATGTAGGTATATTGGAGGGCTCCATAGGGTCTTGGTGTAAGCATTTGAGTTTGAATCAGTGTAAACGTAGATTATTTTGTGAAATTCGCGTTTCACATAAGATCACGTCGTCGGTCGGACTGTTAAATCGAAATTATCTAAAAAAATCTTTATATATCATTAGATAAATATAAGTTAAAGTAATCGGTGAGTGACAAATATTTTAATAATTTATTAGTTCATTCACCGGGTTTGACATTACAAGCGTATTTGCTGATCACGAAGCCTTCAACGAAAAACCAACCTTATTAAATATGAATTTATGACCTGAAGAAATAAGTGGGCTGAATTTATTTTTAGATTATGTCATTGATTTTGTCGAATTTAATTTTTTTATATAAATGTGCATAAGTTGAATCAATTGAGCGCGGTTAGCTTCGATATTATTTCGCGTGACAGATATATCTCCCTTCGCAGAACCTAATTTCGAATGTTGTTACAGGATACAGTAAAACTGTTTTCTTGAAGATCTTCTCACTTTTCAAAATTCCATTTGTCGCATTCTGACCTTAGATCACAGATTCCTAGACACAAAATAGTAATAAAAAAACCATTTCTGACAAAATTCAACGTAAGTACATAAATATGTTTCTTATTTGATGCATGTTTATTTTAGTGAACAATCAAACATCCGCCTGTAATGTTTTTGATGATTAAAAATATCGCAATTAGTGACGTTTCTCATTTTTTGATTTTTGTGTCATTTTGCTAATTTCTTACTGCAATAATTTCGCAGATACATGCGTTCATCCCCAAAATGTTGGAAAAACCCCTCAATACCCATAATATTGGTAGTTCTCTGTTGCAGATTACAATAATAATGCAATGCATATTATTTGGTTCCAAAATATCGTTTTATGTTATACATTTAATGTTTTATATTATACTAGCTGACCGAACGAGCTTCGTACCTACCGCCTCAGAATCAATACTCTTGTGTTAACTTATTAGATGAATTAAATTAATTTTTTTTATTGAGTTAAAAATTTCACAATGAAGCAATTATAATACGCAACTAACAGTGTTTTGTTTTTGTCAGTATCAAATACCTGAAGGATTAAAAACTATTATTGTTAGACCTATTTTTAAAGGCGGTGATCATTCAGTTATAAATAATTACAGACCTATTTCTTTATTACCTGTTTTAGAATAAAAACTCGAAAAATATAAAGCGATATACTTAGATGCATATTAAAATAAATTTGGTATCATTGACGAATGTCAGTACGGGTTCCAGAAAAAAAAGCGTGACGCTCTACTAAAAAAAATTATAATTTCATAACTCTCAAAAGCATGTACTTGTTGTACTCTTCATTGATTTCTCTCAAGCCTTTGACACATTTATGTCATAAACAAATAAATAATTAACGTTCCACGAATCATTGGAGTCCGAGGTAAACTGCTTACTTTATTTAATAATGACACCAAATCTTTTATTTTATTTAATTCTTTGGGAAGACTATAAAATATTTTATGCCTTGTAAATATAATTTTAGTGCATTTGTTGTGTTGAAAATATAGGAATTTGGATGTTATGTTTATGCCTTAATGTTGGGTTAAGTTAAAAAAAAATGATTACATTTTCTTTAAATATTTGTAATACCTATTTAATCTTTTTTTAGAGGTCTTCAATTTTTGGAACTTTGAAAATTTTGAAAATTTTGCTGAAGAGAATTTCGGTTGTGTTTTTCAAAATTATTTTTTTAATTAATTTTTTAACCACTTTTACAGGACTTAATTTTTTTTCATATGCGCCTCCCCATCCACTGATTCCCTACTGAACTAAGGATTACACTAGTGCGAAAAATACGTTTTTTTAAGATTATTTAACTTTAGAATATTTCTTAATCTGATAAATAAATAGATATATTTCCTAATGTGCTTAACAAGTTCACATATGTGTCTGTTCCATTTCATACGTTGATCTACAATGACACCGAGGTACCTTATTTCAGTTGTATGGTTTAATATGGTACATGAGTTATTACGGTCATTTTTTTTTACTTTTTTGTTTTGTATAATTATATAATGTTAGGGTAAGTTCCGAACTTATTTATTGAATATATAAATTGTTTTTTATTTTTTATTTTTTTTATTTATTAGCGTTATAAACAGTCTGTACAAAATTCATAAATGACAGTGATAATGTATGTATGTCATAGACCAATAAAATAACGACAAATTGAATTTGAATTGAACCATATTACAAAAATCCACAATACCTATACCTGATATAAATAATTCTGAATTAAGTGTATCTTCTTACTTAAATCTACAAAAAGTAATTAACTGAAATTTTTCATGGGTTTACATTTAAATTTTGATGGATATCAATAATGTATTTCAGGAAGTGATTTTATTTGAATTCGAACTGCTGAAGGGGAGAAAATGTGGTGATACTAAAAATAAAAAAAGAGAAACACAGAAATCAAGCCATTGTGACTAGTTCGTAATATTTTTGCTCTGCTTTAAAGTGATTGCTCTTTGTGACACAAATACCTAAAATCCATAAAATTCCTATAAGCGATTTACCGTCCCTACTGAGGATAATCAGTAAAAGAAAAATATATTTTTTAATACTACGTACTTAAGTGTTTAACGCAGGTAGTAAGTAAATTTATTTACAAAATGCACTGCAATATCTGCCCGGATCCTGTTATAACAGAGGAATCAATTTTTGTGTGCTCTGCGTGCAAAGGCACAGTTCATCTAGCCTGTGGGGGTATCACGGAGAACAGTTACCGAAGACTTTCTCAGGAACGGCGGGCACTACTGAAATGCAAACGGTGCAAAAATACGAGAACAACTGTAGCGGGCGCTGCGAGCGCAATGGAGACAATCAGCGGTAAAGAACATTTGGAGCCAGCCAAAAAAATTAACAATAAAGGACTGACGACCACCGCACAGGCCCAGATAAACTTAGAAGATCTGCAAGGGTTAGTCTTGGATAAGACGTCCAATCTTGAAAGTAAACAAAATGACATCTTGGAACAAAACAGGAAGATATTAGAAAGCATTCAATTCATGAGTGCACAATATGAGGACTTCCTAGGCAGGATCCGTGAAATTGAATCAAAGAATGAGGTTCTTACAAAAAAGAACTTCGATTTGGAAGCCAGGATTAATGTGCTGGAAAACTGTTTAGAATTCCAGGAGCGGGCCCTGAAGGCCAACAACTTAGAAATCAGAGGCATCCCGGAAAATAAAGGAGAAATTCTATAAGACGTAATTTTTAACATATGCCAAAAAACTAAGTCCAACACTCAAATCAAAGACATAGACGCAATTCATCGCGCAGCAAAAAAAAATATATTAATCCGAGAGAAATTGTAATCAAACTCAAATCGAATATAGCTAAAGAACAGCTTAACTGATGTGAAAACGTACAACAAAAACAACCCGAATATGGAAGACAAATTTTAAATACCTCAATCATCGGAATTGCTGGACCGACTTCGAGGATCTACATTTCCGAGAAACTTACATTTCGTGGCAAACAATTATTTTGGAAAGCGTGACAAGCAGCGAAAACGAAAGGGTACCGATTCACTTGGTCGAAGGCGGGTCAAGTATACGTCAGAAGGGATACGGGTTCTAATGCAATCTGTATATCTGATGAACTCAAGTTTGCAGCTATGTGATACAATATTTGACAGAATAACACTACCGAGATATGTTCCTTCTCGCTCTTATCCAGGTAAATGCAATAAATCGTTATCAAGGCAAGGCAGCGAATTTATCAGTTATCATTATAGTATTAACCAAAATGTGAAACGATTAGGGTTAATTTCATATTTCACTACATTAAGAACTTATGAGGACACCCCGTCCCGTCCATTTGCATATAATATTTTGATATCATCTGCAAATAATATGTTGTTTCTACAATATTTCAGAGACTTTAAACATTTTACATTATATTTTCAAATCACTGTTAATATATTTCCATACACACTTATTTACGCAAGTACATTGGGAATAGATTTAATTAATATATTATTGAAACACTGTTCGCTATTCAGCATACAGCTAACATTTAATTATGATTGATTTACCTTGTGATATTGATAACCATTCAGGTATATTCTGTAACTTTAATATTATTAAGGACCTGAATAACATAAAAAGCTATAATTGGGGCTCTTACAGTCTTAAAATTATACATCAGAATATAAGAAGCATATCTAAACTTGACGATTTTCTAATTTTTCTAGATCAATTTAATAACGCATTTGATGTCATAATTTTAACTGAATGTTGGATAAATAAAGAGAAAACCTCAAAAATAATTCACAATTACTCAGAACATCACACTAACATAAACTTAAATAAATCGAGTGGAATTGAAATTTACATTAGAGACGGTCTACAAGCACAAGTTGACGAAATTCTACCACCACAAGCAAACTGTATGAAAATAGCACTGAACAATAACTTATGTATTTTTGCAATCTACCGATCACCCACTTTCCAAAATATTGACCCTTTTTCGAATTCTTTACAATCAATCATCAACAATGCAAATCAATTTGAACAGCAAATAATTTTAGGCGATTTAAATATTAATACGATTCCTGAATACCACCGTCAATCCGAAGATTATCTATGCCTGCTTACGGAAAATGGGTTCATACAGACAATTAACAGCCTCACTCGTGAACAAGGAATGAATAAATAAAATCTTGTCTAGACCATATTAACGTCAAAAAAATTAAACATATCGACTCATTTGTTTTCCACACCACAATTTCTGACCACTACACTACAGCTCTCTGCCTCAAAAATAAGCCTCCCACCGCAGCCAAAATCAAATACATATCCCGAATAAACTACCTCAAACTACTTGAGGACTTAAGTTCAGAAAAATGGGAAAACGTTCGAGTCTAAAGGGATGCTGATTCAGCAATGACGGAATTCATCACCAAGTTATATGATTACATTTCTAAACACACCAGTAACAAACTCATATCTAATAAGCAATTAAAACTCACGCCATGGATCACCCCAGGCCTTGTCAAATTAATTCACAGAAGGAACCTACTCCACAAAAGGCGAAAAAGAACCCAGAAAATATTATATTACAAATTCGTTATAAATAGTATAGGAACGTGTGCAAAAAAATAATTATATCAACTAAAGAAACCTACTTTAAAAAAATTATTTACGAAAATAACTATACGCCAAAAAGGATATGGGAAGCATTTCGTGATATAATTAAAACCAAAATTAATAAATCTTCTGAAATAAAATCACTGTACATTGAAAACACTACCACGTCAGATCCAAAAAAGATGGTAAATTTTGCAAATAATTATTTCACGTCTGTGGGTATCACACTGGCAAAAAAAATCTCGATAAAATTAACGCAACTGAAACTGCTAATGTAACTGGCTGTAATCTCGGGCATAAAATAGAAAACATTCGAACTACATCACACGAAGTGATGAAAATAATTGACGAGCTTAAGCCATCCAATGCGTGCGGTACCGATAAGATCTCAAGAAAGCTGTTAAAAATTATCAAACCCGCCATAGCATCACCGATAATGTTCATTTGTAATCTAAGCTTTAACCCTAAACATTTAAAACAATCAATTGTTATTCCACTTCACAAAAATGGGGATAAATCACAGATTAACTAACAACTACCGACCGGTATCTTTGATCAACTCTGTATCTAAAATTATTGAGAAAATTGTTAAGGATCGGCTCAGCCATTATCTAGAAAACAATAACATCATTTCCAACAGCCAATTTGACAAAAATTATCTCCAATAACATCGATAGAGGTACAAAATGCATCGCACTCTTCCTGGATCTAGCCAAAGCATTCGACACTATCTCTCACAAAATTCTGTTAAATAAATTACAGCGTATCGGTATACAAGGTCAGCTCTTCAAATGGTTGTGTAGCTATTTAGAAAACAGGAGCCAAAGAGTGTTTATCAATGACACAATAAACGACCCAGCTAATATTAAATTTGGTGTGCCCCAAGGAAGTACTCTAGGAGCGCTTTTATTTAATATATATATAAATGAATTATGTAAAAGTTCCTTTGCCGACCACATTATCACCTTTGCCGACGATACGGTTTTAATATTTGAAGGCAAAAACTGGAATGTTGTTCACAGTAAAGCAGAAGTAGGTTTAACCTTCCTCTTCCCCATCTCCTTCCCCTCCCCACCTCCCCACTACTTTCAGCCTCACAACATACCCCAATTGGGGATGCCATAGTCTCACTGGCTCCAGACGGGAGCAGTTGAGATTCTTGTGCGGTATTCACTGTAAAAAAAAAAGGTCAAACAAAAAAAGATAAAACCAAATTCATCCGTTTCAGTGCTACACAAGCAGGAAAACCAAAAGTAATATACAACATCATTATACACCATTGTAATGACCGAACTACTTGTAAATGCTTAAACTTGGAATTTATTTATTTATTTATTTTAATACAAACGGCATATATATGCCATAAACATTAATTACATGTCACAAATTCATATTCAAAATATTAGTAATGGTAAAACAGTGTATGTATAGCAGTTAATTGTGACGATACATTGGGAAGTGACACCAGAGATACATTTACATGCAAAAATCTATAATAGCAATAAAATTAATAGTGACTAAAAAAATATGATAGCATAGCCGTCTTGTACCTCTGTTCCGTGCAGTTAAATAGATCTATCACATCTGCATATCTATTAGTAACTTCATGCAACCTAGGTAAAAGTGAGTGTTTCGTATACTCAGTCCGATTATTGTTACATTTAAAAAGGGTTTTAGAACGAGTGGTTCTCGTGGGAATATGAAATTCAATGAGCTTAGTTAGATCAGGACTGTCTATTCTACCATTTACAATTTTGAACATTAATATTAAGTCTGATATAATTCTTCGATCTGACAGTCTTAGTAAATTTAATTCTTTCATCAAGTAATTATAATTTATGTTTTCAATGGGAATACCGAGGTTAAAATTAATATATCTTAAGAATTTGTGTTGAATTTTTTCGATTGAATCTGAATGTATTTTAAAATGGGGGGACCAGATCGAGGAGTTATATTCGACTTGACTACGTACTAAGGATGTATACAAAATTTTTAAAGTTGAAATATTCTTGAAACCTCTGGAATTTCTAAGAACGAAGCCAAGCATTTTGATACCTTTATTATAGATTGAGTTTATATGGGATATGAAGTTTAATTTAGACTCGAAAGTTATGCCCAAGTCACTAATTTCTTCGACAGAGGTAAGGGTAGAGTTGTTAAGTTCATAAGGATGAATAATTGGTTGACTTATTCTGTAAAAACTTATTGAATAACACTTATTTATGTTCAGATAAAGTTTGTTAATAGAGCACCAACTAATTAATTTGTTTAAATTATTTTGTAGACAGGCACAATCTTCAGCGGTTTTGATGATTTTAAATATTTTTAAATCATCTGCAAAAAGCAATACATCTACATCTTTATCAAATATGTCAACAATATCATTTATGAACAATAAAAACAAAATTGGGCCTAAATGGGACCCTTGAGGTACACCACTGGTAGCTATAAATTGATTGGAATAGAACAAATTAATTTTTACAAGTAGAACTCTATCAGATAGATAGCTTGCAAACCAGTCTAAAAGTTTTCCGTCAATACCGAGCTTACGTAGTTTAACCAGTAGAATTTTATGGCACACTTTGTCAAAGGCCTTGATAAAATCTGTGTATATGGAATCGACTTGAGTTTTGTTAGCTAATGCGTTTGATATAAAGTTTTCATATAATGAGAGATTTGTCAGAGTTGACCTGCCAGACAAAAATCCATGTTGATTTGGAACAATGAGATGGTTAATATATGGGGAAATTTTATCAAGAAGTAATTTTTCAAAAAGTTTCGGAATTATAGATAGCTTACATATAGGTCTATAGTTAGTGACATCACTTTTATTACCCTTTTTTAGTATAGGTGTTAGATAACAACGTTTCCAAATGTCCGGGAAGCAACCTGTATCAAGCGATTGATTAAACAATAGACAAATCGGCTCAGCCAGTGAAGCAATGCAATTTATGAGAATATTGGGGTGCACGTTATCAGGTCCGGCCTTTTTGTTTTTGTCTAGAGATTTAATTTTAGATTTAACGTCGTTTATATTGTGTGAATGTGTAGATAGTATAAAATATCTAGGAATTATCGTAGATAAATCTCTGAGATGGACGAACATATAATCTCAACTTCCACAAAGATCAGAAAACTTACTCATATCTGTTAGAAATATACTTTGCGTAAAAGATCTGAAACAAATGTATCATGCCATGTGTAACTCTTTGCTAGAATATGCATCCTTGGGATGGGGCGGCTGTTCCAAAACAATAATGTATCCCTTAGCAAAAGCACAAAAATCACTATTAAGGGTCATCCTTAGATCCATCCAACCGAGTTATTGATGTACGGCAACTATACATAAGAAAAATTATTTTACATACACAAAAACACCGACACAACTATTCATCCATTGATCATTTCCACAACCCCCGCCATGCAGGGAGGAATCCAACAGTTCCACCTACCACAAACACATCATATGCCTAAAGACAAATACTCCTACCTAGGACCTAAATTGTTCAACATCATATCCGATGCATGGAAACTGAAAAGTGCAAGCACTTTACGGAAATGGATTAGCAATTGGCTTCTGGTCATGGGGAGAGTCGAGAGCGAAAATATGCTAACACAATCTCACATACCTAATATGTACTAAAAAGTTTATGTGAATGCATAAAAATAAAAATAAATCTTTTGCTCTGTTTTTTGATCCGTGTAAACTAACGACTGGTCTTGGATTCTTGAAAAAAGACGACCAGACATTTCAAAAAATAAATTTTGAAATTCTCCATATTAATACATTGGAAACTCATATTCATATATTCTGGTTTATAAATGGGTAATTTCTATTACTTAGGAAATTCAAAAAAAATTATAGTACATTTATTAAAATTAAATAGTCATAAATGCATTGGGAATTCATATGTCATGTATTGGTGTATAAATGTGTACATTCTAATTATGCAATTGCAAACGTTCTCCAAAATAACCTGGAAAGAATCTCATAATTGTGATCTTCCGAAAGAAACCATTCACTTATTCTGCATGCAATTATTAATGTAATTAAATGTAATGCCTTTGTAATTTCATTGAAAAAAAAAGTTAACTTTTTTACCTAAAATATTGAGTTCGAAATTAGATAGTTGCGAACTCCTGCAACTTACAGAGAGGGGTACAGGAGGTAGGTACGATCGACACATCGGCTGGACACTGAGCGAAGACATGATTAATGTTGCAATTTTGCAAACCTTTGTTCACTTACTTTTAAATTTTTGTTGGTTGTATTTTTATATTACGTACGTATTTTTTTTATCGTAACATATTGATATTATATATCTCACTGTACTAAATTTTTGTTTTATTTTTATTTTGTTTATTGCTTATATTTTTATTTCATTTATATACTTTGTATTTCCATCTAAACTATTTTTTTCTCTTGTTAAAGGTGGAGATACTGCCTTTATTATTTATGTAAAAGCCCTCTGGGCGTAAAATAAAAGAAATATATAGACAACTAAATAAATTAATGTTCTCCAAAACGAGCTTGAAAAAATCATTTGTCATATATTTGGTTTAAAATAATTGTGTAATTTCTACTATTTAAGAAATTCTAAAAATTATAGTACTTTATTAAAATTAAATAGTCATAAATACATTGGGAATTCATATGTCAAATATTGGTTTATAAATGTGTAAATTCTAATTATGCAATTGTAAATGTTCACTAAAATGGTCTGGAAAGAATCTCCTACTTGTGATCTCACTAAAGAAAGCACTCATTCACTCTGAATGCAATTATTAATGTTCTCCAAAATGACCCTGAAAAAAAAATCACATCTTTGCGATTCTTTCAAAGACAAAGAAATCATCCCGTTGTTTAGAATACAATTTTTAATGTTCTCAAAATTTGTCTTGACAGAAGCAAATTCCTGTGATATCTTGAACGATACCATTCCTTTGTTAAGAATATTATGAACTAAATATACAATTTGGCTGTCCTGAAACGGGTATCCTTCCCAGTTGGACAGACAAAGTATCATTTTGTTAATGTATTGTAACATATATGCATATTTAATTTTTTTTTTTTAAATTAATAAAAAAAATATTAATTAAGTTATATTAGTTAAAAATGTGGCATTCAATAGTGTTCTTTTTTATGCATGCTGTGAATTTATCAAGGTTTGTGTTAAACACATCGATATTTGGGCATAATCTGTTAAATGTGCTACAGCTTCTTCTTACAAATACATTTTCAAGATAATATGTCTTGCTCTTAGGGATATAAAAGGTGTCGGGGGATCGAGTAACTCTCAATGGACATCTTAAATGAATATTTTGTAGTAAGTACGGGCTATCGATGAAGTTATGAATAATTTTATAGAGCATTAATAGGTCTCTGATATCTCGGCGTTGATCAAGAGATTTAAGATCTACGGGGACATTTTTCATCATTTCGCACGCGATAAGAGACATATTTCATAAACTTTTTCTGAACTCTTTCTATATTTTTGCATTAATTGTAATTAGGTTTGTATCTGAACCAGTTTTTTAGGATTTGGATGTAATTATTTGCACTTTCCTTTACAATTTTATAAATTATAAATAAGTTTTTTTTAACTTCAAATATTAATTAATGTATATTGAGGTGAAAATTGCAGACAAGCAGCTATGTGGCAGCTTCGCGGACTACCGATTTATTGTCTAAATTATGTATTGTGTAAAGTGTGTTTTGTAAGAAATAATGAAAAATAAATAAATAAAAATACCACGGTAATTGATCTGTAAAACGGAATGAGAATTGCTGAACACCGACTAGTACCTGATACCATTTCTCAGACCAATGTTAAATCCAATGAATAGAAGAAAGAAAGATTTGAAGTTCTCTTGAATCGTCAAATAATATAGTGCATTTTCGTTTTTTGTTTTTGAGGTGTTACACCGTGTTGCGCTACCTCCTTCTTTAGCCAACGTTTCGGACAGCGTTGCAGTGTCCATCATCAGGGCAGATCTGCCACATTTGCCGGATCGTTTTTACCGGATACGTCGGCTAAAGAAGGAGGTAGCGCAACACGGCATAACACCCCAAAAACAAATAACAAAAATACTTGTGGTAGTGAAAATCTAAAAACGTACCAATATAATATGCACATCAAAATTTGTCCACAAATATCTGCTTTATCTTTAGGAAGGTTGTTTACCGGGTAGGTTTGTGCCAAAAACGTGGTCAAAACCACGCGTTATGTTTTCATATACTCGTAGTTGACCTCATGTTGATTTTGCAAAAATTCCATGAACATTATCATTCAAATTATCAAAATTATGAATTTTGTTCAGATTCTATCAATAATTAGGATGGGTAGATATTGTGCAGTATTAATTAGGGTCTAATGGGTCATCCACATTACGATTTTCATGCTGATTTGGATTGGATTGGTCGGTTAGTTCCACGACTGAGAAGTTGAGAACACAAATTAACTCACGCGACAAATTTAAAAATTATTTTTATAAATTTAAATTTTATCAAACTGTGATGGTTGAACTATGGCTGTACATATACACATCTACCGGATCTGCCGGATCTACCCTGATGATGGACACTGCTACGCTTTCCGAAACGTTGGCAAAAGAAGGAGGTAGCGCAACGCGGCATAACACCCCAAAAACAAATAACGAAAATATGGCTGTACAGTACATGTACACCAATGTACACTAGCAAACACCGCCACCGAAAAAGCTAACCTATTAGAAAAAATGTTTGCGGATAACTCAACCCTCGATGACCAAGGTGCTGTCCCGACGTCGGTTCCTCACTGCGGTTTTCATATGAAAAAGCTGAGGATCCGGCATCGGGAAGTACTCCATGTTTTACGAGGGCTTGATGTTAATAAAGCTAGTGGGCCTGACGGAATACCGGCCCTGGTACTTCAGAGGTGCGCTGCAGAAATAGCTCCAATTTTGACGAAGCTTTTTAAAATATCCCTGAAGTCTGGCTCTGTGCCCTCTGGTTGGAAAAAAGCGGTTATCCATCCTATTCCAAAGAAGGGTGACCACTCCAACCCGGCCAACTACCGCCCCATAGCGATCACATCAGTTCTGTCTAAGGTGATGGAACGTGTGATCAACGACAAACTGCTCACATACCTCGAGAAGAAAAAAATTATTAACGACCGTCAATACGGATTCCGGCGGAACCGCTCGTGCGGTGATCTTCTCGCGTATGTGGCGCATGTTTGGGGGCGATGCCTGGAACGTTTCGGTGAGACCCAAACGGTTGCACTGGATATTTCCAAGGCCTTTGACCGGGTTTGGCATCGAGGACTTGTCAACAAACTGCCTTCTTACGGACTTCCCGCATCTCTGTGTATATGGATTGCCGACTTTTTGAGGGAGAAGTCGATTCAGACGGGAGCCGATGGTTTCATCTCTTTCTCACACTCGATAAATGCTGGCGTCCCGCAGGGATCGGTTCTATCTCCGACTTTGTTTTTGTTGCACATCAACGATCTTTTGTCATGTGCACCAATTCAATGTTACGCGGATAACAGTACATTTTTTGTTTAACAAGCCCCCAAAATGCTCACAAACTCCAACTTTGGAGCAAAGAATGGATGGTTACCTCGAGAGTGTTTTCTCTTGGGGTAAAAATAATCTCGTTGAATTTAATGTTTCAAAGACCCAATCTTGTCTGATTACGTCTAAAAGGGATCGAAATGAAAACCTTGTCTCCTTCAACGGAAGCAATCTTCCGAACAGGCCCTCCATTGATATGTTTGGTGTAACCCTAAGTGACCAGCTCAGATATGGGGGCTCCATCGAAGCCAGAGTAAAGTTAGCCTCCCAAAAACTGGGCGTACTGTAGAGGGCCCGCAGATACTTTAATAGTGCACAACTGCTAATCCTGTACAAATCACAAGTGCGCCCCACGGTTGAATTTGGCAGCTACCTCTGGTCTGGAGCTCCGAACTACCTGAAAAATACCCTCGACTCTGTGCAAAAACGGGTGGTCCGTTTGATAGATTCTCCCATCTTTACAGACGGATTGCAATCTTTAGAGCACAGGCGTCGGGCATGAATGCTATCCTTGTTCTGCCGGTATTACAATGGAAGATGCTTCGATGAACTAGCGTCATTGATCCCCTCGGCACCGGTGCATAGTCGGGAAACACGCCAAACGCGTGCCCAACATATGTACACAGTTGACATTTGTCACATGAGAACGGGTCGCTGCTTCGACTCATTCTTGTGTTCAACAGCTCGGCTGTGGAACGATTTATATTTATATGTGTTCCTCCTTCCAACAACATGGGTCTCTTCAAGACCAATGTTCATTCCTTCCTCTCCTCAACAAGACCCTCCACACGGCATCTCAGATGACATAGGCCCAGAGGGAAATTATTTTCCTCAGGGCCTCCTGTGTGGAGTTAATGTAAAAAAAAAATCCCACTGCTGTTCGCGTTCCAAAAATGTCAATCTGTCTGTCAAGAATATAAAAATAATGTACGCCCTTCCGATGTTACGATCGTGAAAAAATTGGTTACGTTTAAAAAGACACACGAGGGAAAGTAAAAAAAATATTTACACTTTTTACAGTTTATTTACACGAAGGTTTAACATGAACCCACATTATATTTATACATAGTCTCTTTCCTTCTCCAACCTCTTGGTCCAGCGGTCCACAAAGTCTACGATGAATTACAGCCCCTTTTACACCCTCCGACCAGATAAAAAGATCACTGCTCATTGTTCCTCCTTGTTGCAAACTTATGTATAGCGGAGCGGATTTATTTACACTGTTAGCCGAAAGGCAAATGACCCGATCGGGATCCAATTTCACGCACGTGACCGTTAACCAACTCCAAACAAGCATGCGCAGAAGGCAGTATGCCAACCCTGAAGTTAAGGCGAAAACGTTGATAATTTCTGAAGCACCCTGATACCTGCATATTATATAAGAATCTATAAAAATGATTGTAATGTAATGTCAATATTTTCTAAGGTTTAAACACGAGTAGGTATGAAAGTTTTTAAAATAATGGTTTTCTCGTAAGTTGGTAAAGATAAATAACTTAGCAAAGTCCATTAATTACCAAAAAAATGGCCCAAAAAACATTCACTTGACATTGGACTTAACATTGGACTTTGCACGGCAACTTTATACTTTCTTAGAAGCGTGCCGCGGTGCCCCCATTTGACAGTTTGACGTTCGCGGATCCAAATAAAAAGTGACCCATTCATCTCGTAAAAACATTACAACTAGATCAACGACTTGAGATGGCCACCTGAGACTGATGAGGCGGTATCAATCAACTACATTTTTATGTGCACGGTGGACGCAATGCATGAATCTCGTACAAGGGGATTAGAAATCGTTGTTCTAAGTCGAAGGCCCAGGGATACGAGCTGGCATAGTTCTGTACTGAGTATTGTTATGTTTAAATGTGTTATAAAATATGATCAAAGCGACAGAACAATAGCATTTAGGTATAAGTTATTATTATTATTGTCGAACGAAGTTGCGTACTTGAGTTGATTAACTGCAAATCGTCTTGTGTCTCACTTTTTATTTCTTTCTTGAAGTTGAATGAAATATTTTTGTATTTATTTATTTGTAAGAAACAAACAGCTTTTTTATAATATACTGTGATAAATATACAAGTGACCTGAAAGTCCAGCCGCAGAAGTTTATTATGCTGAAGTTCATTAGAAATGAAATTTTAATATCTTAAAATTCATTTTGGGTTATAGGAAGGGGAGAGGAAGAGGAATATAGGAAAAGGATAGGAGATGCTCCTGATACATTCCAAACTCTGGTATTAATAATTGATCGTACGCATTACTTCATATCGATATTTCTTTAGGTTATTACTCATTACTAAAAATGTCAATGCTGTGAAATTGTGTATTATATTGTGCACGGGCACGAGGAGTTGGATATTTTTTTAAAATATTTGTTCTACATGAGTGCAAATAAAATAAATCGGATTATCGGGTTGATCTTGATGGAATATGAAAATGTATTAAATTGGTAAGCTCTGGTTAGTCCAGGCCATTATTTAGAATTTTAAACAATAGGATTTGATAAAAAATTAGACATAGTGTTTGGAGGGAGTTGAAATTGTGAAATTTAAAGGATTCGGTATAATTTGAGAAGTGTAAGGTTAATTTATAATTTGGGTGTTTAAATTTTCTTTTTTGAATTATCTATATTCTTTCAATATGGGCTTGGTAAAAAGGAGTCCACATCGGTGTACAGTGTTCCAAGTGCGGGCGAATATATGAGGTGTGAAGGGAATATAGAGTAAAAAAAAAGAATGAAACAATTCAACTTTGTATAAACCACTTATATAATGCGTAAATCTGACCGGTTTCGGAACAAACGTTCCTTCTTCAGGGAAAACTTATACTAATTTGACAGTTTCGAACAATGTTTTATTATGGTAGGGGTGGAGCCGTTGCTAGTTATTAATGTAGATTGGAATATAGAGTGTTTAAATATTGTACTAACATAAAAAATATTCCATTTAGCACTCTGTCCACAGTGATATTCGTTGAAACTCTCAATATTGCCCTTGCAAAAAAACACATTACGAACAATTTTCTACTTTCCCTTGTCCTATCGGGTAGGATTCTCTTCGACCTAAGCATTTGTTAACATATTTTCGGTTAGAATTTGAATTTGATGAATATATTATTTATATGCCGTGAAACCATTAATGTCGTCAGGGTCATTAAACTTTTTATTTTATTTTGTGGCAAATTTCACATATCGGGACCAGTCTTTTGTTTTACACATACCTATTGGCAAATCATTTGAAGAAGACACGACTGAATGTATTTGGGCACACCCATAATATTGAACTTTCAAAAAGTATTTCGAAGTAGTCTGGAACACTCGCTTTTGGTCCCCTCTTACCCCGCAAATGTCTGAAGATTCTGGCTTCGTAGCGACTTTATCAATTCAAATGGTCTCTAAATGATTCACCTGAAGTTTCGTGCATCACTTTATTTTTCACGAGAAGAACCGGCAAACAAATGAGGAAACAAAATCAAATTTTTTCGGTTGCTTTAAAAGTCATTGCATTATAAGAATTTTTGACAGGTAATAGAAGTTCAAAATTGGATCCTTGGGGAAAGAATATTAAAAGGCTTTATTACGACTTAAAAAAAAAAAACCAAAGAAAACCCACGGAATACACCACGCCATCATCTACATACATGGGTATAAATTACAATATAAGTATTTTTTTATATAAACAGTAAAAAATAAAGAATTATAAAATTCAGATTCAAAGATTTAAAAAAAATGGAATGTAATCCGACAAAAATATATTCATAAGTATAATATGTCTGTATATGAATGATGCCAAAAAAATTCCACATAAGTATCGCCAGTGCGTGAGCATACTTGTGTTTTTTATAGCAGTTAAAATTTACTCATATCTTCTTCTTCTTCTTCCTGGCGTTGTCCCAACTCATTGTCTAGGTAGTCTGTTGGGGTCGGCTCTTCTCGTTCTCAGGTTGTAGTTTCTGTTCTGAGTATCGCCTTCATCCAGGCCGTTACTCTGAGGTATTTTAGAGCATTGAGTCGTCCAGGAGTTTTTTGGTCTTCCTCTGGATGACTGTCGATGAAGCTCCATAGACATTGCCTGCTTCAATGTGTGGTCTGATGATCTCCGTCTTACGTGCCCATACCATCTCAACTGTCGTTCCTCCAGCTTACTGTGTATGTCCGTGATACCCAGGCTACCTCGAATGCGTGAACTTTTAATTTAGCACTCTTTAAAACTTAATTACTCACAGATTAAAAAAATATATAATAAAACCATTATTTACAGAATTACAATTCAAAAGACATGATAATAAATATTAAAAATTTGTTGCAGCAAGTAAATGTTTGTATCAATGGTTTTCATCAAAGACTTTATTACATTTTTATTTTTGCTGTAGGATTAGCACTTTCACATTTAATTTCTGTGGTCTTATAGAGCGCACCATAAAATTTTGGTATAATAAAATACGCATGTTGCTTGGACATTGCATGTATATTTTTTTGCTATACGGAAGAGCGTATTTAAAAATACCTATCCTATTTTTTAATGTGAAAACCGTACAAGAATACCAACTGCTCCCAACCGTCCGGAGACGGTGAGAATATGGCATCAACAATCGGGCTGAAGACAATAGGGGAGGGAAGGATATGGGGAAGGGAAGGAGATTGGGAAGAGAAAGATGGTGAAGTACCTGGCTATTCAGATGTGGTCAAACACGGCTAGAGCCATTCAAGCAACGTTTCATGAATGCTGATCTTTCACCAAGTTTGAAAGTACACAGAACCCAGTGTGTACCCATTGCCCAGGTGCCATTCTAGAGCACGCCGCAAATATGCTACGTATTATTTATTAACTTTTTGTGAAATAACACAATACAGTCAAATAAAATTTACTTGCTTGCGCATGAGATTGATTTTTTATTAAATTGAATATTCGATGTTTCACAAAAAAAAATTATTGTTGATACCCTTTTTCCGTCATGCGTTATTTTTCTTTAGGCTTAAAATAACGTGTTATTATTTAATTATTTACATCTGGATTTTAGGCAGAAAGGAACGTCATACCACCATATTTTTTACGACAAACATTTAAACAAAAAGCATATTTGAATAAATTTAATTTAATAAATAATATTTGCTCTTAAACCAGCTACCAAATTCCCGTAAAAATATCGCAAAATGTGAGATTTATTTGATTCAATTAAATGTTATAATTTGCAAAGAAAATAGAAAATGCCGGTCAACTCAACTACCCGAACATAAATTCATTTTACATCACTCGTGCGAAAGGTGTTCGGTTTTCAATTTGGCCATTCAACTTATTATTTTTTTAACATTAGCTCTACAAAGGGGGCCCTGTGGAAAATAATTCCCCTCAGGGCCTATGTCCAAAAGGAACGAGAGGAAATTCTGGGAAGGAAAAAGGTATGAGGGGTGGATAGGAATCTGGGGTCAGTGTATCCAAGAGTGACGGTCGTATGAATCTATCTTACCACTGCGGTGCAAGGCAATGTTCCGAGAGAGTCCTGCTGGAGAGGTCAAAAGATCTCCGACAGTCTCTCTCGATTCCCATTGGGCAGTGGAGGTAATCCACCTCTTACCCGCCTTGGTATAAGTAACTGATGGTTACTCCTTCAAGGCTCTCGCAAGATTCTAATTTTTTTTGTTAAACGAAGCTACATTTATTTATTTTGAACGAATCTAGACCTCCAGTGTCCATGCATACGTTGTTAGTAAGCAGTATGCAAGTGCTTAACAGGAAAAACAAAATGCAAAAAATAGGTTAGTAAGACAAAGATAAATTAAACAGGGCAAAAGAAAAACTCATTCATGAGGCTCCATGAGGCGACATTGCATCTGTAAAAACCCGCAAGCACCTGCATAAAATAGAGAACATAAGTAATACAATAAATCTCAAATCAATTGGCAAGTACCAACAAAAAATGTGAATGGCTTTCGGTCTGATCATAAACTACACTTAGCTTCCGTGTCCCTTAGCCAACCACTCAGTGAAGCCTCAAAGAATGTTAACTGAATATTTGGGGTAAAATACCCGAAGACTAAAAGAAAATTTGGGCAGAAAAATTCCCATTGGGCAGACACATCCGCAGCGAAGATCAAAGAACAAAGCTCACCCCATGAACTTGAGCACCACTAAGCCACCAAGCGTAGTTTGACCCATCGCCTTGCACCGCAGTGTGAAAAATTTACCTGGCTATTCAGATCGAGTCACCATACACGGCTTATTGCGTATTTTGTTATTACCGCATGCTTATTCGGAGAGTCGAAATTATTGTTAGTAGATGCCTTTAGATGTAAGTATGTCGACCTTGGTTGTAGGGCCGTATATCCTCTTTGCGTACTTACTTGAAGAAATAATCTTTTAACCCGTCTGCTTGGTTCAATATATTCGCACCTCACAATCCGGAAACCTCGTTTTCGCGCGTAAATTTTGAAACTGTCACTTTGGATCGAGATTGTAAAATATCTATGCAAGATAGCTTTAATTTTTCAAAGACAATAAGAAGCATTATTTCGTTCTCTTTCTGGTTAAAAGAAAAATACATATGTTTGCATGAGAGGAAGAGAGATATATAGCTTTTAAAATGTAAGGTCGGTCTTATGAAAGTATAACGCGATTACGGGTTTTGGGATGTATTTATTCCTAAACAAGCAAACGGGTTAAGGGATCAACTGTCAGAGGGATTAACTGTCGGGAGGATCAATTATCAGAAGGGATCAACGGTCGGAAGGATCAACTGTCGGTGGATCAACTGTCGGGGGATAAATCGTCGCCGGATCAAGTGTCATGGAACCATATACAGTTATCGAGTTTAATAGAGAAGTAGTTTTATTCTGGATGCATTTGAATGAAAATATGTTTTATAATTTTGTTATTCGGTGGTATGTCCTCTCTGCACCCCCCTTTGGGGACACTTAATTATATTTTGCGTAATAGGTACACCTTATTTTCCCTAAATCTACTACATGTGGTAGGATATAAGTATGCCGGGGGACCAAGTGTCGGGGTATTAAACATAATATGTTCCTAAAAGTTCAGCTGTTAGATACACAGTAATTAAAGGAGGTAAAAAAAATATTTTGGAAAAATAAAATTTAAAGATTAACCCGGCGTCGATGACGCTGGGTCATAATGACCCGAGGCGATTTAAAACGGCCATATGATTTTTTTCCTGTCAACCGTTCGACTCGAGCGCTTCAGTAGCTGGAGATACAACCCCCTTCTACCCGCACCGCCGCGCGCCGGCGTGCTCGGTGCGACGCCGCTTGCGCAAGGAGAAACACGTGCGTCAAGTTAAAACGGGTACATATTTCCTAGAGTTGAAATGAAATTCTATAGCTATTTTTTCATAGTTTATTTTGCATGTGTTTCTTACTAAGGTAATAAAAAGTTGATTTATAAAATGTAGTGGTATTATTTATATTTTTTGTATGAGCAAAGAACCCATAAAAAATAAATAATTTTCAAAATCAAGATAACCCTTTCAGTTTTGGTACAACCCATCGATAAAATTCGGGTCACGGTTACCCGGCGTCATTGACCGCGTAATTATTTTCACGTCGTTGACGCCGGGTTAAACCCGAGGTTGTGAAGCCAATATCACTGTCACTGTCCACTTATTATGATCATGAGTTCTTATTTGCTGAGCACGCATATCAAACATGTGATATTTACCTGGATCCTGCACCGGAAAATGGTGTTAAGTATGTTTGTTTGAGAAGACGTAGTTACGAGTATAAGGATAATAAATAATAAGTATAAGTGTTGTTACCTGCCAAATACTTCGTGGAAGCCCAGGTGAGCACGACCATCCCGGTGTGGTGGTAAACATGCAAAAATGTTATATGGCTGTTTTTCTTTCTGAATACGAAGAATACCTGCAAATAAGAGTTTAAAAAATGTATCATGTTCGATGATTTCAAATTTAAACGAGTTTTAGACACAATTGTAAATAATTGTGATTAGACAGGTTGCAACACATTTCCGTAAATAACCTAGCAATATAATATAAGGTTAAATTTGTAATTTTTTTAGGAAATAGACAGATAATTGCAGAGAATAAACATTATAAAAAAATAACAAAATTCTAAACTATTCATTTTGCTGATTATTTAAAAAATTCCTATGCGACAGAAAAAATCGTCAAAAAGGGTTTCTCGGGGCGTTAATCACCAATAATATCTACCAGAAAAGCTTTTTTTTAGGGAAGAGGAATGTGGGGAAGTACCTGGCTATTCAGATCTGGTCACCAAATACGGCAGAAGCCATTTCAAGCAACGTTTCAATTCTGAATGGTGGTCTTACACCAGGGCGATACTGAGAGTATCTTCCACTCTGGAACGTGCCGCAAATATACTATATATTATTTTAAATAAATAAATTGTGAAATACACAAATTAATCAAATAAAATTTATTTGCCACGCCGGGATTCGATCCCGCGACCTTCAGAATGCTAGTCAAGCGCCTTACCGCTGCACTACGCCGGCCGTCGTAGTGCAGCGGTAAGGCGCTTAGTGCATTAGTGATAATGCATTATTAAGTAGACAATTATAGGTATAACGCAAAAAATTATACTTAACTTTGTTTTGTAGGCAACTGTAATATACTGGTATTATTGAAATAAATAATTTAGAGAATAACTAGGTGTTTACAATAAACAAATCATGTTTTTTTAGGATATTGAAACATTAAAAAAAACATTCATTGTTATTTTGTAAGTAACAAAAGCTTGTACAATAATTTATTTATGATAGAAATATTATAGTGGTCAATTGGGTTTTTCTAATATTTAATTATTATAACTGAGTTGTTCAAAGAATGCCTTTCTATTAATATCAAGGCAGAGTCTGTTTGATTTAGGTTAGATTTATACATATTTGTATAGCCTTAGCGGAAAACCCAAAATGTTGCAACTAAGATGACATGTGTTTTCTTACCTTAATCTAATTAACGTATTACATACACACTGTCTCTCTTCAAGGGAAATTCTGCTGTTCTACTAAGAACACTAAGTCATCAAAGGAAATGTCAATTTATTCAAAATTGTCGTCAAAGTTTTTTTGTATTTATTTTATTTTATGTATTTTATTTATTTTGTCCAACTGTTCTTCAAGTTTGAATGAATGCAAATAAATTATTTTAAAAATATTAACGTATTTAAGACAACCCACTAAAAAGAATTAAAAAAAATATTCAAATCATTTATTTAAAAAATAATATATTTATTTGCTAAGTTGACAGAAGAGTCGCAGTTGATAATGAGTGTCGCAATCTTAAATCGGTCACTAAAAATCTAGTGTCTAAAGTAAATTACGTAACTATCATAATACTGCAATTTTTCAAATGTCTTAGTGCAGTGGACTCAAACTTTGGCTACGTCTTCGATAAATAAAGAGGATAAAATGCATTTGTCTTACTAATTATTAACAATATTTTAATAATTAAAAGTTAAAAATTAAAAAATAAGTTTTAAAAATCTGTGAGAACGGTAGATACTGTCCCGTCCTCCAGGATTTGCTGTTGGCGGTTTCTCTGTATACCTTCACCGCCGAAGTTTCTCATTTATCCTTATCGGCAGGCCTTTTGATTTTGACATTTCTTTACCCTCGAGAGCGATCTGCAGATCCGCAGTCCTAATAATTATTTTATTGCGAATCATTAACTAGTGGCCCTTACTTTACTTTACTTGTACAATCCCGTTTAATTTATTTCTCTAATATTTGCACCTCAGACATTTTTTATATTCGTAAGTGCAAACTTTGCGCTCGTATTTTAACAAATTGTTGTTATTATATAAGTGTTCATAAGTACTTCGATTTGAAATGAAAAAAGCCAGTTAGTTAAAAAAATAATATTATTGCAGGGTTAATATTATTTGAAAATTACATTTTAATGAAAGGATTATTAGAAGTATTATACACAATATGTATGAAAGTATTTGTTACGTAGTTTTATTTAGAAGGTATACCTAGTTTCAACCGACTTCTAAAAAGGGTTTTTGTGAAGAAATTTGGAATAAAGAAATGTATATCATTTTTCTGCTGATATTTGTCTCTTTTCTCTTTTAAGTTTGACGACCACTGTCGTAACCAATCAACGATTTATATTTAAAAAAAATGAAAATGCTTCAAAGGAAACGCTTATTTTTAATGCAAAAATTAAAATAAATACAAAGTACTTACCAACATAAGGTCACCTTGGCATTCCAACAAAATATAGATGATAATGACGTAAGTGTCGAGAACCTAAAGGTTAAATAGGTATATACTCACTTCAAAGCGGACATTTGCAAAAAAATTGACATTAATTTTAATCCCTTCTGAACATGTTTTTTTTTTCAGAGAGGGGTGCCATAAAAAGAAACATTCACAGGGTCGGTTGATTAGCCACTCAAATAAATTATTAGGGAAGTAAAGGAGGGTAGTTTAGATCAACGTGTATAAAACTTTGCGTTAATCTTCAATATCCAACATTCGTTATAATTTTGTAATTTTCTCACCGTATCTAATAAGTCAGTCAGCTTAATGTACATGTAGAGGTTGACGCAGCTCGCTATTTCCATAGCCCGTTTGTCGTATGAAAAGTCGATAGGTTCGCAAACTAGCCGGTACTGTCCTCCCCACGCCAACTCGAAGGACTGTAAAAGAAAGAAATAACAAATTAAACACGTTATTTCATTGGTAGTGTACATTTTTAAACATTGCTTTCCAACGATTATAACTTCTTGCATTGGGGGCCAAGGGATGGTCAACGATGGACTCTGGGCTAAGATGTCAAAGATGTTTCACTACTATTCTTAGATTAGAGTACCAAATTAAATAGTAACCTCGACTTTCTAAATAAATTGTAAATCGTGTACCGTAAATCGGAAATATACGTTATCCTGTGGATAGTGGCTAAATGTGGTTAAATGTTGAAATCTTTTAAAATGAACAATATACCTAAATACGACGAATGAAAATAGTATATAATATTAGCTACATATCAGGGTGGCAGATACTTTCAGTTTCATCCTGCTGTGATACCGTAATTCGGAATCGAAATGTCGCTTATAGTGGCTTTGGGGATGTTTAGTGATAATTTGGCAATTAAACGGGTTACATTTTAATTAGTCTATTATAGAGATACTCTTCAATTTTGTCAAAGTTTTCTAACCAGATAGGGCAGATAGTAAGTGTTCAATTTTAGGAATTTAATATTATTGTGATATCTCGAATGTTATTTACTATTTCTCTTTAAAAATTTCTTTTTGAGTCTACTACTTTGAATATTATAAAAAAAGCTTCAATATTATTTATTGTTTTTCTTTTAATTATATTTCTTGTATTTTTTATCGTGATTTAATTTTGTAAGTATTTTATTTTCTCCATGTTGAAACTTATAATGCTGCATATAAGCAGGAGAAAAAAGCACATGCCAAAAATGCAAAAGGAACGAAGCAACAGCAAGCGGCCTTTCACACTGTTTGCTTTGCTCCTTTCTCACAATTCGTAGTTCGGTTTGCGGTAATACGAGTACCTACGTGTTTATAAGCAGCATTACGAATGAGACTTGGCATAAGAATTATGAATTTTAGAAATTTTAGAATGTTACTGTAAGTACACAACCAAAATTATATCGTTGACTTGGCGCAACGAAGTCATGTCCTTAACACGAGCGTTTCATATGTCATCTGTCTGTAAATTTGTTCGTACATTCGGTTTCCGGTTTCGAAAATCCGCTGCATCAATTTTATTTTTTTAGCTTGCCTTACTTTTACTAGATAGCTTACTTTGACAGGGTAGCTAACTTTGACAGAGATTTTAGTCTTATGGTAGGTACCTACATGCCTAAAGAAAGTTTGAAAAATAATTCTCACTGAGATAGTGACGTTTGTTTAAAAATTGTCTATATAAATCTAATCAAACAATCTCAAATCAATCAATTCTCCAGCTTATACATAACAATGGATCGCGAAAGGCTTTTTGAGCGTTATATAATATGTCAATATGATAGTCAGTTGATATTAGTTTACATGCAACCAAGACCTCTATGTAAAAACGCTAAACTTATGTAGACTTACGATTCATACAAGGCTCAAGGCGTCGCGCCTTGATAAAATTCTTCCAAACTTACCAATAGATGTCGCTTTAATAAAATACATATTTCCTCAATGCGCCTAGTTCATAAAATCGCTACCACATTCACAACACTCAAATGTTACGATTATATTTTATTATCGAGTTCGCATTATATCATTTATACCAGAATAATTATAAATTATGTATGCATCTTACACAATAATCGTAAACGACAGGTTACTTACTATATGTTGGAGTGAATAGGTCAGGGATTATTAACAGGTACCTACTATAATTTTTATTGATAACTAACGAGCTCCCCGCGTGCGTTGCACTGCCACTTAAGATGAAGCCATACTAAATAATGCAAAATAATACAAAATCATATGTTTTTGTTTTGAAAATTTGATGGCTTTGAAGTATTATAGATGCTTCAATTAAATACCGCGTGTAGAACACACCTTGGCCCTTAAAAATATCGGTCATTTTTTTATAAGTCTTTTAATAAGCCTATATAAACATAAAATGTAAGGTCTGTAAAAAAACTTTCAAGTCCAAATTCTCCTATTTATAAACCCCTTTTCGGATTTGGTTTTATTGTATAATGTGGCAAATTTAGTTTTTTTTTAAATAATGTCAAAAAAATTGATATTTATGCCCGAACTTCACAAAATAAAATAAAATATGCATTTTCTCGTTGTTATTTTTGACATCAATCAATACGGCCCGCACTCTACGAATTTGGATTCTTAAAGTGACCCTTATGGCATGTGCACAAGAACCATGCGCTGGGCACACCTATTTTGTATCAGTCACGCCCAGTGATGGTATGTCTAGGGAAATTTCCCTAGATCTAGGGGAGAAAAAAAATTTTTAGGGAAAAGGGAAATCAGCACAAAATCTAGGGAAATTTCGAACTCTGGCAAAAATTTTATTACATATGACAATAATACTGATAGAATAGATTTTTTTTGGAATTCCCATGAATCTTAAATAGTGTTAATTAAGGTACAAGCAATGTTATTTTTAATACTGACAACTCAAAATGATATTATGTATCTAAAAAGATAAATGGAGACGTCTGAAAAAAAAAATTATTTAAGTTTCAAGTTCCGTTTATTCGGTGATTGCGATTGATTTTTATTTGGCAAAATGATTTTTATTTGGAATTCCGTTTCTAATTCAGTTCTAAGTGTGTAGATATATACTTTGAAAGTATTATTTCACTAAGCTTTCCCCCCCCCCCCCCCCCCAGTTATAGTTTTGTAAGAGATTTTTGTAATGATTGAAAAACTTTTCAGATTTATTGTCATCTTGTTGTAATAATCCGGAAACATTTGTGAGTGTACCAATACATAAAAAACACACATACTCGTATATGCAAGCAAGCAAGCATAAATTGATTTATATAGATAAGAAGATACATTAGGATATTAGGACTTGGACTTACCTTATACACGATATAGCTGCAGATGAAGACTTGTCCTGCGTTATAGAGCATCATAAGTTCCCGGAGTTGGAAGGGCTTTCTGTCCTTCATCATTTTGGGTCCGAAATTGTTTACGAAATATAAATAAAGACCGAGGATGATGGCTATCGGAATTGGGGATCCAATAAGCGGCCATGACTGCGTTCTGGGATCTGAAATCAATCATTTTCAAAATGTTATCGATGGAAAAAATATCTTTGCATCCCTTCCTTTAGCATCAAAACTTAATTGTTCAGGAGACATTCTAGTTCTAATAACATTTCAGTTATGTAAAACGGCTAAACAATAATGATAATAATAACAAAACATGAATAGAACCTTTACAAAAGTTGAAAATTAGCTTTCCAATTTGATGAATAAGGAACTCCAGTGAAAAATATTATGGCTTTAAAAAAATATGTTCATATGGACCAATAAACGCTGATTCTGAATATATATAAGTTTTATTTAATAATATTAAACGCAGAGTTTTTAAAACATTATTAAAAGGTCCATTTTTAATCGGGTCGTAAAAACACGCCGTCAAGTTGGCATTATTGAAATTTTAGTGGTGACGTCACTGTTCGACGTGTCGCGACGTCACCGTAAAGTCATTGTATGGGAATGTATGATATGACACAAGCCATCGTATTAATTTATTCGTTTATTTACATACTGTTTATAGATTTAGTTGTTGTGTTTATTGAAACATTATTTAGGCCTAAGTAATGTTTCAAAAATAAAGGTATCTCTTATTAGTTTATCTCTATTATTGAAAGTACTCAAAAACTACTGCACAAAAAAAATAGTAATGCTACTTCTAGGGAGAATACTTCGAACAACGGAATTCAAAATGGCGGCAGTTGATCAGTTGATTGTCCAATCCTATAGTAATTTTTCAGGAGTGATGACATCACACGATTCACCATACATACGGTGGTTTTCGGGAGGTCTTGAAAAATTAAAACTTTGACAATTATTTTAACTGTTAAAACTAACTCTTAAAATAAAAATAAAAATGCAGTTATTTAAGTTAGAAGGTCATTATTCATAAAAAAAAATTTAAAAATGGACTGGAGTTCTCTATTGTTCGAATTCTTTGAAACAACTGGCAATAGTGGAAAATCAACCTATGACAAAAACAAAGTTTTTTAACCATATATAAAATTCATCTATAATCAGTTTTCGGACATCTCTTGGGCGGGCTAGTAGCCAATTTCAAAGAAATGCGTATGTGCGTGTCGTGTAATTGTCATCGACAACGAGACTATCTGCCGAGTTTCAGCTCGATTGGATGTAGAGAAGTGAGTTAATTTCCACTTCCAAGATTTGCATTCATTCATACAAAAAAACATAATTGAAATTCAAAAAGATTCCTTTAAAAATAACTAGAAATTATAAACGTAGGCTTATTTATTTAATTAATTATTTCCCTTTTAATGTCAGTTCAAATCATTTATCTTTCAGTACCCCAGCCATCCAGGAGAAATATGCAGTCTTGTATGGACATACATGCAATACTTGAAGCTTAGAATACAATATTTTTTATACATATCAATCTCAGGAAACGCTGACAATTACATATCATCGAATTCGGGATTCGTTTGTCTTGTTCAAAACTATCACTCTTTAGATTTCATATTGAAATATCACTGTCAATGTATTTCAAATCTTTCGCTTTCTCCATTCCAGCTTCAATGAGCATTTCCAGTTGCATTATTTCAAATAGGAGCAACAAATATTGTGGACTGTAAGTAAGAATAAGGGTAGCAATAATTATGCTTTCATCTTTCACTTTTATAATAAAAATATTTTATGTGGCCTTAATGTGCTACCCTAGGGTACGCCATGTTGACCACTGATGCAAATATTTACTGGACTGGTAAATTGTAAATTAGGGCCGGTATTTCAGTTACTTTCTGAACTCAGCTTAAGAGATTAGTAATTATTCTGAAGACCCAAGTCGACTCAAAACATTCCGAGTATACACTGAAATTGCGGCCAAACTAGAGGAATATACGGCGCTCGTGAGTACCCGCCATACTATTTTGCTAGTGTAAGTACATAACGCTACGCTACTATTTTTGAATCTACATTTTTTATTTTTTATTTAAAGGTTTTTTTCCCGTAAATAGCTATGCTTTTGTGAATGGGAGGAAGGAGTTATTTATTTATTTACTAAGAATATGTGTTTTTTAACTGTTGTTTTTTCTTATTGCGGATACTTAACTTTTAATTAAAGTTTTTTTTTCTCAGTATATCTTTTTAGTTGTGTTTTCAATTTTTGGAAGCGATTTTTATATTATTTTTTATTTATTTATTAATCAACACCCTTTTAGTATTACATTTTATTATAACGCTTTCTGTGATTAGATGTATACAGGGATATTATATTTTCTTGCAATTTATTACATTTGGGAGGCGGGAATGGGTACCGTCGCCCCGGGATCCTTTATTGGGTAACCAACACCTCTGCTATAGGTCACCCCAAGTGGTTCGCTACGTTTCGTGATTTAGCAGGGTGCCCGGGTTCATGGGGTGAGGTTTGTCTAGGTCTTGGAGGCGGATGATTTGGACACACTGAACCCCAGATCCCTACCCACCCTCTAAACCCTTTTCCTTCCCAGAACTCTGCTCTCCTTCTTTTCCTTAAAAAAAATCCTCCACACAGCAACCCAAGGATGACATAGGCCCTGAGGGAAATTATTTTCCTCAGGGACTCCGGTGTGGAGCTCATGTAAAAAAAAAAAACTCATCGCCGTAGAGCGATGGAAGGTTTTACCAGTGTCGTTTTACTACGCAAATCTAAGGAATTTTCAGAAACTAGACATTCTAAAAACATGTGTAAGAATATATTCTGTAAATGTCTTTTGTTGGACATTTTTTATATAGTTTATACCAGAAACGTGCAAATGAACACCATCGTGACTTTGTTTCCATACGTACACAATTTGCAAAAAATAATAATGCGTTGACATTAACAAATACATACCTACTCGCTTCGGCAATATATTCAAGAAAACATTTGTTATTATTTAACCCTTTTATTATTTCCAGATATTTCTCTAAATTGCACAAAAAGTTTGTCATTATTATTGTAAGTTATATCAAATTAATTATTATTAGTAGTTTTAATAATTAAATTCTTCCTTACGAAAACTGCCATACTTTTTTTCTGCTGATCGAGTCGAAAAATATGCCATTTTATTCGATGTTTGAAAAAAGCATTTACCTTGTGACCCTTGCCATAATCATTAAAATCAAACAATATCAAAAGTAAAATTTTCAAAATTTTAAGCAACTCTCGACACAAAAAAGACCTTGAAACCCATAAACAGATCTTCATGAATTGTAGCTAAGAACGTTTAATCGATACGTTTAGGAGCTACGATGTTACAGACAGACACACAGACATATAGACGGCGGTCATATTATAACACCCCTCCTTGCGTCAGGGGTTAAAAATACAAATTTTTGAAGTGCCTGTGTCTGTGCCTGCGCAACTCTGGTACAATGATTTCTGGAACTCGGATTTGATTTGAATTTAGATGTCTTTTTTTAAATTGGAACTAATTATGTAAAGAATTTAGACAAGCGATAAAGTACCTCCGAATAATATTATATTTTAACAGACAACTGTTTTGTCATTTTCAAAATTGGAACTAATTTGGCAAGAATTCAACCCTCACCTAATCAGTTCGGGCATATTGCCTCCCTACAACATTGCATGTCTGTTATCTTCTGTGAACAAACGTGTGTATAAAATCTTGGCTAATTTCCTGAATATTAACAGCATCAATTTGTAACTGTATTTTATTTTTTACGCACAATAAATTGTGACAGCATATCTTTTAATTTCCTTATTATGTTTAATTAAAATCATCTCTTATTGTAATAATTTTGTGTATTATTATTTGTATAGTATTATTATATAATGTAGATAGGTTCTTGTTATTAAAACTAAAATAGTTAATATTAACCAAAAATTACACTCACAAAATTACGCTCACAAAAGCATTCACTTGACACTGGCCAGAACACTGCTTTGGGGTGAAAAGCCATTAAAAAAAAAAAAAAAAAAAAAACCAAACAAAAAACGATCCCGTGATTTTTCAAGTAATAAGTATTCTTATTAAATCACTTAGAACTTGTACCTCCATAAATGTAACTCGTTTCCATCGATACGACCTCGACTTGGTGTAAGGTAAATAGAATTTAAGGTAATTTTAACATCTCTCTTTTATGTTGATATAATCAAGTCACACGAAGAAGATAGTATTTTTTTAAATAACTGCATTAAAAAGTTAAATAATAAAAAAAATATCAGTTATTTGGGTATGTTTTAAAGCTGTATGGAAACCTAGTCCGTTCAGATTTCGGATGTTAGGTTAAGATATTTTGGTCAACTTTTAACTTGGCGGCTAATTTAATCAGACGATGCAATTGAGAATAAATCCAGAGAGAGATCTCATAATAATATTTGGCTAATTTATATAGCGCCGTTTTCGCGAAAAATCACTTCAAGGGTGATCTTGAAGAGGATAAAATAAATGCTATATGTATATACAGAAAGCATTAATTTTTAGAATATTATAAACTAGAATAATCTCGTGAAAAATCATGGTATACGAGTATTATATAAGTAGGTATTTATAAAAAAATATTTACCTCATGATCATCGCCTTTCAAAAGAAGAATTTTGCCTTTCGAATAGAAGTAAGCTTGAAAAATTACGACATTCGTCACATCTGACAAACATTTAAAAGAAGAAATACACTTTTTGAATAAATAAATATTAAAATATTCTTATTGTATCACTTATTTTATCGGTTCTCCGATATTATGATAAGCAGTTAACAGTTTTAATTAATAGTTCATTGAATTACAAAAATGTTACACATTATCCAGGCATATTTTTTTACATTACTTACCAACTTGAATGAAGAAATTAGTCATTGTTTAATGCTGTCTATTAGAATAATATCACAAACTTAATATTTTCTGTTATGATTTTAGATTTTCACAGCCAAAAGTATTTTTGTTATTTGTTTTTGGGGGTTACGCCGTGTTGCGCTACCTAAAGGAGGAGGTAGCGCAACACGGCATAACACCCCAAAAACAAATAACAAAAATTAATATTTTCTGTTTATTTTCCCCTTTCAATCAGCAGTTTGGAAATATCAATTATTGCACTTGTTATTCTAAATAATTGCCCTTGTTATCCTACTAACATTATAAAGGCGAAAGTTTGTATGGAGGTATGGATGTATGATTGTTACTCTTTCACGCAAAAAATACTGAATGGACTTTAAAAATTCTTTCACTAATAGAAAGCTACATTATTTGCGAGTAATATATGCTGGATATATTGGTAAGCTCTGGTATTATTTTTTTTTACATGAGCTCCACACAGGAGGTCCTGAGGAAAATTATTTTCCTCAGGGATTATGTCATCTTTGGGGATGCTGTGTGGAGGGTTTTTTAAGAAAAGGAAGGAGAGGAGAGTTCTGGGAAGGAAAAGGGTTAAAGGGGTGGGTAGGAATCTGGGGTTCAGTGTGTCCTGGTCATCCGCCTCCAAGACCTAGACAAACCTCACCCCATGAACCCGGGCACCCCTGCTAAATCACCACGCATGTTATGAATAAGCTCTGGCGTTATGAAATTATTTATTACACGTTTATTGTCCAGACGTAAAGCAAAGCGTTGCTTGGTAACTATAAGTAATTATTTGACGTGCCCTGTCATTTTGTTATTTGTTTGGGCTACTATGGAGATCCCTTTGATAGTTAAAATTATACTAATATTATACGATTTTTACGCTTTAATAGATGGCACGCGAGCTGTTTGAAAAATGAATGTAACGGGTATGGAAGGGTGGGAGGGTGAGAGGGGGAGTGGAGTGGGGATAAGGAAGGTGGAAGAAGCGGTGTGGGGACTAATTTAAAAATAATAAGTGTATAATGTCTCTTATAATCTAATTATTTAGATACTGTTAAACCAAATACGTTTATATTATGTGACATAAAATGACACAAAATAATACTTGATTATCATTTTTAAACGGTATGTATTCCATTATCATTATTATACTATTAATAGTCAGGGGGAAGATTGATTGATCTTTTTTGATTTCGACATCTACATGACTGGTACGAGTGTAGTTCTGCAGAAGTATTCCAGGCTGCATGATAATATGAACGGTTCCCTGATAATATCGAACCTCCGATAGTAGAGATCACCACAAGAAGAAGAATCTTTTTATTATTACCGTCAAAATATATCAGAAGGGAAACCGGTTGAACACGAGTGGTTTTTCCATGGATAAAAAATAATTATTTATTTGTTCTTTATCCGTTAGGTACTTTGTGTAATTAAATTATATGCAGGGTGTTAAGGGAACCACCTTGACTTACTTTAACCAGCGATTCTGATATTTGGTGTAAAAATGTGAAAGAAGTTTGGTCTACGGTGACTTCCATGATTTTTTTTCAAAATCAAACAACAAAAAAAATATTCCACATGACGTCACTGGTCACTCAGCCGACCAACCCGACCAGCCCAACCCCTTACCGAAACCCTAATTGTTCAATAACTTATGATTTTTTTTAATGTTTTCAGTTGAAAAAAAAATCATTAAAAATGTCACCGGCGAAAAAAATTTCGAACATAGTTTTTACTGCAAATTATGTTAGGAATCACTGTATGCAAATATGTACGCGTCCGGTAAGTGGTCGATAACCTTTGAACTTTGAATGGGGACTCCAAGGCCATTCCAAAAATTGAATATTATGTTCAGTAAAAGTCCAGCGGTTCTCGATTTAATCGTACTTTTATGAAATTTTCGAAAATTGACGCGTTTTCTCTGTCCGTTTTTTTAAAGAAAAGCTGTAGTTTTTTTGTTGTTGTAGGAAAGTCTTACTTTATCTTTAAACTAGCTGACCCGACGAACTTCGTACCGCCTCAGAATCAATAGCTGTTGAATTAAATTCAGTTTTTTTATTAAGTTAAAAATTACGCAATGAAGCAATTATCAATGCGCAACTGTCCGTGTTTTGTTTTTGTCAGTATCAGAGATGGCGTTGTGTACGGATTTATATTTTTGTGATTTTCTTACTTTTACAATTACTTACGGGAATTCGGGAGGCGGATACGGGTGCCGCCGCCCCAGGAACCATTTATTGAATAACCAACACCTCTGCCATAGATCACCCCAAGTGGTTCGCTACGTTTGGTGATTTAGCAGGGGTGCCCGGGTTCATGAGGTGACTTATGTCCGGGTCTTGGCAGTTGATGCGCCTGCCCACCTGCTGCGTGGCGGGCCGGATCGAGAGAGGCTGTTTGAGGGACACCACAGTTGGGGGGATGGATTCATACGTCCGTCACTCCCAGACACACTGACCCCCAGATTCCTACCCACCCCTCATACCTTTTTCCTTCCCAGAACTTTCTATCCTCCCCATTCCTTAAAAAGATCCTCCACACAGCATCCCCTAAGATGACATAGGTCTTGAGAGAAACTATTTTCCTCAGGGCCTCCTGTGTGGAGCTTATGTAAAAAAATGCGTTTCATTTCAGAGATTTATTATAATTATTGTATTTTTCTTTGGAGGTGTGCAGACATACGTTCACCATTTGTCTCATTTTCGACTATTGACATTGAGTGAGTAAGAAAGAAGGGCAGCATTATATGATTAAAAACAAATGCACAACTTTCAACGCATTGACATTTGACGTTTTTGAATGTTTGGAATTTACGCACAGTTCAATATTATACCCCTCACAACATTGCTACAGGTCTTTCAATATATGAAAATTCGTTCCATACGAAATGTATGAGGAAATTAATTTTCTTCATAACTTTCTTTTTCGTGAATTTTTGCAATGTTTTAAATCCAACAAATCAAAGATCATCAAAATCGGTCCAGCCATTCTCGAGTTATAAATAGTGTAACTAACCCGACTTTGTTTTATATATTAAGATGTGTGTTTTGATCGATTGTCCCCTGTATGTGCAACGGCGTATACGCTGAACGAATATAAATAGAACATGACATGTCTACTACATGTCGCCAATTTTTGAAAATTTAATAAATACGGCATTACCTACTTATAAACAAAACACGTCCAGTGTTGACGGTGTTTTTGTTACACTTTTCAAATTGTTACTTTCTTTTTCAAATTGTTACTAATAAAAAATATCTCTGTCGATCTGACCACGTTGTATTATCATCATTCATACCGGCTAGGCGGCGCGGCGGCCATTGCTGCTTATGCGTCGTGAACCGTATTGGCCGCCAAAATATCTTTGCCGCGGAAAATTTCTGTCAAGGATTGTTTAAATCAGATCTTGTTTTTGTTAATAATTTTTATTCTAATAAAATTATTTTAAGACTTTATGTCCGGGTTAAATCTTCCCCACAGGATAAACTAAACCCTTCCACACACTTTTCCCTAAATGATCATCTAGTCAATTCATGCTATGCGATTGCACTATATAAGTACACAAAATACAAGAACAATATGTCAACTTACCAGAGACCAAATGGGAAAATACTCACCGACTCCAGATATTTTCATATTAGAGGGTTCGGCTCGCTAGAACTCCTAATTGGACCTATAAATCCTACTGATCCCCCAATATAAATATTTTAAAAATCTTTATGTTGAGGTATTTAATGAATTAATTTAATGATGTAATTTAATTTAATTTAATAATAATTTCAATAATAATTTTTATTAATAATTAATAGTAATTTTTATTCATAACTAGCTTTTTCCCGCGGCTACGCTCGCATGGTGTAAGGGGGGTTCCCACTCCTCCTCCTCCACTTCCCCCCCCACTCTTACCGCCCTCCCTTCCCCCTCCCCTAACCCCCTCCCCCCTCCCCTCCCCACCTCTCCCTCTCTCCCGCTTTCCATGTATTCAATCCCAGTACATTCAATTTTTAAACAGCCCGCGTGGTACCTTTTACAATTTTTATTCAAATTTCCATTTTTCATGTATATTAAATTTGGTACCTAACATAGGTACCTATTTAAAATATCTAAAATTCTTGATTCGATTCAAACTATTAGGGCAGTACCTACTTTAAATAAATTTATCAACTTAAAGATTTTCAAAAATAGAATCCGGATTTAAAATGTCATTCTCCAGCACGTGAACTGTCAAACGGGCGATAGTCGTTAGGTTTTCTGAAATTATCAAATTTTCTGCGCAATTTTCTTAATTTTTCTCTCCGTAAGAACCATCCTCATACTTCAAGGAATATTCTAAAAAAAGAATTAGCGAAATCGGTTCAGCTGCTCTCGAGATTTGAGCTTAGCAACAAATTTAGCGATTCATTTTTATATATAAGATAAGATTAATACTTAATAATTTTTATTCTAATTAATAGTAATAATAATATTTCAGAAAATGGTGAAACTGTAAGGGCGATAGCGAGAAAGAGCAACTCCGGATAGTGTATAAACAAGTCAAAAAGACAGCAAAGAAACTAGTTGCCTCTGCACAACATGAGGCAATGAAAAAGCTGTACGATGACCTAGAAACACCTAATTGGGTGCAAAGAATATACAAAATCGCAGCACACAGGAAAGAAAGGGCCAAATCTATTAGAAAACATTAATTCATAGAAGACTCTGATGGTGAGTTAATCACAGACGACAAAATATGCGAAATATGTAAAGATTATTATTCTACATTACTGAATAAAGAATTTCCAAGAACAACTCATGTGACAAAGCAAACAATTGAAGAAATCACCCCCTCAGAAGTTAAAGTAGCCATTCCACAAATGAAAATGGGGAAAGCAGTAGGGCAAGATAATATTCCAGCCAAATTATGGAAAGAGTGTGGGGAAGTAGGACATAAATGGCTGTGCAACATATATGTATAACAAAGTAGATACTGACTGTAGAACCAATGCCAGAAACCTTTAGGACGAGTTTATCTTCTTCCATTTTACAAAAATAATGAAAACTCTAGGAGGTGCGATAATTATGTCTCACATCATGAAAATATATGAGAGGTTTATTAACACACGAATTAGGAATATTGTAAAAATACAAGACGATCAATGCGGCTTTGTGTCGGGGAAATCAACAATAGATGCTATCCTAATAGTCAGAATCATAGTTGAAAAATATCGAGATGCAAAAAAAGACTTACACGTGGTATTTATAGACTTGTAAAAAGCATTTGACAGGATACCTTGAAGCCTGATATGGGCGGCATTGAGATCTCATAACGTACCAGAAGGTTATGTGCTCTCCACACAAGATGTGTACACAAACCACACAAGATGTGAACACACAAGATGTGTAGAAACACAAGTAAGATGCACATCAGGGACATCCAATTAAAGTGGGGGTACACCAAGGATCTGTCCTCAGCCCACTGCTATTCATAATGATCATGAATTTTCTGGTGATTTAAGAAATGAACAACAGTATTTTCAACCCTATGCTTTTTGATGATGTTGTACTGATAGCAGATGATCATCGTGATTTACAGAATAGCCTGAAAAGTTGGAGAAAGAACCTGGAGGATAATGGTCTAAAAATGTGTAGGAAAAAGACAGAATATTTGTACTTTGCATTTGAAGACATGCATGCAGTAACTCTTTCGATGCAATCGGATGGAGTAACATTAGTTGACTGTGATTCATTTAAGTATCTGGGCTCAATCATTCACAGAGACGGAGAACGTGCAGCGGATGCGAACCAAGGAATAGGTGTGGGATGGATTAAATTGAGAACTGTTACGGAAATTTTGTGTGATACAAAAATGCCTACAAAACGTAAAGGAAAGATAAACCAGACTATTGTTAGACCTGCGATCATGTATAGCTCCGAATGCTGGACTATGTACAACACCTACTCTAGGCAACTTGAAACAGCAGAAATGCGAATGCTTAGATGGTCGGCAGGAGTATCACCAAAAGATAAGATTAAAAGTTCACGCATTCGGGGTAGCCTTGGTGTCACGGATATAAACAATAAGCTGGTGGAATGACAGTTGGGATGGTATGGGCACATAAGACGGAGACCACCAGACCACACAGTAAAGCATGTTTTTGATAACATAAATGCCTTATGCATGTGCAAATAAATACCATTTCGAGAAACCAACATTTGAATTGTGCAAAAATGAATCGAAAATATCAGATTCTTGGGGAATACCTGATATTATTTTTTAATTTTTAATTATGAACGATATCAAAAGTGAAGTGGCGGATTTGTTGCAAATTCTTTAAATAAAGGCTAATTTTGCTAATTTTGAATTTCATGAAATTTTCACATTCTACTTTAAAATGTTTGAGGTAAGCTGTTTTTTTTTCAACTTTTTTCGTCTTTAATTTTTAAATATTGCCATTTTTAAACAACACAGCATATTTCAAATACTAAAATCTAAAACGTAATTTTATATAGTTTTAAAAATACTCGTAGTATTTGTTTTTACGACATCTACAAAAATAAGAAATGTATAAAATGACTTGAAAAAATTCCGAAATTTTTTGAGAAACTATTATTAAAAACAGTACCTATATGCAACAGACTACTTTCGTTGGCTGGATAAGAAATGTATATATATATATTACCATGAACTATTTTTTTGTAATATTTAATTAAATGAAGATAATATTAGCGAAACTCAATCGAAAATCTGGAGACAGAAAAATCATAAAAAGATATTTGAACCTATGGAACTCGAACCCAGGACCTCACCCGGGAAGCCGAAGGTCCTGGGTTCGAGTCCCAGAGGTGCCATTATATTTTTCTGATTTTTCTATCTCCAGATTTTCGATTATTTTATTACAATTTGAGGTTTTACTCATAAAGTTAGAAATAAAAATAAATATTTTTTGTCACTTTCTAATTAGGAATGTTTTCGCATACACGATCGTTTATCAATTGAATAAAACATTCACAACGTTTTTTAGCAACGCTTACGGTATTCTGAAATACCAAATTTCTTTATTCGACAAAATTTCAAAACGATCTTTCAATTCACCTGTTTGGGGGTGAAAAGACGTACATACCCGATGCGTTATCCATTTGGAATATTTGCACGGCAGAAAATATCAGCAATTTACATGCAGAAAACGTCAATTATTTAACTCTATCTTAATCATTATTCTTTTAAAGTTCAAAGATCGTACATTGTTTGACGGAAAAGGTAAATAAAAAAATATGCATTTATAACAATAATGGACAAACAAACAAACGTTGCTCGCCTACCAGGAATGTACCTGCATAACAAAAATCAATTTGAGATATTAAGACACAATATTACTTACTTTTATTTTAAAACGGCATTCAATCTTAATGCGCATATAATGTTTTTTTATTTAAAATAATGCACGGCCTTTGATCTTTAAAACAAAACCGATTAAAAAAGCGGTAAATAGCTGACGTATCGTAACGAAACGTCGGGTATTTACCGAGCACCTCAGAGCTGGCGAAATATCCTGAGTGGAAAACAGGTCGGGTATATACGAGTGTCCGTGGGGGGGTAATATAATATGATACTGCCGCTAAGAGTTTAATTAACCTATCTTTCTGGTACTTATCTACATGACGTGCCTTTTGTGGGAAAGAGGGAAGGGTTTCTACGGAGTTATCAGCCGTATGTCTACACCGTGACGTAAATGTAATTATTTTATACCTACTTATTTCGTTCTGGACATTCCACCGTTCTATAGAAATGTTTTAAGTGCATTAGCCCTACCATTAGCATAAAGTACTGCCATATCACCGGACGGACAGACAAGTTTATATAATCCATATATGTTTAAAATATCAATATGCAAATCGGCATATGTTTGAATGCTAACCAATGTTGCAATATTGAGATTTTTTTTTTACATTAACCACACAGGAGGCCCTGCGGAAAATAATTTCCCTCAGGACCTATGTCATCCGGGATGCTGTGTGGAGGGTCTTTTTGAGGAGAGGAAGGAATGAACATTGGTCTTGAAGAGACCCATGTTGTAGGAAGGAGGAAACACAGAGGCCGGCAAATCATTCCACAGCCGAGCTGTTGGACACAAGAACGAGTCGAAGAAACGACCTGTTCTCATGTGACAAATGTCAACTGTGTACAAATGTTGGGCACGCGTTTGGCGTGTTTCCCGACTATGCACCGGTGCCGAAGGGATCAATGATGCTAGTTCCTCGGAGCATCTTCCATTGTAATACCGGTAGAACAAGGATAGCATTCCCACCAGATGCCTGTGCTCTAAAGATTGCAATCCGTCTGTTAAGATGGGAGAATCTATCAAACGGACCGCCCGCTTCTGCACAGAGTCGAGGGTATTTTTCAGGTATTTTGGAGCTCCAGACCAGAGGTGGCTGCCAAATTCAACCGTGGGGCGCACTTGTGATTTGTACAGGGTTAGCAGTTGTGTACTATTAAAGTATCTGTGGGCCCTGTACAGTAGTACGCCCTATCAATATAAACTATCATTATTTTGTTACTTTTTGCATGTAGATAAATCTCAGCTTTTGAAACTTAATCGATTGAGCATGCTATAGTCTAATTGGTTCCAGAGTACTTACAGTAATTAGGAGTTAAAGTAAAACTTCTATGCAGTAACTAGAAAACGAATATATAATAGAAAATTAATAAATTCTGAAGCAATTATTTCATTTTTTTATTTCTCCGGTGAAATTTACTCATTTAGGATCAGACGATGGATGATCTTTGAAAGACTTTAAATATGTTAAACCTAACATTTAACGACGTACAACGCTGTTTATGGTAGGATCAATTAATAATAAAAAAAACGTGCAAAAAAATACCTACCTGTGTATAAGTAGTAATCCATACTGATATTATAAATGCGAAAGTGCTTGTGTTTGTTTGTTAAGCTTTCACGCCTAAACCACTTAAACCAGTTATAAAAATTCTTTCACCAATATAAAGTTACATTATCAGCGAGTAACATAAGCTGTATATAATGGTAAGCTCTAGCGTTATGAAATTTGTATAAATGAAAATGGTGTATTTCATATATTTTAGCAGCAGGGAGGAAAGGCAGAGGGTAGGTTGGGTTCACGGAGAGGGAAGAGTGAAGAGATGAGGGAGGAGGAAGGCGGGGGAGGTGGAAAGGAAGGGGTACGCACAGGAAAGGACATGCAGATTTCTTTGAATGGCATTACAACGCAAGCCCGGTACCAGCTAGGTATCGGGTATACGTAACTGAAACAAGAAAAAATGTAGGTACCTACCTTCTTTATAAGAACCCGCATTCCGAATTTCTACCGATTTATAACATACATATTTCCCTCGAACACAAGTTTTTAAGCTCTTAAAAAATATCTATATGCTTTTTCGAAAATAATAATCTTTCAGCCTTACTTAAAACAAAAATAATTCCCAACTGCTGAATGGTTGAACAAAGACTGTATATTTTCAATTTCAAATGACTAATTACTAATAATAAAAAAATCTTTAATCTGCTGCGATAGAACTGGCAACATTGCTTTTTGGTATACTGGCACCGTAGTTTAGTATATTTATGCTGGCACCGCTACTGGAGCATGCCTCGTACGCGCGATTTTCCCGACAAAATGTCGTTTGCCGGCTAAGTTTGTTGTTGTGTGATTCATATCATGATTTTGTTGATAAGTTCTATCCATATGTGTATAACCAATTAACTATTATATTTGTGTAATTCCATATATTTGTGTATTTAAAGCTATTTATTTGTGTTATGTTTCGTCAGTTTTCGTCAAGTAATCATGCAATAATTGCATATTGTAAATTAAACTTTAGTAAGCGATTTATGGCCAAATTACCAAGATAAACGACAGCAAAAGCCACTTAACGTAATTTATAGCAAGTTACAAACTTATTATTTCGGAAGTTTTTTAACAGGTCTCGTCAAATTTCCAGCCTTCTTACAGCTTATAAAATCAGTTTGATAAGCTAAGAGACTTACTGCAAGAAATAGTACCGAAATGCACCGTTGCGAAATGTCAAAAATTAAAAGACAATTGTTTTCATAGGATTTTTTTCCTACATAACTAGTATTTATTTCCACTTTTAAGTTTTCTGGAAAATGAGCATCCTTCTATTCATTTAACGGTCCAATCCTTTCCAATCTTAATGTTTCTGTTTTTAACATTCACGTATTTGAAATTTTGAATTCGAAGTCGGTTTCTGTGAGCAGATGTCAGGTAGCTGTCATTCGGATAAAACGAAAATATTCGCCGCCTTCGACGCGTGGAGAATTGTTTAATTAAAGCCAAAATCTATTTCAACACTTTATTTGTTCCTTTTCGTCTTTATTGACAAATTCGCGTAAATTTGACAGTAGCAGGTCGTTGTTGACAGGAAGCCATCTTAGCGCAAATAAATTTACAAATGTAAATGGTCGCATGAGCATTTACACATGTCGAACTTCCAAACAACTTCCGTGATCATTAATTACCACAAGTCAGATACATATTTAAACGCTCCTGTGAGTAACCTGTCAAAATCTTACGTAATCCGTAAATTTTAATTACGAGTCTAAACCCAGACTTATGTCAGAAAATGGGGTTATGGCATAGATATTTCATATGTCTATGGGTTATGGGTTATACAAATATTCAAATCGAATTTTATGGTCTTAATTTTATAAGAATTATGTGAGTGATATTTTTTTACAATGTCTAAATACATAGTATTGTAATATGTAAACATGTGTCAAATAAATGAACGCTTTAATATGTGCAAGCAATACCTTCAATCGTTCTTATTATTATTTTTTGGGAATTAAAAGCCAATTTCAATTTTTTTACTATATAAACGATTTAAAGTGAAGTGACAGTTTTTTGCAGATTCGTTCAATAAAGGGACTGCAATTTTTTATTATCGTATTTTCTGATATTATTCATAATAAAAAATGTTTGTTGACAGCTTTTTTGTCAACTTTTCTCGTGTTTGATGGTTAAGATATATACAGTTTTTAAATACAGTACATTTTATATTCAAAAATCTGAAAGGTAATTTTATTTAGTTTCTAAAGTGGTATTTCTTTTTACGACATCTTCAAAAATATGAAATATTTAGGTCAATTAAAACACTTTGAATAGATCCCATAATTCGATGAGAAATTATTATTAACAACAGAACAGTGTATACGTTACACTAAAAGCCCGTACTATGGTAAATCTTAAGATTTTCCAGTAAATCTTAAGATTTACTAATAAAACCTAAGATTTACCAATTTACCGGCTTTTACAGTAACACATAAAATATATATACAACCCTCTTTGGCTGGATAAGCTCTGTACCTATGTAAACATCTTCCAATAAACTATTTTTGACAGTTTCTATATTAGTAAGGTTTTCATATATTGATTGTTTATCAAATAATAATTAAAATAATAATTTTCTCTTACACCTACTAATTATTATCCTCCTTAATGGAAGCCGCTCCCTTTAACATTCATATTTACATAAGAATCTCATTTTCAAAGGATCTTCTTCTTTTTTATGCTTTTTTTATGAACACCGACCGACATTTTATATAAAATGTCACATGAATCTTGCACAGGTGGCAATCAATCACTGGTTAAACATTTTATAATTATAATTTTGAATTAAAAAATACCTACTTCGTATTGAAAACCACTTTATTGAGTATATTAACAAATACAAAACTTCAACCTGCTTCGGTTCAGCCTGAATCTTTCTCAGGGCTATATAATAATATATAAGCTTGGTACAGGGTTCATTATTGATAATTTGTTTACGTGCTCAATAAAATGGATTTCAAAACCTTAATTTATATATAAAAAATTTAAATATTATATTATTTTTGTCATAATCCCTATGAAGCAAAATATATTCTCAAACAATGAATTCAAGATGCTCACAAAATTCTATCAGCAACATCGCGATAAGCGCGAGATGCTCACAAAATTCAAATTTTTAATAAAGGTGAAAAAATTGTGGATAGGCAGTGCCGGACACAGAATATTGTAATTTCCATCTCATCAGCAACGAAATCCACATTATTAGATGACTGTTTTTGAAATAATTCTCGTTTTACTTTTCCCGCATAAATTGCCACCATTAAGAAGATCGGTAAATTTTCACACTTCATAAAGTTCATAATATCATACCTTTTGAAGTTTTTGAGATACACTCTTGGAGCCTAGAATGAGTTGTTACATACAAATTATATAATCTCCTTAAAAACTTACAGGTTAAGTTACATTATAAGATTACACATCTAAACACATAACCTAAAATAACTTCATATCTTTATGTTTTTTTTTAACATGAGCTCCACACAGGAGGCTCTGAGGAAAATAATTTCTCTTAGGGCCTATGTCATCTTTAGGGATGCTGTGTGGAGGGTTTTTTTAGGGAAAGGAAGGAGAGGAGAGTTCTTGAGAGGGGAATATGGGGTTCAGTGTATCCTGGTTAAAAACCTCCAAGACCTAGGCAAACCTCACCCCATGAACCCGGGCACCCCTGCTAAATCACCAAACGTAGCGAACCACTTGGGGTGATCTATGGCAGAGGTGTTGGTTATCCAATAAAGGTTCCCGGGGTGGCGGTACCCATTCCCGCCTCCCAAATCAAATCATGTTGTAAATCTTATTGTAATTCCTCCATCTTGTTATCAGGTACTTACATGTTGCACTTTTCAATACTAGTAACTTACCTACTTATCTATTCGAACTTGGGGACATGCAAGCACTACTTACATTAAATATATTGAAAATTTACAAACTGCCATAATAAAAAAAAATTGTCACAACAAATATTTACAAACAGAGACATAACTTAAAACTACTGTATGGCTCAGAGAGCTTACTTACAATAAAAGGTCTCCACTGGTTCACTACTATTATGGATAATATGGGGGAAAGCCCTTACAAACACCTACTTGTACACAAACATACCACAAGATTTAGAGAAGGAAAGGGCCTAAAAACTCCTCGAATATTAAATAAATATGGAAGCCGTACTCTTGAATATCTAATACCAGTGATTTTCAATAAAATCAATAAAAACATAAAACTTGAAAAAAATGAGAGACTATGTCCTAAAATGATAAAACTATGGTTAATGAGTGAAAACTCCATGTATCTTTGAATATCTTAATATAGCTGCCTACATATCTTGTTATTAGGCAGGTATATTGAAATATCTTATATATTTATGATTGTAAGTTAAATTATCCAATATTACTATGTGATCTATTCTAATGTTTCCTTAAAACTATAAATGTATTTACAAATATTTTCTTAGATATAATATTAAGAATGTTTAAATTGTTAGAACCTGCAGACAAGCTGTCATATGACAGCTTTGTGGGTCTACTCAAATTTTTTGTACAAAATGTATTCTGTAATTAAATAATTAATAAAAAAAATAAAAAAAAATAAAAAAAAAAATTAAAAAAAAATCTCATACACTGTAAATCTGAATATATTTTATGTTCCCAGGTTAATTCGGTAAATCTGATTATAATATACGCTACCAGATTGCTTTTTCAATTTTGTCACAAAAAATGTATGTATATATTTATACATTTTCTTTATTACACAACTTAGTTTCAGAGAAAAATGAGATTTTTTGTTTTTGTTATGTAATTATGTACATTTCTTAAGGAATATTATGAACTAAACATGTCAATTTGTCTGTCCTGGAACGGAAAACTTTCCTAGTTGGACAGGCAAAGCTTCCTAATATGTAATTTGTACTATATTTTGTGCCTATCTATAATAAATAAATAAGCAAAAAAAATTCACTTGGATCGGATATTAATTAGTGTCCGGAATTTGATCCCGTTTATGGACCTGTCGAATCCTGGGTTTGAAATCCGGATGTCGAAAATTGCGGGTTAACTTTGCGCATGCGCAGTTTACAGGCATAAATTTTCATCCTTGCTCTTTAAAACGAGGCTATGCGGCGCTAGATCTATTTTTAGTAGAGGGATTAAAGTTTGAAATTATCCCGACAATAACTATCGCTCATTTGAGCGCGATTTACTCCCGATACTCGGCGTCGATTTTTAAAACATTTTCACGTGAAATAATGCCATTTTCATCGCAATTTCGCTAAATAACACACAATGCGTGTTTATCAAAGGATGCCTTGGTTTGCATTATTGGCGATTTCTCCCTTCATAACGCTCTTAGAGTAAAAAGGTAAGTCGCGGTATTTGTTAGGTAATCGTGAATAACTTTATCCTTCTGTTTACTTAATAAGTTCAGGGCTGACATTGGCACTTTATTCATATTTCTTACAATTAAAACAGCGGGTCAGAAACGTTATAAGTTTTAAGTCTAAGTTAATTCATCCACTAGCCCTCATCCCTTGCCACGCCCTCCGTTCTATATCCTACCGGGATGTCAATACCTCTCTTATCCCTTTCAAATACGTCTCTGAAGTAAGTGCAACTTTTATTGTGTCGGCTATTTATCATTATCACCACTCCGATTTTTATTATAGTTTTATAGTTCAGATATTTCATTCATTAACGGTGTATTTGATCTAATAGTGTGTTTGTGAATGCCTAACAGATTAAGATCGTTATAGAAATTAAAAAATCCCTTAAAAATAATGAATCTATTATCAACAAACAAAAAATATTGTCTTATAGCCCAATCATGGATTTGTTCCCCTACCCACCCACTCTACACTAATACCTACCCACCCAATCTACATTATTAACTAACAACGGCTCCACCCCTACCACAATAAAACATTGTTCTAAACTGTCAAATTAGTATAAGCTTTCCCTGACGAAGGAACGTTTGTTCCGAAACCGGTCGGATTTGCACATCATATAAGTGGTTTATACAAAGTTGTATTGTTTCATTTTTCTAAGATCGTTATATTTATCTATCGTTTTCTCAAGAAGAAAATAGGTAATAGGTATAAGAGGTTGTTTGTGAATCTTTCAAATATAATCTCTTTCTATTTATCACCATTCTCACCATTTCTAAAAAGATAATAATATTTCGAAAGCATTCCGGAACATCTTTGCTGTGATCTAATGTTAACTCTCGTTTATTTGCAAATTCGGCTCAATTCAACCAAGCGTTTAAATCCACATTTCGTCAAAATTTGTTCTTACGATCGTGCAGGGCGGTTACAATGAGAGAGATTAATTATTCTCCGTACCAGCTTTTTTATATTATAACTCAATATCGATTTTATTTTATTCCAAATTTGCTTTAATTTATACCTACATCCAAAAACGCTGAAAGGCGTGATGATAAAACTATTAAATAATGTAATTTTTGTAATTAGTTTTTATTATAAGTATTTATCATTTTTCAATAATGTCTAAGTTAAATAAGAATGTTAAAAAAATCTTAAATATATTAGTTTGTAAGTGCGCAAATAAATACACAAACGGACCAATTTTAATTTATTAATTTTTAATTTATTTTTTAGAGATTTTATTTAAACTAAAATTAAAATTCTAAAACATGCGATACCTAGATAATGCATTGATTTATTTTACTGCATGATTATATGATTTGAAATGGGTGTGGTATAATACAAAATCTTTTCTGAAAAATTAACAAATCTGCCAACGACCTATGGTATAACCTTATTATACTAAAAATAAACACTTTTTCTCAAAATAAAAGAACAATCTTTCGAAATCCATTTATAATTTTTTGTGGAAAAGAGTCAATACGTCTAAAATCTGATTTAAAAATGACATATTTCTGGTTTTCTCTTAAATATGTGTATACTGTGTTACTTGACTTTCTTTAACCAGTGAATCCTGACATTATTAGATAAAAATATTAAAGAAGTTTTGGTCTCTTGTTATGTTTTTTCGAATAAATTCAGTAAGTATTGGTCGGTTAGTGGCGGGGTGAGGGTTTGGGCGGTTACTCGGCTGAGTATCGGTAGAAGAATTTTTTCAAATTGATAGAAAAAGGTGCATAAAAACATTTGTGCGTCAAAGAAAGGCGTGGGCGGGGGACATGCCACTTTTTTAAGTTAACAACTTACAGATTTTCAAATTGATAGAAAAAGGTGCATAAAAAGAAACGTGCGACAGAGAAAGGCGTGGGCGGGGGACATGCCACTTTTTTACGTTAACAACTTACAGACTATTATAGGTACATAGACTTTGTCACTAATCTTTTAATAAATGTAACATTAATAATGATGGGGATAGCAAATTTAAAATCGTGCAATGTCCAGTGTTTTAAATAGAATGTCCTCCGCGTGCAAAGCCGTATCTTCTTCTATCATAAACATTCTAATTAAAGTATGTTTATCAGAAGTGACCTGCCAGGTATAGTTTGGCAATAAAGTGTAGAAATTAAATAAATTGGAACTAAATGTTTTCATTACTATGGCAACACCGAATTACTCTGACGTTACCTATGGCTGTCATGTTATCGCATGTTACGGTTGATTTATTGTCTTAAATCTGAGTAGAAGATCGCTGAATTGATAATATTTTTATTCATTGTTTGCCTGAATTTAATTAAAATGAATAAACCATTACCTAGTGATGCAAGAGGGGTTATATACTGCGTTTTTCAACGCTGCCTAGCCGAATATCACGCGAAGAAGCTTCTGTCTTTTTTAGAAGATGTCTACAAACGAACTGTACGAAATGACTGGTAAGTAGTATAGTTTGTTTAATAAATTTCATTAGTATTACAAGATTTATGCCAATTTTCGAGCGATTATAACCATTACAATCTGATTTGAGGTTATGTTTAAAAAATCGATTTTGACTCTCTCATTTGACAGCTCATGTGAAGCCACAAGAAAAAGGGAATAACTCAATTTAAAAAAAGTAATAATATGCATCTTCTTTAAATTCATGGAAAAGAAACTTTTTTCATAATTTTTTCTCTCTTTCTTAATGAATATTATCTAGTGTGTTTTTTTTTAAATACCTTCTATAATAATAATTTTTGTGATGTTTTTCACACACAGGTAAATCTCAATCAACGGTAAGGCGAATCGTCAAGGAAGGGGAAAAAGCAGATGGAAAATTTGAAATACCGGGAAAACGGAAAATGGGGCGCCCTAAAAACAGTTGGATGATTTTGATATTTGTGCCATTCGTCAAAAAATTCATTTTTTTACATAGTACGTCAAGAAGTCCCAACTTTAAGAACTTTACTAACCGTACTCAAAAAAGACATTGGATTTGATGGGAGCCGGGAATATTTACGAAAAAATTTGCATTTCATCGGCTTTGTTTATAAACTTTACCACTTTATTTTGAATATTATCTTTATAACTTTGGTTGCATGATAAAAGTATAATGCACTTAATTTTCTGACTTTAAATTGTTTGAATAAAATTTCTGACAAAATATGATTAGGGTTTTTTTATTGTTTTTTTATTGGTTTTTGTGATATGTAAATTGTTTGTGTTTGATTTATATATTATGTATCGCCCCATCCTGTAATGCCGTTTTGATATTATTATTTTTACCTTATAACGAAATAAACCTGCAATTAAAATTTGTTTTGTTTTATTTTACTTATATTAAATTACAATTTTACATCTTCTATTTACTTCTATTAAATTATAGTTTTTTGCGCAATATTTTTGAAAATACAAATACGTTATGAAATATGCATTTTGACCGAAATGTTTTTTTAAACATATATTCATTGTCTTATGAGCCATCTTGGTGTTGTCATTTAAAACCTAAAAAACGATCGCAGCGCTTTCATTTATTTTCTACACTTAATTGCCAAACTGTAAGTATGTTTCTGTATCTATTTGTAAATAGTAACATTAGATAGAAACTAACAATTATTAATAAATTGTACAGCGCCCTTGAGGTGGTTTTTCACAAAAAATTATCCAATTATTATTATTATTATTATTAAATTGAAAAAATAGATGGTTGTTTACTGTTTAGACTTAGACAATTTAGATATATATATATATGCATATTTCAAGTTACATAAATGAATATTTTTCACCTTTTCAGAGCATATTTGAAGGTTTTAAAAAAAATCTTATCAATACAGCCAAACATAGCACATTATTTTTTTAATAAGGCGGATATGGGTATCACTGTCCCGGGAACCATTTATTGGATAACCAACACCTCTGCCATACATCATCCCAAGTGGTTCGCTACGTTTGGTGGCTTAACAGTAGTGCCCGGGTTCATAGGCAGAGGTTTGTCTAGGTCTTGCTGGCTGAGGATTTTGTCCACCTATAGCGTGGCGGGCCGGATCGGGAGAGACTGGTTGAGAGAGACCTAACCTAAACCTCTCTAGCCGGACTCTGTCGACCCACCACCTTGCACCGCAGTGGGAGGGATATATTCATATGTCCATCACTCCTGGACGCACTGACCTCCAAATTCCTACACACCTTTTATACGCTTTTAGCCCCCATAGCCCAAAAAGTTATTTAAATAATAAATATGTTTTATTTCCCAGATCCCAAATGCAGAGGATGAAGTAAGGCGTTTAAGAAGTCACTTGAGACAAAATTTTCGTTTTCGTTTTGTACTCCAAATAATGTCAGGAATCACTGGTAAGTAAGTAAGTCAAGTACGTCGCTTGATTTCATATACATATATATTTAACCATAATATGTATACAAAAATTCAGATTCTTTTGAAAGTTGCGTATTTATTATCTGTAATGGATTTAGAGATGGTAGGTATAATTTAACTAATTTTTGCAAATTTTCTTACAACAGAGTGGAAATAACTTTTGGTGAATACTTTAATTTATGATATTACACGATAAAAGGTGTTATATTTTATTACCGTGGCATCACAGAAACTATTAATAATACTAGTAATATTCGTGCCTGACGTTTAAGAGATATTTCTCCTTAATCTTACCCAATTATCACTCAATCTATTTTATATTTAAATAATATTATTCAAATTCAAGGACATTGGACACTAACTTCAAATAAAGCAAATTCGTGTTGAAATTTCGGTTAAAACAAGTTTTCAGGAATGTGATTTTAAATGTTTTCATATTAATGATGGTTTAGGATCGAAATTTTTTATATTATGTAGGCATGTCGTCACTTTGATTGGTCAGGGTTCTAACTTCACTTTACCTTATTCTGAGATGTGAGGCGTTAAAGTTTTCAAACACGATTTCTGATTTTGAGGTTGAATCTTGTAATTTAATTTAATATATTTTAAAGGAAAATATTTAAATATATGTTTATTTAATTATTTATTTTAGAGAAAGTTGTTTGCAAATCAGAGATTACATAATAATACAATAATGAGATAGTTAATTACGCCAATTAAGAACTTTCCACTGATGATAGTGAATGATAAAGTGTGACATTGTAATGGTATTTTCCAAATTAATTTACTTTTTAGTTACAATATATGAAAAAAGGGGGAGGGGGGAGGAGGAACATAGGAATATGATTAAGAAGCAAAGAATGGCAATATATAGGGATTGAACTTTCTAGTTTGAGTCATGTTGCTTAGTGAGTTTTCGTTTTATGTCACGTAAAGTCGGGTTAAAAATGTCAAAATGGTAATGATTTAAGTTAAATGAGTGTGTGGATCTATAGATAAATGAGTTCTGTTTGGAATTGGTCTTGCAAAGACGGCGATTAAAATTAAGCGACTGTTTGCTGTTGCGATTAGGAAAATGGAATGTTAGACGTTGAAGAAGATAAGAACAATGTTTAAGTTTTGTGTAATTTTAAATAACACTATCGAATCTGCTGTATCTCTTCGACAAGTTAACGTCTGTGTATTGAAGAACTTTGTAGAACTTCATTACTAACATGAGATCGAAAAGAACGGAAATTAAGATACCTTAAAAATCTATTTTGAACGCTTTCAATTCAATTTTGTGTACTGCTTAGCCTGGGTTCCACACTTGAGATACGTTTTCAAGGATACTACGGACATATGAGAAATACAGTGTTTTGAAAGTAATAAGGTCTTTGAATTGTTTACAGTTACCATTTATAACCTACCCAATGCATACCCAGTGCAGATAGAACCACACGCAGACAGCTAAGGCATGATATTTCATTGCATAGTGTTCTAATTACACTTTCCTATGCCACCGCAAGATATGACCACTTTCTAATTAAATATTTTTCTTTAAAAATTTATGTTAAATTTAAATACTTCACAAAAGATTGAACCCCAAAATCAGAAATCGGTAAATAGATTATGTGAAATCGTCCTGACTTTGACAAGAAACTTTGACACCTTATATCTCAAACCGAGTAAAAGTGAAGTTAGAACCCTATCCAAACAAAGTGACGAACCACTGCGCCTCGTAAAAACTTTCAACTGTTAGATACAAACAAAACGGCAATTGCAAAAAGGTTCGAAGTGACGTTAGAACCTATAGATGGAAGCTTCAAAAACTCGATGTTGGAACTTCGTCGTTCAAGTATCTACCGAAATACAACACAGGTTGCTCTGAAAAATATTTCTGTTATACAGATGAGCAAAACAAATGGTTTGGCATTGAAATGTCATTAAAAAAAATCATTTAAAACCTTTGCCAAATAAGGTGACGATGTGTTGATAATATTTTTTGATACTTAGTCGCCGGTTTTCGAAATATTTTAGTAAGTAGCTATAATAAAAAAAATGTGCGCAATACCATATATATACCAAACCACCCACCGCAATACGTTACTCTGCATCGTTTTAGTAATTAATTAATTACAATTTTTTTTTTTTAAGTTTCTTTATTCTTTGAATTGTTCGTTACATGAATTGGGGATTTTTCGACCACCGTACTAGGCACATGCCTGTGTTGTGGTGGTCGATTTTCATATACAGTATATTAAAAGATGCAATATAAAGAAATATGCGAGAATATAAAAAAAAAAAAAAAAATATGTATATATATATATATAAATATACATATTATATAAAATAATATTAAAGAAATTTAAAGAAAACAAATGAAAATAAAAGAATGTAAATGACTAAAGAGTATGGAAACAATAAATTACTATAGAGTATAAAAGAGTATGAAAGAATATAGTAGAATATAAAAATAATATGAAAAGTATAGAACATAGAAAGCAAAACATGAAAGAATATAAAAATGATATAATTATAAAATATATAAAGTCGAAGTAAGTACTTTATAGAGAATGTAAATAAGAAATGATAACGATTATAATGAAGATCTGTGTGTACGTGCTTATATTGGTAGGTACATTATTTCAAACCAATTTTTGTACAAATAAATTTTGGAATAAATTTATGTTTCGAGTCCGGCGAATTACACTGGTCACTAGAGTAAATTATTATTGTTACAGCGATTTTCTGGTGGCACTGGGCTCTGAGTACATAAGCATGTAGATATAGGCACTAGTACACAGTGGTGCCAAATTTGGGAGGCGGGTATGGGTACCGCCGTATCCGGGTTCATGAGGTGAGGTTTATTCACTTCTTGGCGACGGAAGCATCTTTCGCCAATTACGTGGATCAGGAGTGACCGATTGAGGCAGACGCTTTGACCGCACCTCAGTGGAGGGATGATTCATACGTCCGTCACTCCTGGACGCACTGACTCACATATTCCCATTCACCCCTCTCACCTTTTTCTTTCCCAGAATTTCCTCCCTTTCCTTTAATAAAAATACCCTTCTTAGAGCATAACCAAAGATGACATAGGCCCTGAGGGAAAATATTTTCCTGGGTGCCCTCTGTGTGGTATAAATGTGAAAAATACACATTTCTTGTAATAACCATTTGTGTCTTTTATTGTTCTTCAAAAGTATTAGATATTTTAAAAAGTATGGTTCTAGAAAAGTATAGAGCAGAATGTTCACATGACTTACAAAGGAAATATAACGATTCATAGTATTGCACTAATTATTATAAACATACAGTTTATTATTGCCACTATTATACACTTAAATTAATTCCCATATTATTTTACTCTACACCCGCAGACCTAAATGCTTCATTAATATTATAATCGTCCACTTTAATGATTCTCTACTTAGAACCATGTTTCCAGCATAGATTCCAGCATAAATCTAATTAGAAATTCACGTTTTTTTATATTGCTTGGTAATATGTTAAATACTTTATGCACCAGGGTTCACTATCCGTGTTTATAGTTATATTTTGCTAGAAGCATACCTTAATTCTTTGTGATCTTATTTATTACGTTTAAAGTCAGATATGTTATACTCTACACTGAATAAATATTCTATACCTACCGTAATAAGGCCTGAACCGACAAGATAATTGAATTCACATACAACAATGAATGTGAATTATCCAGTAATACAACCATGGAATTTTATACTAATTTATTTATACCCATGCAATGTAAATTAGTTTTGCAATAATTTCCTCTTCTTCCGTTATTCCATACCGTGTAAGTTGATTATGTGGGTGGCAAGTAAACAATTTTTAAAGTACGTACATTTGATTGACGAGAGTAACGTTTAAAAGTAATTATGAGAAGAGCTAGTCCAATAAAAAAAATGATTTTTTAAAGTATTCACAGGAACGAAACACTTCAGTTTGTATAGTCTACCCACTGTACTGTTATTGTTAAAGGCGTCATAGGTTCAATTTACTACAAGTTACGAGTAATTAAACCACCATAGTGCAAGGTTCAATTATTATAGATTTGAATGATGGGAGTACTGGGATGTTCATCTTTCTTTTATTAAATGACGATGATTTTAAGTTACCCGTTATGAAATTATACATTTCAAAAAACCTAATAAAGATGAGAAAAAATCCTTCGATATTTAGGGGGGTAGTACTCACCGCTCCATTCATTAAAAAGCAAGTCGTATCCCTCAAATATCTTCCTAAGCAGCACTGCCATCTTCTTGGATTTGTTTATAGAACAGTAAAATCAGACACACAGAACTTCACTTGTTATCACCAGACCAGCAGCGGTCCAACCACCCGGCACTATCACCACATAAACCGCACTAGCTCAACGCTCAACTCTCCTACTGCCCACCGCCTTGTGACCAACTCCAGTTCGCTAGCAAACTGACTAACTCGATGGACACGATTCATTGGTCGACCGCCGAAAGAGAATGCTTACACCTTATTAAATCGCCGGCCGAAATTTCGAACAATGCCTTGTTCAGCTAATGAATATTCACAAGTCACTATGGCTCGTTGTAACCTCGGAACAAATGTTTTATTCTGGGTTACGGACAACCTACCACGGATGAAAACTTCCCTAAAACTAAAAAAACGCTGAGTGAAAAGCGTATTAGGCATTAATCGACTGTTGACACTGGTGAGGCACGTGTCTACCAATTTTATACTCGTGCAATGTGCATTCTGCGTGAAACCGGAATGCAATGAAGTTGGAATTATTAAAAATTATGCTTAATATTATTCATAGTGCAGGGTGCCCAGAACATTCGAGACAATCGTGATATTTTTGTTGAACTATGAAAGATGTAAAATCGTACCGTTGATAAACAAGATATCATCTTTAAAAATTGAAACTGACGATTGCATTTTTGTTATTACAGTAGACATCTGTAGATACAATAGGGTTCGTGGGGTGAGGTTTGCCTAGGTCTTTGTGGCGGATGCGTTTGCCTACCTACTACGTGGCGGGTTGGATCGGGAGAGACTAGTTGACCGAAACCTTGAACTCTCTAGCCAGACTCTCTCAACCCATTTTTGTTATTACAGTAGAAATCTATACAATAGGGTTCGTGGGATGGGGTATGCCTAGGTCTTTGTGGCGGATGCGTTTGCCCACCTACTACGTGGCGGGTTGGATCGGGAGAGAGTAGTTGACTGAAACCTTGAACACTCTAGCCAGACTCTCTCGACCCATAGCCTTGCACCGCAGTGGGATGGATGAATTCATACGTCCGTCACTCCCAGACACATTGACCCCCAGATTACTACCCACCTCTTATACCTTTTTCCACATAGAACTTCCTCTCTTTCCATTCCCTAAAAAGACCCTTCATATATCTCCTAAGTTATCATAGGCCCTGAGGGAATTTTTTTCTTCGGGTCTCCTGTGAGGAGCTAATGTAAAGATAATGAGGAGCAAATGAAAAAAAAGAAATAATCCGAAGAGAAAAAGTATAGTGAATGACATTAATTTTGGGATTTTAACAATCTCACTCCCTAATTCTTTCAAAATTTCTTCTTTTTAATCTCTATGAGAATATGCGGGCGATGTAATCTTTTCTGGCTTACTGTATTTTAATCTTTTTAGATTTTTATTTATTTATTGATTAACGCCCTCTTTCGGGATTTTTACAATTTACAATTTTATTATATTTCATTTTTTCACTCAAATAGAATTCTGCGTTTTAGTGCTTCAGTGTTATACACTACACTCTATACGTACGATCACACGATGAAGATGTGTAGCACTGTTAATGCATACGAAACCACATACGATGACGCAAATGGCGACGACGTAAATAGGGGTGTTTTAAAAAAGACCACGGTAATAAATCTCAGTGTTCGATGTATGATGCCGAACTGAAGTGAAACCGAGCTGGGCGTATTGATAAAATACGAGATAAAAGATGGACTAGATTGCTTAACCACGTGACAAAAAAGGCTGCCGGTACAATCGCAGATTTCTAGAATTTCAAGTCGAGCGACTTCCAGAATTACTGCCAAAAAAAATAGAAAAGCCAAGAGGAACCACAAAAAAGTCGAATCATACAAAACAAGATCTAGAAGCATAGTTTTAACTTCACATATATAATACGTTCTCGATGAGTGTAAGTAATCAAAGGCTCATAATGTAACAATACTAAACGTCATTAGGAGTTATGAGGTTCGACTTTGTGAGTTAACGTTAATTATTTAAAAAAATAATATTGTTCTATGTGCCATACAAATATGATGAAATGTAAAATCTCTATATATTATAAATTAAAGTCCTCCGCCACGTCTGTGTGTCAGTCTGTTCGCGATAAACTCAAAAACTACTAAACGGATTTTCATGCGGTTTTCACCAATAGATAGAGTGATTCATGAGGAAGGTTTAAGTAAGTACCTATACATATAATTAGGGTATTTAGTGATTTAGTATATTATTATTAACTCAAAAAAAATTGCCAAAGTTGCCTCTAAAATCATGATAATTTTTATTCCATAATTAATTATATATATATATTTTTTTTTTTATAAATATTATTTTCTATATTTTATTACGGCCTACATTTTATAATTTTTTTTTTTAAGTAGCAGAGATATTTGTAATACCTTTTGATTTAAAAAAAAACTATTGTTTCAGTTTGGTTGGGTATTTTGGCCTCTAATCCAATTTTAAGATTTGTATGAAAAAAATCCGGTCCAGTAGCAAGGGCACAAAAAGAAGGAGAAGGGGACCCATGTAAATACAAATGTTAGAGGGAGCGGGCTAATATTAAAAACGATTATATTTAAGCGAAACTTGAGAAAATGTTTAATGAAACAAGACTCGTGAGAAATGTCTTAAATAAAGCAACACTGAATTTTTTCATACGTAAAATAACAGAAAAAACGTATTTTCGATTTTTTTCTGTCGAGGGAATTACATATAATTACCGTTTCGGAAAATGTAAAGATATCACCTTAAAAATTAACTTATATTTTTATTAGAAAAACTTTTTTAAAAAGTGTTCAGGAAATGTATAAAAATCAAAATATACTTGCTTATAAATATACTAGCAGACCCAGCCACACGTTGCTGTGGCTAACGAAACACAACGCCATTACCCAACCTTTATAAAATCCACACCACCCGCTTGCCAGCTGCCCGCTGCCGGCTGCCTGAATTGAATATTTGAATTTCTCGACTTTTGTCTACAATAATAAGCATGTTTTTATACATATAAACCTTCTTCTTGAATCACTCTATCTATTGGTGAAAACCGCATGAATATCCGTTGCGTAGTTTAAAAGATCTATGCGCACATACATTTTGAGCGACTTTATCAAATAAAATAATTCAAATCAAATACCTACTTATTCTAGGACATCTATTTTCCAATTTCTTCCATAGAACGAATTTCAAAAGTGACTATAATACTGTCCGCCAGCCGTTTTAAATCACACAAAAATATTTTTTCTTTGAATTTCTCGGCTTTTCTCTAATATATTTTACATGTATTATACATATAAACATTCCTCTTCAATCACTCTATCTATTGGTGAAAACCGTATGAAACCGTTGCGTAGTTTAAAAGATTAACGCGCACATACATTTTGAGCGACTTTATTTTATACTATGTAATGATGATATGTAAGTGAGTTGTGTAAGCATTACTATATTAAGCATAGGAAATGTTTGAAACTTTCAAAATACCTTATTTCCATCCCCGCGAATATTTCTGGATGACATCTGAAAAGTTTTCTAATGATTACATAAACTCTTGCGAAACTGTCAAAAATGTCACAATTTGAGAAAGACTTTTGCAAACCATCGATTATTTAATCAAAATTCAATTATCGAATAAACTCTTTACATTAATGAATTTACTTGAAGTAGGTACTAAGTAAGTAAGAATTATAGGCATTTTAAATAGGTACCTGTGTTAGGTACCAAATTTGATTGATTGTTCTTATAATATACAAAAATGAATGTTTATAATACATAAAAAATGAAAATTTGAATAAAAAAATTGCAATAGGTAGCAAGCGAGCTGTTTGAAAACTGAATGACCTGGGACTCAATATATATTGAATACGGGAGGGGGATTTGTGGGACGGGGAGCGGTAGAGGGGTGAGGAAAGGCGGGGATGGTGGAGGGGGAACACGCAGGGAGAAACAATATATTTATTAAGCGGCAACGCATGCCGGGAAATCGCTAGTATGTCATAAAATGGTAGAAATTTGGAATGCCTTGGCTTAAAGACACTTTATTTTACTGAAAACATGTGATTTCGCACGTTTATACAGTAGTTATTATTATCCTTTCTTGTTGCGTAACAGGGAAAATAACCAGCGGCCAACATTATTTTCCATAATGTTTGACTCGGAATAAGGCCACTTGCTTTAATTTAAATGCATTTTATTCATGCTACGTCAATTATCAACGGCAGCTGCCTTTTGTCGATAATATTGTTTAATAAATGTCAGATTATATTTCATACACACTTACACCATAGAATTTAATACTCCGTAACAACTTAATAATTATTATTATATAGTACGATAAACACTGCATAAATTAATATATACGTAACGTAGAATCCAGTTCTCCTTAGAACGGCCCCCCTGTTGTAAGTATTTATTTAAATAAGTAGATAAATAATATAGGACTATACAGATCATTATAAGTAATATTATAGGTTCTCTAATACAAATATTTTTCTGAACTAATCAAATTTTTTTTTTCAAGTTAAAAAAGTACTTTAGCAGGTTTATTAAATCATGATTATTTAACGACTGACGATGTTGATGATGAACCAAATGAACCTTGAGAATGGGTGCTTTTATAAATCCTACGGTCACGGCACGGCAACGGAACGGAGTTATAAATTATATTTATTTATTAACAATTTATAATTTATTTTATATCCACGGTATAAATATACCGTAGAATAATTATTGCGTGCCATAGTTAAATACAAGCGCACTAACCAGAAATATTTTTTTCAAATAACAATAGAGAACTCCAGTCCAATTTTTTATTATTATTTTTAATGTATGATCTTCTAACTTAAATAACTGCATATTTATATTTATTTTTAGAGTTAGAATTAATAGTTAAAATAATTGTCAAAGCTTTTATTTTTCAAGATTCCCCGAAAACCATCGTATGTATAGTGAATCGTGTGACGTCATCATTCCTGATAAGTTACTATAGGATCGGGCAATCAGCTGATCAACTGCCGCCATTTTGAACTTGGTGTTTGAAGTATTCTCCCTAGAAATATCATTACTATTTTTTTTTGTGCAGTAGTTTTGAATATTTTCAATAATAGAGATAACCTAATAAGAGATACCTTTATTTTTTAATCATTATTTAGGCCTAAATAATGTTTCAATAAACACAACAACTAAATCTCTATAAATAGTATGTAAATAAATGAATAAATTAATACAATGGCTCGTGTCATTCCTACATTCCCATACATTTCCCATACAATGACGTCACAACACTAGGAACACTGACGTCACCACTAAGCATTTCAATAATGCCAACTTGACGGCGTGTTTCTACGACCCGATTAAAATTGGACTTTTTAATAATTATTTAAAAACTCTGCGTTTAATATTATCTATTAAATAAAACTTATATATTCAGAATCAGCATTTATTAGTCTGTATGAACATATTTTTTTAAAGCCATAATATTTTTCACTGGAGTTCCTTATTGCGGCCGTTGTCCCGAAGTTTTCAATCGATCCATCCGAGGCTCCAATCAGCCAACTGGTTTGTTGAGTAATGCTCGATTCGCTTGTTCTTAAATATTTTTATCGTTTTCGTTATTTGTTTTTGCGGTGTTACGCCATGTTGCGCTACCTCCTTCTTTAGCCAACGTTTGGGACAGAGTTTCAGTGTCCATCGTCAGGGCAGATCCGGTACACATACTCCGAAACGTTGGCTAAAGAAGGAGGTAGCGCAACACGGCATAACACCCCAAAAACAAATAACAAAAAAATTATCGTTGTTAATCTCAAGTGTCCCCGCCCGCTTTAATCTTAATACATAAAAAATAATGTTTCTTTTTTTGTCCCTTATGCGCTACTAAACCATTCATCCGATTGCGCTGAAACTTTGGTGATGCGATGAGTAATCGATAGAACAACGTGCTCCGGATGCCAGGCGCTTTGCGAATCAAGTTTTTTTTTCAATCAAACATATAAATTACGGTTTATTTTGTATATTTATTTGTGAATTACAGGCTGTGTATCCATTTACAATACACATATAACATATTTATGGGAAAATTAAAGAAACGTTAAATAGTAACATGAGATATAGGTACATATTATAGGGGGTAATGAGTGGCACTTAAATGCCTCTTGAATTCTTCAAGGCTACCGTTCTGCTATGTGGGATATATTGAAGATCGTAATACCATCCCTATCTATAGTTGTTCGGCACATACAAATTATAACATTCCAGGAGGTATGGGCTATCTATTAAACTATTAATGATTTTGTACGCCGTTACTGCAAGGACCACTCCTCCTCGGCTGGAGACTTTGGCAACGCGTTTCTGTGAGCAGATCTTCATGATGCATGAATCGCGGGTACTCTCCGTTCATTCTCATATGCAGGTATCTAAGAAATTTTTTTTTAATCTGTTCCAATTTCTCAATGTATTTTTCTGGTATGGGGCCCATACAGCAGAGGCGTATTCAATTTTCGACCTTATAATGCAGTTATACAAAGCCATCATTGCTTCAGGGTTTGAAAACTGTTTTAACGATCTTATGACAAACCCTAGAAGCTAGTAGCATCAACTGCAATATATGGTCTGAAAATATAAGTTTGGGATCAAAGACTACCCCTAGGTCCTTAATGGATTTTACTGATGACAATATATCTTTTTTAATACTAAAATCAAATTTAATGGGGTTTCTCGATCGTGTCTATGACATTGCGACACATTTTTTTGTAATAAAGAATAATTTATTTTCAACAGTCCATGATGGAATTGAATAATGGAATTGAATAATCTTGCCCATTACAAATCCTCCAGATCATCAACAAAAGGCAGGCAAGAGGAATTTTTTATGCATTCTTGAATGTCATCAATTAAAATTAAAAATAGTAGAAGTCCCAGATTTGATACCTGTGGCACTCCAGACAATACAGAGAATTCCCTTGACCTGTATCCGTTGTACACACATACTAATATACAACAATGCTTTGTAAGTACCTACGGTCATCCATTTGGAAAAAAAGCATGTAATCATTTGGTGATATAGCCCGTAGTACGCTATGTAAATGCTCATGAGTAAAGCAGGATCTCAAGTTGAACCATTCCTGACACCAAAGTGGTTTATTTTTATTCAAATACTAAATTAACGCAAGAGCCAAGAATGCTTTGTCTCTGTTAGATTCCATTTTATTCCAGCCGCACAAAATTCACTGTCAACCATAAATAAACCAAACCACTCACCCAAAGTTTTGGGGCAGTCAACAATTGCAACTTTTGGATTTGTTTTTTTAAGCTTTTTTTGACGTCCCTAAAACTGCCGCCCGGGGCAGGCGCCCCGGTTTGCCAACATCCGCTACAAAAAGTTAAATACTTCGAAGGATCATTTTTTTCACATATTATTTGATAAGCTAAAGAAGGATCAATAATTATTTTCGATTTTTTTGAAAACATCTGAATACACCATCGACCAAGTATTCCTCCGACCGATATACTTGATGGAAGGAATGCACCCTAATACATTTGATAAATGACTTAAAAGCTTAACGAACACACGTGTATCTAACAGTGGCGGTCCGTGAGTTTTCAGATTAAGAAAGGGATCCTCAGATAGTTTGGGCATGTAGAGCGAATGAATGAAGAAAGTAGTTCAAGAAGAATACACCTACGATGCAAATGTGAATGGTAGAAGACGTCGGGGATGCCCGAGGAAGACATGGCACGATCAAGTGAATCAGATACTTGAGACGGGCCATGTCAAGAGTCAGAATAATAGAAGAGTACGTATGACACGATATATGAATGTGAATGAGGCAAAGGGTGAGCACCAAGACCGAGTTGTTTGGCGGTCCGTCCTCTCTGCCTACCCCTGCGGGGAAACGGCGTGTTGGTTAGTTAGTTAGAGTGCTGAAAATGAATCTTATTTTTTTCCAAAAATTTCAATACTTTGTATGAAGATTTTCAGGGTTCTTTCAGTTTGGGGATGCGTGGCATCCACACACTGAAAGATCTTGATCTAGAAAAAAATTAAATTGCTTTTCAGCTACAACAACATTAATAATGTCGTAGTTTTATGTTATTTTCTTATCTTAGCACTTTAGCTCACTGAAAACTCATAGACCGCAACTGGTATCTATCTACCTCCTGAAGAATCAATGGTACTGTTCTTCTAGGCTAGACAATGCTATTACAGCTCACTCAAAGCCTTTTGCTTTAAAATGTTGTCTTTAAATGCATCAATTAACTTGTCCCACAGGCTTAGTCGTATTTCCCTTAAGTTCTATTAATGTCGAGTACCGTATTGAAGGCCATATTTCTATACTCTTCCTTTATATTTCGTAAAGCAACGAAAAGAAACAACAAAATAAACCATCAGTGCATTTACGTTTGACGTTAAGGGCGTTTAACCAGCCAGCGGACGAAAATCCACATTTCGTCGAAAGTTGTTCTTAAGCGGCCTACACACGACACTGCATGTAGTGACTGCGGCAGTGACTGCAAAGAGGGTGGAGTTGGGCGAACTAGCGCTGTCTCGTTCTAGCGGCCCTTTAACAAACGAGACGGCGCTAGTTTGCTCAACTCCACGCTCTCTGCAGTTACTGCCGCAGTCACTAAATGCAGTGTCGTGTGGAGAGCCCATTACGATCGTGCAGGGCGGTTACAATGAGAAAGATTAATTATTCTCCGTACCAGCTTTTTTTAAATTATAACTCAATATCGAATTTATTTCAATCCAAATTAGCTTTAATTTATACCTTCATCCAAAAATGCTGAAAGGCGTGATGATAAAACTATTAAAATAATGTACTTTTTGTAATTATTTTTTGATTATAAGTATTTATCATTTTTCAATAATGTCTAAATTTAATAAGAATGTTAAAAAAATCTGAAATATATTAGTTTGTAAGTGCGCAAATAAATACACAAATGGACCAATTTTCGTCAAGAAACACATGTACGTACAAATTTTTAATGATTTTATTGAAACAAAAATTAAAATTCTAAAACATGCGTTTGCTAGATAATGTGTTGATTTATTTTACTGCATTATTTGAAATGGGTGTGGTATAATACAAAATTATTTTTGAAAATTTAACAAATCTGCCAACGACCTATGGAATAACCTTATTATACATGCGAATGCTAGATAAAAGAACAATCTTTCGAAATCCATTTATATTTTTTTGTGGAAAAGAGTCAATACGTCTAAAATCTGATTTGAAAATGACGTACTTCTGGTTTTCTCTGGTAATGCCCTCTTAAGCGGTTGGAACTCACTCACACATCAACATTATCCTTGTAACTATAACCCACACTCTCAAAATTGCCGCCACGGCTCTATGGGAGGCTTAGCATGCCACGGCGAAGGTACGGCGCAGCATGTGAGGGTTTTTATTGTGTGACTCATCGTTTGTCTCACCATTATTTAGTGCATAAGAAAGAGTTGCAGCATTATTGTGATTGGAACGTACGTTTATAGCATTTTTGTACCGTTGTGCGTTGCCGAAACCATGAGGATTATACAATAAGCGCTCTATGTCTGCTGAATAGTAAAATGTATTTCATTAATAATTTACTTATGAATATAAACAGGGAACTTCACAAATAATGAAAACCGTCAAAATGTACGGAAAATGCATAAAGTTTATTTTTCTGTTTCTAGTCGTCATGCTAAAAATGTAAGATTTTAATATTTTCATTCATAATTTATTGGTTTTAAATGCGATCTAAAACCTCACATGCCGAAACGGTTCCAAGTAGATACAACATCATTATGACGTCGAAAACGCTGCTGTCTTTCACCGACGAAAATCAAAAATTGGCAAAAAAATCGTTATAAAGAAATAAAAACCAAGGAAAATACGCCATTCAGTTTTTTTTAATTTTATTTTAACAAACTTTCAGAATATCATGCGAAACGATGTGGCATATTTTTGGTCGCGTCGCATTGTATGATACAAGCTTTAAATTTTCTAGGTAGGTTAGGCACCTACTTAATTAATTCAATATTTATATATATATTTTTTAATAACAAGTAATATATTAAATACCAACATACTATTATTAATAATTAATTATTATAACTCTTCTTATACATGGTGTCGGTGGGTGCACTAACTTAGGGAGGAGATTCAACGATGGCCGAAGTAAAGAGATAGGTATAATATCTATGAATGTAAATTTTACAGTTTTTACTTATTTTTAAAGAAAGGCAAACATTCTCGGGTTACAAATAACCCGATCATCTCCTAATACCACCACAGTAAGCTGAAAATGTTGCTTGGGTCATGATGGAGGACTTAGCCGGCCGAGGAATTGAACACACGGCGCCTTGGTGGTACCCAAACGCTACGCCAACTCGGTCACTGACCGGTCATAATGTTTCAATATTTTGATATCCGGGCCCCTTCAGGCCGGGGGGCCCCTGAACTCGTGCCCCGCGTGCTCTTATAGTAAAGACGGTGCTCTTGTATAGAAGTTAGTGTAGAATCACCTCCCGATGTGCACTTTACCCCGGACACCTTGCATAATAATTATTATATAGGTACCGTTTTACTAAGATTGCCTTTGCCTAGGTCATTTTGTTATTATTTTTTATTAGTATATATTACCATCGATATAATATCATAACATTGCTTATTTATTCTAAGCATATATGTTATTCCATTGAAAAGAGTGTTTTTTTTTAAATAATGATGCAGCGTTGTAATTTTGTTGTTACTAGCGCCATCTACCTGTGGTTAGATAAACTTTTTTCGAATTCACAGGCTTTTATTTCTTATTATTTTTTAATTTATAAACTAACGTTTAGACAAGATTTTTATGCATAGCACAAAGGGTAACAATTATTACAAGCAATAATTGTCAGCCTGAAACACTCATTTACATTGAAAAATCTCCCGAGAAAAGATACTTGCCGCCAAGTTTGTAGGCCTTTCAATAATATTTTTTGGAACATACAAGCTTTTAAATATTGAGGAACAAAATTAAATGAAAATTTTTCAAAGAATACGTTTTAGATTTCTTCTTGTTAAATGCTTAAATACTTTTTTGAAGTTACTCGAAACACGTTGAAACGAAAAATACTGAAACTAAAAAGAGACAAACACATACATCTTTAGGATTTAGCCTGCGAGAAAATGAGATAGTATAATCGGTCTCCTCTTTGTGCAGTGCTTCGTAGCCTTTTGATCTCCTCTTTGTCGGGTGCTTTGTGACCTTCCCACTCTTCTCTAGGTACTTTCGTTTTATAAAGGTTTCACTTCTACCCCGTATAATAATTATAATAATGTTTATTCCAGGATGTGGGGATGATAGTGCAATCCCACACGTCCCATAAAGTTGTACATATTTACACAACTGATAAATTTTAAAAAAAGTAAACAGAAAGGAAAAGAAAAAAAAAAAAAAACATAAGCGATAATAGAAATAAAATAAATAATCAATTATAATGTAGGACGTGGTCTGGAGTGAGCTCGGGCCCAGCGCTCGCTCAGGAGTGGCGCTTGGTGCTGGAAGGCTGCGATCACCACTGTGTTATCGGAAGCCATTAGCCGCATCCTGGCTCCAGTGACCCGGTGTCTCATCAGACCGGCGAATCCGTATAGTCCTAGCTCCGTAAACATTGAAAATGCGCTGCTGTATCTTCTGTATCCAAATATGCATCATTATATTGGATCCGGAGTCGTTTTATTGAGCTGGTTCGGTAGTGACACCATGTTTCACATGTGTACAGGCTAGTGCAAAATGCATTGAACAATGTTTTTTTTTTACATTATTACTGCAGAATCTTCGGGCAATCATATTAGACGTACGAATTGCACACTCTGTTTTTATTACCTACTTTCGTTACGCGAGTGAAGTGAATAATTCAAGATGTATATTCAAAAACTGGTAAAATAGGTTAACAATAGGTAACTAACTAAATCAATATTTAAATTTTAAATAATTATTCGAACTCATAACCTGATTTAGGTTTCAAATTGGCTCAAGTCTTTGATTATTGCATTGTGTTTGGGCACATTATTGCTCGTTTTCAACCAATAATCTATTGTTTTTCGTTCATTGTCATATATATTCATCAAGTCCGAATCGATTTTTCGCGATATTATCATAATTATTGTCAAGCTGATTGAGGGGTATAAAAGCAACGGTAGCTTTCTACCATAATAATAAACTTAATAAAAGTAATTTAAGGTAGTTATAATTCATTCGGAATTTTTAAACCTTTTTTCAGTGTGGAAATATGGATATAAAGAAATCTGGATTGTAAAAATCAATACTTTCGGTATGTGTGTTAAGGGGCCGTTCAAGTATTACGTAACGCACTTTCTTAGATAAAAAAAAACTAGGGAACTAAAATCTTCCAAGTTGGCAACCCTTTTTATTGGCAAAATCTCTTGTTTTATTTATTACCGCAAACGCGATTACAACAAGAAAAAAGGTATTTAAGCGACTTTCCAGTACTTTGCGTAACTTAATTGTGACTTTCAGGAAAAAATTGTCACTTGGGCGTTGCGTATCTTCAAAAATTGCGTTACGTAATACTTGAACGCCCCCTAAAATATATCACTGGTTTTACTTCTTAACAGTCGAAAGTTCGCTATTTTTGCTCCCAAATACTGTTCCTATCCGCCATTTTAATTTTGAACAAATAGGCTGACATGAAAACCTTGTATTAATAATTACAATTGAAGGTTCTTGAATTGCTTATCTTAGAAAACAACTCCATAATAATAATATGCATATATAATTCAATAATAATATAAATGCAATAATAAAATAAATATACACTTTATTAGGTAAATTCCCGCATTTGCACGTCTGTATTACAAAGGCTTTTATGCAATTGTTACACAAGTGCACATAGGAAATTTTGTCATGTTTTTATAAGTACCTATATCTTAAATGAAAAAAAAAAAATTTCATAAAAAAAATCATTTGTCGATGCTACACATAAATAATAATCAATTCATATTACATCTCATATAATTTCTATTAGTTGTTATATTATTCGAATATTCTTTAATTTTTTTCGTTATTTGTTTTTGGGGTGTTATGCCGTGCGCAACAAACCGTGTGTAACACCCCAAAAAAAATAATGAAAATACTTTTGGCCTTGAAAATCTAAAAACGTATCATTCTTCAGATTCTTGTGTTCAAAATAAGTGAAGGTACAGCTTCAAAGTACAACATTGAAATTTTCATCGTACCTAGTGTTTTTTTAAAATAAAGAAGGCATATACCGGGTAAAATATTGATCCAAACGATTCTTCTTTTAACTATTTACAGATACTTTAGACTATAAAAAAGCAGAAAAAGAGTTACATTTTTATTTTTTTATTAATTTATTAATTTATTCACCTTTATTATTTACATTACATTGATGAATGATGTATTATTTACATTACATTGGTCCCTAATTAAGTAGTAGTTAGAATATTCTGTCAATTTTTACTGTATTTCTTGCACTCTTTATCAAGTTGATGCAACTAATATACCTATGTCAAATTTTTATTTTGTCATTTCTCTTGTAAAACTTTTGGATGCTTAATGTATCTACCGGTGCTTTTTTCCTTTTATTTGTTTTTGTTTAAGGTTGATTTACTTCACATCCTTTCTAAAAAATATTATGTCCTAATTTTGTATTGTATGCATTGCCAATATAGATTAAATGGCGTTGCACAACCACAATAAAGAATTATTATTATTATAGATAGGGACACTTCATTGTCGATTTTGTTTACTTCAAACACTTCGATTGATAACAACATTAGTTTTGTAATAATTGTCTTTATGCTTTTAAATCTCATTAAAACCTTAATATCTCAATATCATTATTTATTTAGGCTTCTTTATGTATTGAAATGATGTATCAATATGTTTGTCTTCTCTTCAAAATATCTGTGACTATGAATCTCAACTTCACAAAGCACTCTTTTTAGAGCGAATTGAGTATTTCAAAAAAAATCTCAATTTGATTAATCTCATTCGAAAATAATACACACAAACATTGAAAACAGTTTCCTTTAATAGTTAATAAAATATAGATAGTAATAAAAATAGGAAAATATGTACAAAACTTTCAGTATAAAATATAAATCTTAAATTAGCACCATGCAACTTCTTGCATTTAAATAAATTTAGAGTTCTTTTAATTTGTCGTGTAGTTTACTCGGTGTACAGTGAATGGAAGATTCTACGATATTTTGAACCTTTTTACAAGAGTAGGTTCCATTTGAGGAAATGGCTTCTTTAATTGAACCATTTCCATTGGAAAGGGTCGTTTCTCCTTCAATCTTCTCTTTGTTATCGTTGATTCTCCGTTTAGATTCCTTTCTGTATGTCCTGACGTAGAAAGCCCCGAACATGTATATGAAGAGGACAGCGTTGATGGTCAGAAGGACAGCGATGGGCTTGGGATAGTTGCAAGTCCTGGGCAGCACCTGTGCACTGTGTACGAAGATGATCATGAACTGGACCTAAAAATAACAAAATACATTAAAGACCAAATCAATCAAAACGTTTTGTATATACCCTAATTATTGTTACATACAGTCATTCTTATAATTCCTTTAAAAAAGCTCGCAAACTTTCATTTCTAATCAGACACAATCAAAAAGTATCTATTTTGGTTAAATGCGATTAACCGGCGGCCGAGAATTCAAATTTCGTCAAAAGACGGTCTTGCGATTGTACCCTAGCAATTGTACAGGGCGGTTCTGATAAGAAAGATTAATTATTCTACGTACCAGCATTTTAAAATAAAAACTCAATATCGATTTTATCTCAATCAAAATTTGCTTTGATATATACCTGTATTCAAAAATGCTCAAACATGTGAAGATAAAGCTATTAAAATTATGTATTTTTTGTAATTATGTTTTGATCACAAGTATTTATATGTTTTCAATAGGGTCTAAGCAAAATTAAAATGTAAAAAACTGATATATGTTAGTTTGTAATACCGTAAATAAATAGACATTTATTAAAATTCAATTAAAATTCTGAAAAGTAGCTTTCCTAGATAATGTATTGATTTATTTTACTGCACGATTATATGATTTGTTACAATACAAAATTGTTTGAAATTTTTTAAAATCTGCCAACGACTTACGATATAACCTTATTATACCAAAAATAAACATTTTTTTTTCAAAATATAAAAAATACCTTTATTAGATAAAATAACAATCTTTCGAAATCAATTTATACTTTTTTGAGGAAAAGAGTCAGTACGTCAACGTAAAAATGACATATTTCCGATTGTGTCTAGTTATTCCCAATTAACATATTGATGAAACTGTGTGCAAGCAAATTCTAGCTACCTACGTATTTTTCGTGTATGTTTCCCCGTACCAATCCTCGTTAAAAAAACAACTTTGTTATATGAAGGCGATTCTTACCAGTTGCAGCCTGGTGACATATTTCTTCCACCACAGGAACTTCTGGTACTGCGGACCAAGGCCAGCCAACAGGTAATAAGAGTACATGATGATATGGATAAAAGAGTTTATCACTCCCAACAGTGTCCCGTGACCACCTGAAAACCAACAAACATACATTAGTAATTCAAATCTTATGTATGTGTATGTACAAAATTTGTAACGATGTTTGTATGTTTATAACAATCTTTCATTATTACGCATTATCTTGGCACTGGATTGAGATACCGAGTCGACTTAGTCAATAAAATGTAGTTAAATAACACTAACAATGGGTTCCACGCGTCTTCATCCCCCGACAAAATACCTTACGGACAAAACATCCCCCATAAAATATCTACTAAAACCTAACCTAACCTAACCTTGCCTAAACTAAACTAACCTAACAAAAAAAAACGAGAGTGCTTTAGACCACACAACTGAAGTAAAACTTCTGTTCCATCTATATGATATGAAGAGAGAAAAAAATGTGTGCTCGCACATCTCCCTCTTGCTCCTACAGTGTAATACAGACAATAGGCCTGCACTGTGTAAAGTAACTGGCTATGAGAGAAAGAGAGAAAGAAAATGTGTGCTCGCACCTCTCTCTCTTGCCCCTACAATATTATATGAAGCGTTCGCCTCGCTTTTCGTAACGCTCTCGTCACGAATTCCCCAGCTTACTCCCCAAGTCAAGTGTGCGTAAAGAAGTTTTACTTTTAAAAAAATCAGCGTAGTGGAGATACAGTTTGTCCTTGGGATATTATTTCGAGGGTTATTTTGTCGGGGATATATTGTCGAAGGATGAAAACGCACGGTACCGTAACAATGTGGTATATTCCAACTTGACCTCTGAGTTCACCGGAGGCTGTAAAAAGCCATATGTAAAAAACGAAATGTCTTGGAATAAAATTGGCGCACCGCCTTCATTTATCAGTCATGTCATAACAAATTCAAGAGCTCCGATCGCGATAAAATTGAACGTTGATTGGCCTGATCAGGTGATCTTTTGTTTTGAAATGTTACGTTATAGTTTAATTAATGTTTGAGGACGACTTATGAATACTTGGAGCGAGTGCATGAATTTTTGTATTATGGGAAGTATGTCTAGCTGTTAAGTATATTGAATTGGAATGGAAGTAAATGGTAGAAAGAGTCGGGGACTAGTTGACATCAATTAACTAGAATTCACAATCTCGAAACTTCACCCCAAACAATTAATAATCCCGAGCAACGCCCGGTACACGTCAGCTAGTTTAGTTTATTAGGAAGATGTTAATAAATTGACTTGTAAGGCCGTTTACTGTTGTGCGTTCAAAATGGTGAAATAAAAAATAATATAGATACATCGAGAAAATATGAATATAAAACTCTTTTTGACGTAATTCTATTTTGATAAAGAGCTGATAAAAGAAGGGCTCATTAATGATAGCGTCTCTCATATTGAAACATTTTAGTAATTACATATATAGTTATCATATAATTGATTGTCCATTAATTTGACCACTAATAACATATAAATAATTACCTTTGCCTATGTAATCGTATTACGTGATGTTATTGTTATTGACAGAAATCTGTGAAACACGTAGGTATTATTAAGTTTCATAAAATGATTTTGTATAGCGTCGTTAGAGGATCACCGTCACTTTCAAACAAAATTTAATTTTGAATAGCGGCCAAAATACCCAACCAAACCGGATAAATATTTTTTATAATCAAAAGGTTTTGCGTATAAATCTATAAATACGAATATGGATGTGTGATTTTATTTTTTATGGACTATAAAGGCAACTTTTTCAATTTGTTTGTTAGATAATAATAAATATCAAAACATAATATTACACAACCTATCAAACAAAATAAAAAATTAAATAAATTAAAAAAATTGGATCCGAATTATTATTTTTAAATAATTATAACCAACAATTATTATAAGCAATAATTATCAGCCTGAAACACTCATCAACATTGAAAAATCTTCCGAGAAAAGATACTTGCCGCCAACGGGCCTTGAACCCGTGTCCTTCTGATTGCCGGTCAGCTGCTCTTGACCACTGAGCTATGGGGGCTTATCAAATACCCGCCAAATAGTTCAATATATACTAGTGTTTCATTCAACAATTACTGCTTATTATATTTTTTCCACCTGAAAACAACCAACTTTATTTTTGCGAGAGAGACATTGTTGAGACAAGATTTTAGTGTCTAAACGTTAGTTTATAAATTAAAAATAATAATTAATATTTGACAAGTTTAAGTATTTCCCCAATAAATGTAGTCATAATTTGTCTCGACGCCACCTAGCGAGGGATTTAACAGTTACAATGTCTCTCTCGCAAAAATAAAGTTGGTTGTTTTCAGGTGGAAAAAATATAATAAGCAGTAATTGTTGAATGAAACACTAGTATATATTAAATTATTTGGCGGGTATTTGATAAGCCCCCATAGCTCAGTGGTCAAGAGCAGCTGACCGGCAATCAGAAGGACACGGGTTCAAGGCCCGTTGGCGGCAAGTATCTTTTCTCGGAAGATTTTTCAATGTTTATGAGTGTTTCAGGCTGATAATTATTGCTTATAATAATTGTTACCCTTTGTGCTATGCATAAAAATCTTGTCTAAACGTTAGTTTATAAATTAAAAATAATAATTATAACCAACTCGAAAAAAATTCTACAGTTGAATTCATAAACCATAAAAAATTAAATAATTTAATCTTTTTAAAAATAATATAGCTCGCATCCGTAATAGATATTTGCTATAACTTTTGATTTAAATAAGTTATTATTCTGTTTGACCTCAAATCCAAAATGAAATTTTGCGTGAAAAATGCAGCACAGCCGTTCTTCTTACATTATATATTGTAATTGTAGCCTTTTCTCACCCTATTAGATGAGGTAAACAATAAAATTATATTATTTTTTAATTTATAAACTAACGTTTAGACAAGATTTTTATGCATAGCACAAAGGGTAACAATTATTACAAGCAATAATTGTCAGCCTGAAACACTCATTTACATTGAAAAATCTTCCGAGAAAAGATACTTGCCGCCAACGGGACTTGAACCCGTGTCCTTCCGATTGCCGGTCGAATGCTCTGACCACTGAGCTATGGCGGCTTATCAAATACCCGCCAAATAATTCAATATATACTAGTATTTCATTCAACAATTACTGCTTGTTATATTTTTTTCCACCTGAAAACAACCAACTTTATTTTTGCAAGGAAGACATTGTTAGTGTTAAATCCCTCGCTAGGTGGCGTCGAGACAAATTATGTCTGCATTTATTGGGGAAATACTTAAACTTGTTAAATATTAATTATTATTTTTTAATTTATAAACTAACGTTTAGACAAGATTTTTATGCATAGCACAAAGGGTAACAATTATTACAAGCAATAATTGTCAAATTGTAATTATATTGTAATAATTGTAATAATTGTCAAGCAGTAATTGTCAACATAAAATTATATATTATATATATTATTGTATTCGGGGGAATTAATAAAATTATATTTATAATACATTCTTTTCAATGATAAACAAAACCTGGGTGATCACAAATAACATAAAGTGAGTCTTCGTGCATCCACCTTTTTGAATTTCATTCAAATCAAGTTGTAAAAACTCCAATCGTAAATACAGCAATTTTTAGTCGTGGGTAGGGGCAGCCCACCTTCGCAAATCATTGTTTTCTTAATTTTACATTGGTCGATTGTGTACAAAATTCGGTCACTTTAAATACAGCCTGCCAAATGACGAATGTTTTTTATTGCACGTTTGATGGCCATAACAAAATCACACACAATTATAAAATCCGATGGGTATCTTTTTACCTGGCAGGAATTTGACGCCAATAAAAGCGCAGATTGGCATCAGAGTGTGATGATATACGTGGAGGAAGGTTATTTGGTTGTTCTTTTTCCTCAGCACAAAGAAGACGGTGTCCAGAAGTTCAACTATTTTAGCGACGAAATACCACCAAACTGCGGCCGCCATCTGTAATGTTAGAATTTTTCCGAATTTATTAGGCGAAATTATAACACGTCGCTCATAAATATTTGAGATTGTTTATTATTACCGTGGCGATCCACGATTACTATCCTGATGGCATAAAAAAGGCAATAAACATACGTTCCGTATCACAATAATGCCGCAGCTCTTTCAAAAGATGATATACACAATAAGCGTAGGTCTGTTTCCTCCAAAGGAAAAAGTAATAATTTTCTTGCATCTCTCTCACACACCGCACCGTGACGTCTCCGTAGACCCCTAATACTACTAGCCGTGACGATAATTTTAAAAATTTGGAATATAGTTACAAGGATAATATTGAAATGTGAGTGAATTCCAAAAATTTAAATACCTCCAATGATGGTTTTGTTTTGGTCTTAAACGTATAAAACTGCAGCTCTTTCTTTCACACTGAATAACAATAGCCGAAAATGAAACAAACGGTGAACGTATGTCTGCACCCCTCCACCCCCCCAAAATTAAATATTCAATTATTATCATACATCTCTTTCACACATATAAAGAAAATGAAACGCGATTCCCGTCGCCGTAATAAGACGTATCTGTTTCCTCCAAAAGAAAAAGGTAGTACTTTAGAGGAAACAGTCACACGTATTTTGTGTGTCTTATCTTTTGTCTCACCACTATTTCATGTGTAAGAAAGAGCTGCAGAAGTGTAGCGATATTTATTGGCTTTTTTGCCGTCACGGTACAGTAAACGTGGGTCTTCACGGTAATAAAAGCGCTCTCATTCTTTAATTTTGTTGTGAGGGACCATGACATTCTCATTTGGAATGTGTTGTTGAGACGATAATATTCTTAAATTTCTTGAAGAATTAACATCTAGCTTTGAATGCAAAATGTAATTTTTTTTAAATCATAGAACAATATAGTAACGCAGGTACACTCTTTATCCTGAGGTACTATATTAATAATTCTTACGTTTTCTTAATTTTAAAATGGGTATTCCAGCAATTATGTTGAACTACAATACTATTTTGAATGATATGAATATGCTCAAATTGTCAGACAGAAGAACTTTCACTGACTTGGTATTTCTGTATAAAATTCTAAATGATTTAGTTGACAGTCCGGTATTGCTCGAATTGATAAGCTTCCGGATTCCACTACGTAATACTAGAAGTCAGGATTTATTTCAGTGCAGTAATTCTGGAACTAACTACCATATGTATTCCTCTTTACCCAGAATACTAATGGAGGGAAACAATTATACCAAGTCAGTGGACATCTTCAATTTATCTTTAAACAAATATAAAATATTGTTACGAAGGCAGTTCAGTTATGTACAATAAATACTGTATATTTCTTACTATTCATATGTAAAAGCCCCGAAAAAGGGCGTTAATAAATAAATAAATAAATTATGCAATAATGGACTGGTTGGCAGGTAAAGTAGGAACTTACTCTTTTTCCAGTGGGACTGTTGGAATAATCGACCGGTTGGCAAGTAAAGCTGTACTCTCCCATCCATCCTCCCATCAGACCCTATGGACCAAAAATACTTTAAATCATGTCTTGCTCAAAAACCAAAGAAGTCAGAAAAAAACACGGGGCACCCTGAAATTTGCACGGACCCAATTTCGATGTCAACTATTTTCAGCTCACAACTTTTGAAATTAATAGTAAGAATATGTCCTATAACTCTTGCTACAATACGTTGTTCATGCAATAGTCAAATAGATAAATAGTTTTGGGACACAAATTTTCACATAGCCAACAGGTCGCATTTAAAATTAACCAAAAATTAAACAACGCTGTGGTAAATTACTACCATCCACACGCATTTCTTTGAAACCGATTTCTAATTAGGGCAATCGCGCGTACATTTCCACATACGCCCATTAATAAAACAAAATTGCATTCTTAATTTGGAGGGCACTAGTTTTTAAGGTGAATTAATATACAACTTCACAGTTTAGTGAATAAGTGGACCTTCGTGCACCATTTTAAAGACACTTCACATGTTAATCTTTTTAACGCATTCTCACATGTAATTAAGTTGTTAAGAAATTGTGCATAGACCGATTTACTTATAAGATAAAGTTTTTAGTTTTTACGAAAGTAGACCAGAGAAAACCAGAAATATGTCATTTTTAAGTCAGATTTTAGACGTATTGACTCTTTTCCACAAAAAATAATAAATTGATTTCAAAAGACTGTTCTTTTATCTAGTAAACGCATGTTTTAAATTTTGAGAAAAAATATTTATTTTTAGTATAATAAGGTTATATCATAGGTCGTTGGCAGATATATTAAATTTTCAAAAGAGATTTTGTATTATGCAACACCCATTTTAAATCATATATATAATCAAGCAGTAAAATAAATCAATACATTATCTGGTAAACACATGTTTCAGACTTTTAATTTTAGTTTAAATAAAAACATTAAAAAATATATACGTACATGTGTTTCTTGACGAAAATTGGTCCGTTTGTGTATTTATTTGCGCACTTACGAACTAATATATTTCAGATTTTTTTACATTCTTATTTTGCTTAGACATTATTGAAAAAATAAAAAATCATTACAAAAAGTATATAATTTTAATAGTTTTATCGTCACGCCTTTCAGCATTTTTGGATGTAGGTATAAATTAGAGCAAATTTGGAATGAAATAAAATCGTTATTGAGTTATAATTTTAAAAAGCTGGTACGGAGAATAATTAATCTATCTCATTGGAACCGCCCTGTACGATCGTAAGAACGTGTTTCGACGAAATGTGGATTTTCGGTCGCTGGCTGGTTAAACGCCCTTAAAAACTTAAATATGAAGTTACTTTAGTTCCAGAAAAAAATATTAGATGCTATTCCTGCTAGGTTAAAAGCAAGGTTCGTAGAAAATCCGTTTACCAAGGTGAGCTCCTCGAGGGGGTGCATGGGAGCGGTGATTGGCTAAAACTTCATCACATTGAAGTAGGTGTTCCATTGCGAGATTTGAATTAACTGCAATAAAGCGGCAGTGTTTTACTTCAAGCTACATATATTTCAATATACAATACAACTTGTTTCACATACTCAGATAGTGATATAAATGTATTATTTATTCTTCTTTATTATTTTTTTTTATTTTTTATTAAAACCGAGACGTGCAAACATAGCATGCGCATATTATAACTTTATAACACAGGCATATGTATGTATATATATCGTGCAGTAGTACCTTCAGATGTTCTTGTTTTTGTTACTATCTGCTGACGGCTTGTTTTTGTCATCAAACTTAAGTGTATATATGTATGTGTATGAATGTATATGTGTATTTATATGAATATACATGTATGTGTGGGTATGCATAAATACATGTTTATGTAAGTATGTATGTGTGCATGTATGTATTATGTGTATTTATGTACATACATAACAGCTACCTTACTTATTTGTGTTTATTTTTCAGGCAACTTTGGCAATTTGTGAGTTATTGGAAATATTTCTACCAATTTTCTAATTTTTTTTATAATTTTACTTAAATAAGTTTACACTTACTAGACCTTCAAAATAACTATCCTCTTTTGGTCACTATGATACAGGCAGCTGCCTAGTACGGTGACCTATTGTATGTTCTCAAGTAAATGTATTAATCATGTAACATGTAGATACTTAATAAATAAATAAAAATAAATATCTTTAGAGCTAACATTTTCTGCGAACCATGGTTTAGAAGTCTCTAATTTTAATATCACGCTATATTTTACAAGGTATCTACGTTCAAAAAGTATCAGATCTTTTTTTCCCGCCAATATGAAGCACGAAGCGAGAAGAAATTACATATTGCGAAAAATGTGTCTAGTTTTTATTGTAGACACGAACAATTTGAAACTCTTCCACGTTCTTCTTTTCATGCATTTCCGTGATAGGGCGTTAATTCAATCGTCGGCCCTTTATGTAGTGGCATTATTTATAAATAAATGCAATGAACCGGCTTCTTCCATGGCATTATGTTTATTAGTCTATTACTTATTTAGAGTTAAAAATATTGACGATTTTCTTCAAAACATTATTGCTTTATATTTTTTAATACTAAACTTATCTAAGTTAGTTCGTAAAAGCAATAAATAATAGTTAACCCGGCGTCAGTACAGTTAAAATATGTAACAACGATAGTAGGGTTGGGTCTGGGAGACCGGAATTAAAAACTGGCTTTAATGTCAATATTTAAAAGAAATTTAGTAACATATTGCAATAATTTGATTAAAAACTATTTTATTTTTTAATTTTTAACTTTATGAGTAAAACCTCAAATTGTAATATTTAAATAAATGAAGACAATATAAGCGAAACTCAATCGAAAATCTGGAAACGGAAAAATCAGAAAAACATATTGACACCTCTGGGACTCGAACCCAGGACCCCTCTTGCTTGAAGCACGAAATTACGACACGAAATGTATGGTTGGGTCATATTTACATTTTTCGGGTTTAGCCACGTCTATCCAGGCGATAGCCAGCGGGGAGGGGAGATTGTTAACTGAGAAGTGTGGCAACGTCGCACAAAAATTCTAAGAAATAAGCTAATTATAAAATGGCGCGGGTCAAATTGACCCAACTGTACTGACGCCGGGTTAGTGATGAAGAAGTTCCCTTACAAATTTAGGAGGCGAGTATGGGTGCTACCGCCCAGGAAACCATTTATTAAATAACTTTCACCCCTGCCGTAGGTTACCCGAAGTGATTCGCTAGGTTTGGGATTTAGCAGGTGTGCCTAGGTTCATGGGATGAAGATTGTCTCTTGACGGCGGATGCGGTGGCTCACGTGTGGCGGGCCGGATTTGAAGAGACTTGTTGAGTGAGACCTTTTTCCTCTCCAGCAGGACTCTCGACCCATCGTTTTGCACCGCATTGGGAGGGATTCATACGTCCTGGACATACTGACCCACCCGACTCCTACCGACTCCGCATACCTTTTTCCTTCCCAGATCTCTTTCACATCTTCCATTATTTAAAAAAAAATCTCCACACGGCATACCCAAAATTAAAATTATTTTCCTCAGGGCCTCCTTCGTGGAGCTGATATAAAAAAATCTACATATTTTTCTGAAATTGCTTTGTTATGTCAGACCCAAAGATATAAAAAAGGTATCTCGGTGTTAAAGATACCCTTTTTCGATTCGTTAATGCCATAAAAATATAAGATTCTACGTAAATACCGCATAAGTATCCGAGAATAAGATGCTATATGTTTGCTTAAATCTCCATCTCATTAGCAGAGTACTTTTATTGCTTTTGTGGTTTGACATTTTGTGTACCTTTAAATAGCCACTCAAGAAACCAAAAATATTCACTGGCTTGGAAATTAAACATAAAATTGTGATCCATGAAACTGTCCCTTGCCTTTTTATTTACTTTAATAACCGAAGTCTAAACATTTTTATTTTACAAATATTCGCACTACAGTAAAAGTAGTATCAAAAGCACCTAGCAGTCTTGGAACGGAGACAAATGCTATGATGCGGGGAGTAGCTTGAACTTTGGCGTCCAACGAAGGCTAAAAAATAACAGTGAAGGCCTTTAAACAGATTCGTAAAACGAATAAATCTTTGACTCCCTCTTTTAGGGTTTATCACTCTTTGTTTTACGCAAAATAAAGGCAATCGGATGGTTCACTAACGCCGCTGCTCCTTATTATTAGGTATCTCCACATCCTATTGCGGGTTCAATTCTTATTTACTTCTGAGAATATCAATGAAACAACAAGGTCTCACCTAATACAGCAGATTTGACATGGGGTTGTAAGAAGGACGATATCACGGATAACAATTACTAGGTAGGACCTATTGCTCGTAGATCACTTTTCCTCTAATAACCTGTCTGAGCATAAATTAAAGCGATAAGGCTTCACTTCGTACAGTTAAGTACTTACATAACATATATTATATGGAGAAATTAGTGCATAATTATGACTTGGGTTCTCTAGTTCTGTTGCTTCTTCCATCAGCTGACTTTAGTACATATTTATCCACGGAGGTCAGAAGAAGAAAAGTGAACTGCTATCTAAGAAGTACTAGGAGAAAAAGCCTACTTGCCAGAGGTTAACATCAATATAGCGTGGTGTACCTCGAAGAAAATAGATAGAAAGAGGTCTCCTAACTGAAGTCAATGAATTAATGCAATGCGCTATATGTATATACCACGGAGCTCGGTGGAGGAAAAATAGGATCATTTCCGGAGGTCATTTAAATGAATGCAATAAGGTATACTACTGAGTAAGATAAAGAAAAGAGGACTACCAGCAGGAATTCACTTAAACTAATCCTACGAGGTATAGGTATCAGCGACAAAAAGGTCTACTTCCTGCAGATCACTTAAATTAAATTACATAAAGAAGTAAGCTGAGGAAATGAGAACTTGCAAGGCTCTTCAACAAACGCAACGGTATGTAGGTACCACGGAGGTCAGTAGAGAAAAATATGGTAATTAACCAGAGGAATGAATGAAAGTTCGAATGGCTCACCTCATAGACCAGGTAGGCGCTCATCAGAACTTGCACGGCATTATAGACGATGAGCAGGTACTTGAGGTCGTAGGGCTTCTTGTCGCGCATGTAGCGGGGGCCCACCGACACGGAGAAGTATACATAGCTGATGAGCACCGTGATCAGGGGCGCCGGGCCAGACATCATCCACCAGTCTCCCGTGCGTGGATCTGAAATTTTGTATAAACATTCATAAATTGGTTATGTAGTCGAATCGCAGTTGTAAAATGAGTATGGCACTTCACTATTTCTGTTTCTATCATAGGTAGGTTATTGTTAGTATTATTGCGTAGTATTTTAATCATAAAAGAGAAACTGTGAAAAATTAACGAAAACTTTAGGACTGTGGACTTAGTATTTAAACAGTTTCTAGTTTCTTGAATTTGTAAATCAATTGTTTGCGCCAGTATACCTCGCTGTTTAATCGAAATCTCTGGTGAAGCCTTTTAATAAAACTTTTAGAAAACTATATTTATAATTTTTTTAATAACTTAAATCCTCAAGTAGTCATATTTAATCATTAATGACAATATCAGCGAAATCTTATTCAAAAATTTGAAACAGAAAAATCAGATCTTTGAATATAATGCATATTACAATGTCTTACCTCCAATATACATTATATAGATAATGTTGATGCATATAAGAAATAAAAGTGGGCTTAGTACAATACCTTGAGGAACGCCGTAGAACATGGATTATTTTTTTGATTATAAGTATTTCATCAGAGTGAATAAGAATTTGTTGCATTCGGTTCGTTATGTAGTTTTCAAATCATGTACGTATTGGCTACCCCTGTTATTCCGACCTATTGAATTGTTTTAAGCAGTAAGGGAAAGGAGACTGTATCAAATGCTTTTGCGAGATCAAGAAAAGCAGCAAGTGGTTTGCGATCAATGTCAAGATTATATAAAACAATATTTGTGAAGGCGGCTGTTGCATCTGAAGTGCTCCCACCTTTGCGGAAGTCATATTAGTAATCCGATAATTTTTGTTATCTTCAAGGAACTTTGAGTAGTCTACGCTTCACCGCTTTTTACATAATTTTAGATATTCATATAATTTAGATGCCCTAAGTATCGTCCCGGCGTAAGATCACCATTCGGAATTGAGACCTTGCTTGAAATGGCTTTAGCGGTATTTGGTGATCCAGGTACTTCCCCGACTTCCTCTTCCCCATTTTTTTCCACCCTCACTACCTTCGACTTCACAGCATATACCCAATTGGGGATGCCATTATTACATTGGCTCCAGGCGGGAGCAGTTGCTACTGTTGTGCGGTATTCACATTTAAAAAAATTATAAAAAATCGTGCGGTATTCGCATAAAAATTTTTTAAACAGATATTTATAGATAATTATCTATAATTTGTCAACTGCTTTGAAGATTGGGAAATATACCAGTTTTGAAGCTTTTTTACATGAATATTGCACAAGAGTCCCAACTGCTCCCAACTATCCGGAGCCAGTGGGACTATGTCATCCCTGTAAGTGTTTTAATAATTTTTGCTGAATTATGATCTATCCCAGCGGAGTTGTTATTTTTAAGGGATGAGATTAGTTCTTTAAGTTTTAGTTCCGTGGAGGGAGTGAAGTGACAAGGCTTCAATCTATTAGTAACGATGAGAATATTGTTTGCACGATCTTTCTCCCGGCTGTTGTTTCTGTCTAAAACATATATGTAAATATATATTTTTTAACATTAGCTCCAAACAGGAGGCCCTGAGGAAAATAATTCCCCCCAGGGCCGATGTCATCTTTGGAGACAAATCATTCCACAGCCGAGCTGTTGAACACAAGAACGAGTCGAAGAAACGACCCGTTCTCATGTGACAAATGTCAACCGTGTACAAATGTTGGGCACGCGTTTGGCGTGTTTCCCGACTATGCACCGGTGCCGAAGGGATCAATGATGCTAGTTCCTCGGAGCATCTTCCATTGTAATACCGGTAGAACAAGGATAGCATTCCCACCCGACGCCTGTGCTCTAAAGATTGCAATCCGTCTGTTAAGATGGGAGAATCTATCAAACGGACCGCCCGTTTCTGCACAGAGTCGAGGGTATTTTTCAGGTATTTTGGAGCTCCAGACCAGAGGTGGCTACCAAATTCAACCGTGGGGCGCACTTGCGATTTGTACAGGGTTAGCAGTTGTGTACTATTAAAGTATCTGCGGGCCCTGTACAGTACGCCCAGTTTTTGGGAGGCTAACTTTACTCTGGCTTCGATGGAGCCCCCATACCTGAGCTGGTCACTTAGGGTTACACCAAGCATATCAATGGAGGGCCTGTTCGGAAGATTGCTTCCGTTGAAAGAGACTAGATTTTCATTTCGATCCCTTTTAGACGTAATCAGACAAGATTGGGTCTTTGAAACATTAAATTCAACGAGATTATTTTTACCCCAAGAGAAAACACTCTCGAGGAAACCGTCCATTCTTTGCTTCAAAGCCTTACGAGCTGTTGGAGTTTGTGAGCCCTTTGGGGGCTTGTCAAACAAAAAGCTATCATGAACTGTACTGTCATCCGCGTAACAGTGAATTGGTGCACATGACAAAAGGTCGTTGATGTGCAACAAAAACAGAGTTGGAGACAGAACCGATCCCTGCGGGACGCCAGCATTTATCGAGTGAGAGGAAGAGGTGAAACCATCGACTACCGTCTGAATCGACCTCTCCCTCAAGAAGTCGGCAATCCACGTACACAAGGATGCGGGAAGTCCGTAAGAATGCAGTTTGTTGACAAGTCCTCGGTGCCAAACCCGGTCAAAGGCCTTGGATATGTCCAGTGCAACCGTTTGGGTCTCACCGAAACGTTCCAGGCATCGCCCCCAAACATGCGTCACATACGCGAGAAGATCACCGCACGAGCGGTTCCGCCGGAATCCGTATTGACGGTCGTTAATAATTTTGTTCTTCTCGAGGTATGTGAGCAGTTTGTCGTTGATCACACGTTCCATCACCTTAGACAGAACTGATGTGATCGCTATGGGGCGGTAGTTGGCCGGGTTGGAGCGGTCACCCTTCTTTGGAATAGGATGGATAACCGCTTTTTTCCAACCAGAGGGCACAGAGCCAGTCTTCAGGGACAGTTTAAAAAGCTTGGAGAGTCTTTTTAGGAAAGAAAGGAGAAGAAGTTCTGGGAAGGAAAGGGGTATAAGGGGTGGGTAGGAATCTGGGGGTAGGTGTGTCCAGGCGTGATGGACATGTGAATCCGTCCCTGCCACTGCGGTGCAAGGCGATAGAGAAGTCAAAGGGACTCCTTCAACCATTCTCTCCCGATCCGGCCTGCCATGCAGCCGGCGGGCAGAAGACCAGGACAAACCTCACTCCATGAATCTGGGCACCCCAGCTAAGTCAACAAACGTAGAGAACCACGTGGGATTACCTATAGCAAAGGTGTTGATAATCCAATAAATGGTTCCCGGGGTGGCGGTACCCATATCCAATAACATTATAAACTCAAGGTAACGGCTACGTCGTATAAAATCAGAAAAAAAATTATAGATTTGTGTGTTAACTGGAAATGCTACGCATGAAAGCTTGACGTTGGAGTGAATTGGCACTATTCCTCGAACTCGAAACCAACACCACAAAGGCCAAACTTGTAATCAAGGTGGAAAAAGGAAAAGGTGGTTCCTGGAAAAATGAGATATTGGGGAAAAATCTTGAAAATAATTGTGTAATCGTAATTTAAACGACCAATTTACATGTAAATCGTTAGTTTACCAACGCGACGTAAACAGGTAGTCATTCAAATCATTTTATTACAAGACTGTTTTATTACCGTCTCTTTATTACCGTTTCATTTTTGACGTGTGTACCTAAAGTATTTAATGTCACAAATGCATTAGCAATTAATATTTCATCTAATTTGCGTTAAGTTATTAATGTATTAATAAACACAACACCAATTTTCATTTTGCACGTCATTCTCATTCAAGGGATTCATTTGTGTGATCTCTCTCACGTCCAATAGATGAACATCCATGTACTCTCAACACTTGCGTTAACGATCGCACTATTACTGACTATTACGCATTGTTAGGTAACTATAATTATTCGTAATGAGAAAAGTACACCGGTAAATAAGTTAGTAACTAAACGCTTATGTATCAATGTCAGGGAGTTAGTTATATTATAAGAATAGACATCGATTATGAAATAAAAGGTCATTGATAATAGTGAGACCAAAGGAAAGAGATAGGTTCGATTGTGGACTTCCAATCATAAATTGTTGTTTATAAATGAACATATATGTTTTCACATTAGTTCCATACAGGTTTCCCTGAGAAAAAAACCCTTGAAGCATAGAGGATGAGGAGAGGATGATTTGGGTAGGAAAAATGTATTAGGGGTGGTAAGAATCTGAGGGTCAATGTGCTCAGGAGCGACGGACATATGAATCCATTCCTCCCACTGCGGTGTAAGGCGATATGTCGAAAGGGTCTAGAAAGCTAAATCAGATTTCCCTCAACCGATTCGGTCTACCACGCAGTAGGTGGCAAAAATGCATTCGCCGCTAAGAACTAGACAAACCTCACTCTATAAACTCAAGCAGTAGGGAACTTTATATTTTTTTCTTAAAAATTTCAATTTTTGTTTGAAGATCTTCAGAATTCTTTCAGTTTGGGGATGCACCGCATCCTCAATCTGAAAAAACTTCATATAAAAATTAATATTTTTAAAAATATATTTTCTGTACTTAATAACAACATCAATAATGTCGTATAATGCAATCTTAGCACTCTAGCTCACTAAAAAGTGCCCCTGCCAGGCACCATTGTTAACTCACCAAACGTAGCGAACCACTCGGGATGACTATGGCAGGGGTGTTGGTTATCCAAAAACGGCGGTACCCATACACACCTCCCATATGTATTATATTAACATGTTTTCCTATCCTTTTTTGAAAAATAACCAGCCCGTGAATTATGTAAATCTTCAACCTCGTATGTGCTTACAAATACATATATTTTTTTGTATTTATTTTTGTATTTATTACAATTTATTTTTCATAAATAATTAAATATCATTTGCAAGGTATTAACTTTATAAATTTAGTCAACTGAACTATTTTATGATACGTGTATTTTTAATCTATTTAAACATTTTCCGACACTAAAATATGATCATCACTATTAATATTAAACATTATTGTTTTTTGTCAAATTAGCATATGTAACGTACTTGTCACCAGACCGATTCCTGGAAAATGGTCTGAGAGAGTTGATATAGGTCTTTTCTTTCATCGGTGTATATACAAATCCACAAAGAAGACAATTTTATTAACACCTAAAAGAAACTTGATTATTGATGACTCTTTTATATGGATTTGTTATGTGCTAATTATTTTTTTTCTTTGGTCTGTGACTAATGTGGTATTCAGAGATTATACAGTCATCGCGTATCTAACGCAAAGGAAACTGATGCAATTCATTGTAATGCAGTGTTGATTCTATATAATATTGTGCCACAATATCTGGATTTAAATATTTTTCGATAAAAAAATAAATCATTAGTTTTTTTAATCATTATTATTTTCAAGTTTTGTAAATGAACAAAAAAATTATTAGAAAACAACGATTTTGTCATTTTGAAAATTTATCTTTTGCTTTCGTTAATGCCGAAAGTTGACTTCGCCGTTTTCATATTGGATAAGGGCGTATTCTTCGATTATAGATCGATTGAATTATTGGAAAATGCTATATATTATTAATTTAAACATGCGAGAAAGAGGTGCTAAATATATAAGAAAAATATTAACTCGTAAATTTAATTTTTTTAAATGCTGCGTCCCCCTACTGCATAGCGCCTACTGCTTCCAACTATAGGGAACTGCTTTAAAATGAAATTAAACTAAATAAAACTTCAAGAATAAAACTTCTGATGAATACAGAAAATTTTCAAATGAAACTCGATACTACTTTGGAAATATCGAAATGTTCGGATGTTTATCAATATTCGATTGCTTTCCGAACAACATTTTTTTGCCAACTTGAATTCATTCAATTATACCTTGGAAACAAAAATTTCATTAAAAAATTATTATTCAAAGATAAAAGCGAATAAATCCAATGGCCTTTGACCCCCGCTCCAGTTACGTTAGTCAACACACGTTTTACACCTGTGACTTCCGGTTACTACAAGAATTTAGTAAACAAGATACATTTTTTTCTAGCCATTTGCCCAAAGCTAACTGCCTTTCAAACATTAATATCAAATTCATCATTTTAAAACATTTTAAGGAACCCAAATCTCAAGAAAGTTTTATTCACTAGATGTTGGAAAGGGAAGAATATTTTTATTTTATTTTTATCGTAATTAGTAAAACCTCAAATTGAAAATCTTAAACAGAAAAATCACATCTAGGACACGAACCCAGGATTTAGTCCTTGACGGCGGAATGCTCTACCAACTGAGCTAATGGTCACTATCCGATTCGAACATATTTAACTGTACCATTCTTCAACTAAGAACTATAAAAATTATCTTCATTTTCTTAACGCATATTTTTATTGGCTGCCATCTTCATGTATGATTGCAACTAAATGCTTTCTAGATAGTGTATTTGGTATATTTATCCATTTTTTGTTTGATATGCGACTAGGGATGCAAGGTTTTTAAAAATATCGATATATATCGAAGTAAGTCGATATTGATATATCGATATATAGGTCTAGTAGGCCAATATATCGATATTTGGTCTTTTTTTAAAAACTTGTAGAAATCCAATGTAGTTATATCAGACGTTTATCGATTATGTATATAATTTTTTATACTTACCTATTTGAATAATCACAAAACTTAAATAGGTATTCAAATGTGTTTTTTTTTCATAAATTTATTTTAAAAAAATAATTCCAGTATTTTGTACCAGCTATCGAACTTAAAAGTAGTAACCTTGACAGTCTAGTTCCTTGTAGCCGGTTTCTGCTTTGAATTATAGTGGCTCCTGCCTTTGAAAAAGACGATCAGAAGGAACACTTGTTGCCACAATTGGTAGATGACTTATTTCCACTTTTATTTTTTTATTTATCTATATAAGGTATGTTTACATTACATTATTCGATGCCTGTCTCACTAGCGTATACCTGTGTTGAGACAGACACCTTGCATCTCTTGCCATGTTTCAACAATGTTTACTTTTAGAGTATTAATAGGGTGCAGAAAGATATAACGTAAGCTCGTCGTCACCGCCAGTTTTTTTCTTACTTTTTTTTACGTGTTTTAATTTAGGGGGGTTTTCGATATTTCGATACGATATTTTGTGTTTTTCGATATTGATATATCGATATCGGCGTATCGTCGATATCGATAAATATCGATATTTTTAGGGGTCGATATATCGATATTTATCGGTTTTCCGATATATCGTTGCATCCCTATATGCGACATATATTGACGTTTCTGGAAGTCTAGGATGAATATTTTATTTTTAACTTAAAGAGTAAAACCTTAAATTGTAATATTTAGTTAATTCAAACAGAAACTGAAAGTCCTAGATGTTACCGTATCTTTTTCTGTTTCAGATTATCCATTGAGTTTCGCTAATGAATTAAATAATAATTGTCATAAAAAAAAAATTACTCCAAAAAACTTCTCAATGTAAAGGTTACATTATTATATCGGAAAAATGCCTTACCTATTACTTATTTAGACCCACGTTCGATTTATAAAATAATGTGTTTAAAAAAACGGTTCAATTATATTACGTCATGTTTCTCAGGGTCAGTTATTTTACATAACTAAAACAATTAATTAAAATTTCGAGTTTATATTCAAGATCAAATTTTATTAGTATTCAAGTTCTGTGAAACAACTGTTCAATAATGGAATAACAATAAAATTTGAGTGAAACTTTCACAGAACTTAAATATTAACCTTAAAATTTGATGATTTGTTAAGTTCTGTGAAACAACTGGCCTATTGTTGAACAACCGATCTACTTTTCATAAATTTATTTTATTATGATTGAGCACGAAAAAATTAAATTTTGTTGGAATAATTTGTTAAATTAGCTTTTGAAGGTTATGCTAATGAATGAAATATATCGTTGAAGAAGAAAATAAAAATGGTAAATGTAAAGGAAATAAGAATAAAAACAAAACACTGAAAAGTAACGTTCGTGTAATTGGGTTCGATTCCCAGTTACGCCCGTTACCTTTTTAATTTTAATTTTAGTCTTGTTTTTTTTTCACTTATCGTTTAGATTTATTAGTATTATCTTCTTCAATTACTTTAGTTTTTATTAATTTTTTATCATTTCAAAAAATCCTAATGGATGGCGGTCGGGTATTTCCTACCCAACCTTTTTATACCGTCACAGAAATAATAGAACTGACGTGAGAATTTCCTCAACAATTTGTAATTTAAAATGGGTGCAGTTCATTCTTTTGTTTGTTCAAATCACACGAGAAGAACGAGTAGAATGAAAAGACAAACACGAATCCATAAATTCTTCTTGGAGTATTAACAATATTACACAAGGTTTAAAAAGAGTCCCACAATAGATCGTATGTGAAATGATAATTAATTAATTATGTGCAACGCTAAAATACGTTTTATAACCGTGTATGGTTTCTAAAATACATGTTATGTGGATTAATTTCTAGAAATTCTTGAAAAAAAGTTGCTGACACATCGTGGAAAGGTTTATGAAAAGCGTTCGATTTAGGTAACACCTGCCTTCATAAAATATTAATTAATACTATCATATACCGAAGAACTATTGAAAATTGGTTTTTGGTAAGTAATGAGAGAAATCGCAAAGGAAAAAGAGAAATAGTGAAAAATTCATTATGGTTGATTTCTACCTTTTTTTTTAAAAAAAAAGAAAGACAAACACTCCCGGGTTACGAATAATTCGACAATATTTGAAAATCTCCTATCACCACCATAGTAAGCGGAAAATGTTGCTAGCGTCGTGATGGAGGACTTAGCAAGCCGAGGAATCAATCACTCAACCACTGACCTATTTCTGGTATGCTATTTTCAACATTTTCAGTAGTTACGTGTACGAATACTTTTGCATTCCAGGTCAAATTAAATTTATAACTGTCACTTAGCATTATTAACAGGCGAGAGAAATTCAAGAATAAACGTTAAAAAAACAATGAAAACTGGTTTAGAAATAAACCGAATTATGTAACTTTTTTCAGCTTCTGATATCAACATTAGGTAACTTTTTGTAAGCTCAATTGAAGAGTTGACTGTAAATTTTCAAATTAAAACTTTTAAAAATTAAAAAATCATAGTTGTGGCTTTTTTAACCTTTTAAAAATTGGACCTTGCAAAAATCTCACGGGCATTTCAAGGGGGAAGATTCGGTGTGATGTGACAATTTCTCACCTTAATTTTATATAATAATGGTAAATTTTTTTTGGGCAAGTATATTATAGATTTTTGCAAGGTACTGGCAAATTATTCCTGCTAAAATCGTTCGTGGTTCGACTAAAATTTTAAATTCTAGCATGGGAACGGTACGAGGGTCGGGAAATTAACATAGTATGGACTGATATGCTTTTATTTTATTTGTTTACGTATTTATTTTTTTTTTGGGATGTTTATCACTTTCGTTTAAATTAAGGCTTTGCAACCGGGCTCGAAAAGAAGCAGATGGAGAGATACGAAATTACGAATGTTAGAGGAGAGCGCTAACATTTACAGCGACAAAATTGGTGCGAAAATTGCGAAAATGTTTAATAAAACATGACTCGTTTAAATAGAGCAGAAATCTCACGGGCATTGTCTTAAACAGCATTTAAAGAAACACTGTGAATTTTTTCATGCATATAACTTGTAAAATTACTGAAACAAACGTGTTTATAATAATTTTTGGCGCATACTTAACGATTTTTTTCTATCGAGGAAATTTTATATAATTTGCGTTTCGGCGCGGGCAATATATATTATTCTTGAAGATATTATCTTCAAGAACAACATTTATATTTTTAAGAGCTTTAAAACTTACCGTGTTTAAGGGAAATATGTAAGAAACCGGTAGAAATTCGGGTTGCGGGCCCTTAAGACTCGCGAATCAATTCAACAATGTTCTTTATGTTTTTTTTGTTTCATTTCTAACAAAGGGAAAAACATTATTAAATTTATTTTCTTATTGAATCCCATATACTCGTACCACTACACTAGCAAAGTTCTATTTAAAATATTATACCTTGTATTGATTATTACGTGATCTATTGTCTGTAGGTAACATGTCAGATTTACATTACATCAATATATCTAAGTTTTCTTATTTTCCAATGTGATACACACTTATCACTTATTTTTCTTGCTAGTCATCTTGGTGAGAATTACTGAACACAAATATAGACATAATTTTGCTAATAGGCTTGTCAATACTGTTGGTTAGTTAGTATTATTATTGTTGGAAACCTCTTAAAAACTATATTTTTCATCAATCCCCATCAGCAATATTTTTTTTTTTTGGTTTCAGCATTGGGATTTTTATAATATTAAAAAGTATTGGCCGGTTTAAAGAAATACGTAGCTCAAATAAAGAATATGTTGCCTGGGGTTTCGGAGATAGTCTGAAGTCAAGGATACTTTTCTATCCATGTGCAAAAATCATGGGCATTGGTTAGTTAGAAGCCATAATTGGAGTTATTTTTTTAGAAGCAGATATTGGTTGCTCTTTTTGTTTCTTTTTTTTAATGATTCGATTAATATAAAATAAAGGAAAACGAATACATCAATTATGCCCATCCATCAATTTTTAATCAATGTGGTCACAACCGCTACATCACAACAAGAGAAAATAACCCATGTACCTGAATCTCATAGTAGAGCAACACTTCAACGACACATAATGAACATTAATCAATAATCTATAATGGAGCACATCAAATCTTCCCACAGTAATTTTCGGACGACCCACTTTTTTCAGAAATTGATTCGGATCGAAACGTAATTATACACTAGATCGTAATCGCAACTACTTCAACTTCTGTTCTGGGTGAGGGTAGAGGTAGGTGGTAACTAGTAACCCACTTACCCTTTCTACCAACGATACCGGTTCAGGCAATGACGCTACGAGGAGGTACTTGGGTAGACAAGATAGCACTGACCAGTCTGGTCATCTGGTCAAGGACATCGCCTGATCCAGTTATCTCCGTTATGGCGTATGACCTTCCGGGCTTGTTAATTAGCATTGTTTGTCTTGCTGAATAATTGAGTATCAACTTACAAGAACTGAAAGGGCTTCTTATGAAATAAAAATTGCAAAACCGCTGCAAAGAAAGTTTAAAAAAAGTCAAGTCTCAGCGGCCAGAGAGACAGACATCAAGCGAACGGAGCTTCGAATCCTACTAAATCCAAAAAAAACTTTTTTATTTTTGTGAAATCAACATCTAATCTTCAAACCACTTTAAAATAAAAAGGCAAAAGAAAAGAAAGCGACATCTAGCGATTTTCTAGTTTCACTTCTTCCGCGTGTGAATTACACACACTGATTTTTTTTTAAATACCTCATAACCTAACCTAACGCAATCTATTAAAGGAAAAAAAAATCATCACTTCTAATGACTTTTTGAAGAAGGTGATGAAATTGCACGTTGTTGAGTTGTCTGGTAACAAAATATCATTTTAGTTCACACACTCGTATGTTACCGTACTTTTTATTTTATTTGTCTTTCACCCTTCAATAGTGGTGAATATGTGCAGTCGAATAAAGTTTCTGCAATTATGTGGTTTTATTTTAACTGCCTCTTATATTATAGGTAGTTTTCCATTGTATTGATCACTTTCTTGAGTAATTAATAAGAGATGACTAATGACTGATAAATCTCAGGTGTGAATGTATTTATTATAATTATGTAAATCTATTCAAAAAAAATGTTAAGAGGAAATATCCCCCCCCCCCACCCCTCCCCACCCCCCCCCCCCCCCACCCCTTCCCCCAAATATTGAGCAAAAGGGACAAATGGCTGATAATACCTAAATAAAATCAGTCAAAATCGAAGTTTTGTATTCCTCATTTTTCTTCCCCAAAAGTGGAAAGATTTTTAATATATTTTTTTACCAACTTGTGGTAGAAAAAAATATTTTATGTCTGTACGTTTTGCTTATTTTCAAATTCATGGTCTAGTTTGTATACTGAACGTGCGTTGATAGCGTTCAAACCAAGCTATTTTAACTATTTTTGGAGGGTCCTAACTCCTATAAGAAGTAACTTATTAAAAAAGCAATTAAATATTTGCAGTGATTTTAACAGCCAAAGAGAAAATTGGGGTAGATTTTTGTAACGAGAAAACGCCGCCCAGTTTAATCTTAAAGATCAGGTAGAAGAGGTTTCTAAATACAAGTGTAGTTAGAAGTAAGTGTCACAAGTTAAGATTAGTAATGTTTTTATTATTATTAGACGTACGATGACCGTGCAATGTGACTACTTCGCCAAAGTTGAGTTTTAAAATGAGTTTATTGAAATAAACTCATTTTGAATATTTTTTAATAATAATTATTAGTCGTAGACTAGCTCCATCATATTCCATTAAAAACAATGGGTTTACTTCGAAACCGATTATTATTGCTTCGTGTTTTTTACTGTACTGAATTTTTTGGAAAATACCGAGTAGTGCCGAGGATATAAACCGTCAAAATGTTGAATATTTGCGGCCGGCCGAAAAGCGTGTATACTCTTCACGGTATACACATGTTGGTACAGCAGAACTGCCAATCGAATCATGAATTGTTCTGAATCGTCTCTCGTCAGATATGTCATGAGACGGCATTGCATACGTTATACCAAGTACACTTTGAAAGCTCCAACTTAGTCATTTTTAGAGATATCGAAAAACTAATTTTGCTGTATTTCTATTTCTTTATAAAATACATTTTCATCAAACTAAATAAATAGACCTCGACTCCTTTAAAATGAAGGCAGTTGAGTAAAGATTTTGGGTTACTTTGAACGCCGTATTGTTTCATAATCAATAATTACTGGTAGAAAACCATATATTTTTAAAATTATATATCGCTGAAAGTATATACGGTTTTGTACAGCATTATTGATGTAAATACCTACTTGTGATGTACTAATCAGAACTCTATGAATTATTTTTTATCAAAAACATTGGTGGATCTGTTTCTTTTTTTTTTCAAATACCATTCAATGCCTGTGTTTTTAGTTTATTGCTCTAAATTTCCCCAAATCTAATTGCCCTAAAAAGCCACGACTGAAAAAAATATGCTAAAATCTCAAATACTTGTGTACAAAGACATAGTAATAACTTATATTGTATATTGGTATTACATATTATGATTTCCGTAATAATTATTTATACCTGTTGTAAGGGCTTTTCTGCAATAACAATATTATTATTAATATATTCTTATACATCCTTCTGACGTTTGTATTCTTAAGCAATACGGGAATGCCACAAACACACGTGTAAGTCACGCCATAATAAAGTACTACATTATACTATGTACTGAGTGTTAACTCGCCATCCATTCATAAGATATAAAAGTACATCTACCGGCTAACCTACGTAATAAGTAAAGGTGACTAATTTATGGTAGGCATGGAGTTTTCCGGACGGACTTAAGGATAATAAAAATTATATTGCGCACTACACCCTTCCCGAGATAACAGCATTAATAAATTTATTAGTTAAATTATTTTAACGAGGGTTAACGGAATATTTTTAATACATTTAATTGCACAGCAAATAACATGCGTTTACTAATAAGTAGTAGTTAATTCAAGACTATTACAATTTGAACAATTCATCGAATTTCAAAGTTAATATTTAAATATAATATATAAGTTTTGTTATTATTTCATCGTGTACCGACCGTTTTACAGTATATGGATAACAACAGAACTTGAACAAACATGAATATTTTTTTGAAATTTGATTAATTGTTAAAATTCTGAGAAACAACCTGTCACCAGATATTAAAAAAAAATTCTTTCAAATGCTCAGATTAATGAATTTATTTGTGTGATGATGACTATTTTATTTTATTTATCGTTCAATTTTAACAACGATAGCCGTGAAATTAGTAACATCACATGCAGTTCCCATAAATAAAATATAAGTAAACATCCGTGTTCCTTTAATTATTTGCGTTCCAGCGGGACTCGAATACAAAAAATCTCTCCAAAACAAATCGAAGAATTTTGCAGGTATCTTTTTTTTAATATAGTTTGAGAGTTTTGGAGGCAAGAGACGCTGATAAATGTTCGTCATTTAATGGGATCCGACGCGACGCACAAATGTGCCCCCAAGGCACAAAATTCACGATGCAACATGCCTAATTATTATTGCTTCAGCAACGCACAACAACTGTAACTGTACCGGATTTGTGCATTACGAGGGATGGAAAATGATGCAATTAAAATTGCACATTTTTAAGTGGTATCTCTGCCATTGTATTCTTGTAACCGATAAATGTATTTTTTATAACATTTTAAAATAAAAGTTTACCTTCGACAAAATGTGTGTTAAGACAAACAACAAAAGTCTCGGCGTAAACCTGGGTGATTTATGAAGTATTGCCATATTATAGTCAATGAATACTAATGTTAAAATTATCACTAAGCAGTGGCGTATCTATTCGTCCAGGATATTATTTAACTAGACAAAAACTTATTAAAAATCAATAAATTTTTGTACATCACATTTCTAAGTAAGTGGCAAAATGTTACATTATCTTGGTAGATATTTTAGGATCATTCAACAGAGTGGTAATATTTTTTTATTTTTTATTTATTTGTTTATTTAGCACAAACTTATACATTTATATACATAATTTATTAAAAAAAATTGACTGCCCAACTAGGAGTATTCCCGTTTTAGGACAGTCAAAATATTATGGGTATGAACATGTGGAACATGATTTGTACAAAAACAAGAAAGAAAATTGATGAAATAAAAAGAAGAGAAAGAATATTAAATAAAATTATATATATATTGTTTGGGTTCAACGCGCTTGTGTACAACGATTACAACGAAAACAGCACTTCAAAGTAGTGTCGATTGCGATGATTTCATACAAAAACGGCGCTGTACAATTCATTCAAATATTATCAAATAGCCTAACGATTGTAAGGGCCTAGCAACCAAAATCTACGGAGCGGGTTTTTAATTGCTAGTTGTTATTATTACTTAAATTCAGTTCGACACGCATTTGTACAAAGATTTATCAATCGCATAGAGAACATTGCGCGTCAAAATACATACTTTGCTACAAACCCGTGTAGATTTTAGGATAGCATGGTGCATCTAATGAGCAAACTTAATGCTTTTGGCGGTACAGACTACAGACCTGTGTATTACTGGCTTTCATTTGGACACGGTTTTGCTGGGGTATATCGCTAAAACAAAACCGTGTTAATTTCAGGACGGCAGTTGCGTCTACTGGGTACGAAAAATAAATTATGCGAACCAGTGGATGTCTATTAGCAGTCTATTAGCCATAAAGCGTTGTAATGATTTGTCTAGTTTATAGTTAGAAATAAATAGAGCATTTAAGAAATATTATATATATGTTCAGCACCCATGAGGTGATTTTTAATAAAATCATCCAATTGTTATTATTATTGATAGAAGCAAAATAAAAGTAAGGTCATCAATTCTTTTTACAAAAAGTTCTCAACATGTGTTGAGTATTGGTTACAAAAATAAATCATTTTGTTACACCACAAACTAGAGAATAAAAGAAAAATAATAGTAGCAGGTGTAAAATGTTTTAATCTTATAGATGAGTAGGAAAATATATCAATGACATTGTTGTACCATTTGCGTTACACATATGACACGTGCTAGAGAGAGGGGGTCGAAAAATGCTATGTTGCTGTAGAATGTTTCTAATCGAAATGTTTCATATATTCTTTGTGATCTGTGGTCTTACATTAAGATTTATTATAGAAATTATTTATGATTCAACAACTATGTATTGTTTAAAACTTTGTATAACTAAGCACGTCTGTTAGTTTATGCTTGTTAGTTAGACGTTTAAGACAAAAGTATTTTAATATTTCTTTGTAGGTTTTGGATTATTCAGAGTTTTGGATTTTCCCATTTTATTTTGAAGTGAAAATTTCTTTAGCACCATTGTGATTTGAAACTCGATGAAACGAAAAATCAACACCTAAAAGAGAAAAACACATACACGTATAGGATTTAGCCTGCGAGAGAATGAGATGGAACGAGATATCTCCTCTTTGTGCGGTGCTCCGTAGCCTCCCCACTCTTAACTACTTTAGTTTTCTGAATGATTCACTTCTACCACGTGTGAACTGCAAAACATGTAATTTTTTATGTATCTATATTTATATTTATAAGATACATGTATATGTATAAAATTATAGGACATTGCATCACTGAAGGATATTTGAACAGATTCAACTAAGTTTTGATAGGTTACAAAATGAGGGCTCCAGACCGGGGTACCATATTCTACGAACCAAGATTACAAAATTGTAATAGTAGATAATTATAAAACCTTTTTTGTTGCTTTCTTCACTAGTTCTTGAGTGTGTAAACGAAACGCCAGTGTGGGAAGACGATTTCCAGAACTTTGAATTTTGTTTGTTTAAAGTTACAACATTGTTAAAACATTAATGGAATAACCGCATTCAATTTTTACGTGGCATATTATATGGATTTTTTTAATGTTCAGATACATTTAATTTACTAAGCACTACGTCATGTTAAGCGCTTTGAGATCTCTTATAACATTAGTCAGTCGTTAGTTTTTAATGGGATAATACAATGTAAGGCCATCGGCGTATATAAAAAATACAGCAAAGCAATGAGACCAAGTCATTAAAAAATAAAAATATATAAAAAGAGGTCCCAAATGGATCCTTGGGGTACCCCTCACGTAACTGGTGTAGGGGTTGAGCTGCAACTATTAAAGTTGACTTCCATTAAGTTTGTACTGCACTATTCCCGCAACCCGGGATATTATTGTGGAATATGAATTTTATTGATAAAATTTGCTTAGCGTGATTCGATTCGTTATATCTCACAGACACTATGGTATTTTCGAGCTGTTGAAGGAGAATTTTTATATCTCCTCCCCGACAATAATGATCATCATCATCAATTGAAAATTTCCAAACGTAACAAAGTAATTTTTAGGGATTATTTCTCCAAACCCTTTAGGGTTCCGGAGAGCAATGAATTGTGCGTATCCAAAACATAACAAAAAATTTATTCATTCCTTCATCTTTCATTATCTTATCACCATCCGGCAGGTGATCATTAACCAACGTTAGACAATTTAATTGAACGGCACTAAATGCAGTCATTATCGAATGATTTCGTAAAACTTATGATATTTGGAGAAATGTCATTATATCATATCTACAGAATGCATGTCCGGTTCATTTAACACAGTCTAATTTATATATTATTGAGATGTTTTTAAATATCTGAGTGAAATGTATATGCAACTCTTAGCCGGGGGGGCAGGTCGTTATATGCCGACGCGCCACTGTGAGCAGTATGTTTGTGTGATTGTACGGTTAAAAATGTGATTGCGCAGTACAACAAAATAAATTATAATCCGGTTCTGCTACAAAATTTGCTGTATTTTTGGTTTAAAATTGTAGGTTAAATACATATTAGAAAATCTAAATACGTAAATGCTTATAGTAATTGAAATCAGATGTTGGTTCAATTAACACTTTCCTTTCATATTATACGCATCATAAGTATCGATTTATAATTTGTGAAAATTACAATGCTGTCAAACTGCTAAAGCTCTTTTATTACTTTAAAGGTAGCGTGAAGATTACACGTTGAGTAGGCATGCAGTAAATCTATCTATATATAGGGTGGCGCAAAATAAATCATCCAATTTTGTTTTTGAATAACTTTTTTACTAAACAAAAAAAATGATTTTGAGTATAATAGAAATCTTTATTTGGACTTTTAAATTTTTTTCTGTGAAGTGAAAAAGATGATATCCGTCAAGTGACTGCCGCCAGTGTTGATACACATTTGTGCCCGTTTTATCGTATTTTCCATGACTTTCCCGCAAGATTTACGGTGATAACTGTTCGCATTCCTGTCGAATATTCTCCTTGTATATAGACTTCGATTGTCTGAGGCTTGTTGGCATAAACCCGCGACTTCAAATAGCCCCAAAGAAAGAAGTCTCGGATGGTTAAATCGGGCGATCTTACTGGCCATACCAAATCGCCAAAGCGAGAGATTACGCGACCAGGAAATGCTTCCTTCACAATATCCATTATGGCTCGTGCTGTGTTCGTTGTTGCACCGTCTTGTTGAAACCACATGTTCACTAAGCCCCGCTCATCCAATTCCGGAAGTAAGAAGTCGTTTATCATGGCCCTGTAGCGTTTGCCAGTAACAGTACCGTAATCCCAATGGCGTCCTCAAAAAATACGGCCCAATCACTCCTTCCGCGTTAACGCCGCACCACACAGTGGCTTTGAGTGGACGTAATGACTTTTCGTGCATCGCACGCGGATTTTCAGTGCCCCAGAAATGAATATTTTGCTTATTGGCGTAACCGTTTATGTGGAAATGTGCCTCGACGCTCATGATGACTTTCGACACAAAATCGCTAAAAGCGTTAAAGCTTAAATCGACAAAATTATTCTACGCTCTTGCGGAGTATAGCGCTCCATTGCTTGTCTGTTTGTATTCTGCAGCTTTCTAGTTCACAAATGTCAAATATGATTGACGTACGACGCCATTTGCAAAAATTATAACATCTTCCGATAGGGTGAGTAATTTTACGCCACCTTGTATAAGGTTAAATGTAGATATATATATATAGAGTTACTTGCACCCTTTTAAAACCGATTTACTCGTATCTGTGATTATAATTCTAGCTTTTTTATATTTACCTGCACAGAATAATAAATGGTATATTAAGTATATAAAGAAAGAGAATAAAAAATATTTGCTGACCACTTTTCGTCTCCATAAAGTGCCGATATGAGTCCATGATTGTGGCCATCTTGGATTCCTGTAGATTCTTCTCCTGCTTGGATAAAACCTGAAAGAAAAAGTATAATTATATATATGTATATTTGTTTTTAATGTCTTTTTACCACATCTTCGTAATTATTTGCTTTTTCTTTTGCTTTTTACAGCACTGGGAGGTAATTCAATTAGTTGCAGGTTTTATTGAAATTGGTATTGTATTAGTTTTATCACAGCCGGCAATTCGAATGTATACACTATACATATATAAATACAGATTGTTTTTTTTAATCATTTACTAATCAAGATTAATACATTTTTGTATAAACTACCTGACTAGGCTAAGTCTGTCCGAGTCTGTCCCGAGGTGGCAGAAATTTAATCTAATCTAATCATACCATAAAATAAGGAACGAAAATGTAGGAAACTTGCGGTCGTGGAAAAGTTTTTTGTGGCGCTGTAGTATGAGAGAAAGAAAATTATATTTTCTCAGCATTAAAAGTAAACTTTTTCAAGACTGATTCACAACTTGGTGTTAAAACAAACGTTTCCATACAACCGTAACCACGCTTGTTGTGTAAAATGTTTATTAGTGAGGCTGTCACGTATAACGGTTTCTGGATCTAGTTATGCAAATGCATTTAATAGAAGAAAAAACAAAAAATATATTTTAAGTAAAATGGAAACCATAATTATGGTAAATTTTACTTTAAACCAAAAATTGAAAATCCTATAAAAGCATAATTATTCAACTCTTTTGTAACGGCATTCGTGGTTTGGCTAAGTGGTTACAATACTAGACTACAAATCCGGTGTGAGAAAGTAAATTTTATTCGATTAATTTGTATTACTTCATAGTATTCATTAAAAATAAAATACAGTATATTTGCGGCACGTTCAAGAGTGCTAGATACTGTCAGTATTGCCCTGGTGAAAGATCACCATTCAGGATCGAAATGATGCTTGAAATATCTTTATACACCAGATCTCTATGGTAGGTACTTTCTCACCTGCCTCTTACCCATTTATTTCCCCTCCCCACAACCTTCAGCCTCTCAACATACCCCAATTGGGGATTTCATAGTCTCACTGGCTCCGGGCGGTTGGAAACAGTTGGGACTCATGTGCGATACTCACATAAAAATTTATCTACTAACATAATCCACCGTAACAAAAAAATACAATCTTGCTTATACGAGTAGATTTGTTTACAAAGAATTTTTTTATGATAATCAAAATCTCACTTTTAAAAGTAAAACAACTAATAACACACGTAACGAGAATAAACTACGTGGGTACTTGTGCATGCATAAATAATACATATTTGTTCGTCTTCAAAAACCAAACAGAATTCACCTTTCAAATGTTTTAAATATGCATATTTTTCTAATAAAACATTCTTCATTTTCACTTTAATTGAGCGAGAAAGGAGGTAAGTGAGCCGAAATTCATGGTCCACCTTCAAAATCTCCATAGTAATACCGCATCTCGAGAAAAGCAACTTGATCTACGGGAGTGGTTGCACAACCGAAACAGTCGGAAACGCACTTGTTTCAAGCGCAAGTTCACGGAGTCGTTGAAATGTTGAATAGATCGTACATCCAAAGTAGCTCAACGCTCAAGGTTTATGAAAGTGTTCCGATGAACTTTATTCGACTTCATACAGGTAGAAGGCAATCCTATAACACGTGTATAAGACTTACTTTCGCTTACCTTTGATTGATTATGCGCTCCTGGCATTGATAGTAATTCATACAAAACCACTGTTAATATTTTTGAGGACCAACAACTTTTGGACGTGATTCCATTTCTAGGTTATTTCCATAAGTTGGAGAACCGAAACGTGATTTTACGAGTACGTACGAGTATAATTCATAAAATTATCATCCGCCTCTTCATAGTTGATATGATATTTATACGAGTCGTTATTTTTTGTGTTTATTTTATTATTGTAGGTAGGTACTGCTGATGAGTTACTTAGCCGGTAGAAATAGGTAAGATATATTTATACAGGGTATTAAGGGACGTTATTGACTTACTTTAACCAGTGATTCCTGACATTATTTGGAGTAAACATTTTTTGACATGACATTTTTTTTCTACAAAAACAAGGAAAAAAAAGCACCTAGGTGTTGGACTACTTTTTTTTATATTAGCTCCACACAGGAGGACCTGAGGAAAATAATTCCCCTCAGGGCCTATGTCACCTTTGGGGATGCTGTGTACAGGGTCTTTTAAGGAAAGGAAGGAGAGGAAGTTCTAAGAAGGAAAAGGGTATTAGGGGTGGGTAGGAATCTGGGTATCAGTGTGTCCAGAGTGACAGACGTATGAATCCATTCCTCCCAAGGCGATGTTCCGAGAGAGTACGGCTGGAGAAATCAAAGGGACTCCCTCAACCATTCTCTTCTGTTCCGCCCTGCCAGGCAATCAATTTGATCCTGAAACCTTTATTGGATAACCAACCATAGGTCACCCCAAGAGGTTCGCTACGTTTGATGATTTAGCGGGGGTGTCCGGGTTCACAGGGTGAGCTTTGTCAAGGCCTTGGAGGCGGATGACCAGGACACACTGAAACCCAGATTCCTACCCATCCCTTAAACACTTTTACTTCCCAGAACTCTCCTCTCCTTCCTTTCCTTAAAAAAAACCCTCCACACAGCATCCCCAAAGATGACATTGGCCCTGAGGGAAATTATTTTCCTACGGGCCTCCTGTGTGGAGCTCATGAAAAAGAAAATAAAAAATTGCCGGTCAGTTGCATTCGCCGCCAAGACCCGGACAAACCTCACCCCATTGGGGGTGGGGTAAGATATTGGGCGGTTACTCGATATTAAAGAAAAAAAAATGCATAAAAAAAACAATTCGACGAAAAAGTCACCGGAGACCAAAACTTCATATAATTGTATAAACTTATTGTACAAAAGTTCTCATCTATATTTTGTCGATTTAGGTACTACAATGTAAACAACAACAAAAATTAAAATAAATTAAAATTGTGGAATACATTCACGATAGATTTAGCTCAATTCAGCTACTTTGATTTTATATGTTTTTTCAATATCTATTTCTCGTAGAGTGTTGAATATTTTGCAGGTACATCTCATTAATGAATTAATAATAATAATTATATACTTGTAAATTTATATTAGATAATTAATAATATGATTACTAATTGCTTACGTCTTAAGATTATAGCTATTTACATTACTTCTTAAGGTAGCTATTTACATAAAAATTATGCATATTATGATCATGAAATTTATATTCGTGGAAAAAAGGCAAAATGTAAATATCCATCTTTTTTAGAAATACGATATTATTTTGACAATATGCAGTGAAAAGGTCTTTTTAAGGATTATTGAACTTTTTTTACATTATCTCCACACAGGAGGCCCTGAGGAAAATAATTTCCGTCCGGGCCTATTTCATCTTTGAAGATGCTGTGTGAACGGTCTTTTTGGCGAGAACTAATTAAATTAGAACATTTATATTCATCTGTAAACTGTGTGTCTATTTGGATAATTTAAATAACGGATATATTACGTGTCCCTCCCTCAATAATAAGTAAACTCGACAATAAAGTAAGAACAATTGTTTTGAACGACCTTGAATAAAGTGGGTGTATAGTGCAGAAGTTTCATTAACATCAACAAATATAATTGCAAAAATAAAATGTTCAACGTGCATTTTCAGTAATAATTGATTATTTCGCAACTGTGGGCGGCGTTAATTTGATTGACACAAAGTTTTCATTATTTTGTAACATCACTGCAATTCATTTGAAATAATATAACTTGAAGTAATGATTTCCATGTGAACTCTTTGTTTTCAAATGTAATTTTTATTTTAAAGCATCAACTGCAGTTTACAGACACGTACAAGTAATTGGATGCAATAATGCTAAGTTAATCAAAAGGTTTGCATTACAAATAACGAAGCAATTATATACTTAAGTATACAGTGATTACAGTAATCCATCGTTTGGTTGTACGTTCGTTGATCTTACGAATCATTAACACTTCATTAGCATCAACATTATTACCACCCAGACCAAAATAAATCGGTTTGCAGTTTACTAAAATCAATTTCACATAGAACCCATTCATTGCCTTGAGGCTGTTGACCCTGAGGATTAAAATTATGATGATATTTTACTGAAATGATTCCGTAGCAGAGTTCAAACATGTGTCTATCCATCAATCAGGAGTTCTGCCCACCTGAATATTAATCATCTACCTATACCATCCTAAAAACTTTGAAACGTATTATAACTTGCTTATCGCTGAAATTCCTCTAACGTTCAAACTAAATGGTTTTTTCGTTCTTCCAGTAAAAAAAATCGTGCAGCAGGTTTTTGCGAGTTTCTGTTATATTCCCGTTAGACTTAATAAATAAAAATGAATAAATTAGTTAAATTAGAATTAATGGTAAATTTTTGGACGTTATATGAAATGCATTAATAATACGCGTTACATTTTTTTTTTTTTGCAAAATAAAATTTCAATCGAAATGCCTATAAACAATAATAATACTTGATGAATTCCTAGTTACTTACAAAATTATATTCCTAATTAATAAATATAAAATAATATTCTACAATGTTATAATTTACACATTTTTAGTACTTATACTGCTAATTACTTACATACTACTTTCCTTAGCAAAACTGTGCATGAAAAAACATAATAATATTGTATTATAGGCATTTTTCTTTTTTTTTTAACTTTCTGACCAAACTGGTTACCACTTTTACAACTTACGATTACGAGTAGCTTGAATGTAGAATTGATTTCTTCTGCATATTTTCAAACAGTACAAAAAAAACTTAATAATATTGTATTATAGGCATTTTTCTTTTTTTTACTTTCTGACCAAACTGGTTACCAATTTTACAACTTACGATTACGAGTAGCTTGAATGTAGAATTGATTTCTTCTGCATATTTTCAAACAGCACAAAAAAACCTGAATTTATGGAATCAAGAAATTTTCACACTTAATATATACGTATATTATGATTTAACCAACACCTTAAAACACAACTTGCAGTATTTACCTTGGAATAACGTTAAAATTAAATCAATAAGGTCCACGCACGATCATCCACTAAACTAGTGAACTCACCCCAGAGCGCGTGAGGTTCTACACCCGTCTGAAAACGGTCAGCGAGTGATGTGCGATGCACTGCTGTGCGTATACTGTAATACCTCTCACTAATATAATTAACGTGAACAAGTAGAGACAGATTGTCGGGTCTAAGCGGCGACGGAGGAAAAGACCGTACCACGTAGGGTCTGTTTGTCGACTGTCGACTGAAGCACTTGGCATGGGGGAAGTCGTGATATCGGATGCTGGCTTCAGATCCCGTACCAGATTATATAATAGTGGAAATTCAAAGCAGAGTATTAAAATTGAAATTGAAACACTTTTTTCCACTTATTTATTTAACCAGTACCGGTTTCATCCTATTATGGACATCTTCAGGCTGGCAATTGACATTCTTTTGTTACAGAATTTATACAAAATTAGGTAGGTAGGTACACAGTTAAAAAGTGTTTCAATTTCAATTTTAATACAATAGAATTCCACCTCGAACAACAGTACAATAAATAAACTCACAAAGCAGAGTATTGATGAAGTTAGATACAATTTATTTTGTTAGAAAAAACTAATGTTTTATAATTTTTAAAGATAAACGTATTAAAGTAGTTTAAACCTCATTTTTTATAAAGTTTTATTTATTCATTGAATTGTTTGTTACATGAGAAGTTTTCTACCACCGTGCTAGGTACATGCCCGTATTGTAGTGGTCTTAATTATTGTAATAATTGAAATGAATTAAGAAATAATTAATTAGATATAGCTCAATTGGGTGTTGACGTTGAGTACTACCAGAGAATCAGGGTTCGAGTTCCAGTTTCAAACGTTATCTTTATTTTCGGTGTCTTATTCTATTTTCATTGAGAGTTGAAAATATTATTTATAATTTTATTTGTTTTTATATGATTAAATTTAATAATACTTTAAAAATTTGCATAACAAACATTTAACTGTTTTCGGTTTCGAAAGCAACGATAGGGAGTTAAATTGTGACTTGATTAATTTATGAAAATACTTAACTAACTTTAAATAAGTATTTAACTAACTTAAAATAAGCTATCAAGGGTAATAATGTATGCGCGGCCCATTTCTGCCCGATTCGTACAAATCTTAGATTTGGATTTGAGATCAAAATACCCAACCAAACTGAAAAATTATTTTTGTAATCAAAAGGTATATCAAATATCTAGTCAGGATGTGAGCCACTTTATTTATTTTACTTCATATTATAAGATACAGGCCATTAAAGATTTTAGTATTTCTGGATTTTAGAGGCGATTTGGGCAATTATTTGAGAGTAAATTGAAAACAATAAAAAATTATTTTACAATATTTATCATGTAAATATGATAATAAATAAAATAAAAAATATTAATTTATTAAAAAAATTATTGTGATTAGTGTAAATTAAAAACACAAATTACCTATTTACGGCGGAATAAAAAATAGTCGTTTATATATTAAAATTACTACCCAAAAAATGTAATTTTAAGAATTTACTATTTTTTATTTTATTTTTCATTATACTTTTAAAACAAATATAGTAAAAAATATTTTTTTAATGTTTTTCTTTTACTCACAATTAATTGCCTAAGTTGCCTCCAAAATCATGAAACACTAAAATCTTGAATGGCCTATATCTTATAATTTAAAGCAAAATAAATTAAGCATCTCACATCCTGACTAGATATTTGATATACCTTTTGATTACAAAAATTATTTTTCAGTTTGGTTGGGTATTTTGATCTCAAATCCAAATCTAAGATTTCTATGAAATGGTCAGAAATGGGCCGCGCATATGTTCCCCTTAAATCGGTTTTGGAAGCACAATTCCCTGGACAGAAAAAATAATATAACATCCATTACCTATTCCTATTCTTTGTATTATTTGACACTGCTAACTTTTCTTATTTGTTTTGCTTTTACGACAAATTTTATCGATTCAATCTCAATGTCGAATGTATTGCCCTTTTTTGAAATATAATTAAACTGCGGTATTTATTACCTGTGAGACTTAAGTTCCATTTACGCAAAAACAATTAATCTAAAAAGAAACTGGAATCTGTCATTAATTAAAGCAGTTTTGTAAAAGTTGTGAATGAGGACGTTTTTAATCATTATGATTTTGGGTATCAAATAAAATGTTAATTTGAAATAAAAGAAGGCTTCACAAACCTATCACGTCCTCGGTGGCTCTTTTATCATTAAACGATTCTCCCGTCAGGTTAAATTGTTGATTTCAATCATGTTATTTCGTGTCGGGATATATATACAAGAATACACTTATTAAAAATATTTCCATCGAACAACCTGTACCTCTAAACCTTGTTTGAAATGACGATTTGATTTCTGGTTCAAAATATTTATAATTTTTTTAAGTGATGTATTTATTTTCTAAATTGTTGGTATCTTTAGCTGCCGCTTTCTCCGATCAAACTGTGCGACCACTTAAAATTTGTCTCAAATGGTATAAACACCGGGTCGCTTGGTATAGATTAAAAAAATCAAAATTTATCCCTCCGCGATACAAGGTTATCTTGTTAACGGGTCTGCGTGATTCTGTGTGGGTCGCTGTGCGATTCAAATTGTAAACAATGTAATATAATATAATATAATATATGCATATATATATTCTTAATAAGTACTTAATCCATTACAGTTGTTGAAATATTTCAAGGTGTTATTTTGACTGCCATTCTGCATAAATTACCTACAATATCGGTGAAACGGAAATGATCAATTTCTTGCAGAGTCTTCCGCACGGGGTACATATTTTTCTAAAACAATAATTAATCGGTCAAACTTGTAGCAAACTTTCAAAATACACGTGAAGCAAAATTGCTAAGAATTGTACTATTATATTCTGCCATTAACAAACGTCATAAATTAAAATGACAAAAAAATATTAGATATATAAATATTAGATAACTGGGAGAAAAGTGAAAGAGGGAAAGGTTTTGTCTTTTGATGTAGGTATTAATATCAATATCAGATGCAACTCAAATTTATCATTTCTGGGAGTATCGGATTACTGAGAGTTGGAATTCTTGTAAAAAAAAAACAGTTTAAATAATGTAATTTATACAATAAATTCCCCGACTTTGAACCAGTAACTTACCAACTTAACGCCCAGAACCAAATCTATTTTCGTCTTGTGGTGACTAACACCCATAACTCTCATTAACAACTACCTACTTGTATTTAAATAATATGTTAATTGGGGAGTTTTTGACAAATATTACAAAAATGTTCTTTTTTTCTTCATTTTGTACGATAGCTATTTATTTAATAAGTATCTATGCGTTGGCGTGGATAATGTCCGTAATATATTGCGGATGATGATCCTATCGGAATCCTCGTGTTACTGGCACTGTTGATAACCTCTAAAGTTCAACGACTTCGCCTTTCTCGTGGTTTTTTTTGTAGATTTTCCTCATTTCTTGAATGTGTTCCTTTTAGAAAAAAAAATCGTTGCGCTGAAGTCACTGCAGATTTTGTTGAGAAAAAAACAGTTGTGATGGAACAGTGATGAACAACATTTTTAGAAAGAGGACTAATTTATCAATTTTAAATCGCGGCCGGTGAGTGATAATATAAATAGACCTTATCATGGTTAACGTTGGTTAGTCGATTGCGTCGTCAGTTGAATTTTTTTAATGTTAATTCCTTACAAATAACCCAACTGTCCGGATTCATTAGGCAGTTTGTAAAATACTAGATATCTATCTAATTACCTAAAATATCTATTTCCATGATAACTAAATGCTAACCGTCTTACTAATTAGATTTCTGTACATCGATTCTAATACTGATTTATGGTCATTTTAATCATACGAACACTTCCGTAATAAGTCAAGTTTTCATTGTTCCGACCTGACGCGCCGCGCAATATTTACACCACTTTTATAAATTTGGGATAAATCTTTAGATGCCTTATAAACTCTTTTTTTTAAAGGTTATGGTTTTCAAACGAAATTTTGTCGTGTAGGCTGCATTTTTGTATTTACAATAAACGGTAACCTTTGAATAAATCAATCATATAACGCATGTACCAAAGCGCCGCAGGCAAAAATTTTGCCGTCTCCAATAAATTTTGTTGATTTTTATCATTCCGAAGTTTTAGAGAACATGTAAGAAAATGCTTGTAAGGTAAAATAAAGACAGATTAATTAGTCGTGATACATTTCTATATTTTGTAAAACAGAACGGAAACCGTATTTTTTATGATACCCGGAAATCCGAAGGATTGCTTTTTGACGACCTCCGTAGTCCTCTTCCCCACCTCCTTCCCCTCCCCACTACCTTCAGCCTCACAACATACCCCAATTGGGGATGCCATAGTCTCACTGGCTCCAGACGGGAGCAGTTTAGATTCTTGTGCGGTATTCACTGTAAAAAAAAAAAAAAACATAAAAATCAGAGTGTGTAATTCACACGCGGTACAAGTAAAACTTCCATAAAACTAAAGTACACAAGAGTAGGCAGACTACGAAGCACCGCACAAAGAGATCTCATATCGTTATCAAAACTCATTTCCGTTACTTTATGTGAAACAACATTTGGTCGTGGCCGAATAAAGAGGCTCACGGATCGCTCGAAATGGGCTCGCGGGCCACCGATTGTGCATCATCTTCATTCTCAAGAAAGAGGCTCGGCAGTTGTTGGGGAATGTAACGTGATGTGGAAATCATGTTTTGAGGGAATCAAACGGCAAAGAAAAATTAATTTTACTATTAACAAAGAGAACCGTTCATATAAACGAGAAACCATATTATTAGTTTAGTTAAACGGTGGGTACCTAATTCTTGTCAATTAAGCAGTAGCCAATGTAAGTAATTAATTTATTGTTTCTGCACATTAAAGGTTTTAAGTATTCTCAACTATTATTCTCTATAACACTTTCTCTAGAGTTTAAGATGATTCTTGGTATTTCCCTGACAAAAAAACAACCATTCCGAATTGATTCGTTGCACCAAAGCTTTGCTATTTTTAAGCTATATTTGTTTACGTGATAGACGACAAACCTGGATATCTCAACCATCCTTGATCCTTTGTCCTACCTCACAAGAAATTCCCTCCGGCTCCGGGCATTTAAATTGGTCTAATTTTTCTGATACAATCGCACGCTAAGATTTTGAGTAAAATGATAGAAAAGTGAAAATGAAGTTCAATTTTTCAAAAGAAAATTATGAAATTCGTATTGCCTTCCCTAGTCTGAACGCTTAGTACCTACACAAAAATAAATATTCTTTATTTTCCTATTAATGCAAGAACTTGAGTAGACTGGTCAAATGAGTAAACCTTGTTTGTGAACTAACTAACTAACTAACCATCACGCCGTTTCCCCGCAGGGGTAGGCAGAGAGGACGGACCGCCAAACATCTCGGTCTTGGCACACACTCCTTGCCTTGTTCATATTCATACATCGTCTCATAAATGCTCTTCTATTATTCTGACTCAAGTATCTAATTCACTTGGTCTTGCCATGTCTTTTTCTACCATTCATACTCGCGTCATATATTCTCCTTACACTCCTTTCCTCGTTCATTTGCTCCACATGCCCAAACCATCGGAGCGTTCCTTTATAATCTAACTCATTATTATATAATCTTACTCATTATGCTTACATCAGCCTTGCATTCTTTGCGGATTTCCACATTTCTCACACGATCGTACATGGTTCTGCCAAACATACGCCTCAGGGATTTCATTTCTACAGCATTCAGCCTACTTTCATCCTTTCTCTGCCAGTTCCATGCCTCACTGCATCAGGGTAGGTACCCGTAGGTACTCCATTATGGACGGCTAGCTTCGCTTCTTTGGACAGTTTTTTATTGGCACCAACGGCGTTCAGTCCTCCAATAATAGAGTTAGGGAACGTACCCATACTTTTTTCAATTTTTAACCCCCCCTCCCCCCTTGGTGGCCACGTGTAATATATTCCAAGACCCCCCCCCCCCACTCCCCTCCCCCTACAATTTTAACGTAGTAATTCATAAATATAGTTTTGAATTATTTCTTATTAACAAAAAGGTAAAAAAAAAATATTTGGCTTATATTTGCCTTTATTAATACAGCGCTTGCTGCCTGATGGCAAGATTGCATAAATACCTATGTCAAACTCGTGTCAAAATATATTGTAACCAGAACATAATTTAGATTTCTAGATTGACTACTTGATAAAAACCTAAGCCCTCCGCCCCTCATTGTGACCAAGCATGGTATTTTGAAGATTCCCCTCCCCTTCCGTTTGATTCCCCTTCCTTTACATAAAAAAATTACTACTGTAATGTGATTTTATAAACATCGACTTGAGCTAACTCATTTCTTCCACATGCAGTTCATGTGATATTAATAATTATTACTCTATAATACGAGTGCGTTTATTTATGGAAGAAGGTATTGTCCAGTCTTTGAGCATAGTTTAGCTCAATTCTGTAGGATTCACATGCTTATGACGTAAATGATTTGCATTATGTAATAATAGTACATAAATACCGGCATCAACTAGCTCCTGGGACAAGCGTGTTTGATGTAAACATACCTGAGATTGACAACATCGTATTTGAGGAATTTATTTATTACTAATAACGTATTGTCACGAACAATTGTTCTTGGACAGCAGAACCGGAACAGGGTCGGGGAAACCGCAGCAAAAGTGCGAAAATCGACAACAAGATATTAAAAGCCTTTGATACAGTTATTCATGACATACTTCTCAAGAAACTCGAGAAAATTGGTGTAGTTGGTCCTGCTCTCAATCTACTCAAATCATATCTTAGCAATAGAAAGCAATTCGTTAGCATTAACAATCAAAATAGCAACTACGTTCTAATAAACTATGGAGTTCCGCAGGGGTCCATACTAGGTCCACTACTGTTCCAAATTTACATCAATGACATTTCGCAATTAATTTTAAATGGTGAAATCCTTTTATATGCAGATGATACAGCAATTTTCTACTGGGGTAAAGATTTAGATATCTTACTAGAAAATGCACAAACGGATCTAGAAAAAATCAACAGTTGGCTCCAATCAAATGTTTTAACAATGAATGTTAAAAAAACAGGATACATGATCTTAAGCTCAACCCGTAAAATAATTTCTCCTCAGTAACCCTAAAAAATTGAAAACAACGACCTGCAAATCCTGATCCAGGAAAAATATCTTGGGCTGTGCATTAATCAGCATTTGACATTTAAACAACACATACAAGGTATTAAAGATAAAATCATCCCCTTAATTAGCGTATTTAGCCGACTATTATATCTGTTGCCAAAGAAATTAAAAATAGGTTTTTATTATAGTCTCGTACACTCACATTTAAATTATTTTATTGAAATCTGGGGAAACGCATGTGAAACACACATAAATGAATTACAAGTAATACAAAACAAGATAATCAAAAAACTATTTCCGGATTTTTTCATTTTTTGGTCTTTGTCCTTGTTATTTAAAATATAATTTTTTAATGTATTATTCGTATAAAAAGCAGGCTGTATTGTATTGTATTTTCGTGATTAAATTGGAGGTTTGATGATTTACAAACAATATTTTTCTCCATTGTTTTTTAATATTATCAGTAAGCAATGGGTAAATGTAGGACAAATGAAATTTTTTCTCCACTACATTTACCCATTGCTTACTGATAATATTAAAAAACAATGGAGAAAAATATTGTTTGTAAATCATCAAACCTCCAATTTAATCATGAAAAAAATTCTTAATACAATACAGCCTGCTTTTCATACGAATAATAAATTTAAAAAATTATATTTTAAATAACAAGGACAAAGACCAAAAAATGAAAAAATCCGGAGTTTACCAATTGAATTGTATGACTGCAATCATTTTTACGTAGGTAAAACTTGCAGAAATTTTGAAAAAACTATTTAACTATAAGCCCAGAACATCCACAAAAAAGTTATATATGGAAACAAAACTATTAACATTAAGAAAACTATATGAATACAATACATGTCTCCTTATATACAAAATACAAAATAATCTCGTACACACAAATACAGAATTCATTAAAACGTCCCAAGTACATAAACACTTTACACGACAAGTCGATAGCATACATTTAAACACCATCCACACTAACTATGGTAAATAATCCATTGGTTACGAGGGGGGCAACTAATATAATTGCCTCCCAAATGACATTAAAAACGAAAAGAAGCTGGGTAAATTTAAAAAAAAAACTTATTTATATTTATTCTTGATAAACAAAATAATGAAATAGAATAGCGCTGTATTGAAATATTTATTCTATCTTAATGTGTATAATTATTTCTAGTTAAATGAGTGAAAATGTAATTTTCTTTTAACTGTAATAAAAAAATATATTTAAAAAAAATATTAAAAAAAATAAAAATTTAAAAAAAAAAGTAAAAATACTCAAAAGCTTATTATAAATATTTTCTACGCAGCATAGTCTAGCACAGGGTTCGGCACTCGGTCGGCACTCAAATTTCACCTCCACTCAACCGCCGAAGGAACTTTAACCCGAATAGCACCAGTGTTGCCAAATCAACTTTAGAGCCAGATTTAGCACTAAAACTAGGTCTTCAGCTCCAAAAAATGGCTCTTCGCTTCTTTTTCAGATATTCTTGCTCTTTATTTAATACAGAACTCATTCACTTAAAATGATAATTTAATATTGATGAAATGACAACAAAGCAATTTCTAGGATGAAATTTTAATTTTATCTCAGAATTGCCCTCTTTCCCTCCTGCGTATTATGGCTTGCTGATTCATTTTTACCCTGCTTCCAACTTGGCTCTTATAGAATTAAAGTCTTCTAAGTTAAATGTCTGCCGATCCCTGGTCTAGCGAAACGGCTATGCCTGCCCCCCTAGCATGGTCGATCGATAAGAAATGTATCGATTCGGTAATTTCACATCTTACTCTATCATAACTGCGGATCGCCAACGAATAAATAAGAGTTTACAATTACTAAATGTTCATAATATATCCGACGTCAATATATTGTTGATCAACAGTTGTTCTAGGGAACAATGAGAAGTTGTCGAATGTTACCGATACAAACCTTATCGATCGACCATGCTAGGGTTATACATTCCTTTTCGATAGACCGTGCTAAGAGCAGCTTGAATATTGGTACCATATGAAATATAAATAAAAGTTTTTTAAGAACTTATTCACATGCTACCTATGTCCATTTGAAGTCATGACCTGATTCATAGCTTTGCAAAGCAAGGAGCAATTTTTTTAACTGTCTTGATGACGCCTATGCACTTGACTGAGAGTTGGGAAGATACTACAGTCTAATTTGAAAAAATTAGAAAGCATGATAAACGCCAAAGGCTTCAAAAAACCTCGCCCCAGCACTGTAGACACAAGGCAAACCAGAGACACACCTTCCATACTCATGTTCTCATTACCGCATCGTATGGCAAGATCATTGCCAGCACATTGCTGGTTGTGTAGCCACACACGTTGGATATAGAAATAAACGATGAATTTAGCATAAGCATATGCAGATGACCAATAACAGAATGGAATCATGAACAGTTTTCCAATTTCCGCTATCTATATCGAGTCGAATTCGTTCCCAAGCGCGTTTTTTTTTTTTTTTACAGTGAATACCGCACAAGAATCTCAACTGCTCCCGTCTGGAGCCAGTGAGACTATGGCATCCCCAATTGGGGTATGTTGTGAGGCTGAAGGTAGTGGGGAGGGGAAGGAGGTGGGGAAGAGGAAGGTTGGGAAGTACCTGGCTATTCAGATCTGGTCACTAAACACGGCTAAAGCCATTTTCAAGCAACGTTTCAATTCTGAATGGTGATCTTACACCAGGGCGATACTGATAGTATCTTCCACTCTGGAACATGCCGCAAATATACTATATATTATTTTAAATGAATTAATTGGGAAATAACACAAATTAATCAAATAAAATTTATTTGATTCAATATTGATTGATTGATTGATTCAATATTATCTAATGTTTGTATTGTGATATTCATGATACGCAGATGGATTTTTTAGGATTTTGCGTTGGGTGAATGTGACCAAGTGTTCATTCAAGAATCTACAGAACGCATTGTTGAAGAACGTTCACTCCATCAATTTGGACATTTGGAGGCACATCTGTGCTTCTCCAACCGACGCCACGCGACGCGCGATGTTCGGAACCAAACAAAAGTAGTCAAATCTCAGCAGTCATTAAGCATTCAGCAGTATCAAACCTAGCATAATGCGTGGAATAATTAGAAGAGTGAAACATATATTAAAGACTTTTCCCATTCCGAACAATTGGACTGGAGTAATAGAAAACCTTTAAATTACGATATAAGTCAGATGGGCGGAAGCATAAATAAATCAAACCACTCACAGCGAAAGAGGACTCTAGACTAGATGTTTTTCTCAAGCGCCCAGAACAACTTCATGAAACCCTCAAAGCAATTGGCAAAGCGACTGACATAAAACAAATCAATAAATTTGTTCAAAATAAACGGTCTGTCATTAATTCGTCTACCTTCTATCTGAATGATTTTTAAACGTCCGGGTCATAGATCTCGCACCATTTTGAGGATTAAAAGGTCTACTTCATGTAATTACTTAATGTAACAACAACAGGGTTTTATTGAAACGCTAAAACTAGCGAAGATTGATACAAGTATAAAAATTCACACCAATAAACTTCTATTCCGCGTACGTGACTGTTAGCTGTGTACTTCTGGTAAACTTTGATATTCTTACAAGGATTAAGGATCGTGATTGAAAACAAGTGAATATTCGTAAATTCAACCTTACGTATACTTGTAGATTGTTAAATAGTAATTAGATAGGTCATGCGCAATGTGCACGGCCACTGACCACTTAACAATTTCTTGTATTTGAAAACTTGTTCTATTGAGCGTAATTTTGATAACGGTGTGCAGGAAAAAGTTTTCTGCTAATGTTATCTTAGTATCTTCTGGCACATTTGACAGATGGCACAGCGATTCTGGGCGGAATAAAATTGATATTAGGTACAACATAATTATACCTACCTTTTTTAACTATAGACTATGGCCTATAAATTACATATACGGCGGTGGCCAGTTTGATTTCATCCAAAATCTCGAGTCAATTTTAAATGTGAACTTGTTTCAAAGTTGTTACTGGTTTTCTCCGAAGTACACTATTCTACAAGTGAAGCACATTAAACAGTTCAATATCAAGTTTTGCCAGTTTTTAGGGCCGCATGTTATCTTAATCTGACTCTCTCTAATATGAATAAACGTGCTCATTGTTTGGCTATTAATCAGGCTAGGGCGGACCTAGACAGAGTAGGTAGCGTAAAGGGCCCGTTATTGGAAACCTATACAACGGTAATTGTGCACATATATTAAATTTTATTTAATTTGCTACGTTCCGTTAACGACACGCGAATCAATCTAAATAACTCAGCACGTGTATTTTATAAGGCAGAAAATCTGCGTGCTGGAGCCGCCAAACAACCGACCTGTGAAATTTGTCGACTTGAAATCTGAAAAAAAAATCTATCCGCTTGTTTAGATTTTAACGGAAAACCTAGAAATTTGACAAAGAGCAGGTTAACATTAGTTCATTCTATAAAAAAAACGTCTGTAATGCGGGTGTCACAGAAAATTCAAAATTCAAAATTTCACAACGATAGTTCGTGAAATTTTGAAATGGATCATAATACTTAGAGCACGTTGAGAATAGAACTTTATGATTTTTTTGAAATACCGAATAGTGTCGAAGATATAAGTTGTCAAAACGTTGATACTGCGGTGTCCGAAAAGTGTGTGACAGCACAGTACTGCAGCACTGCCAATCGAATTATGATTTGTACTGAGTGTGATGTCACGAGACATAATTGCAAACATTTTACCAACGTTCACTTTGAAAGCTCATAATTTGGTAATTTTTAGAGATATCGAAAACTAATTTCACGTCATTATAAACTCTTTAAAATACATGTATGTCAAAAAAAAGTTTACAACCTCACATATTTATACAAATTTTTTTGTAGTATTTCTAATGTTATTTTGAAAGCCTTGTCTATAAATAATATATTTGATAAGGCCGTGTTGCATTTTTTTCTCCTTTTTCGAAGCATCCAACGTTTTTTTGTGTATCTAATACACAAAAAGTTATTTATATTCGGTGACCGGACAAATCAAAACAATTTTTAAAAATTAAAGAGTAACGGAAAGTTATAAATAGGTTAAAAACTAGATTAGGTTAGGTTTTCATTACTATTAATTGATTCACATTTCAAAAGTGTTATAATTTATCATGGGACCGTTTATGCATGTGTCTGTTCTACCATGTCGTGGTATTATGTAGGCCAGTCTGAACGGACAATAACTTTAAAGGGCTTTAATGAGTGTTTACGGACTCGCAATCTCGGTCATAAGAACAAATCCGCCAAAGCAACGCATTTTTTAATGCTGGTCAATTAGTAATTTCTTTGCCTAAGGCGCTGGGAAGACCCAAAGCTTGTAGTCGGTTTTAACGAAGGGGACTGAAAATCTTTTAATACCTATCCGAATCTGAAGCTACAGTATAACTTACTTTCGAGTAGGTAAGTACATGGTTTCTTAAATATAAAACTAAACATGTGGAAAGTTGTGGTCTTAAATCCAGTGGCGGCTAGTTCACAAGAGCTCCCGAGCGCCGCACAACCCACAAAAATTGAAGATCATAATACGAAACGCGGTTCGGTTATAAATTATTATAATATTTTCTCAAGATCTCGTACAGTAGGTAGGTAGGTACCTATTATACGTGCTATCAAAGTGACGAGAGCCGGCCCTTGCGCCCATCTTCATAGCAGTTCGATAGCGTTCCAGAATCTTACTACTTTGTGAGCAAATCCTGTGAACAGTCGGAAGCGTGGGTATGTACGATTTTTTGTAAATTTCACGAAAGCGCGAACGCCGTTCCGAATTTTACCCCCATATCGAAAGGAACGGTTCGTACACTGGTGTGTTAAACGAGAACGCTTATGTGTAATGTTTTTGTCCACACTTTGTCTTCAATTTAACAGCAGAGGTACTATTTTTAACGAATGTTCCACTCGGTCTTCTCTTCACATCAATGCATGTCACTATATTATAATGATGATGAGTGATTAGCTGATTAATTGTCATCAGGCGGGCATAACTCCGATCCAAAATATCAACCGAATCTTTGTATAATATCATAAATCCACTTTGGTTTGTTTATGTACCCCGGCTACTATATCCACCAATAGGAATCTTTTATTTTTTGTTGCATTTCTCTGGTTTATTTTCGTTTAACATTTATATTTCCAAAGCAATAACTACGAATATGAATTTTGGGAATTCGCGTTCGAATGAAAATTGAGAAAACTGAACCCGTAATTGGAACAAAATTACAAGTTAGAAACTTCCTTCGGTTGTTATTTCAGTGTTAATAAAGTATTTTCTGAAATGTATTGTTGAAATTGTATTTTAAGCTGTGTTGTATATGTTTCCGTTTTAACGGAACGGAGAATAGAACTTCTTTATAAGTAAGTATGTACTATGTACCTTTCCTAAATTTATTGTCTAACTTAATGACTCTGATGAACCCCCACATATTTTAACCACCGGCCGCCACTGCTTAAATCAATATAATTATTATGATGAATACGAAAATGTTTTTTTTGGGAAAAATAATTCACCAAGTCCATCATTCTATCACAGGGATAAAAAGTGATGGTTTCAAATCGTTCTCCTGGGGAGCACCATTATTCAATTTATCATGTTTTGACCACAATTATATCAAGATATATATTTTAACCACCGGCCGCCACTGCTTAAATCAATATAATTATTATGATGAATACGGAAATGTTTTTTTTTTGGGAAAAATAATTCACCAAGTCCATCATTCTATCACAGGGATAAAAAGTGATGGTTTCAAATCGTTCTCCTGGGGAGCACCATTATTCAATTTATCATGTTTTGACAACAATTATATCAAGATAATAGAAAAATAAATCATTGAGTTCTCAAAAACGCAAACCACGCGAGATTAGAATTCTTAACAAGTCCAGAGACAAAAATACATCATAAACAATTAAAATATATTTATTGCTAGTTAAAATCCTTGCGTGAACACTTTGTATATGTAGTTGCATGTGCCTCAGACGATTGAGCTTAAAACACAAAATAAAATAAATTTTCTGTTCAATAAAGATTTCAAGCATTAGAAAATTTTTGATCAATTTCGCCTAGTAGGTAATAGAACATTGACCTCACTTCGGGAATATACAGCAAGCTTTTTATTCAGTAAGGTGCACATTTATTGTTATACTTACTTATTTGAAGGCTACAAAATAATTAGTGTCCGACCGAAACAAAACTTTCTACCGAAACCGAAACTTTTTTAGACACGTTAAAACGTTAATTGCGTTCACAATCACAACATTCTTATTACACGTGTTAACAACACAAAACATGTTAACTACTTCTTGGAACAAGAGTTTGTTTAATCAACACTTACGTCATAATGTAAGGACTCATTAATTGAGTATTTTAATTTTACTTCTTCTAACACAACAAACTTATTTTGTGGCACCATTTTGATTGAAATTAATAAAACACTTTGTTTTTACCACTTTTATTGTTTACAAAACCAACATGTTTCGTGAGCAACGCTCACTTCTTCAGGGTTTTTTATTGATACCGGTCGGATTTACGCATTATATAAGTGGTTTATACAAAGTTGAATTGTTTCATTTTTCAAAAAAAACAATAATTGAGTATCTGAAAAAAAATTCTTTTGGTATATACCGCTATAAAATAACAAAAATTATAAAAGTTAACAAACATGTTAACTACTTCTTGGAACAAAAAATTGTCAATAATCAACACTTATTTACATTATAAAGGAAGGACTTCCGTAAGTGAGTATTTTAATTTTAATTGCATTTTCAATCATAACATTCTTATTACACGTGTTAAATGAATTTAAAAAAAAAACGATAATTGAAGTTCCAATGTGAAAAAATAATTATTTATTTTTTTGATATTACTGCTAGAAAACAAACAAAAATTGTAAACATCAAAACTAACAGCGAAATCAGCTGATGATGGCGGGTGACACACGAGTCACGAACTCACCCGAAGTCAGCCGATCGACGTGCGATAATTCACGAACGCAGAGTTTCGGTGCGGCCGAAGGTTCGGCAGATTTTCTGGCGAAACTGAAACTGATGCCGAAACTTGCCGAAACCGAAACCGACACCGAAACCGAACTTTCGGTCGGTCACTAAAAATAATATTAACGTCGAATTAACCTAAAGTCGGGTCCATTGCGCGGGCAAATGCCAGACTTTTGCTTTGACAGTCAAGGTCAACAACATTCAAGGTCATAAATGTTTGCCAATTTTTGTAGTGTTTGAGCTTCCCGTGTTCGGCGGAAAACAAAACAAAAACAAAACTTAAACATCCCATCCTGAGTGAAGCGGGAAGGCAGGCGGGGGCCGGCGGGGGGGAGATTTCATTTTTTGACAGAAGATGCGCGATGCCGCGCAATGCGGTCGTGTACGGCCTTTTATTTGTGGTTATGTGCAATGAGCGGGCATAATCACGAGTTAAAAAATTATTATACCTAAATATAATATAATAATCAAAATATTTGATAATAAAATTGTAACATAATATCAAATATTTATAATTATTCTGTTTTTGACGTAAATGTTTACACACTCTAAATTCTAGTAACTTTAGGTCGTGCAATACAATGACGTTAATATAGGTAATGTTATTGGTGCAATAATCGATATTTGTCGGAAATCTTTCCTGATAAATAAATATTTGTGTTTTCTTCCTGGGGTCCTAGCATGGTCGGTGGATGTAGGTTTTATCGAAAATGTCGGTAGCTTGACATCGCTCCCGAGCACGACTGCAGGCCGCTAACGAGCAAACGACAGTTCACATCGACTAAGGGTTCCTAATTTATTTGACATAAACTGTTATTTCTTCGTTAGCGTCCTGCTGTCGTGCTCGGGAGCGATTTCAAGTTACCGACATTTTCGATAAAACGTAAAACGTTTCGTTTACGTAAATGTTAAAATGCGTTCGATGTGGAAAATATGCTACACCAGGCCCCCTAGCATGGTCGATCGACATAGGTTTTATCGAAAATGTCGGTAACTTGAAATCGCTCCCGAGCACGACAGCAGGACGCTAACGAAGAAATAACAGTTTATGTCAAATAAATTAGGAACCCTTAGTCGATGTGAACTGTCGTTTGCTCGTTAGCGGCCTGCAGTCGTGCTCGGGAGCGATGTCAAGCTACCGACATTTTCGATAAAACCTATATTGATCGACCATGCTAGATACCCTGTTGTCAAATTGTGTGAACCGTGCGAAATTCACCCTAATCTTACAAATGTAATTGTTTGAAAGTCCTTCAATAACCTTCAAACGCCGAACACGGGAAGCTCAAACACTACAAAAATTTTCAAACATTTATGACCTTGAATGTTGTGTTATGGGACTGTCAAAGCAAAAGTCTGGCGTTTGCCCGCGCAATGGATCCGTCTTAAGTAATACAATCTTGTCATAATTAACTCATTGAGTCCGGTACGTCCCACGTTTCGAAATGTTTTCTAAGTCTTTTGTTACAACATAGCTAATTATATTCTCGAAATTTGTTGAAGTTATTTCATAGAAGTAATGTCGTTTGTGGTTAACCCGCTTATTAGTTCATGTTAACCTTAGTCTGGGTTGTTGTACTGTGCAGTTGAATGTTCTGTGTTTATGATCAATTCTGGTGAACCAAAGAATAGTAAAAATAAATTGAATTGATGCAATCATACTTGTCTTTATTTCATGGGCCATATATGAATAATACCAAATAATGTAAGATGCTACGAGTAGATTTGAAGTCACACTAATAATAAAATGAAATATTTTTCATCTAAGTGTGTCTGAAGTAAAGTCAAATTTTTAAATTTTTCAAACCTTTTCAAATATTGTAATTCCTTGTGCTTAAGTAAATTAGACCATCTTAGTCGAAAGGTCTCATTGTTAAACAAAATTGTAAATTTTTTCTCTCAATCGTTTTTATTTCAAATGGGTATAAATGATACTTTTGTGTACTTTCTGTCCAGTGTGAAGGTGTATTTTTTTGTGAAAAAAGATGAACTGTCGAACTTTTTTAATGTTCTTCCTTCTTGAGCTAAAGTTTCAGTTTTGTGTATGGGTATGAATCCATAATCAGGTTAGATAAATAAAGTCGGTTTTAAAAAATGTATGTACAGCTACGATACAATGTAATAATCATAGCAAAAACATTTGACGTTGATCCCTAAATTTTTCTCAATATCTTTCCAGGAATCCTACGTCTTTGTTAAGTTTTTTTTTTCTATTAATTTTCAACGCCCTGATGGGCTTTTACATGACAAGTTTATGATACAGAGACAGTTTTTTTTAATAAAAAAGATAAACTATAAAAACATAACAAGTAAACATCATATGAAAGGTAGGTATACAGATAAATTTAAGGAAAGATAGTGCATTACAATAAAAGAGAAAGTATCTTAGTTGTGAATGGCATAGAAAATAAATTAGTTGGTATGTTAGTAAATACAAAATTTACAGGTGACTGATTAAATGTCATAAATAATACATGACAAAATGCAAGATACATAAAAAGAAAACGTTAACAAGTTTTTACAGACAGATAGAAATACACAAATATATGCAATAGACCCTACGTGATGCTCCTTAGATATCAAAATATTCTACATAAAAATATTGTTCAGATATTTCTTGAATAACGGTAAACTTGTATTAAATACATCGATATTTGAGGTATATTTGTTCCCTAGTGTGTGTAGTCGAGAAATTGATGCGTGTGTGTGGTAGTTGGTTAGCGAATTATTTTTGCAGAATAATATGTTTTGCCTTGTCGCTCGAGTTGGCACCTTAAAGTCAATGAGATGCAGGAGTTCGCAACAATCTAATTCGGAGTGAATAATTTAAACAAAAAAGTTAGGTCGTTTATTTTTCTTCTGTTTTCTAAGGAATGCAATTTAAGTGTATTTAGTAAAGATGTGTAGTTAATGTGTTGAATAGGTATGTGTAACTTGAAGTTAATAAATCTTAAAAATTTGTGCTGCACTGTTTCGATATTTCTTATATGAATCTGATAATTTGGGGACCAAACTATGGAATTGTATTCCAGCAAGCTGCGTACGAGTTACAAATATACGATTTTTATAACTTCCAACCAAAGATATTGAAATATAAGTAGATGTGCTATCTGCTGTTTTTACTATGTGGGTCTGCGCTTCCGGGTGTCGCCGATATTGTTTACCAATTAACAAATAAACTAAAAGAACAAATAATTAACGAATAAACCAAACGAACGTTAAACTAAATGAACGAATTCTTTCCTTATTCAAAATATATTGTTAACCAATATTAATGCACATTTTCAAAAAATCAACGAAATGAACAAATTCTTTTTGTATGAAAACTACGCTAATTAGCGCGTAGTCCGGCGACAGTTGCGCGGACACCATAGCATATCTCTTCTGTATTTGAATATCTATGCTTCCAACGAATCCAAGTCTTTGATTGTTCTGATTATAAATCCTAGTGTTTTCATGCCTTTGTTAGTTATTTGTTGTTTGTGATTTATAAAATTTAATTGCGAATCAAACACAACTCCAAGATCCCTAATTTCTTTGACTTTATTATTATTATTTAGCAAATATTAACAGATTTAATAATTAATTATATTCTACTAGCTGACCCGGCCACGCGTTGCTGTAGCTAATAAAACACAACGTCATCTACTGGATGGTTATCCAACCTTTATAACCACCGCCATCTTTGAGTTTATCGCGAAGAGACAGATGCCGCGGAGGACTTTAATTTATAATACATAGAGGCGGTGTGAAAAATTATAATAATGTGTATGAAATGCTTGAGGTGACAAACGTATTTAAGTTAATATGGATTAATACTGTATTCGTCTAAATAACTTTCCAATTTACGTGACCATTTTTTTTTTTAAGATAAAATGGGTATAGTAAGCTATCCGTAAAAATATATGCCTTCGCGGACTTTTTTGTAGATCTATAAAAGAGGAATATCCCACCATGCATTGTTTTGTTATTAGGAATTTAAAAAAAGGATTAGGCAGCGTTTTCGATGAAAGCTACCAGGCGGCTTGACTTTTTCCGACACTTCTAACAATTATCGTTATGTTTCAACCAATTTTCACAAATCCTTGACAAATTACATACCTAAACCTTCCTCACGAAACACTCTATCTATTGGTGAAAACCGCATGAAAATGAAAATCCGTTTAGTAGTTTTCGAGTTTATCGCGAACTACAGACAGATAGACAGACAGACGACGCGGGGGATTTTAATTTATAATATGTAGAGATAGAGATGTTATTCAGTGTAAAAAATCGATAACAGTTCTTCCTGGATGTTGTTTAATTATAATTAGATACGAGTATCAGTTATAGGCAGCTTGTAGTCAGTAATTTTATTTTCGAAAACGACGAATTACAAAAGATTAATTTAATTTTATTACCTCTATTATTCAAGGTAGAACTATTTGATTACACAGTATTGTATATGAGCTACCGTTTATTTTGACGTAAGCAAAAAGGTCTTACAAAATAGCGAAACAACAAAACTACTTTCAGTACATTGCTGCGTTTTTTTAATGAAAATGCATAAAAAAATCTTAGTTGGTGGATTTAACAAAATAATTAAAAATAATGTAGTTTATTTCACATTCAATAAAAGTGTTTTTGTGGCTAATTAAGCGATTCATCATAACATAACAATTTTTTATTACTGGCACAATATTAGGTAACAAAGAATTTGAATGATTTCAACATTTCGCAAGACGAACAATTAAAAATGTAATTGCGCATGCGTGTTGACTTATGAGTCCTTATGACTTATGATTATGACGTATTGCAGTTGTCGGTACATTAGGGTGGGCCGTCGATCTAAAGATATTTTTAAAGTTTTTTTTTCTCTATGTTTATAATCTCATTTTTAATTTTCAGATTCTTACTGCTTTTGGCCCTATACCGAGATGTGAGTGTGGGAAAATTAGAGATGCTTTTCGATATTTTTACGAAATATGAACAATTTTATTTGTTATTTTTTTTTTAAAACAGTGTCAATATAGTGGTCTTTCAGGTAAGTGTGGTCAATTACAAGTACATTTTAATGCAGCATCACGTTCATTGGCCAAATGCATTATATATTAATGATCGACGAACCGGTGGATGCAATCTGTTGGCCATAAGTTTTTTTTTTAAAGAACGAAAAACATTCCCGGGTTACGAATAACCCAACAATATTTGAAAATCTCCTACTACCACCACAGTGAACCGAAAATGTTGCTTGAATCGTGTTGGAGGACTTAGCCAACCGAGGAATCGAACACGGAACGTCTGGGTGGAACCCAAACGCGATGCCCACTCAACCACTTACCGTTGTTATAATAATTTCTTTTGTCTGTAGTTAGTTAGTAAGATAGAGCATTGTAGAAATATATAATTAATTTTTTCAGTGCCCTTGAGGTAATTTTTCTCAAAAACAGTGCTATACAAATCATCCAACTATTATTACATTGTTTAAACGTTAGAAGTTTAAATAAAAACTTTGATGAAACCATAACCATGCTGGATAGTATTGAGCATCATCCTGAGGTACTTGTTTTTACAGAAGCTTGGCTGAAAAATTTTACCAACATCCCCGGATACGCAGTTTACAACACAAATAATAACTATTTGCAAAATGATGGTGTAGTTGCCTATGTAAAACAAAATGTTCACGTGACTGTTGAGGAAGTTGTTTTCCCTGGAGCAAACTGCTTAAAAATGCAGATATCGAGTACCTTGTGTGTAATAGCTGTTTATAGATCTCCGTCCCTGGCTCATATAGATAATTTCCTTGAATCACTGTGTGCACTGCTTGACTCTACATCTATTAAAAATAAGGAGATCATTTTATGTGCCGACATAAATATTAATACTTTGGATTTGAGCGATATGAAAACTCAAAAATACCTCTCTCTTTTGGCTTTTCATGGCTTGAAGCCAATCATAATTTCACTTACCAGAGTTTCTTCTACCATTTCAAGCTGCATCGATCACATTATGGTAAAATCTAAATTTAAACCAGAGGGAGCTGTCTTCACTACTGACATAACAGATCATGATGTGATATTGCTGAGATTTATGAGCTTTACACTAAATAAAATAGCAAAAGATAATGAAAACTTGAAAACCGTCATCGATAACAATCTTTTGAAAGTCAAATTAAAGAAAGAATCATGGCAGTCAGTTCTGTCATCGCAAGATGTTAATTTAGCTACTGAACATTTCATAAAATGTTAAAAAATACATGTGGAAAGTTGTTCGTCTGTACGAAGTGTAAAGCATAACATGAAATATTTAAAACCTTGACAAAGAAAAATTAAAAACTGTTTATTTTGCAATAATCCAGTCTCTGCTTTCTTATAATATTGTGTGCTGGGGACCTGCCCAAAGACTTATATAGAACCACTTAATATTGCCCAAAAAATGATTCTTAAAGTTATGTTCAAGAAAAAAATTAAATATCCAACTCATTTACTTTTTAAGGAATGTTCGACGGCCGGCGTAGTCCAGTGGTAAGGTTCTTGACTGGTACTCCGAAGGTCGCGGGATCGAATCCCGGCGTGGCAAATAAATTTTATTTGATTAATTTGTGTTATTTCACAATTATTCATTTAAAAAATAATATAGTATATTTGCTGCACGTTCCAGAGTGGAAGATACTCTCAGTATCGCCCTGGTGCGAGACCACCATTCAGAATTGAAACGTTGCTTGAAATGGCTTTAGCCGTGTTTGGTGACCAGATCTGAATAGCCAGGTACTTCCTCACCTTCCTCTTCCCTATCTCCTTCCCCTCCTCACTACCATCAGCCTCACAACATACCCCAATTGGGGATGCCATAGTCCCACTGGCTCCAGACGGGAGCAGATGGGACTCTTGTGCGGTATTCATGTAAAAAAAAAATGTAATGAACGTAAAACAGTTATATATTACACAAACGCTTTGTAGATTTTTTAATAATATTAATTTTGCAGAAAGAACACAGCAAATTCGTACTACGAGAATTGGCTCTGGTCTGAACTTTATGGCAATTCAAACTAAATCTTCTTTTGGTCAAAGAAATTATTTTTATCAAGCTCCACTCATATTTAATAGTCTTCCAGAACATATAAAGTCATCTAATTCCTTGTACACTTTTAAAAAGGATCTTAAATTATTTGTGTTAGTCGAGGATTGCCAATTGATTTTCTCTACTTTGTCCTTTCTAAATTATTAGCTAAATGAGTATGTTTATAATAATAAGCTAAAATAATATTATTTTTGTTTGAACCGTTTTTGTTCATCTTCCTCTTGCCAAATCTATAGCATGTTAAATTGTATACATTTATTTATTATTCACAACTTAATCATTAAAAACAACAAAAAAACTTTATTTTATTTTATTTTTAATCAGATCTCAAAACTATGGTCACCCTAAAAGTCTACATTATGTACTACCTAGCGCCATCAGTTTAGTGGGTACCAGTAGGTACCCATAATCTAATCTCAATCTGTAAGAAATACAACAATATTGTTCTTTCAAAATCTGTATAATTTTGTGTTATTTTGTTAACTTGTATAAATATTGTTAACCTCAACACAGGCTTGTCCTAGTGAGGTAACAAATTGTATTGTAAACATTTTTACCTGCAGTGTAAAGAAACAATAAATAAATAAATAAAATAAATTATTTCAATCACATTATTATAAACGATGATCATTATTAATCATTGTGCCTATACCAGAATAATAATTATTTGTGGTAGGTATGGACAGACACATGACAAATACAGACATGAAAGCATGCTACTAATGACCAATTGCTACTTAGTGGCATGTATGTAAGTGACATTGCTAATATTGAATTTGCTCAATCCAGCATTCTCACAAATCATCTGTGAGCATGCTACTGCATACGCGAGTGGAAGGGAGAGTGCTCTAAGCATTTCCAAATAGGCTTCCTTTTGTGCACGCTCACGTCGATCCGATCCGATCTTTGTGAAAATATCGAAAATGACCGATTGGGGAGAAGAAAAACATTGCTTTTCGTGATTCATTATCAGAGTCACGAATGTCTTTCGAAACAGAGTCACTAAAATACCCAAATAGATTTTTAAAATCGCAACAAAATCCCGACACGTTCCTTTACCTACAAAATTAAAAAAATATTGTTTTTAAATAACCATTTAATTTTTATTATATAGTAATTTTCTCTTCCTTTTAAACAAAGAAATGAAAATATAGTAATTTCTCACAATTATTTTGCCGAGAGCATGCTTGTAAAGAGAATATGTGTTAAATTGTTTGCTGTGAGCACGCTTATTCATGAGTATGCTTAAAACAAGCATGCGCACGTATAATTTAAGAGCACGCTCATTTTAAGCATACTCACAAGCATCCTCATTTACGAGCATTTGTGTCAGAGCTATTACGGATCAACGGTTGTACAACCTATTTTATAACTTGGACTTCTGGTACAGGGTCAAAAGTAGAATGTATGTTTTTTTGTTTGATTGTATTTTGACTTTAGCAGTATATGAATGTGCAACTTTTGAGACTCATCGCCAAATTCCATAAAATATTTGACGGCCACTTACAAGTATAGCATTTACGATATTTCCTTTAAATGAATATATCGGATGTCGAATATAAATTTTATAAAAAATAAAACGCTCACTTGGAAATGAATCTCTCACATGCCCATCATAACATCAAATTACTGTTTACTAAGAATCTTTTAAAAAATGAATACATTTTATAAAGGGTTTTGACGAAACGTGGTTTAAAAAAGCACATGATTTTGATTTTTATTTCCGTGCACTTAATTTTTCCGTCTATTTCTCTTTGGCACTTGTAAAGATTTATGCATACCTATTCTGAAACATATATTTCCGGTAGAGTGCTAATCCGCTAATGGCCATAGAAAGCATATTGATTTGAAATATTTCAAAAACAAATCTCATGCATAAGGTAAGTAATTCCAGGTTCCATGACAACTCAGAATCATGCAACTTCAACACCCAAGTTATTAAAAGTTATGAAAAAAAAAATTGCCCACAACCTAAAAAAATAGCCCATAACCCAACCTAACGTAGCCTATTTAACCAATTATAAAAAAAACTTCACTTTTAATGATTTTTCAGAGAGAGGTGTTGCATTACTCTGAGTTGTCCGGTCACCGTAATTCCCTTAGTTTTGCAATAAAGGAGAATTCATCCTTCTGTGGTTGCTATAATTTATAAGAAAAAAATAATGAATAAAATGTGGTTATGTTAAAGACCGAAAACGTGAAAAACCCAGGTTTTCTTAATTCGATTAAATCGTTCGATCAACAGTATCGATCATTACTCATTTGATTTATTTTAATACTTGTAGGTGCAATCAACGACAAAGGTTTATTGCAATTAGGCTCCAAAAAACAAATTCCCCGGAGATTTGCGGCGACTATATATATATATATATATGTATATATATATATATATATATATATATGTATATATATATATATATATATATATATATATATATATATATATATATATATATATATATATAGGTCCCACTACACTTTTTGCGTCCGTACGTAAATCCGTCTTTGGGCGTCCATCAGTTCTAGTTATTTTTTTCAGATTTTTTTTGTGAATATTGCCTTTTATAATGCTCACAATTATCGCTAATATCATGATTTTTTAATATTCATAATAATTCAGGATTTGATGTTTATTATACTTTCATACACCTCTTGCGTCACGTACATACTCACGTCCGGGTGTATATTTTTTGTATATTGTAGGTTTCTTTTAGTATAGGTTTCACGTCCTTTCACACAAATTTAATTTTAGCGTCTAACTCTTCTAATAAAGGTTTCACGTCCAATGTACATACTGAATAAAGTATTTTGTGCGTCCGAGTGAATATTATTTGTATTTCTTATACCGCTTTTAATATATTTTTCACGTCCTTACACTTTACATTTATTTTTACATCTTCCGCATATTGCCAACTTTTCTAATAAAGGTTTCACGTGCGCACTAAATTATTTATTTTGGCGTCCGGGTGTACATTCCTTGTAAGCTGCTTACCGTTTTCTTAAGATAGGTTTCACGTCATGCACTCTAATTTAATTTTTACGTCTAAGCAAAAAAAGAATCTAAAAAAAAACTTAAATATATTTGTTTGTAAGACAGTAAATAAATAGACAAACTGAAGTATTTTCGACACAAAACACGTGCGTGGATCATGATGTGGATCTGACATCCCCAATTTTAATACGTTGCAAGGCTGGAGATAGTGGGGAGGGGAAAGAGATGTGGTAAATGTAAGTGGCTATTCAGATCTAGTCATCAAACACATTTCAAGGAACGTTTCAATTCTGAATGAATAGGTACTAACGAATAGCAAAATACGACATACTTATATGTTCAGTATATTTATACGTTGTATCTACTTACGATTTAAGAGGTGAATGTGTTTACCGCCGCCCCGGGAACCATTTATGTTATAATATTAGTTACAATTATTATTATTTACGATGGGTCGAGAGAGTCCGGCTGGAGAGGTCTAAATTATGTCTGCCTTAAGCAGCCTCTCCCGATATGGACCTCCAAGCAGTAGGTGGGGAAAAGCATTCGCAACCAAGACCTAAACAAACCTCACTCCAAGAACCTGTGCACCCCTGTTAAATCACCAAACGTAACGCAACACTTGGGAGGGGGGCTATGGCAGGGGTGTTTATTATCCAATAAACGATTCCCGTGGCGGCGGTACACATAACCGCCTCCAAAATGTTAATAATTGTCCATATTAAAATGTCAGACCACAGGTATGCTATGAATGGGTCAAAATAATACTATTCGAACCGGCCAGCCACGCAGTTGGTAGACAGCCGCATACGATGTTCTGAGGAACTAGCGTCATTGATCCCCTCGGCACCGGTGCATAGTCGGGAAACACGCCAAACACGCGCCCAACATTTGTACACGGTTGACATTAGTCCCATGAGAACGGGTCGTTTCTACGACTCGTTCTTGAGTTCGACAGCTCCGCTGTGGAACGATTGGCCTGGTTCTGTATTTCATCCCTCCTACAATATGGGTCTCTTCAAGACCCATGTTCACTCCTTCCTTTCCTCAAAAAGACCCTCCACACAGCATCTTTAAAGACGACATAGGCCCTGAAGGAATTTATTTTCCTCAGGGCCTCTTGTGTGGAGTTATAGTAAAAAAAAAAAAATACGCCGCCAATCACTCCTCCCCCCATAAACCTGAGCCCACCTGCTAAGTCACCAAATGTAGTGAACCACTTAGGGGGACCTATGGCAGAGGGGTTGGTTATCGAATAAATGGTTCCCGGGGCGGTAGTACTCATACCCGCCTCCCAAACTGTAGGCCTAGGTTAAGTGGTTCGCAACGTTGCATGAGTTAGCCGGGGTATCCGGGTTTATGGGGTGAGGTTGGTGCAGGTCCAGCAGTGGACGCGCCCGCCCACCATCTGGCATGCCGGATCGGAAGAGAATGGTTGAGGGAGTCCCTTAGACTTCTCCAGCCGTACTCTCTCAGAACATCGCCTTGCACTGCAATGGGAGGGATGGATTCATACGTCCATCACTTCTGGACACACTGACCCCCAGATTCCTACCCACCCCTAATACCCTTTTCCTACTCAGAACTTCCTTTCCTTCCTTTCCTCAAAAGACCCTCCACACAGCATCTTTAAAGACGACATAGGCCCTGAAGGAATTTATTAAGCATTAAAATGAATCATCAACATAAAAAAGTTTTTTTTTCAACTTTGAGGATTACAACAACTAAATTACAACAAATTAAAACTATATCTGGGTTCAGAATGCAACGAAAAATTGCAGTTGTGGTTTCATCTGGTGAAGCATTTTGAAGGAAACTTTCTTGTGTTCAAAGTGCAGTTACAAAATTCTGGTTGCAGGCTACATAAAGTTTTTCTTATTAAAATTAAAAAATATATGTTTGTGCCCTTTACACGCAGTAAACAAAAAAATCAACATTCATTGAAAATAATAACAAATATATTTTGACATATATATTTTGATAACACAAAATCAACCTTCAATGAAAATAATAAATTGATGTGTGACTGCTATACAGCGAATACCCAAATCAAACAAAAAAATGATGATTGTGTTCGATACACGGAGAAAACAATTAAATCAACATTAAATAAAAATAATAACAATATATTTTGATATACAACGAAAACACAAAATCAACTAACTAACCATCACGCCGTTTCCCCGCAGGGGTAGGCAGAGAGGACGGACCGCCAAACAACTCGGTCTTGGCACACACTCTTTGCCTCACTCACATTCATACATCGTCTCATACATACTCTTCTATTATTCTGACTTTTGACATGGCCCGTCTCAAGTATCTGATTTACTTGATCGTGCCATGTCTTCCTCGGGCGTCCCCGACTTCTTCTACCATTCACATTTGCATCATATATTCTTTTAACACTACTTTCTTCGTTCATTCGCTCTACGTGCCCAAACCATCTGAGGGTCCTTTTCTTAATTTTGCTCATTATACTTACATCAGCCTTACATTCTTTGCGGATATCCACATTTCTAACACGATCATACATGGTTTTACCACACATACGTCTCAGGGATCTCATTTCAACAGCATTCAGTTTACTTTCATCCTTCCTCTGCCTTGTCAATCAACCTTGAATTAAAATAATAAATGTGTGACTGGTATATAGCGAAAACATAAATCAAACCAAAAAATATTTAAAAATAATGTTTGTGCCCGATACACGGATAAAACAATAAAATCAATATTCAATGAAAATAATAACAAATATATTTTGATATATAACGAAAACAAAATCAACCTTCAATGAAAATAATAAAATATATTCGTGTCTGATACACAGCGTAAAAAATAACATCCATTTTCAACGATAATAATAAATGTGGGCCTGGTATACACCGAAAACGCAAAATAACCCTTTAAAACTAACCAAAAAAAATAGTACAAAATTTGATTTTTTCCCGATACACAGAGAAAACAATAAAAATCTACGTTTGATAAAAATAATAACAAATTTTGATACACAACAAAAATACAAAATCAATCTTCAATGAAAGTTAAAAAAATATATATTTGTGTCTGTTACACTGTTACACAGTAAGCACAGGAAGTCAACATACTCGTATAATAATAGTAAATGATGAAGGTAACATTGTTCCTGATGAAGGTAACATTGGCACCGAAACATGTCGATTTTTTAATTATATAAGTTGTGTAAATTAAGTTATAATATTTTTCATTACATAATAGTAATAATTTAGTAAGCAATTAATAACAAAGTATCTCTAAAACCACATTGAAAACTAAAATAAAACACTTCTTCGAATAGTGTAAAATTACTTTGTGGCAACATATTAAATTAAAATAAAAAAATTACGTTGTTTTAATAAAATAAAACAGTTTTAAAACCGAAACATAAGAGTGATATTTTTTAAACAGGTGAGTATCGTTTTTGTTTTTATTAAGTATCAAACGGATACATATAGAAAACTCGATATAGGTAAACATAGAATAATATTTTATCATACTTATAACTAGGTTACGTTAGTAGATTTTCTTAAAATTATTTGTTTACAGCAGCTTTAAATAAATCACTTTGCTATCTTAATTTTCTTTTACTTTGGTTTAGGTGTTGTGATTGTTAAAAAAAAGAAATATTTTACTTTTTATTGTAAGTATTTTGGATAAAAACTTTTATTTTTAGCCAATCTTTGTTTTGTAATAGTTCTGGATGTTCTTGTTTTAACGTGTCGCATTCGTGTCTCTTTGGAGGTTTCATTGTTTTTATATGCTTATAAAAATATTTTAGAACAACCTTTTTTTGCTCTGAAGTCCAGGGTACCAGATTTCTTTTCAATCTAAGTTTTTCAGTCGTAATGACACGGTTAGGTCTCATTGGTAGCGAGTTTTGGGTTTGGTTAAAATTTGAGTTGGTGTAACATCGTCTACGATTGTAAGCAATTCCTCACATTCTATGATGTCTTCGTTTTCTAATGTTTCTCCTTGTAGTTCTTCTTCCATGTTTATATTAATTTCATCCAAAGTTTTGCCTTTAAAGGCATCGGCCTTCCCATCTTCCATTAATATCAACAATTTTGATATTTTTGCCGTCTGATATACGTCGTCAGGTAACCTATAGTTTTGTCGGTGTACCCCGCTTTTGTGACCCATAAAGTTGGACAGCTGTTCAATATCGTTTTCTGTCATATTGAATAATTGGGTCAATGTAGCCAGATGCTTTCGCAATTTAGTTGAAGATATAGCGTGTGGATTTTTTGCTCCACATAATCTGGCATATTTACACAATGTTTTATATCCGTATATGGGGTTGTACATCCCGGTCTGGCGAATAAGAAGTTATTACAATCATCTATGTATTTATGTCTAATAGAAATCAAAAGCTGTAAGTCACTTTGCACGTCCGGACTGAACAATACAGGAACTCCTCTACCTCTTTTCCCACGTATTACTAAACGTTTGAAGTTTTGAACTAAAATCTTTTCGGTGGCGCTAAGAGTACGATCAAACTCTTCGTAATTGTTCCCTTTAGATTCATTCTCTTGATAAGTACTGAGCATAAATCTCTGTAGTTCTCCAGGACGTCTTCTGTTCAATAGCAGTATACGGCAAAAAACAGTATCCAACAAGTCGTTATATGCAGTAACGTGAAGATTTTCATCTTGCATCAATATTACTGCTGCACCTTTGGCTGTTGAACATAAATGATCTTTTAATAATTTTAGATCGCTCGCCAGTGGCACAATTGTAATTTGATCCACTTTTTAATGTTCAGGTCATCAGCAGCATTACTCGAAACGTCGAATCGCCAATTGGCTTCAATCAGCTGTACAAGAGTCTTCAAATCTACTTGGATATCTGCGGATTTTACGCTAGGTTCTGATTTTAGCACGTTCATAACTGCCAAGTGACTACATTGTTTCAAGGAAGTGCTAATATTCATCGCATATGTAGGAGATGCATACCGATCTTTTGATTCGTCGTACTTGGCAACACTTTTTGTTGCTTCCACTATTACGTCATAGTTTTGTGGTCTTAGTGCATCAAATAAATTTTTAACCTCAGGTTTAAGCTTTCTTATTTCAAAAAGCAGCTTAGCTAACTCCCTCATCTTTCTTGAAGCAACATTAATAAAATGTTCCTCGCGATGGATTTTCAAATAGTTGGCACCAAATGCACAAATCAACGTGTCCTGTTTGACTATAAAAGAGATTTTGTCAGCTCTCATTCTAGAAAAAACGTCTCTCTCTAGTCTTTTATCAACATTGTTGGAGCACATAAAGTTTTGTGCATCTACTTGTATGTGAGAGTCAGATGACTCTGGATTGCATTTTTTTTATGCTTCCATAGCTGTTTTCTCTTGTAAAATCCCAAACAATTCGTACACGGCAAATAGTCAGTTGCCTCATACATTTTTTGTTTCCTCATCGGTTTCTCACATCTGACCGTATTAGTGATATAATTTCCTTTCTTCCTTAACTCAGTAATAATATTTTTTCTCGCCTTGCTTTTTTTTGGGAGTGATAACATTTTTTACACCTCGACCTCAAGGAAATGTTGTCGAATGATATGTCTAGCGAAATTGAGTACTGCAGTTTCGCAGTAAAAACAATAATCTTTGAAGCGACATGGTTTCGACGTGGGTAATTTAGTGTCACTGGATCCACGTGAACGGTCATCAGCTGGCATTGTCGAGCAATCAATAATCTGTGGTGGCATTGATGTATTAATTTCTTGGCTCCTGGGTATACGGTAAGGGAGCATGTCAACATGGTCATTGACTGGCACTATTGTGCTACCCATAGAGAGACCATCACCATGTTTTTTATTCGTGTCCGCGTGGTCATCGGCCGGCACTGTTGTACAGCCAACAGTTTGTAGTGGCATCAGTGTAATTACATCATGGCACGGGGGTACAAAAGAAAGATCATCACCATGTTTTTGATTCGCGACGGAGGCGGCGGCGGCGTGGTCATCGGTCGGCACTGTTGAACAACCAACAGTTTGTAGTGGCATAGTGTAATCATCCTCTGAGAAAATAAATGAAGATCCACTTTGCTCTGAAGATGGTACATAATCGGAGCATTCATCGCCCGTAAAAGATTCCCAGGATTTCTGTGAAACATGAAACAAGGTTACATTAAGTTAGGTAGGTGTACAGATTACGGTTTATCCATAAAACTATGTTTTTAATTATTAATGGGGCATTTCCACATTTTTTTATTGCTTAAAATAATTAATCATAAAATTACAATGATTACAGCATTTTTATTTTATTTTTATGTTGACGAACAAATTTTCTACAGCGAGTCAAAGTTTCCCGTTTTTAAATTACCACTAAAACGATATTTTGGGGCGGGGCTGACGTCATGAGCGTGGACGCTGACTGGACGTGGACTGACAATGTTTATTTATGCTGGCCCAGCTGAGCGACGCTTGTGACGTCACAATCCGATTTGCCAACCACGGGCCGTTTTAATTTTGTAAGTTTTAGATCGTTTTAAATTTTTTAACATTGGGGCTATGTTTGAGATGAGGTCAGCTTCTAATTTTAGTTTTGTAGGTCTATTTTGAATCAGCCGCCAATATTGCAAATACTTTTTAGTCGTTCTTTAATATTTCAGAATGAAAAAAATCGATAGCATTTATTGCTTCGCCTGTGGTGCCTTATTTTTATTTTCTTTGGTTTTATTAAAATTGTATTATTTAAAAAACTAGGGAACGGGGTAACATAGCCGATCCAACAGAGACGAGGTGGGACGAGATGTACGAATACTTCGTCGGAATTTTTTAATATTTAAAAAAATAGTCATGCGATATACATTTTTTAAATGCAGATCGATAACTGCATATTTTTTCAAGGAATACCTAAATTATCGATTATGTGTTGTAAAAAATAACTTAAAACTCTCGTTAGTATAGGTCCCCCGGTCAGGCCCGAAAGTGTTGAAAGCAATAATATTAAATGAAAACATAAAAAATAAATATTTTTAGTAGGATGATTAAAACCAGAAAAATTATCTTTAAATATTCCGCACTTTTTTAAAAGAATCCCTTATTTATGGAAATACCCCATTGTGCAAAGATACGTATATACATACCTAAAACCTATGACAACGTTAAAAATAAGCTTTATCTACATTCTCTGGGATCTAGATCATGTGATTAAATAATTTATTGAAACAATGATTCGTGTTTTGCAAAAAAATAAATAATTATGTTACCTAAAAGGTACAAAAATATACTTACATTATTGGGTAAGGAGTGATCTTTTTTGCCAAAAGTATCATTTTTATCATCTTTTCCTGTAAAAATAATTACAATTAGTGCATGTTACGTACTAACGTGAACTAAGTTTAATGAGCTAATAATTATTACAACAAATGGCGTCCTTAATGACAGTGGTGATTAATATTATGCTCCACGGAATATATTAAAATACACTTATTTCTCGATTATGAACTCAGGTTTCTTTTCGACATAACTGTAAAATAATAGAAAAATATTTTATGACAATATTAGCGAAACTCAATCAAAATCTGAAAACAGAAAAATCAGAAAAAGATATTGGTTCAACTGGTCCCAGTAAAACCAATATATTTTTCTGATTTTTCTGTTTTCAGATTTTGATTGAGTTTCGCTAATATTGTCTTCATTTAATTAAATATAATATTTTTCTATTATTTTACAGTTATGTCGAAAAGAAACCTGAGTTCATAATCGAGAAACAACTGTATTTTAATATATTCCGTGGTCCCAGTAGAACCAATATCTTTTTCTGATTTCTCTGTTTTCAGATTTTGATTGAGTTTCGCTAATTTTGTTTTCATTTAATTAAATATTATAATTTGAGATTTTACTCATAAAGTTAAAAAAAAATAATTTATATTTGCAACTTGGTGATAAATTCCCATTTTTCAAAAAGTTATTATTGTAATATACGCGTAATTTTTTGCGAAACTTAAAATGATTCAATTTTAAATGGTTCATTATGGTTGCAAAAATAATATTATTCTTTTTATTTTATTTTATGAGTAAAATTTCAAATTATGCGAATCTTAAATGGTTCAATTTAATGTAAAATCCCCGAAAAAGGGCGCTAATAAATAAATATATTAAAAACTAATTAAAGTACGTATCATACTGATAGTATAGAGTGTCTCCTAGTGTTAGGACAAAAAATTAGTACTAGGCAAATTTTACATATTATGCTGTAAGGATAAAAAAAACTTTTAAAAGCCGAGAAATCTGGAGAAAGACTCGCATGTGAATAACTGTGTTTTTACTTTGCAAGTGGGCACACTACAAAAAAGTAACTTACCTTTATTCAGAGCTAGGTTTACAATGCGTCGACTTCTGTTGTTCATTATTCCACGTTTCACGGACGTCACAACGTAAACAAAGCGAAAGGGCGCAAGGTCACCTCACCTCAGAAACTTACAACAAACTGTCTATTAATAATAAATATTGTTAGAAGTTTGAATGAATATTTTGTATACACACTATTACACACGTACCTACTGGGCGCAGGAGTGTGACAGTTTTGTTTGCCCTTATTCAAAATGTATCGTTTCATAACGCACCGGTTCGCGCCCTTATAGTGTGCGGTTAAACATTTTTAGGCCGGGACACTAATTTACCGCCGGCTCTAAAAAAATCTTATAAGAACCTACTGGGCGCGCAGTTAGTTCTGAATGGCGTTTGGCGTCGTTGTAAATATACCCATTGTTGCCAAATCTGGCGATTTCATTCATCAAGGGCTCAAACAATACATAGCAATAATATTATAGGTATCTACTATCTACTCGCGAATGGCCACGAGGACGCAATACTATCGTCGTTATGACTGTATATGAGTCATAGTCATAGTATACGTACAACAACTATCACCAAGCAGGCATCAGCCGTGCACGTCATCAGCTCCTTTATTTTTGAAAGTGTAAAGTAGCTCTTGGTCTACAGTCATAACGACGATAATATTGCGTCCTCGTGGCCATTCGCGTGTAGATAGTAGATACCTATATAATTTTTGTATTTTTGAGATTTGCCAACAATGGATATATTAACTTCAAAGTTACAGACAGACGTGCACAAATGGTGTAAATGTTGAAAAATCAAAACGGTGTCAATTACAGATGAAAAAGTCAAATAAAACTCAGACAAACAATACTGAACCTGGCAAGCAGGGTATCTTTAATCCGCGTCGAATGGTAATGTTTACAGCACAAAAAAGAAACGTTTAGACACTGTTTTTTAGAAAAAAAAACAACAAAAGAAACACAGTTTTTACACAAAAGTTCAAAAATCAACTTGTTTAAACTAGCCCGGATTTTTATTGAGATTTTTATTTCAGATTTTTATCAAACATTACTCCTCGATATTTAATTTTATTTGTTGTTTTTAGTATTGTGCAGTTTGATTTGCATTGTTGGCTGTGAATTTTAGTATTATCATGTATGAAAATGTTAAAATTTTTAGGAGCATCGTTTGGATGGATTGCAAATGGAATTACAAATTTCTTTTCACTATTTAGTAATAGTAAATTAGTGTCAAAAATGTTCTTAAGCGTGTTGATGTCTTCTATGGCCTTTAATTCTACATTTTCTTAAGTCTTTTCACTTATTATTAATACTGTATCATCGGCGTATCATGTATTTTGACCATTTAAAGGTTGAAAAAATATATCGTTTACGTATATGGTAAATAGAATTGGTCAAAGCACTGTACCTTGGGGGATTCCAAAGCTTTAAATCTCTTGGTTACTATTAACACGATTGATTTTTACCACATGTCTTTTGATACTTTGCGTATTTCACCCTGGGACTACGACATCCTTTCTGGTGTGACTTATTGTGATATATTTATGATCAATTTTATTAATATTTTCTAGATTTTTTGTGTACGCGGATAATAACCCTTTTTACATTCAATTTTTTGTACAGCTGATTGCTAAAGAACCTGTACGCAAAATAATAATTTGATTTATCAAGCGTGGTTTTTGTGAAAAATCACCTCAAGGGCGCTGTACAAACTTATAATATATTTCTAATATCTAGAAAAACTAGAAATTAGACAAACAATTTAAAACAATGTATGGCTAAAAATTGCATCCACCGCCACCGGTTCATTGATCACTGATACGAAATTATATGTGCAATGTTTTGACCAATAAACGCGATATAATGACTATATTTATGGATTTCTGGCCCTTCACAAGCAGACCTAAAATTGTTCTACCTGACCCCAACCAATACAACCATACGTTAAGATGGGATTGCACAATCCGGAATATATTTTCCTTAGGTCTGTTGTTTAATTATATTTCGTAATGCAAGAATAGATATGTGAATCAATTTTCTTACCCTTATTGAAAAGTTGTTGATATGATATTTCCACTTAAGATGATTGTCTATAATAACACCTAGATATTTGGTGTTTTTTACACATTCCAAAGCTTTACAGTTGCAGTGACTGTGAAGATATGACTGTGATTGTGAAAATTTTATCGTGTAGATGCAGCACGATCGTCGCACAGTGGGGCCAAATACCCCATTTCGATACAATAAACAAACAAAAACAGTAACAAGTAACAGAAAGTGACAATACTAATGACGTCGAACTCATCGGAAGTTGAGAATTTAATAGCCTCGACCGAATGAAACCATAAATCGAGAATAATTAAATTTATCAGATTATGTAAACTGAAAAATATTTGAAAGTATTTTTTATACAAAATGAATATAAAAGGACAAAGTACCTTTTAAATGCATTTATTCAGCTCTTTTTAAATCCCTAATTTATATATACTTTGACTATTCACTATAACCATAGAAATAAAACTAAAAGTAAAAAATCAATATTATACCCACGTACAGGCATTGCCTTTGTGGGATTTTTTTGCTCATACGTTTATCATTTTAAGCTTTTTCTATTCACTTTTCATTATTTTATGTAACTATTATATGTATTGTCTCAAAAATTAAAAAAAAAAATCAGAGATTATAATGATAATTATTATAATTTAAAAACAGATGAGACAAAAAATGACAACATTGTGTGAGTCAGAAGCCTCGATAGTATACATGACATTAAAAAAATAACTCAATCTTCCAAAGTACTTGTTGTATAGAATCATCGTGTTTAAGTATTTAACTTATTTTTTTCATATTATATTTATAAAATCATTAGTCGTATTGATGAGTAAAAGCGTATATCAATTAAATACAAAAAAAAAATTGATCTTGATTTCTAAAAATTTCAGATTCATTAGATATATCCGTAGCTCGGGGCACCGCCGGGCTATTATTTGAACATTATCACTTTTTAAATTTTGCCACTTTGTTGTACTTTTAAAGTAATTAACCCCTCACGTCTCGGGCATAGGTATTTAGTCAGAATTATCCTCTTTGTGATAACATACAAATAAATGGAATATTTCTGAACGTATCCCAAAACTAAAACTATTTTTAAAATGTGATATTATTAGTAGGTACTACACATATAATTTCTTAAATATAATTTTTTTTAATGTCAACATATATTTTTTTTTAAATGGCCTACCTTACTTTTTCAACTTACTGAAAAAAAACGAACATATTTTATTAGATGTGTACATTTTAATTTGTTTTATTAAAATATTAGTTACTTAATTAAAATTCTATCGGTATTGTGCACTTTTAAATTAATACCCCTAAGCCCCCGGGCGTATCTTTTTTTTTTGTTTAAATTTACTCCACACAGGAGGCCCTGAGGAAAATAATTTCCCTCAGGGCCTATGTCATCTGGGATGCTGTGTGGAGGGTCTTTTTGAGGATAGGAAGGAGTGAACATTGGTCTTGAAGAGACCCATGTTGTAGGAAGGATGTATGATGTATCTTGCCAGAAGGTCAAATAACTTTCCGCGTCACGATAAAATCCATTTGTATTTTTTTTAAAGAAAGACCAACATTCCACTAATTCCAGACAAACATTCCAACAATGTTCGAAAAATCCTACTACCACCACAGAAAGCCGAAAATGTTGCTTGTGTTGTGATGGAGGATTTAGCCAGCCGAAGAATCGAACACACCCACTCCAACCACTGACCGGTCGAAATGGAACATTTCTGAACATAGGTATACTAAAAGGAAAAACTGGTTAAGAAAGGAGATAAAATACGCTTCTTTATTTTATTATTAAGACACATATAATTTTTAAAGCATATATTTTTTTAATTCAAGGATAAAAAAGTCTTAAAAATGGGTCACCTTGCGCTTTTTGTATCTAAAATTACTTAAAAAAACGAAATAAATACATTTTTGTAAGACAAATCTACATGTATTATTATAAACGTTATTGTTATCTCACTTTTTTTCGTTTCATGTAAAAAAGACAATCATTAAAAATTCATAAAGTTTAATAATTTTTTTCTGAAATTATATTCGGAAACTTTTATTTCATACTAGGTATATTTTAATTTTTCTGTAGTTAACTTTTAGATGTTAATATAAAATAGCATGATTGTTGTTTTCTTATTTCAATACCATTCAGATCATACTTCTTACTACGATAGTAAGGGAGACACAACGATTTCTATGAGACCATTACATTAATTACATTATATTACAGCCGTTTACGTACAAGTACATGGAGTTTATCCAAGTACTCAGGCTGATGATGATGGTAGTGATGATAATGATGATGATCTTGATGATAGTATAGATGATGCTGGTGATGATGATAGTGATGACTGATGACGATTCAAACATGCCAGGTAAAGAATATTAAAAATATTTTTAGTAGTTATTTAACCGAATTGTGTATATATATAATAGATATAGATAATAAACATATGCAGTGTAATTAAAAATTTTGTTTTTTTTTATAACTTTCCATTCCACAGTCAAATTTTCGGCGTAAAACGTCCCTCCGAATAAAGAGCATTTTCAAGCACTCTTGCGTCGTTATGCACTAAAAGTAGTATCAATAGGTAGAATCGCGTTCATTGGTCAATTCAATGTACATTTATTTTCGTATCAGCGATCCAAGAACCCGTGGATGCAATTTTTAGCCATAAGTTGTTTTTGATTATTTGTCAAGTTTTGTAGTTCGAAGTAGGATTTTAGAATAATATTTTAAGTTTGTATAGCGCCCTTGAGGTGATTTTTTAAAAAAAACGGCACTTTTTTAACATTGGCCTCCTGTGTAGAGTTAATGTAAAAAAAAAAAAAAAAAATTTAACTCCACATTGTATCATCTTTGAAGATGCTGTGTCGAGGGTCTATTTGAGGACAGGAAGGAGTAAACATGGGTCTTGAAGAGACCAATGTTGTAGGAGGGAGGAAACACAGAGGCTGGAAAATCGTTCCACAGCTGAGCTGTTGAACTTAAGAACGAGTCGTAGAAACGATCCGTTCTCATGTGACAAATGTCAACCGTATACATATATTGGGCGCATGTTTGGCGTGTTTCCTGACTATGCGTCGGTGCTGAGGGGATCAATGACGCTAGTTCCTTGAAGTATCTTCCAATGTAATACCGGTAGAACAAGGGCAGCATTCTTACCTGACGCCTGTGCTCTAAAAATTACAATCTGTTTGTTAAGTTAGGAGAATTTATCAAACGTACCGCCCGTTTCTGTACAGAGTCGAGCTTTTTTAGGTATTTTTTGGTCTCCAGACTAGAGGTGGCTGCCAAATTCAATCGTAGGGCGTACTTGCGATTTTAACAGGGTTAGCAGTTGTATACTTTTAAAGTATCTGCGGGCCCTGTATGTAATATTTTAATAACAATCGCGAATAGGTAGGTACTGTGGATTCCAATTTTATCATTATCTATGGTTTTTTTTAACAACCTTATATAGGCGCTAGAAGGCAGAAAGAACCTTGTTTTCTGATGTTCACGGGTACTCGCTGTACACACCAGAACTGTGGGTTTACTACACTGCATCCCAATGGCATAAGTAAAAAGTTGCTTACAATAACACATATCGTCAACTTTTCCGCCTACCGAGATACTGTTCCTGGAGGGACGAGTGCATACTTTCCGAGCACTTCTCTGCCACCGCATGGGAAGTTTATGGCGAAGACTACGCCAATAGAAGAATGCGATCATCACCGCCATGACTGCCTGGATGGAGTCCCCCTGATGGCCCTCTGGAGACGAGAAACGACGAGGAAATACCATTCCGTAAACAGTTACATGAATTCATATTATTGTTTATTATTTTTTCAGTTATATTTCTTATGTTTTTCATGCTCATTCGTTTTAATGTTATTTACTTTTAACCTTAACTTATTATTTATCTAATTTCTTTTGTTATTTCAAAATATGGAATGTATTGCATTGCACTACCCCTGCATACATTCTTTATTATTATTATAACGACGGTGATGCGTCTACACAGTTGGTCCTTCTTACGTTCACTCAGCAATATTATTTTTAAGACATAACGACGGTCGTGCTGCGTCTACACAGTTGGTCTTTCTTGCGTCCAAGCAATTATCACGCCATTATCACGCTATTATCACGCTATTATCACGCTATTATCACGCAGCAATATTATTTTTAAGACATAACGACGGTCATGCTGCGTCTACACAGTTGGTCCTTCTTGCGTCCACGCAGCAATATTATTTTTAAGTCGTTTAACCGTCGTTATGTCTTAAAAATAATGTTGCTGCCTGGACGCAATAAGGACCAACTGTATAGATGCAGCACGGCCGTTGATATGTCTTCAAAATAATATTGCAGCGTGGACGCAATAAAGACCAACTGTGTAGACGCAGCACGACCGTCGTTATGTCTTTAAAATAATGTTGCTGCGTGGACACAATAAGGACCAACTGTGTGGATGCAGCACTACCGTCATTATATCTTAAAAATAGTATATCTGCGTGGACGCAAGAATGACTAACTGTGTAGATGCAGCACTACCGTCATTATGTCTTAAAAATAGTATATCTGCGTGGACGCAGAAGGACCGGCAATATTTATGAAAATATACACTACTCAAAATATACTTCGTGTAGCAAACCTGGCGGTGAATCGTCAAACGTTCAATATTCGCTTTCAGACATTCTGAGAGATTTTTTGCTTCCATGACAATTTTTGACAAATGATTCTACATGGGGTAAGCATCAATCTGGCCAATTTTGAGGTCAAAACATTGTTGCGTCCGAATATCGGACGCCGTAAGTCGGTGGACGCAACAATGCTATAGAGATTTTAGGGGGTGGACGTAACAAATGTAGCAGGATATATATATATATATATATATATATATATATATATATATATATATATATATATATTTATATATATATATATATATATATATATATATATATGATACCATTTCTGATTGACGTAAGCGTTGGCGTGTACATCTTATACCTACGTAGTTGATTTCATATTATAAAAAAACCTTTCAATTCATCCCGGGAATATTAAGTAGGGAATATAAGCACTTTAAAAATCTTCACTATAAAGCAACAAATCTGCCCAGATAAATCCACCTGTAAAATAATGCAAACGTAGGAAATAGTACAGAATTTTTGGTTCTCTAGGATTTAAATTTAAAGAAAAGTTTGAAAAGTTTAGAATTCGATTTATTATAATGTCTGACAGCGGTTTTGAAATGCCACAGTTGTCTAGCATAATTTAAACAATCAAATCCGTCAAATAGTTCCGTAAAAACAATTATAATTACTTCATTAAAGCACGTTATTAAGCATATTAAATGCTCGTTATTTTGAACAGTTTAGCGTACAATTAATTAAATACGACTACATATTAATATATATCAGCAATTACCAGCAAATTTCCATCACAACGTTACTAAATTCAGTTAAGTTTTTAAAAATTAATTGGTTTGAACATTCGAAGCACCTTTTTTAGATCCTAACAAACCATGAAATATTGTAATAAGAATTATAACCATATATTATGTATTGTATTAATAAACACGCACGGATCATCAAAAGTTTACCCAATCGTTTGTTTTGTTTTATGTTCAATTTAAATTGTAACATCAAAATAATGCTATTGTAAACTGTCCGAAATAATTACGTCCTTGCTGTTTATATGATGGTATAACGAACGACTCGTGCTTAATTCCCAATAGGATTACAAATCTCATGGAGAGCTATAATTGTAATCAATTGGACTTGTCTTGGGTACTGAAAGCTTGTATGTTAGTATGTCCGCTGTGCATTGCTAAACCATTCATCCGATTGCGATCAAAATTTGAGAATTTGATGTGCGCATGCCCGCGATGGTTTCTGAATACAATAGTGAGCTCTGGCATCATGAAATTATGTATTGCCGTTATTACCGTTCATTCTAGTTCTGGGTCGATCGATCGTTTGACACGACCCGGGTCGCTCATGACCCACTGGCGTCACGAGCGGGTCGCGAAGACCCGCTCTTTTCGCGACACAAAATACGAAACTCGATTACTCATCACCCAGTTACTTTCTACGGGCGCGCCGCGCGGTAGATGCTCGCCGCCCAGATCGGTCAAGTCATACGCGACACGAAACCCAGGTTATAATTGGGTGAACGTTCTCTCACAGCTCACACCTGTAACTAATAATGTCATGTCCCAGAAATAAATTTTTAAAAAGACATGCTTCAGGGTTAAAAAAACAATGTTTTATCATGTTTTGAAGGATATAAAAACCTTGTAAAAAACGTGTTGTTCTGAAGCTTTTATTGAGAATTTAAATAAGTAAATTAGCTGTAAGCTGTAATGCTTTATTATAATTTCTTTTTATTAAGGTCAGACATTTTACACTTTTACCAGTTTATAGTTTCTATTACAATTTACAATGCACAATTATGTAATTGTGCATTGTAAATAATTCACACCAACACGAAAAATTAAAAGTTTTTATGAAAACAGCACTTAGCACTTTGATTAACAATACCAAGATACGCTCTTATTAAAAACGTCTCCGTGTCTAGTCGAATATTCAAAAATCGAATCTACTAAACAATCCCGCTATGACGTGACACACGGGCAGGAATCGGGATACTGTTACGTCACGCACGTGTGTGCGTTGATCGGCAATCGGCGACCGAGTGTGTCGCAGTTGCAGTTCGAGAGTCCCGGGAGCTGACACGTCGCGCCACTCGCCACATGGGCACCCGGCGATCGGTCCGTGAGTCACGGGGTGCAGGAATGTGTCGTAGTTGGTAGGTTGCGGGAGTGTGTCGCGGTTCACGGGACCCGGAAGACCCGGGTGCTGACGAATAAATAACCCGCTCGCTCTTTGGTGGCTCGTGAGCGGGTTTCGATGATCAGGTCTTTCACGATCGACCCAGGACTAGTTCATTCGATTGCGATTAAATTTTGGGTATTTGTGGAGTGGGGAGGGGGAGTGGGGAGGGGGGAGTGGGTAGGGAGGGAGTGGTGGAGAGAGGGGGGAGGGTGGAGGGGTGTGGGTAGGGGTCGGGGGAGAAGTAGGGTGGAGGTGGTGGGGGGAAGGTGGAGGGGGAAGGGGAAAAGGGGAACCCGGGGTGCGGAGGGGAGGGGGAAAAGGGGAACTCGGAAGGTTGCGAAGGGAAGGGGGAGGAGGGAAACTCGGGAGCGGGGAGGGGAACTAAAAGCCAGCCGCAGAGCGGGTTTTTAACTGCTAGTCTTAAATAAAAATCAAATCAAAAATGAAATCAGCTGCCGTTGAAAATATATTTTATTTATATTTGTGTTTCTACCATAGACATGTGAATATTACTAGACCAGAACATAAAGGTGAGGGGTAGAAACCAACTACAGCGGGACGCAGAGCGGGAAGACGACTTTGGTGATATGTGATTCGTCAATAACTCAATCTGAGAGTATATAGGCATCTCGCATTATAATATCACCACTTAGTTCGTAAAAGTTAACTCTGCTTTTTAATGAATAGACCTTTTAACATAGGAGCCCGAATTGCTCGCCGCGTAATGAACAAATGTGCGAAGTCCAAATACGGCAAAGTAAAATTCGCCTATTTTCAGAGTCCAATATTTTGTTGCCGTATTTAGTTAAGACATTTTTACAAATGTTTCATAATTTACTTACCCCACTAAACAGCGACGATCACACGCCATGTATTTCGAGTGATAGTGTGTGTTAGACGTGGGCAAAATTGAATGACCGAATTAAATGAATAAATTCAATCTTGTGACACACTCAATCTAATTCTCAATTTCAAAAGGAATTGATTCGTCATTCCTTATCTTTGGCCTTGCATCCTACGATTTTTAACGACACCATACATTTTTAATTTCCATTTATTTTACTGTTAAATTATTTCAATGAATAATGTGTTCTGTAAACGATTTAAATATTATATTGTTTCATAGGTATTTAAATATTATTAAACGGGCCGCGCGCCGCGAAGTGATCGACGGACGGTATTGTGAACGACTCGCATATTACGATTGTATTCCGCTACCGCCGCGCCGCCATTCTAAAAACACCCGAACATCATCAAAGTCCATGTCCCAAAATGGCCAAAACGCGGCCGCGATTCATCCGGGTTGCCCGAGCATCTCTTTCACGCAAGGAATTAATCATTTATCCTAATCAATAGTCCTGAGATTGTCCTAAGGTCCCCGCCGTCCCAGGTCCGTGTTCAATGTCCGCGTCCCAGGTATCTAGTCTGTCGAAATCGAGATTGTCCGATTCCGACAGACAGAGGAATTAAAACAAAAGTCTTTTTCACTTGTGACGTCATGGTCTTTTGTAAATCTCAGACCTAGAAATGACGTCAGGCGTCATCGTCACGTCAATGTCACGATATGTCCCAAACGCATCCCAGTCCTAGGTCCGCAGCTCGCGAGTAAATCAAGTCACTGCTAGGTAAGACACAAAACATTAGTCAAAAGTTACTAATTCATTCCTCAATGCCAGCCCTTAATCCGCCCGCGCGGTTCATTTATTCCCCCGCGCGCCAAGCCGTCAATTTCATTACATAGTTAGTCGAAAACTTTCGACTTTGAATCTGAACATCAGCTAGAAAAGTGAGAAGCTAAAATGATGCTTATGTGTTTTTTGGTACGTACGAAAGATATTGTACCTACCTACTTTTAGACGTAGATCTTGGGTCGATATAATATGTAAATTTGCAGATATTATAAGGCCAATTAGCTGTGGTTAGCTGTCATAAAATACTCATCTTAATGTTAAAATGTATGTTTATATTAGATCACGTGAAATGGAACAAAATTATAAGTTTAATAAATAAAATAAAATCAATAAAATTTTAAGGGTGAAACGAAAACTTGTATAATTTTAAGATATAATTGCTAGCAATAAATACATTTTACATACGAAAAATTACGACACTAAAAAAAGACAAACAATATAGGATTTAGCCTGCGAGATAATGAGATAGAATGATCGGTCTCCTCTTTGTGTGATGTTTCGTAGCCTATTGGTCTCCTCTTTGTGCGGTGCTTCATAGCCTCCCCACTCATTGTGATTTTGAAAACCGATGAAACGAAAAAGCGACACTAAAAAGAGTCAAACACATTAATCTATAGGTTTTACCCTGCGAGATAATGAGATAGAATAATCGGTCTCCTCTTTGTGCGGTGATCCGTAGCCTATTGGTCTCCTCTTTGTGCGGTGCTTCGTAGCCTCCCCACTCATTGTGATTTTAAAACCGATGAAACGATGTCACATAAATATTATGTGACTAGTGCAGTTCTTGCCTATTTGGTTATTTTGTCTATGGTGTTTTTTTTTGGAGACTGGTAATTTTTTGGGAAAGAGAGATTCTTGTTTTGCTTATGGTCACTTCCTCCCGGGCAGCGATGGGCTAGCTGTTCGTGAATTGGTCACTCACCATTAAGGTGTTCCAATTTCGTTAAATCATGTGGATCTAAGTTGATTTTAACTTAGAAAGGCGCGGGGTGTTTTTACGTAACACGAGAAGTTCGTGTACGGTTTTATTTGTAGTGGATGATACGCAAATCCCACTTTTTCCGATGTTGGTAGTTGGCCATAGGGTGGAAATATTTTTGGACACGAAATTGTAAAGTGATTTGGTCCTTGTGTTGGCTACAATAATATGCCATTATGACCCCGCGTCGTGAAGTCACGGATTGCTGACAGTTCTACCAAAATACGCAAGTCTTGGTGACCGGTTGGGGCCACGTGCTTTTTTTAATGGAGCTTGTTGAGATAGCCCGAGGCTAAATACGCTCATTGGAGGTGTAGCGGCCTTCTTCCCAAACAGAAGGGAGGCTAAATACGCTCATTGGAGGTGTAGCAGCCTTCTTCCCAAATAGAAGGAAGGCCTAGGACCTCTGGATTCCGCGCCGTCCCCGGTTAAGGAGGCTGGAAGTACTGTCCCTTCTCGTCTTCTCTCTACGAAGCAAGTTCGAGGTCGTCACCCGGCGTTATGTCCGTTTAGTTAGATTAGCGTGTTCAGGAGTCCATCTGGTATGTTATTGTTTTGTATTTTTATATTACATTGGTATAAATCTAATGCTAACCTTCCATTGGTATGAAATTTGCACTCTTATGTTTTTTTTTTGGTTGGATACAGTATAGTTTTATAAAATTCATCTTCTTTTTATTTTCTGATTTCTCACCTACTTGACAGAAAACTACCTTTCCCATTATCCTGAACTCTGGTCTCTGCTCTGCCGTATAAAATTACACTACTCTTATATTGTACCAGAACATCGTCTCGTTTCAACGAAAAAGTGACACTAAAAAGAATCAAACACATTAATCTAAAGGTTTTAGCCTGCGAGATAATCAGATAGAATAATCGGTCTCCTCTTTGTGCGATGCTTGGTAGCCTATCAGGTACTCCGGGTACTCCGTGGCCTCCCGATCTCGTGTGCGGTGTTAGCCTCCCCATTAATTTTATTTTCAATTATATTTTTTTTGGGATTTAATTGAATTAAAGGAATGAACAAAAGGAATCAATTCAAAAGGCCATGGGAATCAGACTGAATCGATTCACTCCTGGGAATCATTCTGCCCACGTCTAGTGTGTGTTACAAAAACGACCATATTGTGTGATCTGAATAAGGTTAAAATAAAGTAAAATAATGCTTGCCTACGGAATGTAATACGACAATTGGGTTTATTCTCTTTTTCGCTTCTATTTTTACACGTTTTCAAAATACAGGCCAATTTTTTTGCCGTGTTATTTCGTAAAATGCACCGATGAGAGCTCGACGCTGGCTCACAGAAGAATGATGACGTCACATTTTTTAGATTCGCGCGAAGACGTACTCGATCCCAGCCGGTTCCAATGGAACCGGTATGGGGAGGGGGGAATAATATGCTTTTATCACTTAGGGCAGGTCTAGTAATGTTCAGATGTCTATGGTTCCTGCGAATATTTATTTGAGTCTAAAACCTATTAAAAGTAAAATATATCTTAAAATATTTCAAAGTGTTTTTGTTAAGACTTGAAATGATAGCAAATTGGAACGGCGCGGCGCCTCTACGAAGATAATATTATAGCGATTGATTCAAATGAAATATTTCATAGACAATAAATTTTATTACAAGAACCTCATAGTGTATTGAAGGTTATTTAAGAAGGTGTGCGAATTTATTACAATACTCGCATCAAACTGGTTTCTATGGCATCATATAATAATAAAATAGGTAATGTAGATATATAAGTTATAAGAATTGCTTTATCAAGTAACATCTGAGTGGGATTTTTTAATATTTCTATTTTTGAAACTGACAATTCTTTGTAGAATTCCATTATAATATCCTACTAATATTATAAAGACGAAAGTTTGTATGGATGTATGTTTGTTACTCTTTCACACAAAAACTACTGAATGTACTTTAAAAATTCTTTCACTAATAGAAAGCTACATTATTTGCGAGTAATATAGGCTATATATATATTGGTAAGCTCTGGCGTTATGAATAATCTCTGGCGTTATGAAATTATTTATCATACGTTTTCTGTCCCTAAAAAATCGAGTTATCGCAAACTTCAGAAGAAAAGCAAACTAATTGTTGCCTTGGGAACGATTTTTTTTTTTAATTAGGCAATTCACCCTAAAAAGAGTACTTTGTTGGCGTCGCAGTTAATACCTATCTATAAAAATGAATCGCCGAAATGTATGTATGCGCATAACTTCCGAACGACTACACCAAATTGGATAATTCTTTTTTTGTTCGTTATTTTGTATGAAACTACCGTTGAGCTCTGGCATTATGAAATTCGTAGAAAAATTGTAATAGGTGGCACGCGAGCTGGTTGAAAACTGAATGTACCGGGAATGAATGTGTGAAATGCGAGAGATGGGAGAGGGAGGGGGGAAAGGTGGGTGGGGAGAGCGGTGGGGTGTGGGGAGGAGGAGGAGGATGAAGTGTGGGGGGTTAGGGGTGGGAGAGCGGGAAGGGAAGGGGGTGGGGGAGGGGTGGAGGATGGTGCGGGGTAAGTGGAAGGGATGGGTAGGGGGTGGGGGGAGGGGTGGGTGGAGGGGGAGGAGGAGGAGGATGGAGTGTGGGGGATTAGGGGTGGGAGAGCGGGAAGGGAAGGGGGTGGAGGAGGGGTGGAGGATGGTGCGGGGTAAGTGGAAGGGAGGGGTAGGGGGTGGGGGGAGGGGTGGGTGGAGGGGGAGGAGGAGGGGTAGGAGGTTGATGGGGGAGTGGAGTGGGAAGAGGGAAGGTCGAGGAGGCGGAATGGGAATCCACCTAATACCATGCGAGCGAAACCGCGGGAAAAAGCTAGTATTATAATAAAACAAATATAAAACTTTATTCCACTTAATTTTATTGACCGTTACCGGTTTCAGCTCGTTAGAGCCATATTCAGAAATTCAGACTGGTGCAAATAATTCTTATTCTACGGTTTATATACTAATATATTATTTATGGGGGAGGGGAAGAGGAGTGGTCTACAAGGATTTTAATCAATTATATTTGTTACTGAGTCGTTTTAGAATGTCGTATTTTTAAATATTTTGGTAATTCCAGTAGGTTAATTACCTTGGGTTTGTAGCTCATTTCGATGTTGTTTAGAGAAAAAGCTTAACAATAATATGAATTACCTAATTTTATTGTCAAATCATTATTATATTTATGATGTATGGGATTTTTTTATTACGTTGGTGTACATACATCTTTACATTGGAGTAGGAATGGTCTAAACTAATTACATATTTTAATTTCGAGATTATTATGAAAATAACACTGGATACAAAAGCGGGCACTTAGCAAATGATTCTAAATGCTTATTCATTACAAAGTTACTTTTTAAAGTGATACATGTTTACTTAGGACTTAGCAAATGATTATAAATGCTTATTCATTACAAAGTTCCTCTTTGAAGGGATACATGTTTAATTAAAATAAATACATATTTTAATTTCGAAATTATTATGAAAATTACAATGGATACAAAATCGAATGATTCTAATTGCTCATTCATTACAAAGTTTCTGTCTATTTTTTTAGTTTTAAGCGGCTAATTTCTAAAGATTCTACTCTATCTAGTTTATACATAAGTTTATGCAAATATGGAGAACTTTAACATCTCTGTCTTTATCAAATGAGTGTTTATTTTCTAATAAGTGTGATGCTACATACGTCGATTCTCCTTTGTCATTCACCCAGTAAAGTGTTCTTTAATTCGGGTTTTGAAAGACCTCCTATTTTGACCTACGTAATACGATGGGCAGTTAGCGCAATTCACATGGTAAACGCCTGAGTTTTCAGGTTTTTCTCTTTTATCTTTATCGTTGATTAAGATAAAAGAGAATTCACATTATAAAAAGCTGTTCTGTTCATTATAAAAATCTGGATATTTTTGTTGATATTTCGCCAACATAAGGGATTTTAACCCATAGTTTAGTAATATCATTTTCACTTTTATTATCAAGGCCTTGTGAAATGATTGCTAATGTAAGAATTCAGCTAACACCGGCGAAATCGGGCTCCCCATATTCACTCATTCACGAACTTTTACATGTGCCTTTGAATTATATATATTATGATAATTAATTAAATATTAAACCATAGCAAAGATGGATACAAGAGTACAATTATTGACAGTATATTAAATCCGGCCACGCGTTGCTGTGGCTAATAAAACACAACGTCTAGTGGATGGTTATCCAACCTTTATAACCACCGCTATCTTTGAGTTTATCGCAAAGAGACAGACAGATGCCCTGAAGGACTTTAATTATTTATAATACGTAGAGATGGTGTGAAAGATTATAATAATGTGCATGAAATGCTTGGGGTAACTAACGCATTTAAGTTAATAAGGATTAATACTGTATCCGTCTAAATAACTTTTCAATTACCGCAATGTTCGTGACCATTTTTTTAGAAGATAGAATGGGTATAGTAAGCTATCCGTAAAAGATAGATATATGTCTTCGCGGACTTTTTTGTAGATCAATAAAAGAGGAATATCCCACCATGCATTGTTTTGTTAAATCCCAAAAGGATTAGGCAGCGTTTTCAATGAAAGCTACCAGGCGGCTTGACTTTTTCCGACACTTCCTTCAATTATCGTTATGTTTCAACCAATTTACACAAATCCTTGACAAATTACATACCTAAACCTTCCTTACGAAACACTCTATTTATTGGTGAAAACCGCATGAAAA